>BMAU01020367.1:20000-727500 GCA_019973935.1 Trichonephila clavipes | reverse complement strand
TCAGCCCGGGTGAATTGACAAATATAGCAATCGAGATTGAAGGATAAATATAACTTTTATACAGTTAAAGTTTAAAATAATACTTTTAATAATTTTAAATAAACTATAAATCAGAAAGTTATATAAATATGGTTGAATTACCCGGTGTTTTCAGGGTTTGTCTGAAAAAAAGTGATACAACAAATATAAAAGCCGCAACAAAATTTAAAATAATTAAAAAATGAATTAGTTTTTTAATACTTGGTAAGCTGAAAAATACTTCAGCATGAGGTTAACAAGAGTAATATAAAAAAATTCTTTTAAGTGAATTCCTACTTAGATTAACAAAGAAAAAAATTTTTTAGCTACTTTTTATTAAATAATTGCAATTAATATAAATATGTATATACGGATGAAAGAATCACAACATTAAGTGATAAATAATTTTTATTATCATTTAAGTATCGTATTGTCATCCAAAAAACTGTGTAGATAAAATTTCAGTTCAACTGAATGCTTTTAAAATGTAAGAAAAAAATATTTTAATGTTTTGCCCCAAGTCGCTAAAAATGAAGCCAACGTGGCTGCATCTGTAATTCTTTAAATAACTAGCTTCAGTCAATTAATTTTAATTAATTATAATTAAATTATCGTATTTTTACCCAAAACAAGAGTGTATAGAAGCTTGCAGCTCAAACGAGCGCTTTAAAATGTGGGAAACAAACCTTTTCATGTTTTGACACAAGTCGCCAAAATGGTCGCTAAGTCCCCAAAAATGATGCCAACGTGACTGTATTTGTAATTCTTTGAATAATAAGTTTTAATAAATTAATTTTTATCAATTATAATAAAATTATTGTATTGTCATCCAAAATAACCATATATATAAAATTTCAGGGCATTTAAGCGCTTTAAAATATATTTTATTAACGATTGAAAATTCCACGAAGATAAATAAAGTAATAAATATATAGAGACTGTGAGGTAATAGTAGGAATTGAACAATTAGGAGCATAGCTACCACCGTATCAATGATACGGGGGCCCCACACTTCAGGGGCAACGAAATGTAAAAGCAAAACACCCCATACAATTTCAAGGAGGCCCAGAAAAGTTCCATGGAAGAAATTTATGTGTGGATTATTCAGGGCTAGCTACACCAGTGTAAAAAATATTAATTGCTATGAAAACTTGAAGAAGTTGCTTGTAGTTATACAAAATTGTTCTGCGTTTTAAAGTGTATAGATGCACAGATTTTTTTTAGATATTCAACATGAGAGCATATCTGGGTATACACTTATTATATTTTCTTCCATACTGTCCATTTTTTAACAATTGAACTTCAATCAAAAGCAACCCATTTATTTAAAATAAATAGACTTGGTCAATGATGTCTTAAGACATCATGAAGATCGGCTTGTATACAAAAGTAGGCCTCACTTGCCACGCTTTTATCGAATGTGGGGTACATACATGTAAACTTCAACGGAAACAATGCTTGATTAAATATGATTTCAATAAAAAAATCATTTGGTATGTTTTAAATTCACAAAATTTATACTACATCTAAATACACTCATGGACAAAAAAATTAGCGCACCAAGAAGGAGTCGTCAAAAAGAAACTAAATTTTACATACGTAATGACTACTTTGATGTAAGTAAATGATTAGAAAATCAAAGAAAAAGGATTTATTACTTCAGAGAAAGAGGCAAAATAACGGAGGATTTAATACCCTGTTGAGCCCCCTCTAGCGCGATTGCACAATGCGATACGATCGGGCATTGAGACATACAAGTTATGTATGATGTCTTGAGACATTTCGTTCCATATTTGCTGCAACCTTGCCTCGAGTTCGTTCAAATTCATGGGATGCCCAACTCGCCGACTCAAATGATCCCAGATATTCTCGATTGGAGACAAATATAGAGAGCGGGCAGAGGAAGAAAGGGTAGTAATAGTGTGGAGAAAGTCTTGTGACAACCTTGCCATTTGAGGCCGAGCATTGTCTTGTTGAAAATGGCTCCTGAGAGCCGTTGCAGAGTGGCTGCATGGATATGGTTGCAGGAACACATGTGGTTGCATGGATATAGTTGCAGGAGCACATGTGGTTTGAAGGATATCATGGATATACCGCTGGACTGCCATTTTGCCCCGGATCAATACTAGGGATGAACCATGTGTTGCAGGCAATGACACCCCATACCATCACAGTAGTTTTGGAGAGGTGTGTCGCTGAAAAATGAAGGCAGGATTGAGGCGTTCACCACGGGGTCTCCACACACGAACACAGTTGTCACCACTGCTGAGATTGAATCGGGATTCGTCGCTAAATATGACCTGGTTCCATTCCGCTGCAGTCCAGTTTCCTTGTGTGCGGCACCACTCCAAACTGAACCATCGACGGGTGGACTTCAAGGGCAGCACACGTAACTGGCGCCGCGATCCCAAATGTCCCTTATCCAGGTTCGAGAAGACACAGGATCCCCTAGTGAAGGTGCTGCATGTGCCTGGATGGCAGGTGATGAAGAAATTGGCTGTACGCATGCATTTCTTACGATGTGGCGGTCATCTCGACGACTGGTCTGTTGAGGGCGTCATGAGCCTGGTCTTCGTGTAAATGACAACTCTCGGATCCACTGCTCCGATCACATCCTCAGAACACATTTAGAGATGTCTAATTGACGAGCTACTCGCCTAGCTGACCACCCAGCTTCCATCATACCAATGATTCCCCCCTCTCAAACTGCGAGGGGCTTATATTTTGTCTTTGAAAACGACTGAATGGCATATATACCTCAGCTCTTGCTTTTTAACCGTTTCAGCACACTTAAACAGTGGATGGTAGTCTATTTTTTGGCATCTGGACTGATGCACAGTCCTCAGTCCCATATCTTAAAGTCTGATGTGAGGGTTGACTTTCGTTGAGATTCTCAGTCTGCGAAGTGGCATGCAGGCTAATGGCTGTCACGGTGGAATCCGGGAGGAGGGGCTTAAGGTAATCTGTATGTCGTGGATAATTTTTACATTGCTGAGGGCTATGTGGGTGCCCTCTCATTGGTTGGAGGTGGAAGTGAATATAGCCTCTGGCTGGCTGCCCATGCGGGAACGACACAAGTTTTGGTTACTTGTATTATACTCTACGGAGAACGACGTTAAGGGCCATCTGCCGGCTATACGTAATGCGCAATCATGTTGCATTTCTAATCATTTTTAGATCTCTCCGACATGTACCTTCATGCCGAGTGTTGTTACGATCTCGCTATTATTGTTTGTTCGTTAATTTTTTTGTCCATGAATGTACATTTAAAACTCGCCGCCTTACCACTGCTTCTAGTTGGCTTATAGTTTAAAATTCCCAGTTGTTGGAAAATTTATCCACAAATAACATCTGATGAATAAAAAAATATCAAATCACAGGATTTTAACTGACGCCTAGTTGAGAATGGAACGAGATGGAGGCCCTGGGCCCTTTGGCTCACGCCTTAAATTGTCTCTGAGCTGTTTTTTCCATTTTTATAAATTTGTTTCACATGTTATGTCCGAAAACAAAATGAAATCACAATTAAAAAAAACTAGGAAAAATTTATGTGGATTAAAAATAAAAACTCACTTCTGACTCATACTTAAATTTCCGCTTCCTCACATGGGGTGAGTTTTAAAAATCAAAAATCACACTTTCAATATCAGAAAGTAAATCAAAGCTGCTGTCATCGACAGATGGCAGCAGCATCAGTAAAAAAAAAGGTTTAAAATAAATTCACAAAAAATAATTTTGAATTTTTTTTATCGGGGTAGAAATATGCGCAAGGCTCTCTTTCGAAACATCAGAAAAAAACACTAAATTTTTTGGAGTGATTCGATCAACGGCATGGATAAGTATGAAATGCACAAATAAAAACTTAAGATTATCTAATATTCTTAAAAAATATAGTGTGTCTATGAAGCATTAAGAAACTATACATTATTTTAATATTTTAGTACATCTAATATATGTTAGGAACATTGATAATGAACTTTCTAGCGGTATCATAACTTATTCATAAACTCCTCTTAAATGATTAGATTAATGGTAATTTTTGGCTAAATTCCAAGTAACAAGAATTAACTTTGCATAAACTTAGAGAATTTTCATGGCCACACTGTCGACACTGAAAGTAAATTAAGATTGGTTAGCTTCTTGATGTCTTTATGAAGCATATATATCCTTATTTGCTTAGTTTAGTGTGATAGGTAGCAGTGAAAAATTTATATTTCTCTAGAGAGGGGTTAACATTGAAATAAATCGTACAGAAAAGTCACTACGTGTTTGGCCTTTGAAAAAAGAGTTTTGGTTATTCACTGTGTCTTTTCAGTTTGAAAAGAAGCAGAAGAGAAACGAGAGAGAGAGAGAGAGAATTTTTTATTGTGAATATTTTTGAATTGTCGGAGTCTATGTGGACTCATTTTGAGATTTGCATTTACTTACACCAGATTCAACCGGACTCTTAAAGAAAAGTGCACGATCTTAATCGTTATTTTATTCAGTAAAATGTTCCCTTTGGTGGAATAACAAGAATAAGGTTCTTGTTGAAATCACCACAATAAACAAAATACAGCCGGCCCCTGATTTACCGAATATTTTTGTAACGAATTTTTCTCTTTCCCCGAATAAAATGAAAGCAAAAAACCCGATATAACGAATAAAAAACTCAGATTAGCAAATTATTCCATAATCAGATTTTTTAATATAAAAAAATGGACGCTTTTTTTTTCAAATGTATATACTTTTTGTCCCGAACAGAAAAAGACATTTCTTGCAAGTAACAAATTTTGATGGAAATGGGTGTTCACCTTTATTAGGCTTTACAAGTTCAAATGAGTTATGAGTGTTACCTATCACGTTAGCTTTGAATAGGACAAGAAATTCCTTCCTTACATAATTCCACTCCACAACGCAGGGGATAATTTAAGATTTTTTACTCTGTGTCCTTTAAGGGACCTTCACACTAATTCTCTTGGGGAATCTTTGGGATAGCATTCACGTTTAATTCATAGCCATCCCTCTTAAGAAGAAACTCTGATATGTAGATTAATTAGAGTATATAAAGTAAGAGTTTTGGGGGAGAAGGATCGGATAATCTGTTGCAGCGTTACGAAGGTGAGATTTAATTGATTTACGGAACTTGAGAAAAGACTGGAATTTGCCACTGTACTAAATTAGTGGATTGGAAATTTATAGTCTAAGATTGATTAGGTTAAATTGAACTGTTTACTTGCGCTTGTTCACTCAGGGTTTATTGATTTCTGTATATCATTCCTAAGGCTTCCGCTTGTGTTTGATTAGTGTGATTGAATAATAATAAATAATAATTATTATGGAAGTTTCTGGTCATGCTTTGTTTCCTCCCACACCATTAAGTAGGCAGGAAGGTGAGGGAGCGACTTCAGGGGGGAGTCGCTCACAACTTTTATGTTAAATTTGATCATGGACTATCTGTGTAACTGAAGTTGAGAAAATTTTTGATTTGTTGGAGCCAATGAATAGCGATTATGATGCAGAAATTCGTAATGAAACTCCTATAAAAACTGTTACATTTTTTAAGGCTTTACATTATTTGGAAACAGTGAAATCATAACTGATGCAGCAGGATCTAAATAACGTGGAATTTTCTTCTGCGCATAAAGTCGAAAAAGAACACTTTCGAGTTAGGAATCAAAAGGATTGTTAAACATCTATTAGGATTTTAAAATTTTCAATTAATTCGAGTGTAATTATTCACTTATTATAATTTTAGCATCCAAACCAACAGTGTGTATGTAGTTCCTAACAGTGAATATTTTTTTATAGTTACTTATTACAGAATTTCCAAAAGGTAAGCGCTAGAAAATTGTATTTAGTTTGGACTCCGATATAACAAATAACTATAAATAAAAGAGCATAATTTTCGGTCCCCATGAATTCGTTAAAATAAAGAAATAAAGTATATATAAAGTAAAAATAAAGAAAAAAATAAAAGAGTTGTAGCAAATATTAAATATAAAACTAGAACTAAACTCGGATCATCCTTATCAATGCGAGCTATATATTGTGTGTATAGTAAAAAAAATTATATTTCTAAAAGAGGCAGCTGTTGAATCTAACTTCGCACTTTCTCCGTATCTGTTTTTTTCCCTCGCGCGAATTAATTCTTTCATTAAAAAAGTTTTTTTAGAAAATTTCAGGTATAAAAATTGTTTAAAATCTTATATTACAAACCTCTTCTTTCTTTCTCGTCTAGATATACACTGTGAATTATTCATTAAAAACTGAAGCGTTTTATATATATATAGCTGATGACATTTATTCTCAATTATGGAATTGATTTCAGTTTCAATGTTAGCGTTCATATACATTGCATGCTTATTTCTATTCGATTATACTTATGCAATAAATATAGAAGATAATGTTTAATGTTTTATAAAACTAAAAGAAGAGTATATGGGAAATAATGCACCGCAGAAGACTTATGAAAGCCTTCAAACGTACATTTTCTGAATATAAACGTTATCCTATACAGTATGCCCCTAAAATAGCACTGAATTTCTGTATAGCCAGATTCCTCGTTGGAAGTGCATAAAAAATGTCCAAAGAGAGAGAGAGAGAGAGAGAGAGAGAGAACTGTCATTGCACGATCAATAGATCGTGCAATGACAGTTATTTGGGCATTTTAACGCCCAACAGTAGAAACAACTGTGGATAGTTAAAGAGGAAAATACGAAAAATAATGTACAGTGGGTGATCGGTTAACGAACAGATCGGTTAACGAACAGATCGGTTAACGAACAAATCGGTTAACGAACAAATCGGTTAACGAACACTTTCACGAAAGATGTTTGTGATCGGATAACGAACACTTTCAAAAAAGATTTTTTTTGTTTTTGGACAACGAACGCATACTCGGAGATGATCAGGGGCACATCCCTGAAATTATGGATGAAATTTTGACAATTGCTAGAGATCTGGAATTGAAGGTGAAAGAGAGGTTGATGTAGAGGAGTCCATAATGGGACATGAAGATGAGTTGACGACAGAAGAACTCCAAGAAATTTTGAATGAAGAACACCAAGAAAAACAGCGAAATGTGTCTCCTTCTGAACAAGAAGAAGACGAAAGAGGACCAATGCCGAGATGTGCCATTAAAGATCTTTTGAAAAAAGTGGGCGTATGTCAGAGCAATGGTCTTAGAATGGCACCGAAACCAAGCTAATGTCAGTAGGGTTGGGGATCTTTACAACAACAATGTTATTAATTACTTCTGGAAAATCCTCAAAAAGAGAGAAAAGCAATCGACATTGGACATGTTCTTCAACGCCCCAAAGGAAAAAATGAAAAGGACTGATTTATCTGCAAGACTATATGTATGTATTATTTTTTTAAAACTTATTAAGAAATTATACATTTTTAAAAATTTAATTTTTAGGGTCTCCAGAGCGAATTAATCGATTTCACATAGAAGTCTATGGTGAATCAATGATCGGTTAACGAATAATTCGTAGAGCGAACATAGTGGTGGAACGGATTACGTTCGTTAACCGATCCCACACAGTATGACGTTACAGTTTATTCATGGAGAATATACCGTATTGAACGACAGTATTTAAAAATATTTAAAAATGCAGATGTTAAAAATATCCGAGCCATTTGTACAATTTTGTAATACCGGTATTCACAAGATAAAATATCGGTTTTTCGGTATTTAGTAGAAATTTTTGAAATTGTCTCCACTATATGTTCAAGGCTCACCAACGTAACAAAATAGTATACGTTTTTGTTTTAATGTCTGCCTTACGGGCGTAATTAATTAGGCTGTGAATATGCAGTTGCATCGTGCAATCAAGAGAAAAGATATATAATGTGAATTTATCGAAGAAGGTGGTCCCAAACTATTGTTTTGTTTGGAAAGTAATTTCGTTTTTTCCCGACAGAGGATTTAATTGTATTTTTTGCACCCAACTTCTCATTTAAGCCGTATAATTTTTACATGCTTTGAGAGTTCATACAGCAAGGCTTGTGTGTGAAAAATTCCTAATAATTCTACGCAGTAGTTTTTGGTTGGTGCCCTTTTAAATATGGAGAGCGATAAGCAGCATTTTCGACATATCTTACTGCTTTACTACATAAAGGGTAAAAATGCTGTTCAAGCCAGAAAGAAATTGACCGATGTGTATGGAGAAGGTGTGTTGACAGTACGCCAGTGCCAGAACTGGTTCGCTAAATTTCGATGCGGCGATTTTGATGTCGAAGATGCACCACGTTCGGGATGGCTGGATGAAGCTGATAAAGACGCGATAAAGGCATTAGTTGATGCGAACCGGCGAATAACAACACGTGAGATCGGATTGAGGTTAAATTTATCAAATTCAACAGTTAATGACCACTTGAAAGGTCTGGGATTATCCTCGAAGCTCGATGTATGGGTTCCCAATGTTCTTACAGAGAGAAATATGTGTCGCGCCGCATTGACGTCTGCGATTCGCTTCTCAAACGTCACGAAAATGATCCGTTTTTGAAGCGCATCATCACTGGGGACGAAAAGGGTCATGGAGCAAAAAACATCAACCGGCTCAAACCATTTCCAAAGCCGATATTCACCAAAAAAAGGTGATGCTGTCTGTTTGGTAGGATTTTAAAGGAATAATTTTTTTTTAGTTTTTATCGGATAACACAACGATTAATTCGGAAGTCTACTGTCGTCAGCTGGACAAACTGAATGATGCACTTCAACAGAAAAGGTCAGAACCAATCAACAGGAAAGGTGTAGTGTTTCACCAAGACAACGCGAGACCTCACACAAGTTTGGTCACTCGCCAAAAGCTTTTACAGCTTGAATTGGATACAATGCCACACCCACCATATTCTCCAGACCTGTCACCATCGGATTATTATTTGTTCCGGTCACTCCAAAATGTTTTTGACGGTAAAACCTTCACCTCAAATGAGGGGGGGTCAAAAAACACCTCGATCAGTTTTTTGCCAGCAAAGACCAAAACTTTTATGAACATGGAATTATGCTACTACCAGAAAGATCGCAACAGGTGTTGGGCCAGAACGGCCAATATATAATTTAATAAAGTATTTGTTTATTATACGAAAACTGTCTTTCATTTCCACAAAGAAAAAAACGAAATTACTTTCTGAACAACCCAATATAATATTGCAGCTCAGAGCGATAGTGCACATGTGCAGGAATCGTAGTCTGATATTCGTATCTGTGAAAACAAGGTTTTATATTTGAGAAGAAAGTGCGTAATATTTCGATATATATATTTGCTTAATTTGGGAGTTTGTTATTCACATTGTATTATTGTATTTGCATATCATACTTGTATTTACATTCATCATGATTTTAAAAATGAAAAAGAAAAAGAAAGAAAAGTGACTATATATATATATATATATATATAAAAGAAATATGTATTATTTATCATTATTATATGTATTATTATATGTATTATATATATATATATATATATATATATATATATATATATATATATATATATATATAAAGAAAATATGTATTATTTATCAAAAACAAGAAATAATAGATAAAGAACATAACAAGAATTGGTTATATATATATATATATATATATATATATATATATATATATATATATATATATATATATATATATATATATATATATATATAACCAATTCAAATTTGATCAAGTTTATAGTAAACTTTCTTAAAATGTTTTAATCACAAACCTTATCCACATTCAGAAGAATTATGTACAGTTCTAGAAGATGATTGGGACACTAATGTTGATAATGAAAATGAATTGTCTCTTGAACAAAAATTTTTTTTAGAATTAGCGATAAGTAAAAAAAAAAAAATTCAACAAACCAAAATACAGTACAGAAATCAGCTACATCCAAAACCATTCAACGAGACAACGATTTATTTGAAGATGAGAGATTTAGAGGAATATACTTGGAAGAAGTATATCGCTTATTGCTAACAATACTACCAACCAGCGTAGATTGCCGAAAGAGTGTTTTCGACAGCTGGTAATTTGTGCACGTAATTACGTTCCAGGCTTTATGATAGTACTATTAATGCATTATTTTTAAGATCCCATTCAACAATTTGTATTAGTACATAGATTGAATATTGATATTTAAACTGTTTGCGTAATTTAAATAAGATGTTTCTTTACTTTTTTGTGATTCTTTATATACTGTTATAATTTAAAAATTACAGAATAATTATTTGTGATATTTACAATCTCTAATGAAACTGGCAAATAAAATAAAGAGACACCTATGTTTTCTTTCTTTTCCTAAAATTTCTACTACCTGTATTAAACCCGGTATCAAGATCGAAAAAATACCGAATACCGGTATTGAACTTTTGGCCCGATACTGAAATCTCTAGATGAGTATATAGAGGTAGGCGAGAGTGCGCCCTTGAATAGATAGATGAATGCACATGTCACACCAGCGTGGTGTCTATCGAAGTACAAGCTGCGTGCAGACGTCAACTAGGTCAGTTTGTGTAATTACTTCGTTTCGATTCCCAAAATCCTTGAGATTACCCCACAGAAAAAATATTCAACAGTCTAATATCTGGCGATTTTGGCAGCTATAGAATCCCACGTCCGATGTAGCGAACCGTGTATGCCATATCCGACCCATCACGAACAGGAGCACAGAAATGCCTCGGAGCACCAATATGAACCATCATACCTCACCATTCATTCATCATGACTTACCGTATATTTTCGTAAACTATGGATCGTACAGATACAGTTCTCTGAGGATTTTTTATGTACTCCAAGCAAGGAATTTGGCTGTGCAGAGTTTGGGTGTATGTTTAAGGGCCTCTGTGTATTTAAAAACTTTATAAGCTAATGGTCCAGTTTCCGAAAGCATTTGCAGTAATTACTGTTGGACACGATAAAATATATGTAAGCAATATTTAATCAAATAAAATATATTCTGTGCGACAAAGAGATAAATTATAATTCTACTCCATGATATATACGTTCCCGTATAATACGCATACAAATTCGAGTAAAAAAATATTGTATCTAAGGGTAAAAGAAAAATTAGTTCCAGCACTCAGAAATCAGCAAAAATACAATAAACCATTAAATAGGATCTCAAACAATTTATTCCATTAAGATAAAGTATGTATTTCACTAAGTAAACTAACATTTGTAATGGAAATTAATACATGTCTCCAATGGATGAACACAAAAATTAGGTAAAACAATTAATCATTAATAATTAAATGTCAATGTCAGTTTAATATCTTCTCGTCGCGTATCGTTCTTATTCTTTCATGTAGCTTAATCGTCGTCTTTAGTATCTGGTTTAGATATCCTGATATTTGCGTTCTTCAGGATTTGGTGTATTCTTGTTATCTTTTAAATTCAAATTCGAATAGACACACCCTTTAATGGACATGTAACCAAAATTTTGATAAGATGTAAATTAAGATTTAATCTTTGGATCGCTTGTTCCCATCCTTATTCATGTTGAATGGGAAACATTTGCTCAAATAATTTTTTCTGATACTTATTTTGATACATCTGAAACGTGTCAGCGATGAGAAAATAAGTTTCGCATGATGTTTACTGAATATTTATTGTATGGAGTTTATTTTAATTTTTGTGAATTTAATAAATGTCCAAAACTTATTTTTGACTTTAAGAAAAATGAACACAAAAAAGACAAATTTCCATAATGAAGTTAAACATACAATTCAGGGAATCCTTACAAATGGAAAATGTGTTACATATTTATATAAATTACGTGTTAAATTAAAATGTTCAATATATATAACAAGTAATAAAAAAAAATTAAGTAAATTCCTACTTTGAAGGGATGAATAGAAAGCAATTTATTAACGATTGAAAATTGGAATATATATATATATATATATATATATATATATATATATATATATATACTAGCTGGTATACCCGTTCTTCGCACGGGTGAAATGAAAAATTAAACAACACAGATTGAAGGAAAAAGAAGTGTTTAATGAGTTATAATTTTATGTGAATTGAAAAGTAAACAAAAAAAAAGCTTTTTGCATATCTCAGCTAAACAAAAAAATAAAGAAAACACCTTTGTTAAATTTTAACTATGTAGATCTAATAGCCGATAAAAAGGATTTTTTAAATTTATAATTCCTCGTAACACTCTTGAGGGTCGATTTTTCAAAATACCTCCCTAAGCTGATCTCTGCTCAGCAAAAGTAACACATTCTTAAAAGTTTTGCGTAATAAGCGCTTAAAATAGTGTAAATAATTTATATCTGAAAGTGTAATACATTAATATTACTTTCTGTTGTAATTATTTTATTTTAAAATTGTAATATTCGCAAGCAAGGCCGTTTCTTAAATTATAATGGCGATTCAATGAAAAACATAGCGAAATGTTTACGATAGAGTCAAGTTGGCAAATGCCTAGATACTTTCGTAGCTCGAGCTTTATTAGAGCTTTGTAAGACCCGCCGTGTAGGAGAAAAATACACGTTAATACTTTATCCAACCACATTATGATTTACTGCAGTTTTTTTCATGCATTTTTTTTGGATCACTACATGTACAAATTAAGGGATATACATAAACAAAATACTCTACTTTGGAAAATTTAATCCGTTAGAGCTAGTAAATTAATTAAAGATATTTCACTGTAAAATTAATTATGTACACCGTTCACTTAAAATAAGTAGTCAAATCATTTTCCAAGGTCTTCATTAACAGACAAAACCATAAGACACTTAAATTTTGACATTAACTATTTTTTTTGCGACAAAAATAATAATCTTTGCATTCCGCTGAAAACTCAATATCTGCTACAACATTTTTCGCCTTCCCCACTAAAATACTCATCATAGAACCCGTGCTGCCATATATTTTGGAAGAGTGGATTTTAAAGAATATTAAAGCTAAGTATTGGTAAAATATTCCTGCTAAGTTGGTGTGGTGTGGTAGTTAGGAGAAGGGGGTGCCAGCTCAAGTGTCGTTCCCGTCACTTGAACATTGTTCAAAATTACGTGGTCCGTCTCTAAAAGCCCTCATGTAGCTAAACAGTGCGACCTTAATATTCACTCACTCACTGCAAAAAATACAGTGCAGTAGTTATAATTAATTTTATATTTAAAAATGCAATATCTGCATATTCAATTAAAATTACAGCGTTATAATTAACTACTAACCACAAAAAATTATCAAAGCTTGTCCAAATGATGTAGTGTGAAAGAGAAAGTTTATTTACTTTAAGTACCAGAAGCGATAAATGTAGTTATTTTGAAAATAGATCAACTTCTTACTACCAATTGTGCATAATAAAACCTTAAAAAAAACATTAAAATAAAGAGAGATTTATAACAACCTCTCCCTTCAAAATTTAGTTTTATTCTGAAATAAAAAATAGGCATTATTCTGATCACAGGAATTAATTAGAAGCGAGCCCCCTGCGTAGCCAAACCAAAAAGAGTTTTTCACAAACAAAAGATAGATATATGCTGACGTGGGCTTTTTTTTTGCAGCTTTTTTGCTTGCAGATGGCAGAACTTTTCCCTTCTTACTTGACAAATAGCGTTATATTTTGGACACTTTTTACAAATTTTTATAAATTATAGCCTATGGTATAAATTATAGCTTATGTGTTATTCTGATGTATAAGCTATATTACTGTAAAGTTTCATTAAAATCCATTAAGTTGTTTTTGCGTGAAAGACCCACAAAGATTTTCACAAACTTTCACATTTATAATATATATTAGATATATATATATATATATATATATATATATATATATATATATATAGGGAAAGAGTGAACTAATAGTAAGAATTGAAAAAAGAGCGTGATTTGTCTCCATTGTTGTGACAATACACACCCGGTTTGGCTGAAAAACAGGATTTCGACGCCAACTTTTTACTTTTTTTTAGCAATAACATTCTTACAACGATAGAGACAAATCTAAGTTTGCGTCAAAAACCAATAGTTACTCAAATTAAATTAATTAATATTTGAAAAAACTGTATTAACACCAAGTATCATCCACTTTTCTACAACCAGATTGGCTACGCTTGCCCGCCACTCCCATCAAGATTTTATCATCCATTTTTAATCTTTAATTCTAATTGTAGTTGCATTCACATTAGCGTAATTATTTTTATCATTAATCTAAATAGCTATATTTTTAATTTTAAGTAATATATATTGTTAAGAAGAGCAATATAAATAATTTTTCAGGTCATCTAAAAAGTCATGAAAGCAGATAAAGTTTCGAAAGAACTAAGTGCTCCCACCGAACCGAACTACAAAAATAATGAATTTACGTTCTAGAAAGAAACAGGACCACGAAAGTAATGATTTCAAGTTGGAAGTTCCGTAACCAGAAATGTTTATTCCATTAAAACTTGTCACGCGGAAAATTGAAGGAAGACTACTCGTTACATAAACTAAATCTCAAAGTTCACCAGCTCCTCGTAACCTAAATGATGTTCCGAAATTACGAATTCTATTTCCAATAACTGTCTAGATACTCTGATGCAATTTGATGGCAAAAAATATTTATTTCTGAGAAATATCGAATGAGACACACCGATTTTGCCTTTAAAATATCTCTCTCAACCCTTGAGCACTATACACTAATTCAGGGATTCAGTGATGTTTATTTCATTATCTACAGGATTAAATTAAATTATTGTAATGAGGCATTTGAAAAATAATCAATTTTTAAATCAAAACCTCGTTTCTGAGAGAGAGAGAGAGTAGAGAACTTAAACTAAATAAAAAAAATTAAAACTAAAACTAACATTTTTGCTGGTATGCGGAGAAACTATTTAAAAAAGTTTATGATAAACATAATCAATGTAAATATTATTTTTACGTAGGATTGTTTTTGGTATAAAAATTATGTTTTAAAGTTCCTTAAATATAATGTTATCTTGCTGAAATACCCAGCGTAGCGAAACAAGCATTTTTAAGGTTTTTTAAATCCGTATTTGATTAAAATGTAAATCCTAATTTAATGATTTTAGTTTACGACACAATCTGGAACAATATATTGGTGATGGACCTCGCAATTTTGAGCCACGGTCAAGGGATAAAGACATCTGTACTGACACCCCCTTTCTCTCAAATTCTATACACCCACACAACTGGAGAAAATTGAGTCCAGGCGAATTTAATATGCATCAGCCTGTGACGGATTCTGACCATGACCCTTCTGTGGATCCTCTTGGAGAAACCTTCTTAAACTGTGCTTTGAGCCTTCCGATGAGAAAACTCGATTTTATACTAATTTAAGTGCTATTTAAACCTCGTTCAATGGGTGCGTTCGTGTAGTCCTTATGCTATCATTCAATGAGATTAAGGATATTCTTTTCGAAAAAGTTGACTCAAGAGAGAAGTTTCTAATTGGAATATAGCCTACGTGAGAGATGTCAGACAAGTGCTACCTTATCGGATCAAGCTCAGATAAGTGTTTTATTAACTGTCTTATAAGCTAAAGAAAAGGAACTAAATTAAATTGCTCCATCTGTTAGTTAATACGTATCTAAACATAAATTTTTAGACTGAAATAAGTGATTATTTTAATAACAAGTTCCGATTATTCGGTGTCCCAAACTATACCTGCCACCTGCGGGCTGCAACAAACTTCTAGGACAGGGGTACTCAACCTTTATTATCCTCCGTACCGTATATACATGATAGATATTTCACGCGGGCCGCATACATATGATACATATTTCACGCGGGCTGCATACACATGCCAGTTATTTCATGCGGGCCGCAACATGCGGATAATGGAAAAAAGCAGGCTATAAGACCAAAGCAACGTTGACAAACACATAATTGATAAAAATATTAAAACTCATATTTTTGGCTTTTATTTTATTAATATATTAACTTTTCTATCGAACACGCCCACAAAAATGGGATAATTTCTAATTTCTTTCATCTATTACCAAGCCACTTGCTTACATTCTACTATTAAAAAAAACAATTGACAGCCAAATTGATACATTAGATTGCTTGATTGATAGAATTTCATGTTAAATTTTTGTACAATGTTCTCCAATAATTGAATTTCTTAGTGCAATGGTTCATCACCAGGCGACTCAAAATAGGCTGGTGGGTCACAAGCAGCCCGCGGGCCGCAAGTTGAGTATCGCTGTTATAGGACTTGAACCCAGGATGCGACAACACCGACCAAAAGTTTGCCAGCATTGTCACTCAGCTATTACGACTTCAAATGTAAATACGAAAAGTTAAATTATTCATAAAATGTCTATTCACTTTTCCTTAGAAAATAATACATACTAAACTAAAAAGATAATAATGAGATTTGGTGTAAAACGGCAAGCATTAAAGCAATCTCTTCCGATTATCGAACATGTCCTTATTAATACCACGTGTTTTGAAAATTCATTTTAAAAATATCAACAAAAAAATCAACAGTCAATAAAAATACAATACAATTTATTTATTGAGAAAAGCACAGCGGGACAAAATATATGTTATCTTTACTGAGAGCAATTTAATCTCTCTATCAACTACGGAGTATTAAGTATAAACTAGTTATTTTGACAAAGAAAAATCAATTTCCAATACGTTGATGGCTTACTCATGCTTAAAAAGGAAACATCGATTTCCAGTATACTTTAGCATCAACATTACCAAGTATGTTAACTAAAAAAACATCGTAAATCAATTTTTTGAGTAATGTAACTTTCACGCAATTTTTCACAAATTACTTGTTTCTCGAAGCTAATCACAAGCCTCCCCTGCAAGAAGTATTGCAGTAAACTGACTTGATCGATGATTGTTTTGACGTTGAAATGATGTTCCAGAGATCAAATTGATAGGCGAATGATAAGTATGCGTGACAAACTACAGTCACCACAACCATGCCCTCATAACAAATGATTGATTTGTCAGATGCACGTAGATCTAAGAAAATAAATGCCTTGTTATTTATTCAAAGTAACCAGAACTGAAGCTGCACTCATTGTCTCAATGCATGTATCATTACATCGTATGTGTCAAGTTTTCGCAATCGATTCAGGCTATCTTCGGCTAATGTTAAACAACAGGAGCCGAATTCCGAATATTTTTTCAGATATAAAAGCCCTCAATTGTTAATGTAATATATATTCTAGCTACACTATCCTGTAGAGAATCACTTATTTAAACATACTAACATTTTTATCCGAGTTGATACATTTTTTTTCTTTTGTAAATGTGTTTTGCATATTTTCTCCTATACTGTAATGCTAAATGGACTATTTCTTCACATGTTAAAAGGAAAAACTAATTATTTATGAAATATTTTTAAATTAAAAAAAACTATATTGTGAACAAATGTATAAGTTACAATATCTCACTTTTTTATAAAAATTTAGGTATTTTTTCTGTCCGAAAATGTGCTCCGCGTTAAGTTCACACTCTCGTACGTATGACGAAAACAGCCTTAAAGATAAGGATTGGTTAAATGAGGGAATTACAGCTACATATTTTAAGCACATTTTCAAGGTTATGTAATGCATGTGGGCTTGAGAAATTAATTGGTTTTAATATGAGAAGTATCAATTTATTGCCATTTGCAATAAGTTTAAACAAAAAATACCCCTTTCGAATTTGGTAGATTTGACATATCACGTTCATTGCCAAGGTGGGAGTTTTGTAGATATTTTGCAGATAAACGACTGGACAAAAATAATCCTTAAACAAAATTTAATGCTACAAAGTAACTTATAGAAAGTTGCATTACACATCATAGCTGAGGTAACTAAATTTCTTCTTGTAATAAATTTTAAGACATATGTACAGAGTGTTTTTTTCCCAGGTAAAGAAGTTTAAGTTGGCATTACTTTTCCAAGATGGTGACCGATTTAACAGCTACCAAGTGATTTATTCTCAGTTTGGTTTGGCAATTCATCATGAATAGACTCACGCCCGAACAACGCTTTCAAATTGTGCAATTTTATTTCGAAAATAATGGTCGATTTTCATAAGCGAATTTTGTTTAGCGATGAAGCGCACTTCTGGTTGAATGGCTACGTCAACAAACAAAACTTCCGCATTTGGAGTGAAGCTAATCCACAAGTGTATGTCGAAACACCGTTACATCCAGAAAAACTGACTGTTTGGTGCGCTTTATGGGCTGGTGGAATCCTTCTTCAAAAACGATGAAAGCCACAACGTTACAGTCAATGGTGATCGGTAAAGAGCCATGATTACTAACTTTTTCATTCCTGAATTGAACAATCATGATGTCCAGGAGCTATGGTTCCAAAAAGACGGTGCAACATGTCGCACAGCTCGTGCCACAATCGATTTATTGAAAGACACGTTTGGTGACCGCCTAATTTCACGTTTTAGACCTGTGAATTGGCCTCCAAGATCTCGTGATTTAACACCGCTAGACTATTTTTTGTGGGGCTATGTAAAGTCATTGGTCTAAGCGGATAAGCCACAAACGCTTGACCATTTGGAAGACAACATTCGCCGTGTTATTGCCTATATACGGCCACAAATGTTGGAAAAAGTCATCGAAAATTGGACGTCCAGATTGGACTACATCCGAGCCAGCCGTGGCAGTCCTATGCCAGAAATCATATTTAAAATGTAATACCACAAGGTTATCTTTCGAATAAAAAAAAATCATGTCAATCAAATAATACATCGTTGTTTTATGGCACACAATTTAAAGTTCTATACCTATCAAAAAACACCCTTTATTTATGTTTTTTTAACAAATTGATTATAAAATGGTAACATTTTTCCATGCATTGTAGTACAACCAACTCGTTTTTTACTCGATTTTGAAATAACACGGTTCACCAATATACTTTTCAACACAAATTTTGAATCTAGCCCGATTTTTCCTAATTTTTTTAGCTCTAATTTTGAAAATGTAATCAGGAGACTGTCGGTTGTTTTGTATTCTGGAAATGAGGGGGGATACCAGAAATTTCTAACTGTTTTCTTTATATTGTTATACTTCCAACTGAAAACAGCATTTCGTTCTTCTCTTTAATTGTAATTTTTGTTAAAGCCCTTTGGATGAGGATGACTTGATCAAATTTATGACAGTTTGTGATAATAAAGAAGTCGGTGATGACGAAGTTGAAGGTGAAATTAAACTATTCACAACTGATTTAATTGGCGAGAACTTGGAATTTGCTACAAGTATGAAACAACATTTTCTCACCCATGAACCTGTTGATATAAAGCGTGCATTAAAATTTCAACGTAATCTTATGTTTTATGCAGCAGGATATTAATAATTGCATAAGCAACTTGAGAAACTAAAAAAAACCATCCGCAAATAACAGACTTCTTAAAAAAATGATAGAAGCCGTTAATAACGAAGCCAACAGTTGTGCTAGACCATAGGTTCCCAACCTTTTTTTGAACTGGCCTTTTCTTTGAACCTTTTCTAATGAATTTTTTTGACATTGACCCTTCCCACTTCAGAGAAATAAGACCGTACATAATACATAGTGAAAACACGAATTAATTTTTTTTAAATATTCTTTTTACTATTGGAATATATTTTTTTTAATTCAGTTTTTTTCTGAGGCCCCCAATTTTTTTTTTACTTGCAAATCTGAAATAGCTATTGCAGCTAATATACAATTTTAAATGTGTACAATCAACATAAGGTAACCAGCATTATTTAGTTTTGTTAGTACATAATCAGCATGTTGTTTAGTTTTTTTTATAGTATATTTGGTTAATCTGCCCATGCCCCTCCATATCATCTCGAAACCCCCTAACTCAGTGTTTCTCAAACTGTGGGGCACAGTTAACTGGTTAACTGTGTTAACCTTACGAGGGGGGCGCGAGCATATCGAAAATAGAAGATATAAAAATAATTAATTTACTGGAATGAATTAAAACAAAATACTTTCAGACATAATAAAAAATGCACTTTTACTCAGATATAATTTATAGGCACATAATATTAAGTAAAAAAAAAAAAAAAAAAAAACTTCTTCAATACCTAAGTAGCTATCTTTGATCCTATATCCAAATAAAAAAAAACTTTCATTTGATTTGCTGTAATTCCATGATGAGAGATTTTTTTACTACGCTTTCTTTTTAAGCCTGACATATAACTCTTTCACAGAAAAAACAGATCCCAGACCCAGAATCGAAGAAATTTAGGAACATAAAAAATTCAACACTGTCATTAATTTTGAAATACTGCACATTATAGCTGTAATCTGTATAGCCTTCTAAGTTATTGGTACAGTTAGTTATACCCCTCTCTTACGTGTTTGTTTCTCATTTAGGGAAGTTGTAAGTTATGTATTTCTCTGTTGCGCTTTATTTCATGCAAAAATACGTTTTACACAATTTTTTTAGCAGTAACATACATATTATCATAATGATTACAATTTTTACCCGGAAGTGGTCACGCGGGACACACAGATAACGAAATCGTTAATTCTGGCAAAACTGTTTATTTGTTACCAAAGAAAAATTGAAAAGTTCTTGAAAGTAGGTAAGTAAACTTTCTCTTAGTTAAATTATTCACTGGAATCACGATTTGTATCGTGTACAATAAAATAATTATATAAAAAAGGATTGGGGTGACTCAATAACCCCGCTCGACCGTATCGAGTGCGCGCCTGCTCTCGGGTTAAAACATGTTGAAGTCTTTTCTCGCTTCAAATATTAAAAATAATACAATTATTCTTCACCGGAAATTTATATTATTGATCATTATTTAACATCAATTATTATTGCTAATTCTGTGCGGCTTAAAATTACAATTCGCTTAAAACTAATTATAATTTGAGCAACCATTTTAAAAAGATCCTTTTACATTTTTGTCAACATTATCGAGCACTTGGCTTTGCGCGCTCTCCTTACAATTCAGCTATTATATCAATAATGTTTTCTTTTCTTACAAATGAACTCGGGCAAAGAGCGGGCACTTCAGCCGGTATACTTTTAATGTATCAGTGCTGCACAGAATATTTTATAACTAATTAATTAACACTAAATTAAGAACAAGTTTAATAAGTATTAACGACTTCCATGGGCTTGTCTTGCAAAGCAAAGTTTTTATAAGGAATGCCTATGATTAGAAAAATTGACCCTCTAAATTATTTTTCTATTTTTAGCAGATATCTATATTTTGTCTTCTAAGCAGCCACCGGATTTTGCAATATGTTCAATTTAAAAATTAGAGGAAGGGAAATTAACATAATAATTTTCCTATTATTTTATTTATTTATTCTTGCTTAAAAGTAGTATACCAAATTTAAAAATTATGTATGGTTTATAAATAAGATCGCATATTGTAGCTTTAGCATCAAAATGCATTATTATTGCATTCAGTATATTCTTAATGTATAAGGGGAGGGGGCGATAAAAATTGTGATCGAAAAGGGGGCGCCAGTATTGAATGCTTGATAAGCACTGCCCTAACTCATTCTGGGTCTTTTACTGCCCCACTGAAAGCCTCAAACGTCCACAAGGGGCGTCTACGTTGAGAATCGATGTACTAGACCAAAGGTGCGCAAAATAGGGGTCGCCAGAAGTTTTTTAGGGGTTGCCAAATTTTTATGAAATGCATTATGCCTGCATGCTGCATACTATACAGTGTACATATAAAGAGTGAAACGCCGTCACTTACTGTTTGATTGCAATTTCCTGCTGTTCGCTCTTTCTTTGACCGTAATGTGTATGTAAAGTGTGAAGACGCAAGTTTTTCACTCCGGTAGATGACGCTCTCTTCGCGGTATTTCGCGAGTTGAAATACCGCCTATTTGTAAAACGTATTGATGTTATACGTACTGTGTCGAACGGTGCGCACCGTACGAGATGGAGGGGTAATCAAGGGCTGTGGGAGTCATCTTGTAGACATGCGTACTAAGCCATGGTCAACCAAATGACCAAAAATTATCGCTGCATGTTTTACTGCGCGTTTCCATGTAAAGTTGTAGCATGTAACAGTTGGTCTGCAATTGTTTTAGTTTCTCTTCGAGTTTTATCATGTGACTTTCTGTAATTATGATTTTTTATATTTTTATCGGGCTTTGCTGCTATTTGTTATCAGGTATGTGCTATCCTTAGAGAAAGATATCTGTTAATTTTATTGAATTTCTCGGGAAAAAATGATAATTTTTTTTAATTGTTTTAATTAAAAAATTTAACCCCTATATTCATAATGGATAAAAGGGTAATACGTGCACCAGGTACATCTTCAACTAACAAACGAACAAATACTGATGAGGAGTCTCAAAATTCTGAGCTAAATGCCCCATCTCAAAAAATAAGAAAATACAATGAGGTATTTACTAAGTATGGTTTTACATCTTGTGTTGTTGATGATGAAGAACGCCCGATATGTGCCATTTGCAACGAAAAATTAGCAAATGAGAGCATGAAACCAGCTAAATTAAAAAAGGCATCTGGAAACTAAACATAAAGAACGTCAAAATAAACATGCCGATTTTTTTCAAAAAGACGAGCTGAAAATCTGAAAATTCAAAGTGCAAATCTAATGAAATTTACAACAATATCTCAGAAAGCATTACGAGCTTCTTTAGAAGTTTCTTATCTAATAGAAAAAACAATGAAACCCCATAAAATTGGAGAATCCCTTATCCTTCCTGCAGCAACTAAGATGACATCATTATGCATAGTGATAAATATGAAAATGAACTAAAAACAATACCATTATCAAGAGAGATACGGTGTCTCCGCGGATATCCGAAATGTCACGAAATATCGAGTCAGAAGTCATAAAACGCATACAAACGCATACAAAATTCATCTGTGTTTGCTTTACAAATGGACGAGACTACCGATATTACTAAAATGCCACAACTAATTATTTACATTAGATTTTTTTTAATAAAGATATATAACAGAAACGTTTTTATGTTGCAAAAGTTTGGAAGGAAAAACAACTAGAGAAAAAATATTCGAAGTAATAAATGAATATTTTGAAGCAAAGACCCTTACCTAGCTATCCGTGGAAAAACAGTATCCCGTTCTATGCAAGAAAGGCATCAGATTACCAATACAATTTGCATCAACGTATTTATATGAGACTGGATTTAGAAAACTAGTTTTAATAAAAACTAAATACCACTCTCGTTTGAACCCTGAATATGATATGTGAATTGCAATTAGCAACATACATCCGAATATCCAATAGATAATCAGAAACTTGCAGCCACTTACATCTCATTAAAATAAATTTACTGATTTTTATGTTATACAAAAAAATATTTTCTTTAAACTATTAATAATATTAATATGTGTCAGGAATAAAGATTTTCTTATTCGATAAAACGAAAGAAATGCGCCTATTTACATCGTAGTGGTGAACATTTATCTCTAGGTGTCGCCAAAAATTTTCTCTCTACAAAAGGGGTCGCAGTCGAAAAAAGATTGCGCACCACTGTACTAGACTATCTGACCCATCTACTGATGACGCAATTTTGATCCAGTTCGAAAAAACGCCAATAGCAATGTGAATAGTTGTTCGTTGGTGGTAGTTTATTTTCTTTAAATTGTTATTTGAATTTTTATATGCTGTATGTATTTTCACTGTACACTCACTTTAACGTTTTGTAATTTTTATTAATTGTTCTGTTATATTAAATATGTAACATGGATTTCATTTCATGGAATTATTTTTGCAACCTGTTTTCTAGCAATGATTTGTGCAGGAGTAGGAGACTAACCTGTAAATGAAAAAAGACTCAATGCGAGAGATTTGAATCCTTATTAAAAATAAGCGTGGGACAAAGGGAAAAAGTTCGTATTTACTCATGAAAAGTTGTTTATTCTTTGATAGCAGAAGTAAAAAGTACTATAACAGCACAGAAAAAAAGTACCGCATGGCTATTAGTTACTAAAGCATTATAACATCCTTGCAGTTCAAGGAGTAAAAAAGTTAATTGTGTAGTAACAGATGCAAAACATATCCTTTTCCTCTTTTTCTGTTTAACTAATGCTAGCAATATGAGTTAAAAGAGAAACTATATCATCTGCATTTTCTTATTATTTACAATTAGTCATCCGCAATGCGGAAAATAATGTATTTTTCGAGACATTTTCTCTCGCTGTATATGTTCAATTAATTTATAAATAACTTTGAAATAATTTATTTTTCACTTTAACGGTCTATCATTATATATTTCATGGAATAACTAAAATATGGATTGTTTCATCCATTATATACTTTAACTGACGTCTAGTTATTTCATGAACTATCTAGTTATTTTATGAAATGACTAAATTCTACACTTTAACGTTAACATATATAGTAAATCTGAAACTGTTTGAAGAAGAGAGCGCTATCTCAAAAGTCTATTTGATCTAGGAATGTATTCATAGATAGTATATAGCTATATAATTGAAAATATTATCTGACATTTAATAATTGTGATTTTCAGAAACAAAACCTCTTAAGATACCCGCGACTACGCTAAAATCCTGATTTTTTTTTTAAAAAAATCACAAATTTATTTTATGATTTTATTTTATAAACCATTTTAATAGCTTTATGAAAATACCAAGTTTTTTTATTTTCCATTCACTAGGACAAAGCCTACAAGTGTTTTAGTAAATGCAGATGGCATAACATAAGATGTAAAATTTAAAAATGCGTTTTTTTTACTCGAAATGTGTTTTTTTTTAAAAGTTTAAACGGGGACAGTGATTGCACCAAATTTTTTTTAAATAATTTGCTGAATGTTTTTGTGTATGTCCTTTATAACAGTAGAAGTGTTTTAACTTTCAGATTTATCAATCATTGTTTTATTACAAAATTTACAGATCTTTATGTGAACATAATCACTGTTTTTTAAGCAATTTCATATAATAACTTAAAGAGCTCTAGTTTTTGTAAAAATGAAAATATCTCTTATCCTTAAAATCATTTCAAAACGGTATAGCAATGTAATGTATTAAAGACAAAAAACTGAGAATTTGCTCATTTACTATTGTACAGAACGGTCCCCGTTTATGTAGTTTTTTGTCAATTTTTACCCATTTTTTCCCATTTTAGTAGTAATAATTCATTTTTCTCTTCTTCATATTGGCATATTTTTCCTAAAATGTATTAAATAAATTTAAAACACACACACACACAAATGTTTTCGAAAGTAGTCGGATACCTTCAGATAGCTTAGAACACGGATTGTTTTAGGTTCAGAAGAAATGGCATCCATACACACAATTGCAACAAATCGTAGAGTTCAAATATTTTCACTTTGTGTACATCTGAAGAAAAGCAGAGCTGATAGTTCTATTATTCTTTTGTAAAGCGTTTGCGCATTCTGCTATGAAGTCAAATACAGTTTATCTAGTATTCCTGCTACCGAAATCTGGTGGGCTTTTTTCGATCGTTTTATGGCTTAATCCGATTAAAACTTCAATTTGGAAATTTTTTCAAAACCCATTAAGGTAATTTGAACCGTATTTTTAATTTAATTTTTGATGCAATACACGGATTTTTCTCTAACGAAACACATATATATTTTTAACATAAGGAAAAAAACTACTAAACTGCTAAACGCCTGAAAAAATTCAAAATTTTATGTTAATGCTTTTAATATAAATAAATAATTTGGAAGCTGCTTGAACTCATCCATAAAATCATCTCATAAAGATAAGGCACAAGATATACTTTACTTGTAGGCTTCTTTTTTTACATAAATTACTGGTTTGAGTTATAGCACGATAAAAAAGCCACTCTTATCAACTCATATACTTTTATCAGGCTTCAAGAAAAGAATAAAAACGAAAGTAATGATAATTAGAAAAAACGATTACTATTCACGACTGCTTTTAATGGTATTAAATTTATTTTTTTTAAAAACTTTCTTAAATTTTTCGAAACCAGTTTTACTTATCAAAAATCTGTGTTCTTATACGCATATATATACAGAGTAATTCATAAGGTTTTGGAGCACAGTAGTAAAAAAAAAACTAAGACAAATATAGCAAAAAAGACCATATAAAAATACACTGCCGTTTGTAACAAATGCAATGCCATGAAGGAATCATCAGAATTCAATGAACGTTGCAGCAAATGTCAATTATAGGATGTTACGTAAACTAGTAAAGTTTCAGAGCCACCGCAAATGCTTGGCGTGTGTAGCGCCCTCTGAACTGATCCTGAAAGCGTTTAAATATAAGGTAGTAGTGGGACGTTGAAAATAGTTAATGGGTATTTGTTAGCGGTGAACGCTCAGTGAGACTTAAGTATGCCTCCAGGACAAAATAACGGGGGAGGATTATCAGCTTTCGAGAAGGAGGATCTTACTATCGCGCAATAAAAACACGTGAGCAGTGGAACAATTCCACCATGATGCGAGTTTGGAAGCAGTGGACGACGGAAGGTGACGTCAGTGTGCGACGATCGACACATGCTCTGCGTGGCGGTGAATGACCGTACAGCTTCCTCCAGGCAGTTGGCAGCACGTTGGTCTACTGTTACAAGTGTACTAATGTTGGCTTCCTCAATTCGTCAACGTCTGCCGCAAGGTGGATTGCGTGCAAGGGTGCCTTTATATAGGATCCCCACTCACGGCAAACCATCAACGGCTGCGTCTGCAATACGCTCATGAGCACAAAGCCTGGCAAGCTGATTGGCAGCAAGTTGTCTCTTTAGATGAATCACGCTTCAATTTGGGGGACCATGATGACCGCATTCATGTTAAACGCTATGTCGGTTGCTGCCTTCCAGAGTGCGTTATTGATCGACATATAGAGGCATAACACCAGGAGTTACGGTTTGGGTGCGATTTCGTATCATGAACAAACCAATTTGTCACGAATTGAGGGTAATCTCAATAGAAACATTTACGTCCGTGAAGTGCTCTCTCTCTCTCTAGCTCGAAGTCGTTCCATTCTTTTAAGACATTCCTGGAGCTATCTTTCAGCATGATAATGTACGCCCACGTGTTGCAAAGACTGTTCAGTTCAGCTCAATACATTCAACTTCTTCCTTGGCCTGCTTTTTTGCCGGATATGTCGCCTATTGAGCACATGTGGGGTTTGTTTGGTCGGCGTCTCGATCGTGATCCGCGTCATGCAACTTCAAAAGACGAACCTTTGTTACGCATACAAGCAATATGGAATTCTCTTCCACAAGCAGACATTCACAATCTTTTTGACTCCATGCCACGTCGTATAGCAATAAATATTGCAGCGCGTGGTCGCTGCACCAAATACTGATTTTGGACACTTTATATTATTTATTTTTTTTGCTTTGAAAATTTTGTCATTTATTTGTACTAATACAAGTCGTTTGTGCAATAAATTTCCTTCAATTCTAATGATTCTTTCATGGTGTTGCATTTTTTTACTTCAAGTTTTTTCCCTTTTTTTTGTACATTTTACAAGTGTTCTATATCTGAACCCTAGGTCTCACTACAAACATCAACATGGTAGCCCAGTTGCTGTCTCATTTCAGTACTATCAACATTATTAACAGCTCATGTTTAACAAGGAAAGAATAAAAATTGCTGTCAGTTGTGTTGCTAATACTTTGTTGAGTAGAGTGTTGCAGGAAAATCGGACTATGGCATCAATGTATGTGTGTGACCAAGGATACTCATATTGAACACATGAAAAATATGTAAATAAAGCTTGATTTTTTTTTCATATTTTTTTTCCTTCTGAAACCTTGGAGGGAATTAGGAATAACATTCTAACACATCTAACCACATTTCAAAATTGTATTGTAATCTGTATATATATACAAGATTACAATACAATTTTGAAATGTGGTTAGATGTGTGGCACTTTTATGCAAAGACTAAAACATTAGGCATCTTTAGTGGCTAAACAATATACTTAAGCAAAAGTTCATGGAATAATTCAATCATATCATCTCATAAATATTATTTTCCAGTAGCTAGTATCCTGGAAAAATTTGCCTGTCCCTTCTCTAAAGCAACTTGGAGGTATTAGTCAATAGACCCTTGCAATTGTGAACCGCGGACGATACCAGAACCGACACATCACACTCCTTACTTTCGCACCACATCAATGTGAAGACAAGGAGCCACAACAGATTTACGAGTGTTACTCGACAACGCCGGTTACAAGGTCGTGACCATGACTACAAGTTTACCACACCACTCTTATTTCTAAGCAACTAGAGAGAAGGGGATAATTGATAATTGAAAGGATTCGAAGTCATTTACAAATAAATGTGCTACATATTAAAATGAAAAAATGTTTTTATCTTTTGTTTTAGTAAACTATACTTTAATAAAGGAGCAAAATTAATGTATAAAGATCAAAACCCATTAAAAATTTTATGGGCCCTAGTAACTTTTCACATGCACACACACAATGATTTCATATGTGAAGAAAAAACACGCAATCTAAAAATTCACGTAAAACAAGTGTTTCTGAATTGTTTCAAACTGTAATACACCAAGATAAAACGACACTTCTAAAAAACATTTCATATCATCTCTAAAAACTAATATTTTTTTGTATATTCCAATGTAGAAAAGTGGATTTAGGAGTAAGGAGTATATTGGAATGGTTAATATTTTTCTTCGATATTTTAATATTACTGATCGTAGCAATCTCATACGTATTTCTCTAAATATTCATAAGTGTTTCCATAATTTACCAACAGATGTAGTTGGGAATACTGTGTTAAGATGAATGGATACCGTAATATTGCACACATAATTTTTTTACAAAGTTTTCATGTATACATATTTTACAAATTAAATTCTAGTTAAACACATTATATTTACAACGGGAAAAAATTAAGCAAAATATTTGTAGCAAATACAAGTCAAAATACATGTCATTCTAAGAAAATATGAGATTTTTCATTCGAATATGAAATTTTGATTGGAGATCAATTTCAGAGCCTCTTCTCTTCATATTTACTTGATATAATAATACATCTGATGACTCGTTATTAAAAGCATAATTTCTATTTTTAATCCATAAATACTTTGATTGGGAATGAAGTTAGAGTGACAAATTTGACAGACCTTGTGAATTTGACAAATCTGCTAAGGTTTGTAATATGAATTTTTTAATGTCAAGTATGTGTAGTAACTTTATAGTTTACGTATCATGACATGTCAAACGCGCCGTTTGGCATTTTTTAGTAGGTTTAGCTGAGTTTTAGACAGTTTTTTTTAATTGGAATGCATTTAATTATTAAAAAATATTCCCAATTATTAACATGTCATATTCTGCTAGCTTTCAGGTATCACTCCTTTGATCATATTGTTATGATACAGACAGGAATTCCTCCTTCTGTTGAGGTCTAATGCGTAGCACAATAATGCTACATTTGAGCTTAGCACGTAGTATAATTTCAAATATCACTACTGTATAGCAGATAATTATGCTTCAAATAATTACCAGATATTCTAAAATTATGTATAAACTAATTATAACTATGCCACCAATTAAGAGAATACTCATTGGAGGAAAATAGTTAAGCGATCATTCTATATTCGTCAAAATTAGATGACAATCTCCCAATTCACTAACATGCTAAACACTGTTCTCTGCATTTAGCTTATACGATCTGATTGTACATCAACTATGCCAACAGAACTGATAATGATCATTTGTCCTGCAACAGATGTGAAATAATTATCAGCCAAATGATTATTGCCTCACTATCCATTAAGTGAAAATTGGAATGTGCACAATCTTGATTTATCCATCAAAGGAACATGATACTCTCTTAGATCACTCCAAATTACTGAATTCTATTCACATGATTAACTCTGCTATTTGCATTTTATACGCATTAGGTAAATTAAGAAAAATATCATTAATGCTATTCGAATTAGTAAAAATATTTCACTTTGGAACTTATCTTTGCGCAGTACAGTTTTCGGAGATGTGACTTTATTTAAAATTGTTTCCAAGCTTTTTAAAAATAAAAATGCTTGTTTATCGTATTAGCCAAGTTGCAAAAAAGTGTTATATCTAAGCAACTCTCTTTTCAGCTCGCTTTTGTTGATTCTCCACTATTTCCAGTATGACACCTTATTAATATGAGTGAATAGGAGCAGTTTTCCATTTTAAATAATTGAAATGATTAGAAAATATATTTTTAAACTTTTCTAGCGTTTATTATTTTTTTCTTCCCTTGTGCTAACACAAAACTTCGGAAAAATTTTGTTTCTTAGACACACACACACACACAAAAAAAAACATTTTTTATAAAAATAGTTTATGGAGTATTTAAAACACCATCTAGAAAAATACAAGCTTAAAAAGTAATTGACATTTTATTTTAAGGATTCACAGAACCCTTAACAGATATCCTTGCACTCGAAAAAAAAATCCATCTTCAAACCAATGTCACTTAGCATTAAAATAAAACAATAATTTGAAATTTTTACCACATGATAATCATATATATTTACAATATTTCTCAAAGTTTCAGAAAATTCTGGAAAACATTTAAAAAGTCATAAAGAAATAAAAATTGGACAATTTTTCAAAATTATGAAAATCAGTATTTTACACCGCGCCGGATTCTGAAGTAAAAAAATTGATCAAAATATACAAAATTAATTTTACTTGGTATAAAAATGTTCACTTTTTAAGTTATACTAAATTTTAAGAAATTTAGAGGAAAAAAATATTTTTAAATACAATTATAACGTAAATTTTAAAATTTTAAGAAAAGAATTAATTAAAATTTAAATAAAAAGTTCTATTATTTTTTTATGAAAAGTGATGTTTATATATATATATATATATATATATATATATATATATATATAAAAGTTATGAAGAACCTTATTTTGAAAACGTGTATAAAATTTCAAATTGATATCATTAATAGTTCCTGAAAAATCCTGTGCGGAAGCTAAAATTGTTTGTTTTGCGAAAAATGAAGTTAAAGATAAGAAAGAGATAGCAAAATTTAAACAAAAACCCTACTTATTTCTCAATAACTTCTAACGTTTTTGCAGTATCAACACAATTATAGTTCCAAAAAACTCAGAAATATATATATTGAGGCTTTAACATATATTTTTTCGAAAAAATTGAGAAATTTGCAATTTAAGCGTCCAGTGAGCCCTTAAAAAACTTGCAAGTGACTTTCTGATGACAAAACAAATATGCGTAAATTAACTTTTTCTATATAATTTTAATCCAAATTAAAGTCTTATTTAACTAAAATCAACTTATTGTATTATTTATGGTAAAGTTGCGTTGAAGATTCTTCTCTTCTAAAAGGGTGATATAAAAATATATAAAAATAAATTAAAATATGTCTATTTACATTTTTGAATAGCTAGTTATAATGTGATAATACATTATGCGACTTGTAATGTATTAAACGATTAAAGAATCTGAAAAATCATATCAATATTTTATAACTTAAGTTAAACCAAACTTTACAAGCTGTATTTAAAAATAAATTCAAAAGAAATTGAAACCAGTTACTTATATAGAGAAAAAATACTGCATCCCGATTTTAAAAATAAACACTTAAAAAAATAGAGTTTTTCATTTTTATGACAGAATAAATCTGCAGTTATATATATAATGAAGCATAATCATAAGATTACAGTATTTTTAGTTTTACATGTTGCTGATGACAAAATTCTGTGATATTCTACAAATAAAAACATTTTAATGAAAGAAATTGTACCTCTAGAGCAGAGGTACTCAACCTTTTTTTCTGCTGGACCGCATACATATGTAAGCTATTTCACGCGGCCGCATCACGAGGATAAATGGGGGAGGGGAGAACAAATGCTTTAAGTGGAAAACTGATCAAAATATTAAAACTTTTGTTTTGCTTTTTTTAATTAAAATCTTTTATATATATATATATTTAATTTTTGCTTCTAACCCTAAATTAGAAGCACTTAAGAACTCCTTCACAAATTCTACATCAGTTAACGATTTTATATGATTAACAATAATATAACAAACTTCATGGAATATGTCTTTGTTACCACTGTGATATTACCAATGACAAAACACTTTGTTACTTTTGCAAAGATCATTCAAGAAAGCCTACATATCACCTCTTGAAAGAGATCTTCGAGGAAAAGCGTCATTGAATATTTGTGTTTATTTGTACTTTAAAACACAGCACTTTCGTGACAAGTCAAGCAATTAATGATCCATGTTTGTTTTTCACTGCAAAACAGTCACCCTTCCTATCGTCTTGAAACGATATATTTTCTTTGAATATTTCTCGCTTGAAATGTATGAAAAATAGTTAAAAATTAGTTGCATCAATAAAATTGTTGCTACTCCACTGTTGTCTGTTATCACTAACCGTAACCGTTCGAAATAGAAAAATAATATCAATTCATACCCGTACGACACCGATAGCAAAAAGAAAAAATTGGTATATCTTATTTCTTGAAAAAGAATTTCTCACCAAAGTTTTAATGCAATGTTTTTAATTAAGTAAATATCTCAGAGCAATGGGCCATGACTGGGTCACATAAAAAAGCTTGGTGGGCCGCATGCAGCCCGCAGATCGCAGCTCTAGAGGCATGAAAACGTTTCTAAATTTTATTTTTGGCTCTCATTTCTGTGCTACAGATTTTAGACTAATTATATATATACACACACACACACACACACACACACACACACACATATATATATATATATATATATATATATATATATATATATATATATATATATATATATGATAATGATGTTATATTAAAGAATTTTAGTACTTACGATTACAACTTATATAACTCTGGTGAATTTTTTTCAATGTCTCCTATACCTAGTTTCGGAAATCCATTGCAACTTCTCTCGTCTATCTGAAAATAAGGTTTGAATTTTGTAAGTATTTTATTATCATCATGCACTGAATTTATTCAAGAAGTATAATCAAACACAAATACAATAATAGTTCATGAAACATTTTGAAGAATTGAATAATTCCTAAAGAAAACTTTGAAATAATAAATGTAATATTTTTCGTATGTGTGTGTGAGAGAGAGAGATGGAAAAAATGTGCGCGCAATTGTTTATTTTATAAAATTTCAGATTCACAAAAAACTTATTTTTCAATTAACAACGATTATAAAATGCTGATAATCATTTCTTTTTGCTCTAAGTTGATACGGTGGAGTTATTAGAAGTATAAAGTCTCAGTACAGTGGTTACAAACTTTTAAGACAGATAGAGTACATCTAGACCAGCGTTTCTCAAATTTTGAGGCGCCCCCAGGGAGCGTATTAACTCTACAAAGGGGTGGGGATTAAGTAGATTGAAAAATCGAAAACAAAAGCTTATTTTTTAAAAAAATTATTAATTTACTGGAAGTAAACAAATAAAATACATTCGGACATACCAAAAAATAAAATATACAGTTATAATATACTTATAAATGTATCAGTACTTCACAATGTATTTTATAATTAATTTAACAAGATTAAGTTAATAACAAGTTTAATAATTACCAGTGATCTAATGGGTTTTCATATATAAATTTACGTTCAGAAAGTAATATATCTTAATAATTTGTAAGGTTTATAATTAATCCCTTAACTTCTGATTACCAGGTACGCGATTCGTTCCCCAGTGCTTACGTTTTCCACGCAGGCGTGCGTATGTGACGTATTGAGGGGGGACAAGAAAAGGAATATATAAATAAGGAAATTCTCTGAGATATATAAGTTAATCCTTCGCAAACACTGGCAAGATCCTTTTATTGCATTCCAGTGCCTTCGGCAGAATTTTATGGATAGCAGGGCAGAGAAAATATCGTACATCGGAAAAGCGTGTATATAAGTCCGGGGCATTTAATGCACCGGTTGAGCGAGACGTATAAGTCGATGGTACTTAAGGCGTGAAAAAAAGTCATATTGTACTCGTAGCTTGAGTGTCAAAGTATAGGGATAATGAATCCAATGCATTTTTATTTGTATGGAGGGGGTGATGAAAGTTATGATTGAATATTAGGTCACAAATATTGATAGCTTGAAAAACACTTACCTAGACGATGGGAAAATACATAGCAATGCTAGCAATGCATCGTCGAAAACATATTCCTGGCACGGTATAGACGACACAAAAGACAAAAAGTTAGGGCACGAATAAGTAGAGAAAAAGTGTTTATTATCCATAGTGCAGCAAAAAACTAAAAAAAGGAGAGCATTCAAGAGACAACGATCGTCATCAAAGAACGCACCGTATGAGATAAGGGTGCTTGTCGTTAGCACGAGGATCCGCCAAACGGTTATAAGGGAAATCCCCACATGACTGGGGATAGCACGTTTACTGGTACCGAGATTGTTCTGTAACATATCTAACATTGTATCCTCGTTTTTCTGGCACTCTTTCTCTTCGTTAACAATCCTGTTTGTCGGACAATCTCTAGTGTAATTCGACAAAGAAGTCGTGGCTGGGACTTTGCCATCTAGGCTAAAGCTGAGGGCACAATCACTGTGCGGCTCGTCGGTTGCTGGAAGCATATGAACGAGCTCAGAGAGTTTATTTAACTTTCCATATTACTACAACACTGTCGGCAGGTGAAATGAAGCTTCATAGCCAGAGTGGCAGCTAAAACTGCGTTTGCGCATGCATCGTCATCTAATACTTTGCTTTACTTTACGTCATCTATAGCATGTACCAGTAACATACTCTCCTGCATTTTTGCTGTAGTAAAAATAATAAATGTTTTCTCTTCTTATTCGTGGCCTGATATTCTTGTGTTTTGTGTCATCTTTACCAGGCGGGCGAGGAAATCGTTCTCGACCATGCATAAGTATGTGATTTCCCATCGTCTAGGTGTATTCTATCTGTCGTAAAAGTTTATAACTGCTGCACTGATGCACCCTACAGATGCCTATTATCGAAACATCTATGAGAGATACTTCTTAGAAACCACAATAAAGGATAAATAAGCCTAAGAATAATCATTTTATTTCATAACTAGGGATTACAATACCAGATCAAAAGCTCAATACCGGTATTCGGTATTTTTTAGATCTTAATACCGGGATAGCGGTTAGAAATTTAGAAATTTTAGAAAAACACAGGTATTAGAAATTTTAGAAAAACACAGCTGTGTTTCTTTGCTTTATTTGCCGGTTTTATTATAGAGTGTAAATAACACAAAAAAACAATTTGTACCTTATAAATTATAACAGTAAATGAAGAATCATAAAAAAGTACGGGGACGTCTCATTTTTTTAAATCACAAAAAGTGTAAATATCACTATTCAATTTGTGGTACTATTTTAAATTTTTGAAATGTGATCGTAAAAAATATAATGCATCAATTGTACTGTCATTAAGCATTGATAGTAATTTTGTGCAAAAATTATCTGCTGTCGAAATAGCAATGCGCAATATACCTTTTCCAAATAATTACCAATAAATCTCTCATCTTTTGAAATAAATCGATTTCACTTCGGATGGTTTTTTTGGATATAGCTAATTTCTGCAATGCATTTTGTTTGTGGAAATATTTTTTAGTTATCTCTAATTCTAATTTTTGCTCATGAGACAATTCCTTTTCACTATCGACATTAGTGTCATCATCATCTTCGATATTTGTATTGAATATTTTTGGACTATACACTGGTGTGCAAAACTTAAACAACAATGTAAAAATTAAGCACATAGCCATGAAATTGCAGAAAAGGAGGTCTGGAGATCAGTACAGTGAACAAATAAGTCAGTAGAAACGTCATGCGTATGCAAATATCAGGAACCAAACATCAGAAGCGACGTGAGCGTACGCAAAACGCGTGATGTCGGCGCGCGCTGCTCAACAGTAGAATAAAATGAAGGACGGAGACGGAATTCAACATATTCGTTACAAGTGCCAGTGAGTCAGTTCGTGAAATATGGCTAGAAGAAATCACCTGGACGACTTCACACGTGGAAGAATGATCGGAAAGCTGGAGGAGGAGTGTACCGTTACCAGTGTAGCTGCAGAGTTCGAAATCAACAGAAGTGTCATTTCGCGCGATTGGAAAGCATTCCAAACCACAGGTACAGCTGTTAGATAGGTTGGTGGTGGCCGCCCGAGGACGACAACTACAAGGGAGGACCGATATATTGTCCTGCAGGCGAAAAGAGGCCGACGGCAGTCAGCAAGCGTCATTGCTCAGCCACTCTCTACAGCAACGGGGCGACAAGTGTCATGGTTTACTGTGGTCAGACGCCTTCACAAAGGGGACCTATTCGCCCGCCGTCCTGAACGCTGCCTCCCGTTGAAAGTTGAGCACCGACGCCAACGTTTACAGTGGTGCAGAGAGCACAAAAACTGGACAACTGTCAATGGAGTCGTGTCCTCTTTACGGATGAGAGTCGGTTCAGTACCAGAAGCGATTCTCAACGCGTTTTGATTTGGGGAGAGATCGGGACACGGTTTTATACCAGTAACATCAAGGAAAGACGCCATTACGGTGGTCCTGGAGTTCTTGTCTGGGGAGGCATTATGCTGAACGGGCGAACTGAGCTCCACATTTTCGATAGAGGGTCTGTAATCGGGGATCGCTATTGTGAGGAGATACTTCTTCCCCATGTGCGCCTGTTTCGAGGTGTCATTGGCCCAGACTTCAATTTTATGGATGACAATTCACGGCCACATCAGACTCTTGGTGTTGAGGAGCTGCTGGAAAGTAAAGATATCACTTGAATGGATTGGCCAGGGTACTCCCCAGATTTAAATCCCATTGAACATGTGTGGGATGCTTTGGGGAGACGTATTTAAGCACCCTTGCATCATCCGGGGAACACCCAACAACTCCAACAGATGCTGGTTGAGGAATGGGGACTCCTACCGCAAGAAATGTTGCACCAGCTGGTTCTGAGTATGCGGAGACGGTGCGAAGCAACCACTGCAGTGAGGGGAGGGCATATACCATATTAAAGAGCATCTGCTTGTTGTTCTTCCTGTTGGATAGACCATCATGAGTCACGATACTATGCTATCAATAAAGCTTGTTTTTGTTTGATTCCATACCGTATGCATTGTATTTCTTTTTCAGCACCGATGCTTTCGTCATCTTTTACGTACATAATATTCTCCCTCTTTTCTGAATTTCATGTCTCTCAGATGATTTTTCGTGAAATTATGGCAATAAACCTACCTGTTGCTTAAGTTTTGCAAACCAGGGTAAATAGTTTAGTGGGTACAAAATTTTAAGAAAATTTACAATAAACTTGTTTAGATGTGAATTGGTTAGTCTCTTTTTTTCGTTTTCATTTCCAGTTTTAAAATCATTATAAGTATGATATGTGAATAACGAATACAATGTAAATAACGGAGACACTAGTTTTAAAATTTCGAAATATTACGCACTTCCTTCACAACTGCAACCTTGTATTCACAAATACGAATTTCAGACTACAAATCCGGCGCGTGTGCAGTATCGCTCTGAGCTGTAATATAATAATTTTGGCCCGCCTCCTTGGATGGTTAACATTTTTTATCACTAATTGATTGTACGATGCAACTTTATATTCACAGTCTAATTAATTTCGCCCGTTAGGGAGACATAAAAACAAAAATAAATATTATTTTGTTATATTGACGATCCCTGAACGTATAGAGAAGACAATCTAAAAAATTTCTAGTAAATAACGAAATACCTGTATTCAGTATCCCGGTATTGCAATCCGTATTCACAACCCTAGAGAAAAAATAACATAAGAAAGCTTAGGAAAATTTTAAGCATTGCCTAAAATTTCTAGGTTTCGTAAGACATTGACGACTGACTTTAAATAAATCAGAAGTTTGAAACTGCTTAAAAAGATTTAGTGGGTTTTGAGTTTTTTCAAATTTGTCTCAAAAGCTAGAACAGCTAATAAAATACCTGGTGTTCGAAAAGCATGATCACAATTTCAAATATTAATTACAATAAAACAAATAAAGATATACACCTGCGACTGCTTTTTTTTGTTCTATGGGGAAAACACTAACAATTTTTACAATGCTTTATAGCCCGATTTGTATGTACGCACCATTATTTACGCGCAACACATCGAGTCTATACGAGATTTCTTGTCACGTTCTATGAAGCATTGCAAGACCAACAACCTGAACAGCCACTATAAATTGACATTTTATTTCAACAACTCACAAATTTAACATTGGTAAACACTGTTTTCCACGTATCCTTGCCAGAAGAAATTCGAAAGTGTTTTGCATAGAGTTCTATATAGTTGGCAACATTATTGGACGTCCTCTTTCTATTCAACGCTCGGGGAACTTTTTCTCATTTCCAAATTCTAGCATGATGGCATCCTTTTCACACTGTACATTTGTTGCAGATTTAAATTAGCTAAACCAAGCTACGATTTGCGCCTTTTTTTGCGGTGAAGCCATTTTGGAACGAGAAAGTTGAAAGACGGGGAAATTGCACTATCTAGTTTGCATTTCATTAAACAGAAACTTTAGTCATTTCTTTATGGAACACAAAAACCCGTAAGTGAAAATCTTTGTTTGCTTTTAATTAATTTTACTTTCAGACACCTTAGTTATTCATTAACCCTTTAGTAGGCATTGGGAAGATTACTTCCCATTTATATGATCTTACAAAAGACACTTGTGGTAAGATTAAAACTCATTATAATATATTGAACCTGCTACTATAACGACAAGAAGACTAATTCTTATTTCAGTGTTGCGCTACTATACATAATCCAGCGATTATGACGTCTGTAAATCGGGCAAAAAAAAAAAAAGATGGTACTAAAAATGAAGTATCTTGTCAAAAAGCTGTCGCTGTACATAACGATATCCTGGGATGAGAGGATCACATCGATCAAATAAAAGAAAGATACTAAATAGGAAAAAAATCTGTAAAATAGTGGTATCGTATCTTTCATTTTCTTATTGATCTTATCATCATAAATAGTTTCATACTGTGACAAGTAAGCGAAAGAAACAGAAATTTAGAAATTCTAACATTCCGTATAGCTAAAGCTTATTAACTAATAGAGGGATATTCCTCAAGAAAGAGGGAAGGACCTTCTGTTAGCTTCCAAGGAAAGAAGTGTATAGTTTCGAATGATGTGCGCTTATCCAGTGTGGGAAATCATATGCCAAAGATGGTTTCCAACTATAGACGATGTAGGAAATATAGCAGAAAGGGACAAGAAAAGAGGATCCGTTAAACATGTGTGCAGAATGGGGTGTCCCCTTGTGCATTGCAACATGCTTCTCATCTTTACATGGCAAATGATAACCATTAATTTTAATTTTCCTTATGATGGTGAATAGTTCCCAGGGAAGTATTTTCCACCCCAAAAATTATAAACATAAAATTCGGCAATTTTTTTTTCCTTAAGTGCTATTGTTTCATTATTAATAAAACATATAAAACTGTAAGAACTTCAAGAGAGAAATAAATGGCCCACGAAAGGGTTAAGTAAAACAAGTAGAACAAACAGCATTGAAAGCAATATTTTTTTTAAAAAATGAAAGTCCAATAGAAAACGGAAAATTTTGAATGACCGAAAACTGTGCGTATTAAGCCTTATTCCGATATGCAAAACGGGAAAAAATAATGTATTTACAATATCAAAGCTTCTTCGGCATTTTAACAATAAACCCTTTTCATAACACGATATACATCAAAGCCCTCAAACCTCCTTATTAATGAAAATATCATAATAACAGTAATTATTGGCAGGATTAAATTAGATATCCTTCAAATAGAATTCAGTTTATTCCTATTGGCTCCAATCTACACTAATTGGATATCGTCTCAATAATTACACACCAAGAATTCACCGATTGTTACAATATCACTCATGGCAATCTCTTGTACGTTAGTTAAACATAATTAAATTCTAATTCTGAGCCAAAGGAGATATATGTTCCTTCAAAGGAAAATTAATTTCCGAGTAAGATTAAATGTCTTCAAAGCGTAATTTCATAGCATTCATCAAAATCATGAGAAGTTATAATTATGGATAATAGAAAACCTTAAACTTACTAATTTAAAAGTTATACGTTGGTTTCATACATTTTAATAAGTTGTTTTAAAGAATAAGAATATTATTTAAGATAGAAGATAAATTTATCACATAGAAATGGAAACCAATTTACAGTACTCAGAGTAAAGAGTAGTATGGCAAATAAAGTTTATACCATACTAATCTTTATTACAAATCGCTGCAAAAAACTTTTATACTGGAAAAATGTGATTTCAAACATACTTTAATACGCGATTTATAGTTGTGTGCTAACTAGTACACTATTATATATTTATTCATTTTAAAATAACATCAGTTCACAACATTATTGATAATTCGTGAATAATTACAACTAATTTTCAATTGGAGTCTAATAATTCTGTGGTTACTTACATATTACATCGTTGACCAATTTTACCAGATCAAAAAACTTCACCAAATGAAAAGATATCACAAAGATATTTTATATTATTTGTGAACAGTATTATTGTGTTCGTACATATGTGTGAACGTTTCCCACTGTTGGCTGCAAATAGCGCATTTGGCAAGATTTTTCCTTAGGCAAATTGTTCTTGTATAACAAGTAAGTACCTAATTTTGACACACAATCAAGCACTAAAAATGAGACTTTAACTGATAACTTAAGTTTAAAAAAATTAAATTTAAAAATATTGAACAAAATTGATATTTAACATCACACAAGATCTCTCATTCATAAAAATAAACCTTCAAAAAAATACTGACCGCGGTAGCCGAGTGGTCAAGGTATCAGATCGTAGCTGGCCTAGTCAGGAGTTCGAGCCCAATAGCACTAAAGACCCGCCATGTAGAGGAGCTATTCACGTTAAATTTGTCGAGAGCTCAAAAGTTCTCCCGTTGGTATGGTGTGATAGTTAAGAGAGGTGGTGCCAGCTCAGGTGTCGTCCACGTCACTTGACAATGGTTCAAAACTACGTGGTCCATTGCCAAAAGCCCTGGTGTAGCTGAACAGTGAAATCTTCATTCACTCAATAGAAAGACTGTGGTAGCCAAATGATAACTGTGCTATATTGTTCAAACCAGATCAGGCTCGACTTTTGATTTCACAAAAACTCCACTATGCGAGAAAAGTTTGGATTCTGATGTATATTTAATCGTAAGAAAAATGAAAGTATCACATGGTGTGATAGATAGGAGAAAGAGCGTAACAAATATTTGTGAATAGTCTCCATCACGAAACCGTAACTTGAATTTACAAATTTCATTGAAAATGTTTTTCGTATTGCTCAGGTACGACTCTTTTTAATACGAAAACAAACGCAACAAAGACAAAAATCTTAAGTGAGAGTTTACTAACGTCACATTATAAAGCAACACGAGAGTTATTGGCGACGGACCTCGCAATTTTTAACCATGGTCAAGCTGGCAACCAGCACACATAACTTACCGGCCTGAAGTCCGAAGACCAAGTTTGAAGATGTCAATAGACAAACTATTTTACAACCAATGTAACGGATTGGTTTAATTAATGTTGCACTAGAGTTATGAAAAATCTCCTGAGTTTAAGTCATAGTTGAATGAATCACGTTCGCTCTTTTGACTATTATTTTAAGTTAAAGGACAATAGCGTATAAACTTCAAATCTCTTTAAATCTTTATCTTGTCAAAAAAGACAATTTAAAATTATTCTTAATTACAGAAGTCAGCTATTCCATGTAACGAACAATTATAAAACTTCTTCAATAGCACAACAGTTCCTTTCATGCCTTGGCTGCCTCAACCACGCGCTCGTTCTAGCATCCTCTGTGGTCTTCATTTATACCTCGGGTTTCCTCAGGAATTTTAAATGTCAAGATCTTAATGCAGTGCTTCTCAAACTTTCAATACTGGCGCCCCCCTTTTCAATCACAATTTTTATTGCGCCCCCTTATACATAATAATTTACTGAATGCAATAATAATGCACTTTTACGATAAAGCAACAATATTTATTATAAACCGTACAAATTCATGACATAAGTATTAAATTTTGTATATGTTACTTTTAAGCAAAAAAAAGTTAAGTAATAGGATAATTACTAAGTTATTTTTCCTTTCTCTGATTTTTAAATTGGAACATATTACAAAATGCGGTGGTTGCTTAGAAGACAAAATATAGATATCAGCTAAATATAGAAAATGAACTCAGAGGGTCAATTTCTTATCTTGAAACTCCTTTCAAAAAACTTTTGCTCTGTAAGACAAGCCCATGGAAGTAGCTAATAATTATTAAACTTGTTCTTAATTTAGTATTAATTAATTAGTCCTAAAATACTCTGTGCGCCACTCATACATTAAAAGCAGTGTTTCTCAAACTTTCAATACTGGCGACCCAATTTTCAATCATAATTTTTGTCTCGCCCCCTGTACAACAATAATGTATTTACTGCAATAAAAATGCACTTTGAGAGAGAGACACTAAAGTTACAATACGATCTTAATTATAAACCGTACAAATTAATACGATAAGTATATTAAATTTTGTGTATATTTTTAAGTAATATATATTTTAAGAAAATTACTTAAAATATATATTACATAGAATTATGTTATTTTCCTTTCTCTAATTTTTAAATTGGAACAGATCGCAAAATGATGTATTTAATTAAAGATTTATTTCCTTCAGCATTCATTTCTCAAAGCACAAATGTCATTAGAAAAATAGTCTAGTCAATATCGCTCTCTATCATATCCGTCACATCTGGCATTATAGGGTACGTTTGCGTGAGTCTGGGCAACCTATCGGACGTCTGCGTAAAACATGTAAAAATGCTTTTCCTGGTACAATTCCAGTCAGTTTTGGTCGACTCGATACTCCTATCGCTACCGAATCTAGCTTGAATGTACATTTTTTAAATTTCCATGTTAATTGTAATTCACGGTAATTAAGTATTTACGGCAGTAGATTAAAACAATATCATACATACATTTTTAAGTCGTAAGCAAACATTCGACCATAATAAAGAATCAACAAGTACACAGACGAACGAGCATGGTTCCGAAAATTAAATCAAGGCGATCTTCTCAAAAATACTTAAATTTTGGATTTACCACTACTGAAGTAAATGATGGAAAAAAAAAGCCCCAGCTCGATATGCGTTAAAACTTACAAATCTGTAGAACAACATGTGAAAGTTGTTTTTAAAACATGTAAAATGATTTAGCTATGTTGGCAAAGAATTTTTAAAAGTATTTTCTGGATGAGGACAGCTTGGTAGCAAGTTACGAGTGGATTAGGGATCTATTTCAAGATACTCCAGAAGGGCTCTCAACTTCCGAAGAAGAAATCTTCATAGATTTCACATGCAGTGAAAAATTAAAAGGGGCAATTTTGTAATAAATCTCTCTTTGAATTTGGGGTAGAGGTGGATGAGGAATTATCTGTACTGAAAACAAAAGCACTTCGTATACTATTAACATTTTCAACATCCTACCTTTTGCAAACCGGATTTTCTGCAGTGGATGCCTTGAAGACAAAATATAGATCTCAGCTAAATATAGAAAAATAACTCTTTAAGTGTCAATTTCTGATATTAAAACCTTCCTTTGAAAAACTTTCCTCTACAAGAAAAGCCCGTGGAAGTCCCTAATAATTATTAAACTTGTTCTTAATTTAGTAATAAGATTGATTGATTGAATAGTAACGTCGCACTGTTCAGCTGCACGAGGGCTTTTGACGACGGACCACGTAATTTTGAACCATGGTCAAGTGACGTGGATGACACCTGAGCTGGCACCCTTCTCTCCTAACTACCACACCACACCAACGGGAAAAAGTTTCAACTCTCAACAGATTTAACATGCATCGCTGTTATGGTGCTACATGCTACATGGCGGGTCTTTAGTGGTACTGGGCTCGAAATCGTGACAAGGCAAGCCACGATCCGATACCTATACCACTCGGCTACCGCGGCCAAATTCAGTAATAAGAAATTATTTATAAAATACCTTCTTCAGTACTGATACATCAAACGTATACTGGCTGAAACACCGACTCTTCGCACGAGTTCATTTTTTAAAAAAATAAAACATTATTCTTGATATAATAGCTGAACTGTAAGGAGAGTAAAACTGTGTGCACGACATTGTATACAAAAATGTAAAATGATTTTTTTAAGATAAATGCTATAATTGTAAATAACTGTTTAAAAGAACTGTAATTTTAAACCTCCCACAATTAGCATTTAGAATTAATGTTAAATTATGAAAAAGAATATAAAATTCTGATGAAGAATAATTGTGTTACTTTTTAACATTTAAAGCGAGAAGACTTCAAAAAGTTTAACCCGGGAGCAGGCGCGTACTCGATACTAACATTAATGGTAGTGCGGGGGACTCAGTCACCCCAATCATTTGTTTAGAATTATTTTTACTGTACACGATACAAATCGGAATTCTAGTGAATATTTTAATTTATAGAAAGTATGCTTACCTTCTTTCAAGGACTATTCAATACTTTGATGATTTGAGAAAAAAATCCAATAAAACTGAACTAAAATGATTCAAAAGTACAAGACCATAATATAGGACGCAAATCAGACACTTTTCAATTATCCTACAGAAATGTTAAACCAATCAATTCTTTTCCAAATATCGCAAAACTCAATTATTTACAATTTCCTTAAGCGAAAAGCAAACGCATGAAAGATGAGAGGGAACTCTAATATTGATAATAACCATACCATAAGATTGAAGGTCAATCAAATGATTAGCAAACGTACTATGCAGCCTGGCTGAAAAGTGAATAATGACTTCCTTTTCTTTTTCTACAACTAATGTACAGTATTTCAATAATAGTTACAGCGGTGAATTGTTTATCTTCTTAGAATTTTTCTCAGGGTCTGGTTTCGTTTTTTCTTTTAACGAGTAATATTTTATGTTAAAACGTAATAAAAAAAAAAATCTCTCATTGAGGAAAAACAGCAAAATAAAACAAAATGTTTTTTTTTTTTCTTTAATTTGGTTTTGGGATCACAAAGATAGCTATTTGATGACGGAAAAAAGCCAGATAATAAATATAAATTATGTCAGTGTGTTGTGTGTATTTTTTTATGGAAGAAAGCATTTTGTTTTACTTCTCTTTCGGTTATTTTTTTAAAAATCTTTAAATTTTCGATACGCTCGCGCCCCCTTGTAGGGTCATCGCGCCCCCGGGGGCGCTCCCACACTTTGAGAAACACTGTCTTAATGGGATTTTCTTCTGGGCGTCTTCAAATATGGCCACAGGCTAACTTATTCGATTACTGTAGATGACTTGTGCTAATTTGTGGTTATCGGTAAAGCCTGTACGGTTCAAAGTTATATCTAGTTCTCCTGCGTCCTCCTTCCTGCACTGAGCCAAAGATAACTCTGAGAATTTGTCTCAGAAATATGTTCAGTCAACACGCTATATCATTGTTTAAGGTCCATATTTTACTTGCATAAAGCAAAACAGGTAATATTAGGGATTTTTTCTTAATTTAGTTTTTTGCGGCTGGTAAAATTAGATCGTAACGATCTTCTCAGCCCGTAGAACCATATATTAGCCATTTTGATTCTGTTATCAACTTATACTCTTATTAACTCTTCTCTCTTTATTTTCATCTTTAATTGTTGGGGCAATGATAAAACATGAACTCGTATATACTCACAATAGCTTTAACTTTGTATATATATATATATATATATATATATATATATATATATATATATATATATATATATATATATGGCACACATACTAATATATATTTCTCAAAATTTACCATTGTAGCGCCTTTGTATCAATCCATACATTTAAATCAGCGTAGAGAGTTAAATGAATTCCTTTTAATTGCAAATATGCATGTTTTTTTACACGACATTGAAATAAGCTTCCACATCTATTATATAGTTTCAAAAGAAAAATTATAACATTATCTAAGCTACTGTTACATAACATACTGAAAAGATACATAAATATTACGAATTATGAATAAAACATGGGATTGCATATTACGTATTATGTACCTGGACGTAAAAGACCTCTAAAATTAATTATCATATAAAAGTTATTATGCATCATAAATATCAATGGCTTTTAAAACGCCTATTTAATGCTAAGTAAACTATTAAAAAAAGTCCAGAATCAATTTCAAGACAGGTTATGGGTTTAAAAAAGGGAATATAAATTTGAATAATAAATAAAGCTTGGGAAGGTGTGTCTAAATCTAACAGATTTCTGAGACTAATTATCGAGAAATTAATGGAGTAATTATACGCTATAAATATTAATAGTTTATAAAAGCCATTTTTAACTGTAGGTAAACAATCAAAGAAAAAGTTAAAAAGCAATTTTTTATGAGTTTTTTTACGTGCATTATGGATTTTAACATCAAAGAGCCGAAATAAATACATATATAATCATAAAAAGTATTCAAGAGAAAACAATAAAATTACAAAAATCTCGCACCCAAGAGGCATCAAAAAATGATTAATTTTGGCAAAAAGGAGCAAATTAAATAACATTTACCAAAAAAAAGTCTTTATGAAATATTGTTGGGCAATTATTTTTACTAATGGAAATTAGATTGCGCGACAATTTAAAAAAAATTAATGCGCTATTTTACTATGATAATTCTCCATATAAAATTAAATTGGATAAAAAAAACTATCATCTAATTTTTTAAAGAAATGTCGTTACATTAATTGTGTGTTAGTCCTTCTTTGCATGATGATCAAAACATAAGACATACACATCATAACATTTAGCGAACGGAAAAAATGTATTCAAAAAGTGTATTGTAAATTCGTTGTTGCTGGCAAATTTTTTTCACGACTAATGCGAACAAAGGAACGTAGCTGTAAATAAAAAAAAGTCAATCATTATAGAGGATTTGAATTTGCACTCCACTATTTGACATAGTTGAAAGAGATATGCGATTTTATTAAATATATTTTTATAATTATAATCTTAGATTTTCATTAAAACTGATAATAAGTAGAAAAATGGTTTGTTTTTATTGTGTGTCTGTTATTTTCCGTGCAATTTACATCGAATACCTCAAATAATCTACCCAAAACTATGAGACAGAAATTTACATCACATGCAGTAATTTCACTTCTAATGTATGGCGAAAATGTTTTATACTCTATGTTTATTTTATGTTATTTTTGTAGAGAAATTTAGAAGAGGAATATCGAAGATTTCTTGGACCAGTTAGAAGGTGGTTAGCTATCAGAAGATGACCTCGATGACGAACATTCTGACAACGAGTATTGTGATGCATATAAAATTTGAATAATAGTAACAATAATTCTTTTTTGTAATCATCATCAGGAATAACAATGATTCTAAAACAAACTATTTTTTTATTTATTTTGAACTAAGGAGCTTAACATGTAAACTTGAATGATGATGAATATCTCCATCACATGTTAATTTTTAATTATTTCTCATTATATATTCATACTAGGACTTTTTTAAATATTTTTCCTTTAATCTGGAGCAGGGATGGCGAACCAATTGCACGTGTGCCACTGATGGCACTCAATACAATATTTTGGGCACTCCACTGGTCAAAATAACAATGTTCACTATAATGTAATACGAACAAATTCGAGTAATCGGTCGCGGGGTGGCAAGGATTTGATTCCAGACACATTTAACTATTTAGAGAAGCTGGTTTATGTCTTTTTAACCACATTTTCATCTACCTATGCTTATTTTCAGAGATGAATAACATTAAATACTCCCTAACCGGGTTTTTTTAGCATATCACTTTAATCCAGTATGCATTCTGCTAAAAGTAACCTTACAATCCTAATATGAGTTATTTGCCATCTTATTTCCAACAAGTCACACAAGTCACTTTAATTTAAATTACACGTTTTACTAAACCATTTACTACTATACAGTGCAAGTTTTATTTTTCGAAGCAAATAAATAGTTTTGGGTTGTTAGTATTTAGTTTTATTATATTCGGAATAATAGCAAATCAAAATTATTTGAAGGCACGTCTATACCTCATAAAAAAATTCCTTAGAGACAATGGCACGTTTGTCCATGAAGGTTCGCCACCCCTGATCTAGAGCATGAATTATATCACCCTGATTTATTTCACCAAAAAAAGAAAAAATCATTCAAAGGGTTGAAAATTACATTTTTCCTTTTATTATTCTCATTAATATGAAGTAAATTCTATGGGCTTATCCTTAACACAGTGTTTCTCAAACTGTGGGGCGCTCCCCCTTTGAGGGGTATGATAACCCTACAAGGGAGGCGCGAGTATAGTGAAAAGTAGAAAACAAAAGATTGTTTAAAAAATTATTAATATACTAAAAGCAAACAGATAAAAAATGAAATACACATTTGCACTTATAAATACATCAGTACTGTGCAATGAATTTTATAATTTTAAAGATAGTACGTTAAGAACGTTTAATAATTATCAGTGCCCCCATAGGCTTGTCATATATAAAATTAAAACCAAAAATTAACACTTATCTTGTTAATTTATACGGTTTATAATTAATCCCTTAAATACCGGTTAAAAATTACGTGATTCGCTCCCGAATGTCACCGTTTAACACGTAAACGAGCGTATCTGGTGTATTGGGAAGGAGGAAGTTAAAGGAATACAGAAACAAATAATTTGAAACAAGTAAATCCTTCGCAAAGACAAACAATCAAACTCCTTTTATTGCATTCCAAAGCCTTTGGAATAAATTTATGTATAGCAGTGCACAGAAAATATTGTACTTCGGAAAGACGTATATATACGTCCGGAGCAATTAACACACTGGCTGACTGAGACATTTATATACGCCAGTGGCACTAAAAAGGTAAAAAGTCGAACTGTAGGTTTAGCTTCAAAATATAGTATTATTGAATTCAGTGCATCGTTATTGTGGGCGATGAAAATAATGATTGAATATTGGGTCGTGAATATTGAGAGTTTGAGAAGCACTTGCCTTAGCCAGTTAACTGTGATTAACGAGTATACTTATCATGGAAAAATTGCAGGATTTTGTATCATGACGAGTATTCTCGTCACGCATACAGCGATGTGTTAACTTTGGCTACTTAAATTGTAATTTTTGATAAAAATGAAATATACTTTTAAATTTCCAGATATCTAGAATATTTTGAACTCAGTTTGGGTAAAACAAACAAATAAAAAAATACTACAAATTTAATCGTCCTCTATGTACCTTCTGAAACAGTGCATAATAAATTCGCATAACGATTGTATTATGTGTAATTACAAGGTTTTTAGATATTAATCTAAAAGGGGCAAAGGCAAATGTCGGAATGTTGATTTATTATAGGGTTCCTTCAGGTATAGTCAGCAATGGGACAAATGCGTCACACCAGCCAGGCACTGAGCCCATTGATAGCTACTAGCCAGAAGTTACCTAGTTATCGTGTGGTCTAAATGCCCGTTGTTTGGTATTAGAAGCATGTGTTGGCATAAGAGTAATAGCCCAAAGCCGCGCTGCCTAAATAATACTTATTTTACTGGGGTGAGAAAAGGCAAAAATGCTTTCTGGTAAGAGGACTAAAATTTGGAGGCCGCGTTGGATAAAATAAATAAATAAAAAAATATGAAATATAAGAGCACCGGCTGCAACAATGTTTAACCCTTTATCTACCGCATTATGATTTACTGCAGTTTTTTTCATGAAATACTTTTTTTTTAAAACACTGCAATGAAAATTAAGGCATATACATAAACAAAATACTCAACTGTGGGAAATGTAATTCATTACAGCAAATTAAGTGATTAAAGATATTCAACTGTAAAAATAACTATATAGGCTGTTCACTTAAAATAGTCAAACGGTTTTCTAATGTCTTCATTAACATACAAAAAAAATTAGACACTTATCTTTTGACTTTACCTATTTTTTCAGAACAAAAACGACAATCTTCACAATCCACTGAAAACGCAACTTCTGCTCTAAAACTATTTGCATCCCCTACTAAAATACTTATCATAGAATTCGTCCTGCCGTATATCTTGGAAGAGTGGATTTAAAAGAATATTCCTGCTAAGTATCGTCAGATACTTAGCAGGAATATTTAATTAGAAATTTAATTATGTTCGGTGATAAGGTTTTTTTGGATGTTAGCCTAAACGGGGCAGAGACAAAACGTCGTGAAGTTGATTTATAAAAGGGTTCCTTAAGTTATGGTCAACCATGGGACAAATGAGTGACGCCGACCCGACACTAACTCCACTGACCAATTGTTTGATGTTAGAACCATGTGCTAACATTAGAGTAATAGCCCAAAGCCATTACTTTAAGTTAAGAACAGTTTTTATTGGTGGGGGGGGGAATGCAAGAATGTTTTCTGTTCATAGGATTGTCATCAACGCTACAGCATCTACTACAGAACTTCCTTAGTGTCAAGACAGGCAGAAATTACTTTTTCAGTAAAGAAGGAAGCAAATGAGTATGTGTTTAGGTCACTCAGGGCGAGAATTTTGACGGTCAGTAAATTTTACAAATTTTCATAAAAACGAACTGTCGGAAAGACCGACAGTCTCGTTAGAACCTATAAACAAGATAAATTACTTTATAACCCCTTACATAGACTGGTATAGTAAGTATTAGTAAAAAAATTGGCAATTTTACAAAATAAAGCCATCATTTTGAAGCAATATTTTAACAGCAACACTTATTCTGTGATTGACGATCTCGATTTTCGAGACACACACTGTTAAGGTATCCGACTACATTCGGAACAGAGATTTTGCAAAAGCGTATAAATCGATAATATTTATGATATTTAGTGTCACTTAGATTACAAAATGTACATAAAATTGCTTTAATAGGATTACAATAAAAAATTATTTAAGTGCAATATTTTGACAAAAAATGAACATAGAATGACTCATTTTCAAAATATTCTCCTTTTGTGAAAAATGCTTCTATCATAATAGTATTTTGGCTGCATATAGCCCAAACCTCTGTTCAGAGGCCCAACTGGAATTTTTGAAATATATAACTTAGAAGTTAGTTTATCCACATGTTTTACGACAACAGAGGGGAGAAATTTTAAGAAAAAAACGCCGATAATTATTTCAATGGGTTTTAACTCTGAAAATAATGTGAATTTTTAAAAATCATAGTTGAGCCTCTGTACAAAGGTCTGAGCTATATACAGGAAAAATATTATTATAATAGAAGCATTTTTCACAAAAGGAGAACATTTTGCAAAAAGGTTATTCTAAGTTAATTTTTTACCGAAATATTGTATTTAAATAATTTTCTTTTGTCAAAATGTCATTAAAACAATTTTATATATGTATTTTAATCTAAGTGACACTAAATATGAAAATTACCCATCTATGCGCTTTTTTAAAAATCATGGTTACGAACGTAGTGGGATACCCTAAACTAGTGAATACTGGTTAAAAATATTATTTAATACCCTTATCAACAAGTACTATACAATGCATTTAAATTAACTACAGATAATCGACTGTCTTTGATAGCCAAATATGAAGATTAACCTTGAACACGTGGTGGTAACGAGATTAACATAACTAGTAGAATATTTTATTTTCTTAAATTATTCTAAATGTGTCTGAAATAACTAATTTTAAGTCCTTACTAGTACTAACATGTCTAATGTCATGGTATACTGTGTAGCTCAAACCTTTTATCAAAATTAATAATTTACAAACAACTCTGAAAAAGAATCACGTTCTATAATATTCTAATTTTATTTTTGACACCTGGAGAGTATTTTGCTCAGACACTGTTAGAATTTTGAAATCATAGAAAACTCAGAACAATTCACTGGATTGTGAAAAATTAATGTTATCTGTATGAATACGTTTTATTGAGTTTAGATTACTGTAAACTATAAATGATAATGTGAATACATTTCCTAGAATTTTTTTTGTTAAACGGTATTTTACTATGATTTTATATCAAATGGAAAAACAAGGAAAATTGAAACAAGGTGATTTTTCCTAAGCAACTTATTCGTGATGCTACATGTATTTCTGTTTGTAATGAGTTTTTCGCAAAGCAATTAGTACTTATCATTAGCATATTAACCTTTTTAATAAAATTCTAAGCAAAGTAATTACAGTATATAACTGTAATAAAAAATTTTAGCAAAGATATATATACAATTTTAAGAATGAACACTTCTACTAGAACTGACCTAAAATGTTTAATGTGATTTTAGATATAACTTCATAATCAATTTAATTTTAATAACACTATATAACAATCTACTGGAGATTACATCGAAGATTATCTTATTATTCGGTATACATACTGCTGGCCACACAAAATATAGTACCAAGAAGGACCCGAGATATCACAGCGCAATTTATTTGGCAGATGACATGTTGTACAAACGATTAAAGTTACAGTTCCTTCTGACGTGTGGATTATGACAAAAACAGTATGTTCGAGCATGCGCAGTGGGCGCCGCGCGGCGGTGAATAAGTGTATTAAGCGAAACGCAAATTAAGAGTTCTTCAGAGTGTGTGGAGATCAGACGAGCGAGAGCGCAGAAACGGTGCCCATCGTAAGTGTTCCGACATACTCCCTGAGTAACCGAGTTTGGAAATAAAAAGTGTTGTATCAACATCCTCGTCTGGTTTCCTGAGACAAAAACATAAGGACCACTTCCACAACATGGTCCGTCCAGCTGAGCCGGAGAAGTGAGCTATTCAAGGTGACGTGAGTAGTGGTCTTTTTGTGTTTTTATTATTATAAAAATTGAGGACTAAATTAATTTTAGAGAAAAAAATGTTTAAGAACTGCCGTAAGGAAGATCTTCGGATCATAGCTCTTGAACTTGGTGAGACTGTTGCTGAAAAAGTAACTATCGTTGAGAGTTAACTGAAATTATTAAAGAAAATAAATATTTTAAAGAGGATGTTGAATTTGTTAAAGAATTAATTCAATATACGATCGAGGACCGTAAGAGAATAGAGGAAGACCGTAAAAAAGAAGCCGAAAATAGGTTACGAGAAAAAGAGCTTGAGCTTGAACTAGCACGTTTAAATGTTAATTCAGATAACGAGAGAACAGGTGAGGGTTGTAACACGCTGGATGCGTTGGTGAAAAGTGTTCGAATCCCAACGGTGAAGGTGCCTAATAGACCTGAAGGTTGGGCATTCTTTTTCGCTTCGTTAGAAAGAGCCTTTGTATCAAAAATGTGCCCGAGAAATTCAAGTCGGAGATTTTATTAAATTTGTTGGGAGAAAAAGCTTCAAATGTGTTAACATATGTTAAAGATGACGAGCTTAACAATTATGAACAACTAAAATCAATAATACTAAGAGAATATGAGCCAAGTGCAAATCAATTCCTTGAACAATTTAAAAAAGCTACGCGTCATCCAAATGAAACATTTATTCAATATACTTCTCGCTTAATTACAAATTGGCAGTATTACTTAAAATTAAGAAAGGTCTCTGATTTTGACAACTTAAACGATCTTATTGTGTCCGACAAAATTTTCAGTTCGCTTGAAAAAGAGGCAGCGTCACACATTTCCGTTCGAGCAGGAAATGATTGGTTTCGCCCACTAGAGCTTGCCAAAGAGATAGACTTGTATAATACTTCTCGGGGAAAGAGCTTAAAAACTTTGCCGAATGTTCTTACTAGAAATAATCCAGTGAAAAACGCGTCAAGGGTATTTTTGAGTGAAATTAAAGATTCTAAATGTATTTGTTGCGCTGAATCGCATCCATTATATAAGTGTGCAGTGTATTTAAAACTTCCCATAAATAAGAGAATTGATCTGATTAAAACCAATAACCTTTGCTTTAATTGCCTTTCTACATCTCATAGAGCGAAAGACTGTAAATCGAGATTTGTTTGTTCTGAGTGTCAAAAGAGACATCATAAAACGATACATTATACAGAGCGCCAGCCAAACCAGGAAGTAAGGAACTCCACCTTTGAACCTCTTAACACTTCAGCGCCAGTCTTCGAGTCGCGAGCAGAAAATCATAACTTATTAACCGCAACGAGTATAAACAGAAAAAAATGTGTTTTGCTAAGCTCAGCAATTTGTTATATAAAAATGTGAAAATGGTTTATTCCCAGTCAAAGCAATTTTAGATAGCGGATCTACTGAACTTTTTAATGAGCAACTTATGCGATTTAATTGGATTGAAAAAATACAAGACTAATGTTTCGGTTTCGGGACTAAACAAAACAGTATAATTCCAATAGACTCGCGTGTTTCAGTATCTATTAGCAATAAAGAAGGGAGTTACATTAAACATTAGACTTTTTTTTTTGGTACCTACGATAACGGAAGATCTTGTTCCAACAAAGAAAATCGATTTTAATCTGAATAATATTCCCAATCTTAAATTAGCTGACAAAAATTTCAATATTCCAGAGCGCGTGCAAATGCTATTGGGTGCAGAAGTATTTTATGAATTAATGTTCCCCGGACAGTTCAAGACGGAGGGTTCAAATGTTATTTTTCAAAACACTGTTTTCGGATTTATCGTTTCCGGATCTACTTCTTCAGACGCGAAGGGAAAAGAACATTGTGGGTTTATTCAGGCTGCGGATAATCTAGAGCATTCAATTAAGAAGTTTTGGGAAATTGAAAATGTAGAAATCGATTCTGTTAAAACCAGTGAATTAGATATTTGCGAAGACCATTTTAAAAGCACTCATTCGAGAGATGACCAGGAGATATACGGTGGCGATGCCATTAAAAGAAGATCCTTCATGTCTTGGTGAATCCAGACAAACCGCGATTCAGAGATTAAACTCTTTGTGGAAACGACTGAGTAGAGATAAAGAATATTTGTCCCTGTATGAGAAATTTTTACAGGAATATGAGGATTTGGGCCACATGAGGGAAATCAAGGCGGATGGATCTGGAGTTTCATTTTACATGCCACACCATGGTGTTTATCGCCCCGAAAAGTCTACAACTAAAATGAGAACTGTCTTTAATGCATCAAGTCCTTCAACGAGTGGGAAATCTCTAAATTCAATTCAATTTAATGGCGGACTGGTCCAAGAAGACCTCTTTTCCATTATGGTTCGCTTCCGAAAGCACAAGTATGCCTTTACTACGGATATAGAGAAAATGTTTCGCATGATAAACATACATCCGGAGCAAACGTGTTTGCAAAGAATTCTGTGGAAGAAGGGCATAGGAGAGCCAATAAAAACGTACGAGTTAACTACAGTAACCTACGGCACAGTTAGCGCACCCTATCTAGCCACGATAACTTTGAAACAGTTAGCGATGGATGAAGTTAATAATTTTCCTTTAGCAGCTCCTGTGTTGCTGAGTGACTGCTACATGGATGACATACTATCGGGATCCGAGAGTATAGAAGAGGTAATAGAATTGCAGCATCAATTAATAGAAATGTTCAAGACCGCAGGGATGCAACTTCATAAGTGGTGTGGAAATTTACCCGAGATAACTTCAATCTACAAGAGTATGCTTTTTTGGAGTCTGAGGAGACTAAAGCACTTGGAATGATTTGGAATCCTAAGTTAGACTGTTTTCTTTTCAGAATAGAGCAACAAAGGCCAACTTCATTCACCAAAAGAATGGTTTTGTCTACTATTGCAAGAATCTTTGACCCTTTGGGTCTCCTCGACCGATCATAACTTGGGCAAAGATATTCATGCAAAGATTGTGGTTGCTGGAATTGGGATGGAGTGATGAACTTCCCTTTAAAGAACAAAAGGAGTGGCGTCGATTTATCGACTCTTTGAAAAGCCGTGAATAACATCTCTATTGACAGATGTATTGTGATTCATAGAGCGGAGAACATTGAGTTACATGCATTTAGCGACGCATCGGAAAAGGCGTATGGTTCATCCATTTATCTCAAGTCTATATCTGCCCCTTGGAGAAGTCAAAGTGTGTCTTGTAACGAGTAAAAGCCGAGTGTCGCCTCTGAAGCAGATTTCTATTCCAAGACTTGAACTGTGTGGGGCAGTTCTTGCCGCTAAATTGATGAAGGTGAAGGAGGCATTGAATCTTCAGATTACAGCTGTGCATTTTTGGTCGGATTCAACAATTGTGATTTCATGGATACATCGAGAATCAAGAGAATTGAAGACGTTCGTGGCTAATCGAGTGTCTAAGATTCATCAACTAAGTTCCCGTGACCAGTGGCATCACATTGCATCAGAACAGAATCCTGCAGATGTGTTATCTAGAGGACTACTTCCTGAGGAGCTTCGTGACGACTCTCTATGGTGGCATGGTCCTGAGCTTCTACAGAGTACTTATTCAACTACTGTCATTGCAGAACCAACCCAGAGAGATGGCTTTGACTGCGAACTAAGGGTGTCTGAGAGAACTCTAGAGACTTCATTGCTGAGTTCCAAGAACTTTGACTTTTTCAACCATCTTATGGACCTTTCTAATAATTATTTTAAAATAATACATATTGTTTCTTATATTTATAGATTTATTGAAAATTGCAGATCCAAGGTGAAAAAGAGGGGACCTTTAACTACAAGTGAGGTAAATGATGCAGAAACCTGGCTTATTAAACAGGACCAGAGTGACATTAACATAAGTGACCCGTCAGGTAATCTTAAATCTTTGAATATATTCCAGGATGATAAAGGAATCCTGAGAGTTAGTGGAAGGCTGGAAAAAGCTTCCATACCCTACAGTCAAAACTATACTGACTAAAAATTCTAAATTGAGTAAAATATATTTCATAACTTTGCATAAGAAATTATTTCACGTTGGTCCACAAGGACTGCTGAATGCAGTAAGATTGAGATTTTGGGCTTTAGGAGGTAGAAACCTAGCTAGAAAACGGTTCATACTTGTGTGGTGTGTTTCAAGTGTAAACCAATTCCCTCTTCTCAAATAATGGGCAATCTTCCATATGAAAGAGTAAATATGGCCCCTCCATTCAGTATAACTGGACTAGATTTGGGAGGTCCATATTTTGTAACTTACAAACACCAGAGAAAGGGCGTTTTGAATAGAATTTATGTTTGTGTTTGCATTTGCTTTGTGACTCGTGCCATTCACCTAGAAATTCTTTCCGATTTGACTTCGGATGCAATAATTGCGACCCTTAAGAGATTCATGTCTTGGCGAGGAAAATGTTCCAAAATTTTTACGGATAATGCAACAAATTTTGTTGGTGCGAATTCTCAACTAAAAGGTATTTTTATAAGACCCTTAACTTTCCAGATCAAAATCTGGCGGCATATTTCACTGAGGAAGGTATTGAATGGAATTTTATTCCACCAAGGGCCCCACATATGGGAGGTCTTTTTGGGACGCGGGCATAAAGTCAGTGAAATATCACCTCAAGCGAGCACTGGGAAGATCCCGACTCACCTACGAGGAGTTTGAAACAGTGATTATCCAGGTAGAAGGAATTTTAAATTCCAGACCCCTTACACCAATATCCAATGATTTTGATAACTTTGAAGTATTAACGCCTGCGCATTTCTTGATTGGTAGATCAATTAATTCTATTCTTGAGCCCCCTAGTAATTAATATTAGTGACAATAGATTAAGCCGTTGGCAGAGAACAACAAAGGTAATTCAGGTAGTTTGGAAAATGGAGTACCGATTATCTGAATACTCTCCAAAGAGAGGAAAGTGGATGATCGAGAAGGACAATGTAATGTGTGGTACAATGGTAATTGTAAAGGAGGATTTTACACCAGTTTGCAACTGGCTTTTAGGGCGCGTCGTTAAGGTCTATCATGGTTCTGATGGTAAAGTAAGAACAGTCAGGATTAAAACAAAGAACGGAGAATTTAGGAGGCCCATAACTAAGATCTGTATTCTACCTATAGATGTAAATAATTAAGGTTAATTTCCATTTAAGAAATTATGTGTTTATCTTTAAATTGTGCTATTGTAATTTTAACTCTTTTTTTTTTACTGAAAATTTATAGTACCTTTTATATATATAATAATTTTGAAACCAATTGTGTAATTTTTGTGAAACTTGTTGTGAATTGTGAAACTGTATTGCTATTGTTGAATATTAATATTGCAAGGCCGGGGGGTATGTTCGAGCATGCGCAGTGGGCGCCGCGCGGCGGTGAATAAGTGTATTAAGCGAAACGCAAATTAAGAGTTCTTCAGAGTGTGTGTGGGAGATCAGACGAGCGAGAGCGCAGAAACGGTGCCCATCGTAAGTGTTCCGACATACTCCCTGAGTAACCGAGTTTGGAAATAAAAGAGTTGTATCAACATCCTCGTCTGGTTTCCTGAGACAAAAACACATAAGGACCACTTCCACAACACAGTAGTTAGTGTAACTGACATTGTTGGCTATAACCGCTGCCACACACCTCGGAATAGAATCCAATGTCTACATCCTTAGGGTACAGAAGTCCATGCGGTTTTAACATATAGCCAAAGTTGATCTGGTGTCGCAATGTATCCCGGGACAGTCGTTGCGCAATCATGGAATACACGTTTTCGATTCGCGATAGAACGAGAGAAAAAACAGGCCAAGGAAGTAGTTCAATCTGATGGGTAATGTATAATTCTTGAATGTTGCGCGCTGCGTGTAGTCGCGCAATATCCTGTTGAAATATTGCTAATGACAAGCGTTGAATGTATGGGAGGACCACGGGCTCAAATACCACAGAGTTCAGCGTACCGGTAATGAGCACTAGAGGGCAGTTAAATCCAATATCACCCCAAACCAAGATACCGGGTGCAGGACCATTGTGGCAATACACAACGCAACAGTTCAGTATCCTCTCGCTACGGTGTCTTCAAACTCAAATACGGCCATAATGATGTTCCATGCAGAAGCGGGATTCGTCAGTAAATACAATGTCGTTCCATTTTGTTGTTCATCGCACCATTGGTGACGCAAACACCTGTAATTTCCAGTCAAGGATAAACGAAGAAATGGACGCCTTGCGGACATTCTACTTTGCTGCAAACGGCTTCAAATGTTATGAGCGGGCACCGAATGATGCGTAACAGACTGAATCTGTTGTACCACGGTCCGTGATGTGGTTGCACGATTCAGCACTGCCATGCGCACAATGGCATCATGGGCAGTGGTGCTACGAGGAGGGTGCTATCGGCCCCATCTCTATCCTTTGTTTCCTCCTGAATCCAGAGATGACAAATCCGAATTGAATTTGCTTGGTATCAGCCAATCCGTTGAGCGATTTCCCGGAAGGATAATCCGCAATCCACAATGGTAATTATACTTTCTCGGTCAAATTCAGAAACTTTGTCAAAAGACAATTGATGTCCTTGACAAAACAAACGTAAACAGCCTACGCAAAAAAAAATGTCTGAAAAAAAAAAGAAATAATGTCGCACTTCAAATCACCAATCTGTTTTTCCCTTATATAGCACTTGCGGGTAACGCTATGGTCACCGTGATGTGTGTCTGCGCTATAATGCTAATGATTTGCATATATTATCACCGACAACGAATGATGTAAATTTCACATGTCATTAAATTTGCATGCTTTCTTTAGAATGTTGCATTTTGTGCCGGTGCAAAGACAGTATCTAAACAAAGACGTAAAAATTAACCAAACTCATGTACAATATATATACTAAAACTTCGAATTGCTACGTTCTACTTTATTACTTTGAATTGTGAAACTTGACTCACAGTTAAGTTTTTTCGGCTTATTCAGAAGCACAAAATGTTGATAATAAAAGTTGTTAAGGTATACAATCGTGTTTCACATTCACGACGTTTTTGTTTGGTTTTACAACATCAAATAACAGCAGTAGCTTATCGGATATGTCTAAGCTCCCATATATTACGAAGACACTTAATAATGGTTTGTTACTCTCTACAGCGCAACCTGAATATTAACGAATCATGTCCATAAGAATTAGTACTTTATATCATATCCTTTTAGAAATATAAAAGCTACACACTATAATAAATCTCATTAAAATACTACGAATATTTTAAAAGTGTTTCGACAACTACAGTTGAACCCCTATGTAACGAACCTCTATATTGCGAATTTTTCTATATAGCGAACTTTTTCCTGGAACCTTGAACATGTCACGGTTCTTTTTCGTAAAATAACCTCTCTATAGCGAAGTGCGTTTTCTATATAACGAACTTTTTTCTTTAATTCAATTTTTGTTCTCCTTTTTTTAAAATATTTCTGAAAAAATTCAAGATATATTCTCTCTTTAACACTTAAACCTTAACTGGTTGTATTAGACCCTAACTCGCCGAGAGCAATAGAGTTCTAGACGTTTCTTTCAAGAAGTGCAAGCTTTAACCCCCATTGCCCAGTTCGCTAGCAACATCTTCGGTATCTTCTTTCACTCTCAGTGGAATTGTTCCGTGCCCCCGTGTTCTAATTATAAAAAAAAAATTATGTTCAATATTACTTGTGTGCCTTAAATTATAAAATGTCCTTAAAATTCATTAATTTTAGTATAAAACTATTTTCTTAATATTGAAAATGCAGTGAATTCTTCGACATAATTTTTCTTGTTATCCTTGCAGTTTTTCTTTCTTTCTTTTTCGATGGGTAAGATATATAAAATAAACATATATTAATTTAAGAAAAGGCGTGAAAAATTACTTTTTCTTATTATTCAGTGTTAATGAATTTAAAATTTGTTTTATGTGGTTTATAAAGTATATTAAAAGATGAACCTCTATATAACGATTTTCCATAAAATGAACTTTTTCCCGGGAATTAGCGACCTCGTTATAACGAGGTCAGACTGCATTAATTTCAATTTATTTGATAACAGGTGTTAGCTATTTAATCTCGCATGTCGTTTTTTTAAATATCTCACTTTTTGATAAATACGAGGGAAGGTGGAAAAGTAAAGAGACTTAAGTAATTTCTGTTTCTAAGATTTAGCAACAGCTCAAGTAACCAGCGCTGAATGAGGGGTAGTGGCAACACTTCCATACAAAGTGTCAGTCACTTTCCCTCGTAATCGTTAGCGTGTAGCAAACCATTCAACATGGCCGCCCCATTGTTGATCTGTACCAAAGAGAAAAGGAGGGCAGTGATTTTATTTTTTTGTTTGCGGAGTATGTGAAACCTGCGGAAATATTTGTCGCATGCAAGTGCATTTTTTAGTTTCAACTGAGCTTTTGTTTTGCTACTGCGTTGGCATCAAAGATCGTAGTTTATGAAGTTAGAGGCTCAAGTGTTCTGGCTTCATTGGCAAGGAAATCGGCCATCTCGTTCCCTTCGATGTCAATATGGGCAGTGATCCACTGGAGGGTACATGATTTGCCCAATGCACCAATAGAGAATAAAAGTGAGTGAATTTTTTCCAGGTATCATTTAAATCAGAGGTTCTTAAACTTTCAATCGCCATGGCCTCCTTTATGTATCAACCTGATATCGCGGACCTCCAAGATTTTGAATACCTCTCTCTGACACCCAACACATTACTGAGTTACTTAAAGGCATCGTTACCTTATTGGCACACTATGAATACAGTTCTTATTGTTTTGCACAAAAAAAGAAAGAAAAACCCTGATTTAATATTCTTGATCGAAATATAGGTTGCAGTAGAGATTTTTCAATAGTAGCAAGCAATTTAGTGATCTAGTTTATGATGGAAAAACAGGAACCTCTATATTACGAGTCTTACTATATATAGCGAGTTTTTTTTTTTCTGGAACCAAGAACATTTCACGATTTTCTTTGTAAAATAACCTCTCTATATCGAAGTGCATTTTATATATAACTAACTTTTTCTTTTGTGATTCAATTTTTTTTCTCCTTATGCTTAAAGTATTTCTGAACATTTGAAATTATTCTCTATTTAACACACTTTATGGTGGTCATAAATCTTGAACTGGTTTTATTAGTTCCTAATTCGCCGAGAACAATAGAGTTCTGGCCGTTTCATCCAAGAAGTGGAACCTTTAAACTCCATTGTGCAGTTCACTAGAAACATCTTCGATATTCATTTTCACACTCAGTGGAGTTGTCCCGTGTTCTAATTATAAAATAATGTATGTTTAATATTATTTGTATGCTTTAAATTATAAAATGTCCTCAAAATTTATTAATTGTAGTATAAAAATATTTTCTTAATATTGAAAATAGATTAAATTCCTTTGCATTATTTTTTCTAGATTTCCTTGTAGTCTTTCTTTCTTTTTTGATGGGTAAGATACATAAAATAAACATATATTAATTTAAAAAAAAGGTGTGAATAATTACTTTTTTTAATATATAGTGTTTATGAATTTAACATTTGTTACATGTGGTTTATAAAGTATACCAAAAGATGAACCTCTATATAACGAATTTTTCCTATAACGAACTTTTTCCCGGGATTTAGAAACTTCGTTATATTGAGGTCCGACTGTACTTCTAACAGAAAAGATCTTTATGTGACGACAAAAAATCGGGCATTCCATTAACATCAACCACTAGGACATTGTGTAAGTCACTCAGGGTATAGTGATGGAAGGAATGGTTAATATCCGGGGCAGGTTTCACACCCTCCGCAATGAAAAATCAAGTTATTGTCATCCTTTCCTCCTTGATGCTGACTGAAAATGGAGCTGACTTGTTGAACGGTCTGCTACACTCCAACGACTAAGAGGAAAGACCAGTGACACGTTGTACGGAATTGTAGCCAACTTTTCATTCAGCGTTGGTTACTGGAGCTGTTGATAAATCTTGGAAAGAGAAATTACTAAAGTCTCTTCGCTTTTTGAGTTTCCCGCGAATATTAATAAAACTTAATAGGAATAACACAAAAGAAGCTGCTTTAGCTGAAGCTGAAAGCCATAGAAACAGTTGGGACTTTTTGAAACTTGAAAAAAAGCAAAAAATGGAGGTAAACAATGCGCACGCGTGTGCACATACTTTCATAAATTACTTTGTTTGCATTTTACACTGAACTCACAAGCATGCACAAGTAATTTTAATAACAAAAAAAATACATTTCTATTGTTTCCTAAAGAATGACATTCTTCTATTTTTTTTTTGTTTGGCAAAATACCTTTTAAGATATTTTAATTTTGAAAAAAGATTGCAACACACACGGATTAAATTACAATAGGGTATGGTGCAATTTTATTCTTGGACATTCCTCGAATAACTTATTCAAAATATGGCAGGGATTTCGCAAAAATTCCTTTTAACTATTTCAATATATCTACGCATGAATTGACTTATTAACCACTGCGTCGATTGCTTTAGCTTAACCGTGTTGTAATTGACTTTGTTTGTACATTAGCCATCTAAATTTGTACAAAAAAATTCTATTACGTCCTTCATTTGGATTATATTTGGAAAACTTTTTTGTGATTTCTCTTAATGGACGGCAATTTTATCAAATTCTCAGAATTATCTCTCATGGAATATTATTTGCTTCTAAGAATGCAGACTTCGTATTGGTCACATAAAATAGACATAAGCTGCCATAAAAACTTCTTTTCATAACTGAATTATTAAAAAAATTGAATTGTTTAATGTTTGTATAATATTTTTCTGAACAGAAAGAAGTACTGTTTTGATAATTTAACGATAGCAGTTAATTTTTTTTTGTATAAAGGAAATTTTAATAAAAATTTGCTACATTATTTTAAAAATTTCCTGTATTAGTAAGTTTAAGTTCACTATGTTTACTGCCTTTTTCTTCGATTTTGATGCATCTACCTTTATGTTTTTCGTTTCGTATGTATAAACACTTATCTCTTGCCATTTGCGATCAATTACGCATTTACGTATTGACCTTGAAATGTCATTGCAAGAAAGTAAATAAAGGTCGATGGAACAGAAGTCAATGATTATATCTCGATCATGTCATAATAACATGCACTTGAATGTAGCTTAGGGCTCTCGATCCGAATTATCATTTCCATACGATAATCCATTTCGAAGGTCGGGAAATACATCAATCTCATCACGTTTGCGAGATGACTTAGTGTTTTTTACCTCTTCGGAAATGTTCACAATTGCTTTTATGTATCATGTATACTGTATTTTTCATAAATATTTACTTGCAATTTTCCCTTAAAGTTCTAACTTATTTAAAGAAATTTAGTGCGTGAAACTTACTACGAACATCAAGATTATCAAGCAGAAATCCTGCTTCTCCTGTTTTTGAGGAAAGCAATAGTTAAATTTTAACACGTGCACGCGCACTTTATTATTAAGTTTACAATGAATACAAACGCTCGGGGGTGTTCCGTCTTTTTTCTTTACTATAAAAACTTGGTTAAAAAGAAATTGGAAAAACAAGGCTAAACAATACCACCAGCTAATATTTTTTTTTACTTGGTCATTAATAACTTTTCTTTCAGCGGAAGGGAACGCCGTGGTCTATATGTTATTGGTGTTTAATTTTTCAATTCCTACTATTAGCTCACACTATCTATGTAAATATTTATTTATCTTCGTGGAATTTTCAATCGTTAATAAAATACATTTTAAAGCGCTCAATTAAGCTGAAATTTTACATACATGATTATTTTGGATGACAATACTATAAATTAATTATAATTAATAAAAATTAAGTGATTAAAACTAATTATTTCAAAAATGACAAATACCGCCACGTTGGCATCATTTTTGGCGACTTGCGTCAAAACTCGAATAGGTTTTTTTCTCACATTTTAAATCATTCAGTTGAACTGAAATTTTATATACACGATTGTTTTGGATGACATTACGGTACTTTAATGATAATTAATAACAATGAATTACCACTTAATGTTGTGATTCTGTCATATGTGTATATATACATATTTATATTAATTTTAAATATTTAATAAAAAGTAGCTAAAATGGAATTTTCTTTGTTGATCTAAGTAGGAATTGACTTAATTTTTTTTATATTACTTGTTTTGGGTTTCAGACCCAGCAAAATAACTGTTTGAGTTCATGTTGTTTCCTTGATTCAATTCAAGAAAAACGCGTAGATTTATATGAGGAGAGGGTTTCTTGTATCTATCATTTACCATTTTTCATAAACATGAGAGAAGTTTATCTTTAAATTCTGTAATAGATTTAGCACTGTATAAAATAGATTTTTATTTTGTAGATAATCCTGAGAGAGAGTGTGTCATTGCTATAAAATTCAAATAATCAAGAAAACAGTAGTAGTTAAATAAGATGTGGATTATGTGTTCTATTATTGCAATCAAATATTCTGAAAGTGATTCATTTTGACGTAATTTACAATTATTATCTAATGAGTTTCAGCAGTATTTAATTTATGGCGAAATTTTTCTAACAAAGCATTTTAAATGAAATACATGGCATAAGGTTATGTTGTATACACAGAAAGCTACTTTTGCCTGGCCCTCGATTAGTGTTTGCGAATATTATTTTTGTTGCTTATTTGACGATGGAAACAAAAAAAAAAAGGATTTTTACAATATTTCATAAAACTTGTGTCTCGTTATATATATCAGTGGCACAAAACATAATCATTGATTTTACGAGATCCTTCAAAACAAAAATAAAGGATTTAAAGCATGAACAGAAATGTTCTGATTGATACTCGCATCATTAAGTTAGAGGAAAAGGTGAAAATCGAATTTTTTCCCCGCCTAGTCAGCAAAAAATTCAAATTCCCTGTTTGAGGATGGAGTATTTAAAAATTGCAGTTTAAAAAAGTTTTTAGGATTGAAAAAGTCTTTAAAATAATTCTGTATTACCCTTAATATCTTATTCTGACATATTCTAAGCACAAACTAATTTGCTAAGAAAAAAAGAATCTATTGTAACTTTTCTTCGCTCTTCAATATTTTCCCTTATATTATGATCAAAAAGTTCATGAAATCTAATGTTTAATTATTTAATTGTTTTAAAATTTATTTTTATAGGAATGGTTGAAACAAGTGAATATTGTTGTAGCTCGTCATTTAACCTTGTTACAATAACAAACTCATTTAATAAAATTTATCTTCTTTTATAAGTTGAAATTCAAACAGAAAAGGTTACTTACTTCTGTATTAACAATAAAGTATCCCTAACACTTGAATAGTCACAAAGAAACAAAGGCACAACGCTGAATATCAAAGTGCGAAAAAATAACCACCTGTAATTAACCTTATCGCACATACCGTCTCTAGTTTGTTACGAAATAGAACGACAATATTTTCCATCGTCAGCAAATCCATTAGCTAGCTCACGACGTGTTTTAATGTCTGCTTTTAAAATTTTAATTATGTTGTCGTTTCATGTAGATTCACTGGTCCGAACCTCCTTGTGGAGGTTGGCCTTAGTATATATCAATGAACCACGCTCAATATTAAAAGAAAAACAAGTTTATTCATTAAATTCATTAAGTAAATAATGTATTTGAAAAAAAGATGAACGCGCATGTCTTCGTGCTTGCGCCTCGACATCAAACAAGATAATTACAATTTTAGGTGACAGTGACGTAACGCAGCGGGACCACGCCTACAAATCGTAGGTTCCCAAAGTGGTACCTACAGAACCCTAGGTCTTTGTGACTCTTTGGAAGGTTCGTGTCAAATTAAAAAAAAACATTTTGAGGTGCATGAACAACTTTAGAGGTTTTAAGGAAGTTTTGATTGTTAGTAAATATTTGTGAACCATTTCTACTGTTATGAAAGCTAAAACAAATTAGTTACGATCTTTTTATGCGTTAAAAATTTTAAAGTATTGTTGAGATGGGTATAAAAAATACAAGAAATGACAAACGTATCGTACAGTGAAAGGTTGGCTAATTGAGGTGTAGTCGTCTAAGAAGTTCCAATGAGAACGGAATCTTTCCACAATGCATACAATAACTTGTTTATAATATGGCAGTAAAATTCAATGGCGCAGCGTACACCCCCGCAACCCCGTACCTAAAGCCTGACTAACGCCAAGTAACGTAAATTCCGGCGTATAACGCACTTCTATGCTTTTAGGCTGCAGTTTTTAATTTTTAGGTATATTTGCTGTATAACGCGTGCACACCCTTTTTGCGCAGAAATTTGAAATGTAATTTACCAATACTATTATGTTTTAAAGCCATTATATTTCCAGAACTACAAATCTTTAAGTTCATATGGGACGTTATTTCTTTTAGTTAAACAGCATTTCGATCTATTTAGAAGTCTAATTTTTCCTATATATAATGATTTTTTTTTTTTTTTAAAATCTACCATTTTAATACCCGGCATATAAAATGCACCCGTATAAATTTCGATCTTATTTTTTGTATTAAAAGTGAGTGTTATACGCCAGATTTACAGTATTTACATATATTCGGGCTTGGGGCGAAAAAACCTGACCAAGGGTACCCTAATATTCCCCGTTACGCCACTGTTAAAAGTGTTGAGAGATGTGAAGTTAAAACAACACAGTTTTGTTACAAAGGCAGCATTAATATTTGCATTATTATAAAAATACAATATAGTTTATGTTATTTTTTTCAATACTTGAAAGAAGTTATACTTATGTTAAAGTTCATTTATGAATATCATTTTCATTTTCATTTACTATTTTCAAGACATCGATGGTAACTTGCAATTTTTCTATTATGCATTAAAATAGAGTTAGAGGAGACCGGGGCAAAATGACTACGTTAAGAGTTTTTGTTGTTTCTTAATTTATTTTTAAGAATAAAAAAAATATTTTTACATGAAGTGTTAGAGTAGTCCTTTGTAGTATTAAATACATTACCATTTAATTTTTCAAATAAAAAAAGCATAATTTTATTTTTCCAGAACCTTAACAAATTGTCATCTTGCCCCAGTACTGGGGCAAGAGGACTTTGGCCTTGGGACAAGATGACAACACTCAGAAAGGTTGAACAGATTTTATCTTTTGAGTAGGTTAAATGGTTAAACAAATTATTACTGTTTTTTTACATCTTACAAAGTATCAAACTAAGCATAATGCATTGTAACGTTATGACGAAGTATTTAGTTGGTCAGCTAACAATGGTCAAATAAAAATGTCATTTTCATAATTGGAACATTCCTCATGCCACTACTCTTGGCATTTACAGCACTGGATCCATTATTCTCCTGGAGGGTAACAATATTCCACTGCACAAGCAGGACATCTTATAACTCCAGCCTTTGAAGTTGATGCAACTGGACTGTTTGGCCCGGATTTTATAGACTTAGGCCAACAGGAACATAGTTTGAATTTTTTTACTCCCTTTTTAGCTTCACGAGCTTCTCTTCTCTTTTTTTTTTTAAAGTTTCCTGTTCTTCCTTCTGCTTTACCATTTGTTCAAACATTTCTTTGATGGGAGTGCTTGTAAGAATGCTTGAGTTGACTTTTTTGCTTTTTATTTTTTTATTCTCACATTGTGTTGCTTTAGGCCAGTGAAGGTGAACCAATGACACGCATGCCATTGATGGCACATGACACAACATTTTGGGCACGTCACCGATCAAAACGGTTTGCATTTTAGTTCAAAATAACAAAATTTACAATGAAGTATTACGAACAAACGCGAGTGATCACTCGCGTTTTTACAGACATATGACAAAATTTCAAATAATTGAACGTAAGGCCTCAAGACACAAAAAAAAAAAATCTTCAAGAAGAATTTCAACGCTTCTCAACTACAAATACTTCCCGAGCTAGAGAAAAACGGACGAAGAAAAGTTATTGATAAATGTATATTTATATAATTATTATATACCCTGATGTAACTTCATTTGATAAACTGAACTTGTCTCAATTCAAATAGTTGGATATTGAGGAATTTGAAATGTAACTCTCCGATTGCTTTCCAGTTTAGTTCAATGTGGATTCAAAAATTTTTTTGAACAAGGAAAATTTTGAAATAGATTGGAACTGAAAAACTGACAACCAATATAAGTAAAAATGACAGAAACCAAATTTTTGAAACATTGAATTCGATTCCAGATACATTTAACAGTTTGAAGAAGCTGGCTCGTCACTCACACTCACGGACAAAAAAAATAGCGCACCAAGAAATAATTGCGGTATCTTAACGAAACCTAGTACGAAGGTACATGCCGGAGAGATATGCATATGATTAGTAATGCAGCGTTTGCTCATTACGTATAGCCGGTAGAGGGCCTTTAACGTCATTCTCCGTGAAGTATAAAACAGGTAACCAAAGCTTGTTTGATTGTGCTGAATCGTTTACAAAGGAAGAGCTGAGGTAGACATGCCATTACGCCGTTTTCGAAGACAATATGAGAAGCTATCGCAATTTGAGAAGGAGAGAATCATCGGCATGAGGAAGATGGCTGATCAGCTAGGCGAGTAGCTCGTCAATTAGGCCGCTCTGATTGTATTGTTATGAGGTGTTGGGACCAATGGATCCGAGAGATGTCATTTTCACAAGGACCAGCCTGAAGACGTTCTCGACAAACCAGTCGTCGAGAAGCTTCATCGGCCGGCCTCAAGGCACAAGTAGCATATTATCTAGGGGTCCCTGTGTATTCTCGAACCATACGAAGACACCTGACTGAAGGACATTTGGGATCGCAGCTCCCATTACGTATGCTGCCTTGACGCCCACCCATCGACGCCTCCGTTTTGAGTGATGCCGCGTACGAGGAAACTTGACTGCAGTGGAATTGAACCAGTTCCTCTTTAGCGACTAATCCAGATTCAATCTCAGCAATGATGAGAATCTTGTTAGTGTATGGAGACCCCGTGGTGAACGTTTCAATCCTGCCTTCGCTTTACAGCGACTCACTACTCCCACAGCTGGTGTGATAGTATGGGGTGCCATTCCCTAGAATACACGGTCACCCCTGGTATTGATTAGTGGCACCATGACAGCTCAGCCGTAAGTCCATGTTATCCTGCAACCACATGTGTTGCCACTCTTGCAACGGCTCATAGGAGCCATTTTCACCAAGGCAATGATCGGCCGCACCTGGCAAGGATATCACAAGAATGTCTTCGCACTGTTACTACCCTTCCTTGGCCTACTAGATCCGAAGATTTGTCACCAATCAAGTATATCTGGGGTCATTTGGGACGGTGAGTTGGGCATCCCACGAGTTTGAACGAACTACACTGGTGTGCAAAAATTAAGGACGAGACGGTTTTTTCAATATAACTTTGTACAAAAGCTTTCCAAATCAACACATTTAATACCGTAAGATCCCCAATACGGAAGGACATGTGTAATGTAAGCAACACTTACAAAAAAGAGAAATCAGAGGGATAAAAAGAAGCTTGATTGAAAAAGTAGCATGGAGCGCAATGCGACTGAAGGCCGAAACATACCTGGATGGGTGTCCAGCAAGAAACATCCGGTCTTTAGTAGGGGATATGATCTCCCCTGACTGCTAGGCAGGTTTCATAGCGTCTGCCCATGCTGAGAATGAGGGTGTCAATGAGTTGTTGAGGCATTGCTGCCCATTCGTCTTGCAGCGCCAATCGAAGCTCCCGAATCGTTACTGGTGGTAAGGTACGAGCTGCCAAGCGTCTGCCTAGAAAATCCCATACATTCTCGATGGGATTGAGATCCGGAGATCGTGCCGGCCAATCCATACGTTCAATATCCTCACTCTCTAAGAGCTGTTCGGCAGCTACTGTGCGATGACATGGTGCATTATCGTCCACGAAAAGGAACTGCAGACCCATAGCGCCTCTAAAAAGACACACATATGGAAGAAGAATCTCGTTACAATAACGGGTGCCATTGACTGAACCTGCGTCGAAGATGTGAAGGTCTGTATGACTACCAAGCATGATGCCTCCCCAAACGAGAACACCGCGACCTTTATACCTGTCCCTTTCAATGATGTTCGAGGGATGATTGCGGCTTCACCGCTCTCTCCAGATGAGTATGCGATGAGATTCGCTACTCAAACTGAATCTGCTCTCATCTGTAAAGAGTATTCGTCCCCATTCATTGTCTCTCCAATTCCGGTGTTCCCGGCACCACAGAGAACGCCTTCTCCGATGGACAGGCGTTGAAGGTACACACCGTACAGGGCGTCGTGCAAACAGACCACCACCGTGCAGTCTTCTGGCCACGGTAAAACGCGATATCGGTCGTCCAGTGGCCTGTGTCGTGTGTCTAGCGATTTCTCCCGCTGTCTGCCGCCTGTTTCTTCTGGCCTGTAAGACAATGTACCGGTCATTTGCGGATGTGGTTCCTCGTGGGCGACCACTACTGAACCCCCGGATAGCTGTTCCTGTAGTTTGAAATTGTCTCCAAAGTCATGAAACGATGCTGTGAGCAATTCCGAACTCTGCAGCCACACTTGTCACACTGCGGTCTTCCTCCAACTTCCCAATGATTCGACCTCGTGTAAAAGAATCCAGATGTCGTCTAACAGATTGATTATTCGCCATTTCTCGCTGAGGCAGCAACTCGGTGTGATTTTAACTGCTATACGACGTGCAATCTCTTTGCCAGAAATACTGATCTTACACCGACAACATGCTTTACACTACTCAGACACTCCCCCATTACGTCAACCTGCATATCTGCGCATCTGCTACCGTACATCACCTTACTTAATCTCCTGATTGGTCTTTCTGTCCGCTCTGCCTCTTCGTTCAGCTGATATGCTAATTTTTTGACTTCGTCCTTAATTTTTGCACACCAGTGTAGAGACAAGGTCATAGCAAATATCGGACGAAATGCGTCAATACATCATACATAACTTGTATGCGGCTCTATGTCGTGCATTAGCGCTAGAGGGTGTTCAACAGGGTATTAAGTCCTCTGTTCTTTTGCCTTTTTCTCTGAAATAAATGATATTTTTTCTTTGATTTTCTTATCATTTACTTATATCAAAGTAGTCATTACTTAAAATTTCGTTACATTTTTGCGAATCCTTCTTGGTACGCTAATTTTTTTGTCCACAGGTGTATTTTAACCATATTTTCATATACCTATGCCCGAGAATCCTTATTTTCAGAGATGAATTACAATCAAGACACTTAGAAACCATTTGGTAGATGACTAATTCAGCATGAACTCTGCTAAAAGTAACATCTTAGAATCCTAATGTAAGTTATTTGCCATCTAATCGGCATCAACAGAAGTCACACTAATGTTACTTAATTTGAATTACACATATATCTAAAATATTTACTCCTATACAGTGTAAAATGTATTCCTTAATAGTAAAAGAAGAGTTTTAAATTGTTATAGTAAATAGTTTTATTTTTTCCGAAAATGTCAAAGTAAAAATCATTTGATGACACGTGTATCCACCATTAAACATTTCTTTTAAAAAAATGGTACGCTGATCCAAAAAGGTTCACCACCCCTGCTTTTGACAATGGTTTGTAATAAAAAACACTAACAGGCTTCTTTAGTGCATCGTAATCAGCATTTGCCATAAGTTCAGGTTCTTCTGAAGGATTTATATGTTGGTTTTCTACTACCAGGGTCTGAAGATTAGCACTATTATTCTCATTTTTATCGCCAACAACATCATGGTGAGTAGCTTTTGAAGCAGCAAAGTCATGTTCGTTAAACACCAAAGGATTACGAGTCTCAATCCCATATTTTTTAAGCCTTTTAACGGCATTTCCAACTGTAGCTGCTCGGAAGTAAGCGGTGCTCAAACGATCACCAATATTTTTGTCTATGATAGTTTGTCCTGGATAAGTTACCATAACGTTGTTAGAGAATGGCAAAAATGTCTTCCTTTGGTCACTCCCTTTCGAACGACACATTCCCCAATCCAATGCACCTCTTAGTCCCAGAAGATACAAAAGTGCAAGGTCGAGCGGACAAAAACAGACAAACAAGTGTTACAGGAATTAATAGAATAGACAACATAGTTTAATAAACTCTGAAACACGGGGCAAGATGACGAGCTAGTCATCTTGCTGCTGTTATCTTGCACCGGATTGCCTGTTTGAAAATATTCGTTTCCATTTCTATGAAGGAACTCGATTAATTGACATTTATTCATGGTAATATGTAGTATTTAAACTAAGTTACTCATAAATATTAAAGATAAATAAATTATTTATCTTGCCTGTGTATCTGTAGCAGAGCTTATTTACACATGCATAAAAGTTATATCGGGGTTACAGTAAACAACCAAAGCTTCACAACTAACACAAAAATGGCGATTTCAGCTTCTCTATACTATTGTTTAACGAACGGCCAATAGGATAGCCAATGGTGTTCGGTTGATTCTTCTACCTAGCGGAAAACGGAAAATTAAGACATTCGTTATCTTGCCCCACCCTTCATCTTGTTCTTCATCTACTTTACTTGAAGGTTCTTGACAAAATTTCTAGCATAAAAAGTGATCCATGGTTTCTGTAAGTTTGGGAACCATTGCTATACATATGATCATATTCAGAAAATTTCTGAAAGAAGAAACTCTTAGTGTATACTAAAATTCTATGTATTACAATGTATAATTATTTCAGATTTATGTGGGTGCATTCAGACACTATAGCAATAGAAAATATTAAAAATAATTCAGCCCATTTGTCGGGCACACCTCAGAGGGAAACAGAATCAGGCGCACCCGACCTGATAGCCCACCGACATATTTTGACCTTTCTTCTTGTCCCTCTAAACCATTTTAATTGAAAATACCGGAAGGATAGCCTAGGGGAGGGGGTCTATTGGAATCAAATACACCAAATTGTACAAAAGAATCAATTTAATGAAACGTAAGTTAAAACATCCAAAATTGCTAAATTGACTCAAAGTAAAAATGAAAATTGGACTAATGAAGTATAATTAGAGAAAAAACAGGAAACACAAGTAATATGCAGTCTTTCCAGATGTGGAACCAACATTGAAATACATTGTAATACATCACAGAACAGACTTATTATGAGTAAAATGCATGCTTGCAATACAAATATCATTAAAAACCTACCTTCTATGTTATGGCACAATTAAGTGCATTCGGCTTCACAAGCCAGAGGGGTCTGGACAAGCCGGTTAAGGGTTGAGGGTAGACTGGACTGCTGCGTGATACCCGCTACCAAAAGTCAGTAAACTCTAGGGAGAAGCGTTCCACTCGTCCGCCGGGTGGAAGGGAATTTAGGAAACTATTTTGCTGGTCTCTCAGACCAGCTGCGTCAGATGAAGGGTTAATTAGTTTATATCGTAAAAACCGAAAGTTTAAATGGATTTTAAACGCAAGAAACTTAATTTTCACTTAAATGTGTTTACTTTTAATGTATCTGTTAACTGAGTTAATTTTGATTAATTTTACTAACTTAATCATCAAAATGTATTATTAGATGTATTTTTGACAAATAGCTAACCCGTCTCCGTTAATGTTAGGTAACGAAATGATTAGATTAATAAAAATGCTTTTATTGCACACTTTTAATATATTCAATGTCAAAGAAGATATTTTTCATGACTGCGAATAAAAATAAAAAAAGGATAATTGGCATCATGCAGAATCAGCTATACAATTTCAGACCCCTATCAGACACTAACTAGAATTCATCAAGGTCACATTGGTAATCAAGCAACATGTCTGTTATGGAAATAAGGTAAACTGATAAAATATTGCTTAGCCTATTTTAACTTTGAAATGAAGCATTCCATGTAATAATTATTGAACAAATTATAAAAGAGCAGACGAAATGATGGTTTTGACTATTTCATAAATGCTAGTCAAGTTGGTGCTAAGTACGACGGCCCTTAAGGGTTTGTGACAGTTATATATTATTTAATTATAGCCCAAAGACCAATAAGAAAAATATCTCAAATTATGCAAACTCAAAAAGACTTGAAAAAAATTAAAAAGGTAGCAATTAGTCTAGAGATAAATAGGATTTCAAAAACAAAGCAAAAATTCTTCAATCAAAATTTTCATAAAAGTATTTAGCAAATCAATCAACATCCTTACCCTGGAAGAATTGTGACAAGAAAAAATAATTTAACAGATATTATAAAATCACGATCTAAGGAAAAAAAAGATCTTACCAGAAAGATTTCTTTCTTCTTTCTTACAAATGGGGTAGTGGATTGGTAATTATAATCGCAGATCTAGTACATTCATTCTCCGGCAGCTGGTATCCAGAAAGGTTTCAGTTAAATGATTTTGACATTACATTAAAATCCCCAACCTACGTGATAGGTGATACTGAGTGATAGCTACTAGGACGGGGTATAATTTCGCAAACAAATACTCATAAATTATTTTTATTTCGGCCGGGGACGAGAGAAAATAATAATTTTTTTTAAAAAAAAATGTTTAATAAAATCTTAGATAACACAAACATAAAATCGCAAACCAAAGTTATTTTGATCTAGAAGGTTTTATGAAATCTAACAAAGCAGTCTGCCAGATCAAATTTTTTTTTTCACCAGCAAAATGTTCTCGCATTAGTTGATATATTTTTTTCCTTGTTTCGATGAAAAAAATACGCTCTTCGTTAGAGCATGTATTTTCTAAAATTTTTAACCTTTTTTTTTCAATTAAACTGAGGCTTTTCAAACTACTAACCGTCATTTGATCTTTTGATGTGTTTACAGACTAAAGTTTTCAAATGTCGTGCTTTTACTCATGCATTTATTTGAGTTCATCTTGAGTTTATTTGAGTCAGTTCTTGATTGTGGAAATCCAACAATTCTTGAATGCCACCGCTATTTACTCCTGAATTTATTTGCCTGAACACAGTTTCTTCAACCAAATTACCAATTTCATTAGGCTCTAGCAATAATTTCGCCCGAGTTAAATGATGGGAAAAAAAAGACGAATCGACGAGATTAGAAAATCACGTAACTCCGAGTTCGCGTAAGTCGGGCTAGTTAACCACTTCCCAGTTTTTTCGAACGCCGCTCAGGAACTTGAAGCTCAAAATAAAAGAAAAATGAGTGATTATGGGAGGTTCATAATAGAAAATAATTCTAATATTGACTCACAAATGGGGAGTCTGAAATTTCTGTAAATGATTCTGGAAGTAATGATAGTTTGTTGTCGAACTTTTCTTGTGTTGTAGATAGAATGGATCAGCACCTCACACAATTACTCTTAACAAAAAAGAAACAGGAAAAATACAAAAATAAATATTCTTCCATTTTTTTAGATCCATCATTGTGGAATGCTTTCGTTTTATATCAGAAAGTGGGTGGAAAATTATCTTATTTGAATTTCAGGTATCATATTATAGATGAATTATTGGTAAATGAGAAAAAAGGACGGCCAGGAATTTCGCCCAGTCCCTTAAATTGACAGAAAAAAAAACTTTTTAGAAGTGATTCCTCCCACCGACAAAAAAGTAGGATTAACAAGTCAATGTTTTATGTGCTGTTAGGAAAAAAAAAAGGATTTTGGAAAACGGGTTGAGAAAGGAAACGCGATATTTTGGTCCGGATTGCGACGTTGGACTATGCTTCTGTCTCCCTGTTTTAAAATTTACAACACAAAACAGAATTTTAAGAGAATAACTAACTATAAATATACAATATTTTCATTTTAAATCTAATATACATTTTTGTTAAGTGTTCTTTTTATTTCGCTTATATCCTTGAAAAAAAGCCAACTTTAAGGAAAAATGTATTTTTTCAATAAAAATAAAAATCAGCGTAATTCTCTCTCTTTAAGTTAAATAAGTTTTTATAATTGATTTTCATCTTAAAAAGGTTTACAAAAAAATATGCTTATTTTTTGACATAATATATGTCTGAAAAAAGAATCTTTTAAGTGGTTAATTGACTAAAGAAGATGAAGATGACTGCAGCATTTTTGTTGACATTTAAATAAATCTTATTCACAAAAATGCTAAATTGGAAAGCTGTATCACATTAATGAGCAAAATAATTAATCTTCAATATTCTTATCCTGATAAAAGGGTGAACACTAAATAATTGATCAAAAAAATTATCTTTTTATCTCTAGCTTTCAAATATAAATGAAATTTCTAAGACAAAATACTACTAATTAATGAAGAAATAACTATATTAAAAGTGATTACTATTCTGTTACACTCGAACATCTTAATTTGCATTCATAGTTTGAAAATTGTTTTGAATAAAATACTGGTTGTGCGTTAATAGTTATCAGCCGCAGAGTCACTTATGCTATTTTTTTCAGAATTGCAATAAATTAAATATTAATACTCTAAATGAAATATAATTATTTTTGTATTTTATTTAAGGTAATAGTTATTTTCTTACGATAAAATCTTTCTCACTTCCTTATTATAGTTTTCTAATCGATGATTAAAATAAATGTATTTGAATGATATTTAATTAATTTTCATTCTAGTTTTTGAATGACGCATTTTTTATATTTATTTACTGTTTTATTTTTCATTTATATCATTTATATCTGTTAATTAATATTTACATTTTTTAAGATTTAATCTGGAATTTTTAAAATTAGTTTTAATAATCTCCATTTTGTACTCATAAATATTTTTTTTAAAAAAACGTATGCTTTAAAGCTTACGCAATTAGTTTATAATTAATTTTACTTCCACAGAATATATATTTCCCCATTATGACATACCTGTACAGATTTTTAATTACTCTTTCAAGCTTCATACTGTATCTCAAATTATTAAAAAAACGGAATCCAATTAAGAAATTTTCCGAATTACAATTCGTTTTATTTTCAAAATAAAGAATACATACATTTTAGAAGAATACATACATAGAAACATAAAGAATACATACATACATAGCCTCAATGATCTAGCGCTCGAAATGTTTTTAAATACAAATACTAAAAAATATTTTCATGTAATTATTCCTTCTTCAAACAAACGAAATGCTTAGCATTAAAAACGACGAAATGAATACCGATTAGATATAAAAGAATTTAATGAGCCAAAATTTTAATCAGCTTAAATTATTAATAAAAGTTAGCCTATTTTTTATTAATAAACACGTAATTAAATACCGTAAAATCCGGCGCGTAACGCATACGTCTAACACAAAAAATAAGATCAAAGTTTATGGGTTCGCGTTATACGCCGTGTATAAAAATAATAAGTTCAAACATTAAAAAAAGATGAGCATAGCTTAAGAATTAGACCTTTACATAGTTTTACTACATATAATAATGTTTATTTAAAATAAATGACGTACTTAATGAATTTAAAGGGCTATAGGTAATATAAATAAACTATTTTTTCTAAATCCTGGGATAATACCTCGACTAAATGATTTCAAAATGTAAGAGCATTGTATACGAACATTTAAGGCTCTTTCATAAAAGTGGGGGTGGGTGTTTTTTGGCGAATATTTTTAAAAACTAAAAAATTAAATTTGAAAGTATAGGTGCGCGTTATATAGCGGTGCGCATCGTACGTCGGATTTTACGGTAGATTATTTGCAAAACATGTAATAAAACAGATAATTTGCAAAACATGCGATAAAACAGATTCTTTTAAAGTAAGTTTTGTTCAATGAAATATCTAGTTTACTCAAAGATTTTCCTAAAAGTCCAACATTATTTTAAATTCAAAACTATTTTTGTTTTCTTAGAACGTTGCATTACAATATTGGATAATATGCTATGTGTGGATGACATAACTTTATATTTGATAACAATTCCCTGAATTAGGGTAACCTCTGATTTGGGTCTTAAATTTAATTGCTACTGTAAATAAGATTTTTGTTAAGGTATCTGACTATGTTCTGAACCGTGATTTTAAAAAAGCGCATAAATGGACAATTTTTCATGATATTTAGTGTCACTCAGATTTAATTACATGTATAAAATTGTTTTGAGGACATTTTGACAAAAAAAATTTATTTAAATATAATATTTTGGCAAAAAATTAACTTAGAATAATCTTTTTTCTAAATGTTCTCCTTTTATGATTAATGGTTCTATTATAATAAAATTTTGCCTATATATAGCTCAGACCTCTCTACAGAGGCTCAACAAGAAGTTTTGAAAAATTCCCATTATTTTTAGAGTTACCACCAATTAAAATAATGATTCGCGTTTTTTTTTCTTAAAATTGCTCCCTTCTGTTGTCGTAAAACATAGATAAACCCACGTCTAAGGGATATATTTCTAAAATTCTAGTTGAGCCTCTGAACAGAAATCTGAAAAATATACAAAAGCAGAATATTATTCTAATAGAAGCATTTTTCAAAAAAGAAGAACATTTGGAAAAAGATTATTCTAAGTTAATTTTTTGCCAAAATATTGTATTTAAATGAAATTTTTCTGTCAAAATGTCCTTAAAACAATTTTATGCATATATTCTAATCTAAGTAACACTAAATATCATGAAAGTTATCCATTCATGCGCTTTTTCAAAATAACTGTTCCGAACGTAGTCGGATACCTTAAATGTTCTTAAAACAATAATCATCAGTTCTTGTAATATTTAACAATGCTTGAACTTAATATATTCTGCACCTAACAATTAATTGCATTTAAGGAATGGGTTTGTTGTTTCTTTAAATTTCATTTGTGAATTAAGTTACACTACAAGCAACAAAAATAGGGCTATTGGAGATGAAACTTAAATTTATATAACTGGCCCACTGCACATCCATGCTCACTAATGTGATGACTTCGATTACAAAAGTCACGTGGAATAATATTTTCAAACGATTGGTTACAGTTTAAATTATTATTTTAACTGTTGATTCCTGATATCAGGTGGAAACGGAGCAAATACCTGTAGTCAATAGATCCCGACTGAGACCTCTTTAATACTAACCAACAATAGATTAAGTCGTGTATTAAAATCCATATATCACAATTATATTTCGATCTTTCTCATAGAGCAAAGCAGCGTACAGTCGGCGTCTTTGCTGGATTGTGAACTATTCTGCATAGAATATTTGTGTGTGTTGATTGAGTGCAATTCATTCAAAATCCCTATAAACACAATATTTATTTTCTTTAAAAAAACTACATAACTCTGGTTACAATGTCAATCTTTTTTTAAACGCGTACAAGACAAATTGAATTAAAAAAAACATAAATATAATCATTACTTTAAAAATTTACGTAAGTAATTTAGAAATTTTTCCTAAGCGTTCATGAAATACCTCGTTTTCATTTATGTTTTTATTTAATATTTGGTAAAAATAATTTCAATTAATAAATTACTAAATTTCACCATGACTTAATTTTTACCACATTAAAGTCCCCCCCGCTATTGTTACTTAAGGTATTCGACTACGTTCGGAATCGTAATTTTAAAATAGCGCATAAATGGATAATTTTCATGATATTTAGTGTCACTTAGGTTAGAATACATGTATAAAATTGTTTAAAGAACATTTTGACAAAAAAAATTAAATACAATATTTCGGCAAAAAATTAACTTAGAACAACTTTTTTTTAAAATATTCTCCTTTTGTGAAAAATACTTCTATCATAATAATATTTTGCCTGTTTATCGCTCAGATCTCTGTACAGAGGCTCAACTATGATTTTTGAAAAATTCACAATATTTTCATAGTTACAAACCATTCAAATAATTATCGGAGTTTTTTTCTTAAAATTGCTTCCCTCTGTTATCGTAAAACATAGATAAACCCACTTCTAAGTGGTATATTTCAAAAGTTCTAGTTGAGCTTCTCTATAGAGGTCTGATCTATTTACAGGCAAAATATTATTGTAATAGAAGCATTTTTCCCAAAAGGAGAACATTTTAAAAATGGGTCATTCTATGTTTATTTTTTGTCGAAATAGTGTACTTTAATACTTTTTTATTGTAATACACACACACACACACACTATTCTTAAAAAAATTCTATATACATTTTTTAATCTAAGTGACACTAAATATCATAAATATTAACCATTTATGTGATTTTGAAAAATCACGGTTCCGAACGTAGTCGGATACCTTAAAAAAACTACATAACTCGGGTTATAATGCCAATCTTTTTTTAAACGCGTACAAGGCAAATTGAATAAAAAACATAAATATAATCATTACTTTAAAAATTTACGTAAGAAATTTAGAAATTTTTACTAAGCGTTAATGAAATATCTGGATTTTATTTATGTTTTTATTTAATATCCGGAAAAATAATTTTGATTTATAAATTACTAAGCTTCACCATGATTTAATTTTTACCACATTAATACACCTTAAGTTTTTTACCCGTTATTGTTTTTTAAAGAGATTTAAAAAACACGCGAAAAAAGTTTTAAGATAGACACATGTAAATTAATTAGATAAAATTATAATTCGTCAAAAAAGAATAATATATAAACTTTTAAATCGTCGTAAAACAATCCAATTAAAGTCATATTTCAATAAAAAAAAGAGTAAGAAATGATTATGGATTTAATTTCTAGAAGGATTAAGCTAAAATTATATTTAATAAAGCAATTGTAAGATTTTGTTAAGCAACAATTTCTTACGTATATATATATATATATATATATATATATATATATATATATATATATATATATCTTATTTTACAAACATTTAGTGCATGAGCATCTAACGGCAAAGAACATCAAAAAGGCCGTTGATATTTTTTGAGGAATTTCGGTTTATTTTCGACTTGATGACCCATCATCATTTTTATGCTAAAAAGGAATCATACATTAATCCTCTAAAGAGGTAAAAATATTTCTTTTTTAAAAATGACGAAAATAATACTTGATTGAAATCTTACAGGGATTATAGTATTGAATCCAATTCAATAAAAATCTATGATAACGTATGGTTAAGGATTAATTTGAAGGCAGAAAATATGTTGAAATACTTCATTTTAAAATACTGTTAGCTTGAAAATTTTATAGAAAATTATGCATTTGATTTTACAAAAGATTATATCACCCCTAAATGAAAAAAAACAAAACCTGTCAAATGTTACTTCTTACTTTATTCGATTCTAGAAGACATCTTTTTATTTATTTTGTGTTGCTTAAATATCTCTCAATATAGCTCCTTTTTAATATTATTGCCAATACGATAAACATTACTTAGATGGAAGAGGAGTTAATTTTAAGATTATGCAAATTTGTTAATTTAAATTCTGAAAATAAAAGAAATCTATGTTAGATATATCCAAAAAATATCTGAAGATTTTTATCTAGGTTGGTACTTGTATAAAATTCAGATTTTAAGTTCGTTCAATTTCTTACTTATGTATAGAACACTCAATTTTCGGCAGATATATTTACTTTAAAATTTAATTTAAAAACTTTATTTTTATAATTTATAAATTGAATTGAAAAAGTCTAAAATTTAAATTTTAATATAATTTGTTGGATTTTCTACACAATTCGCAATGACGGATGGTTTAAGTATTCGATGGCACTAAGATGAAAAAAATATAATAAATAAAAACTTTTCATTTTCGAACATCATAACGTAATACTTTTTGTACATGAACCATAATTACCAATTTTTAAAGCATCAATCTATTTTTAACCATTCACATGTCTGTGTTCCAAAAGTGAAAACATTAAATTAAAATGTATTTAAAAACTAAATTTTATCAATAATAAACTTGAAAAAGTAGCATATATAGTTATAAAATGGTTTGATTTTTGAAATAAATGCTAAATATTTACATACTGGGAAAATGTTGAGACAAATCATAAAAATAATCGTCTTCGCATCCCTTTTCTAAAAAACTCTGCAAATAGCAAAAATTCATATAAATTTGAAAAAAAATCCAATGCTTCCAAATAATTAGTTGGTATGCTTAAAAATTATCTCTTTACTAAAAAAAAACATCTGACTTCATAATATCAATTAAACATCCACTGGAAATAATTTATTAAACATTCATTCCTACTGAGAAAACCATAGAAGTTGTAAGTGCATTTTTTCCACAGTGATAAGAATATTATCTCTTAATTAAAGCATTACAAGGCAAAATGTGCAAAAGAATAACTTAAAACAGTGTTTTCCAAGCTCAATATTTACGACCCAATATTCAATCATAATTTTCATCGCACTCTCCTCCATACAATAACAATTATTTGAATTCAATAATAATATGCTTTGACGATAAAGCTACAATGAAACTTTAACCTCGTAATCGAAACCGGTGTATATATACCGACGGCCTACCTCACTTATTCAAAGCGTTACTTGCCCCGGATGTAAAGGGTGTTTTTTTGAGAGATATAGAACTTTAAATTGCAATAAAACAACGATGTATTATTAGATTGACATGAATTTTTTTTATTCGAAAGACAATATTGTGGCATTACATTTTAAATATGATTTCTGGCATAGGACTGCCACGGCTGGCTCGGATGTAGTCCAATCTGGACGTCCAATTTTCGATGACTTTTTCCAACATTTGTGGCCGTATATAGGCAATAACACGGCGAATGTTGTCTTCAAATGGTCAGGCGTTTGTGGCTTATTCGCATAGACCAATGCCTTTACATAGCTCCACAAAAAATAGTCTAGCGGTGTTAAATCACAAGATCTTGGAGGCCAATTCACAGGTCCAAAACGTAAAATTAGGCGGTCACCAAACGTGTCTTTCAATAAATCGATTGTGGCACGAGCTGTGTGACATGTTGCGTCGTCTTGTTGGAAACACAGCTCGTGGACATCATGATTGTTCCATTCAGGAATGAAAAAGTTAGTAATCATGGCTCTATACCGATCACCATTGACTGTAACGTTGTGGCCTTCATCGTTTTTGAAGAAGGATTCCACCAGCCCATAAAGCGCACCAAACAGTCAGTTTTTCTGGATGTAACGGTGTTTCGACATACACTTGTGGATTAGCTTCACTCCAAATGCGGCAGTTATGTTTGTTGACGTAGCCATTCAACCAGAAGTGCGCTTCATCGCTAAACAAAATTCGCTTATGAAAATCGACCATTATTTTCGAAATTGTACAATTTGAAAGCGTTGTTCAGGCGTGAGTCTATTCATGATGAATTGCCAAACCAAACTGAGAATAAATCACTTGACAGCTGTTAAATCGGTCGCCATCTTGGAAAGTAATGCCAACTTAAACTTCTATACCTGGAAAAAAAACTATATGTATATATACGTCTTTACGAAGTACGATTTTCGCTGTACACTGCTATCCATAAAATTATTTCGAAGACTTTGCAATGCAATAAATAAACCTTGGCTGAGTTTGCGAATGATTTACTTATTTCAGAGAAGATTTTATTTTTATTCATTTATATTCATACCCCCCAATACATCACACACGCGCGACAAGGTGGAAAACGGTGCATTAAGTAGAGAATCGTGTAACTCTTAATCGGCAGTAAAATGATTACTTATAAACCGTGCAAATTATCAAAATAAGTGTTGATTTTTATAAAACTTTGATATATGACAAACCCATGTGATCTCTGTTTATTTTTAAACTTGTTCTTAACTTAGTAATGTTAACCTAATTATCAAATTTATTGTGCGGTACTGATACATTTATAAGTGTATTATATCATTGAAAATGTGTTTTTTTATATTTTATTATGTCGGAAAGTATTTTGTTTGCTTACTTTCAGTAAATTAATAATTTTTTAAAATAATCGTTTGTTTTCAAGTTTTCAATATGCTCGAGACCACCTCATACAGTTATCACGCCCCCTAGGGGCACGCACCCAACAGTTTGAAAAACGCTGATTTAAAAATATATCTTGATCTCAAATCATCATGTAGAAGATAAAAACTAGTACAATTAGAATATACAGTGAACCCCAAAAGAAGTTAGACAATAACTTTAATTTGTCATTTTTATATACTAGCTTATATATACTTATAAAATAAAAGAAATATTAAAACAAAGAAATTTTCTAAAAGGTGACCAAAACGGCTTGCTTGTCTTTAAAGATATTCGTTAATATTATGTTATTTTAATACTTCCCTCCAAAAATTGAACAATTGTGAAATAGAACAAAACATGAACTTAAAAAAAACATCTAATACATTGCATAATGTATTTTTGCTTCTATTAAAACTTGAAGTATCTTTTCATCGAAAGGTCTATAGAAATATGTGGGTACATTGTCTCGTACATTCCGAAGAGCATTTTTAATTTACTTTTTTTCTTAATCTTTTTCCCATTAAAAAGTTTTTCTTTGAATATTCTTTCTAACGTTCTGTAAGTTTTTAATCTAGACTTTGAAGACGAGTCATATTTTGCACTTTATACAATAGCCATTCATTTTCAATCCATTGTTCGCTGTGCTTAAGATAACTGTCGTGAAAGCTTAATTTCCATATCAAAAATCATTTCATCAGCTGTTTCTAGTAAATTTTTTTTCAGAATGTTTAAAAAAAATATTTTATTCACTATATTTTTCGATCTGAACACTTTATTTTTCAAACTCATTCCTCTTATTGCATTGAGTATCAGTCACCCCCATATATTATAATCCCTTTATTATTTGCTTACTTAAGTACTGTACAGTGAAAATCGTTTAACACGTAACCAAGGGAACTGAAATATCTTTTCGTGTTAAGCTGTATTTTAAAAAAAAACATATATTCATTAAAATTCAGTTTATTAGAGTACATCTTATTTACATAGATGTGCATATATGAATGTATTTAATTAAAATCCATGGAATAAAAACATTCGCAAAAACTTAATGAAATTTAATACAAAATGTTTAAGCCTTTTGAAAAAAAAACATTGATAGTGCTTTAACAAAATGTTTAAGAATTTTTAGCATCAAATAGTTCGATGTCGTCTATTTTTTATTCATTTCACCATTGGAATGTGCTTCTAAATAACTGTGCATACTTCTTAGAGATATTCCTCATTTCGGATGACGTGGGGACAGGAGCTGCATCCTTCATTTAATTTTTGTCTCCCCAATCTGCATCAATGATATTTTTTTAGCTTTTAACAAACTCCAAACTGTCTTTGTCTGCCATCATTGGCGAGAGAGAGAGAGAGATGCACACACATTCTCATCACCTACGTCATCTAATGATGCAGTAAGATCAGTGCCAAACACGGGAATTTTTCAACGGGGGGAAGTGCAGGGTCAAAAGTCTATCATTCTCGAATCATGCTCCAATACGCCGCTCAACATATTCCTCTGATTTTGTCGATTTTCGGGGAAAAAACAGTAAACAATTAATTGAATATATATCAATTTTAATAAACTTTTTAATAATTAGCATTAATTAATAAAATTAATAATTAAAAACAAATACTTAATTTTACTTTACGTACTATATACATAGAATTAAACAAAAAAAATAGTCAAGGGCTTTTGGTGGGGGTGGGCTGGGGGGTCTGAACCCTAGGACCACCTCCTTGTGAGTCCACCCCCTGAGTAGGATTGTCCAATAATACAGAAACTTTCTTAAATACTTCGTTAAGCATCTAGTGTTTTTCGTATTTGGTTCATTTCCTGAAGTGAAACATTTTCGTGTTAGGCGATTTTCGGTTTCGCTGCTGTGTTATTTCGTGTAAGTTGATATTTCGCCTTAAGCGTTTTCACGCGTAAAGCGTATTTCACTGTACCTTCTTTTAGTGGTATAAAGTGCATGCTGACCATCAGATGCAAACAAATAAATTTTGTATTCATTTGATATGACGACAGACTTCCAAAACTCATGCGGCTTTCCAAAATATTGTTCATATTCATTTTTTATACATATAATTATTGTTGACTAATATATGGTCTTTTAAAATATGTACATGCCCTGTAGTTTTGGTTGTGCGTATAAAAAACTTTATATTGTATTTTTACGTAATATCTTTTCTCTCTCACACACACAGCTCATTCCTATTTCAACATAGTTTTTATATCAGAAAGCATAGAATTATCTTTAATATAAATCTCATGTTCCATCTCTTTATTTGAGGCGAGAAAATCTGCTTAGTCTTATCATTTCCATTAAGTGTTTCAAAAGTATTTATTACGTAATCATAATGCAAATTACAGTCGCACGAGATTTTTTCACAGGATATGCAATATCTCTCTTTTCTACTTTTCATCTTTTCCCACACTTTCGCAATTAGGTTTCTAGTGTCTCTAAATTCTTTCGAAACTTTTAACGAAGTACAAAGAAATTTAAACGCATTTCAGTCTCACACCTTTGACCTAGACGCGTGCAAGAAATCAGCGTATCTGAAAGCTTGCATAAAAACAAATAAACAGAATTAAACAAAGCAAGTACACAATGGATTCTGAAAATATCCAACAAAAGAAGCGCAATGATGCATATTCCAAGAAGATATTAATGAAATGTGGTGATTTGAATCCAGGTAGCAACGAAATTCAATAATTCAATTAAACGTGATTGTTTAAAATTGAATTTTGAAATTCTCTTACTTCAAAGAAAGCAACTAAAGAAAAATTGCAAATACAATGATACAGTTTGAAATATATAACTCTCAATTCTAAATATGTAATCCATTTCATATTACATAAAAGTAAATATTTTATTACAATCTGGATGTTAAATTGCAGGCATATTTATTGAGAATTTTTTCTATGCATTAATACGAGGGTTGGGGCATAAGTCATGGCAACTATTTATTTTCTTGTATATACGTGAAAGGATCACAAATGTATATGTGTCGTGCGGAAGTTCTGCAAGCATAGTGTGTATACAAAAAAGATGGCTCTGTGATAGGTGGTAGTAGCACAGCGAGGGCTGTGAAATCAGTCAGTTGGTGAGTGCCGTGGGATGGAAGTAACCCGTGTCGAGCAGCGTTCTTACATCAAATTAGCAGTTCTCTGAGGGAGAAATGTCATGGAATGTCACAGTGAATTAGTGGAAGGCCTTTGGGATTAATGCCCTACAATACCGTTCAGTAGCACGGTTTGCTAATGCTGTGCATCAACAGGTGTCCCGATTCATACATGGTGCGGCGAATGCTGAGGCTGATGGTATTCAGCGCCTCCCACATCTTTGGCAGCGTGTGGTGACAATAGCAGGGGTACATTGAGGGTCTTTAAGCCCAGATTTGCCATGCCAACTTTATGTGTACTGTGCTGTCATTCTTTTGTTCCACGAAGGCCATATTTCATTGTATACTACCGTAATAAATTAGTGCATTACGATATTTCAGTGCTATACATTGTCCACAAATGTAGTTAACACCTTGTCCTTTTATCTGTATATGTCACATTTTCCACCGGGACTGGTATCTTCAAGAAAAAAAAATCAGTTGCCATAACTTTTGCCCCAAACCTCATACAATATTCCTTGCGATGTATGCATTCAATGTTTCTAACAAGTCCTAGAGTCTAAGAAAAATTTGAATTTGAAATAATTAAACAATCAGAAAAATTTTTAATGGTTATTTTTTACAGAAAAACAAAAGTTTCTTGAGATTGACCGATTCTGAACATTGTACTGCAATGAGAAGATGGATTTCATAATATTGAACCACAATCAAAAGTGAGTAGTGAGGACTGCGACTTCTAAATTACCATCCATTTCTCCCAATTTCCACATCACGCCAATGAGGGGAATCTGATCTTCGACAGATTTATTGTGCATCAGCCTTTCTAAATGGCATATTCTATAAAATGTGAAAATTCGCGAAAAACTATAGCCTTAAAGTATTCGACTACTTTCGGAACCGTGATTTGGCAAAAGCGTGAAAATGGATACTATATATGATATGTAGTGTTACTTAGATAAGAAAATGTATATAAAATTGTTTTAAGAATAGTATTACAATAAAAAATGATTTAAGTACAATATTTTGACAAAAAAGGAACATAGAATGACGCATTTTCAAAATAGTCTCCTTTTGTGAAAAATGCTTCTATTATAATAGTATTTTGCCTGTATATAGCTCAGACCCCTGTACAGAGGCTCAAATAGAATTTTTGAAATATATAATTTAGAAGTGGGTTTATATATCCATGTTTTACGACAACAGAGGGGAAATATTTTAAGAAAAAAACGCCGATATTTAATTCAATGCGTGGTAACTCTGAAAATAATGTGAATTTTTCAAAAAAATCCTAGTTTAGACTCTCTGGAGAAGTCTTTACTTTATAAAAGCGAAATATTATTATTTTTGAAGCATTTTTTATAAAAGGAGAACATTCTGAAAAAAAAGGATATTCTAAGTTAAATTTTTGCCAAAATGTTGTATTTAAATAATTTTTTTTGTCATAATATCCTTAAAATACCTTTATACATGAATTTTAATCTAAGTGACACTAAATATCAGGAAAATTATCCATTTATGCGCTTTTTAAAATCACGGTTCCGAACGTAGTCGGATACCTTAAATATTTCAGTTATTTTTTCGATGCGTGTGAACAGTTTTTAATAAACTATGGGGAAGAGGGCACGGAAAACCAACACTCATTGTATAAATTATACAATTGCTCACGCTCAATGCTCAAATTATAAAACGCTAATCTATATCTACTAAGTAGTTCTATTTTTGACAATATATTGTAAAACAAATTACTTTCCGCTATACTTACTTTGTGATATAAATTGCAATATTCTCAAGCAACACCGTCCTTTACATTATAATGGCATTTCAATGGAAACTTGACAAAGTATTGGTATTACAACCAAGATGGCATTATTTTTGTTGATCATGTTAGCGCCCAGTTTTGGATTTTTGGCAACCAATAATTTTTTTGGTAATCCGTAACATTATGATGCATGACGTAAACGGATTTTCGAGTGCTGGAAGGTAGGAGGTGTGGCTATCCAGGCAAATCGTTCTTGGAACTCCTTTTTATTTAAATTCACTTTTTCGCCCCATTTTTACGAACTATACCATAGGTTTAAATAAATTTATAGCAGCATCTCACGAAAAACTTTTCTTTATATAGAGAGAGATTAATATACAACATAATTTTAAAACATATGTATAATACGAATGCGTTTTATAAGAAGGTAAAATTTTAGCTTATGGGCTGAACAAAAAAGAAACTTTTTTATCCGAATAGGAGTAAAAAAAGCCATTTTGTTTTAGGTGAAATGCGATGATCAGGAGTTTTTAGTTAGATCAGGGTTCCTTGACTTTTTAGTTCCATTGACCCTTACGATGAAAGAAAGCCAAAGACCCTTCTCAAATGAAATTGTTTTCTCAGTCACTCTTTCACTCATGCATATGCATGACACACATGTATGAATAAAAAATTATCCGAAGGAAATTAATGGTACTATGTAGCAAACATTCGAAGAATTTCGTCGGTGGAAAAGAAAATATTCTTATTTATCAAAAAGAAATCGCTCCAAAAAAATACGAAAACTCTACTTTTTATTGAAGTTTTGTGAGAAATTTAACATAAGGGGTATAGTGAACATGCATGAAAATAAAAAATGATTCTCAGTTGATGGAACATTTTACAATTTCCTCAAAAACAAAAGTTCTGAACATTGTAATACAAATTGATTACGAATAAAAAGCAAACTATTTTTCAGTAAAAAAAGCGTGTAACTTGGTCGCATTATTTGGTTTATCATGATGTGGCTAATACAATTTGGAAGTGTTTTAGCTTTGTGGGTGTAAAAATTTGAATTGCAAGCAATATTTGGAGTACAAAAAATATATTATGAGAAAAATTGAATCAAATTATAAAGGGAAATGTTGTTGAAATAGTCTAAGTCCCTGAACATTAAGAAAAACTTGATAACTAAAAAATAAATGAAATTTATTTTATTTTATCGCTATTGATAAAAAAAACTTTACTGCCAGTATTTTTCAATTAAAAATATCTCCATAAATTTAGTACCTATCTTGCCCTTCTCAATTAACTTTGTAATAATAAAAATGACAATATGTCTATAAATGCCTTGTATAAAATTAATAGAAAATATACATAATATAAAAGAATTCATAGTATTATTTTACTTATTGGAAGTATACCAGCATCAGTTAAATGATTTCTGTGTTAAGCGAAAATATTAGACAGATTAGAGTATAAACCAGTTTTCACCAATAAAACAAATTTAATCTAGTGTTCTACTGCTTAAGATATCCAACTACTTGCGAGAACTTTTTTTTTTTTAAAAAAAAAAGGATGTACCGAGATTTTTTGTAGTTTTTAGATTTGTTTAGTAGATTTTAAGAGAAATCTGCTAAAGTTAAGAAGATAAAAAGAAATTATTATTACCAAAATGGGAAAAAATTGGTAAACATTTACAAAAAATAGCAAAAACGCAGTCCAATCTATACCAACAGTTAATGAACAAATTTTCCATTTTTCAATTCTGATGTGTTGCTATGTTATTTATTTTTGAAATGACCTTCAGGCTAAGAGATATTTGATTTTTTTACAAAAACTAGAGAACTTAATCTTAGTTATTATATGTAACTGTTTAAAAAAACAGCGATTATATTCACATAAGGGACTGTAAATTTTGTAATAAAGCAGTGATCGATAAATCTGAAGGTTAAAAAACACTTTTACTATTATATATAAGATACACACAAAATTTCAGTTAATTAATTTCAAAACTTTTTGAGCAATCACTGTCCCCGTTTCAGAATTTTCAAAAAAAACCACACATTTCGAGAAAAACACGTTTTAAAGTATCATATCTTGCTTAAACTAATGGCATCTGCTTTTACTAAAACACTTGTAGTTTTTGTTCTAGTGAACAGAAATTAATAAACCTGGTACTTTTATAAAGCTAATAAGTTAACCTATAAACTAAAACCATAAAACAGTTTGTCACTTTTAGGCAAAATTCACAATTTTATGGTAGTCAGATAACTTAAAATTGGAATCTCTCTCATCAGAAATACTGTCAGTAGAAATTCAATCATACATTCCGCTAATCAAAAGTATAAATGCATGTGATTATTGGTTGTAAGTGAAAGCAAAGATAAATGTTTTACTTTAACTCCTTAAATTATATCCTTGGGTCTCAAAAATGTATTGAACGCTGCTTAAGAACTTTTAATTTAGATATAAAAAAAGTGTGCAGTATTTCTTCGAATTGTGTAAAGTGTCAAGCAAATTTAAAAATTCTTTAATTTTATCTCACAGAAGTATAGTGAATTTTGAAAGTTTATGTTCCCTCCTAACACGAACTAAAATGATAGAATTGATACAAAACTATCTCGGGAATTTTGATAACAAAAAAACAATTATTTTTATCTGTTAAGTCTATACTTTAAGTGAATATCCGATATTATGTCACTGACAATATATATATATATATATATATATATATATATATTGCTGAAAATAGTTAAACTTCTTCGGAAATTAGAATTTAATTAGAGCACAAACACATACATGTGTCCGTCAGAGTACAGATATTATACGCTCTCAGTTGAAATCAAAAATAGTGAAACTAACCGGCATTCCTATTAGTGTGTTAAGGGGATAGATCAAGAAACATTGTAAATCTCAACAACTTTTATTCAGAAAATGAGTTTTTATTAACTTCGCGCTTTAAAGCAACCCGAGGGCTACTTGCAAAGTACCATGCAATGCTAACCATTGGTCAAGCGACGAGGCTTTCGTCTCAGCTGCCAACACTTATCCAAACATTAACACCGCACTCTTAAGGTATGATGCTTATGAAAATTAGTGTCACTTAGATTAGAAAATGTATATAAAATTGTTTTATGGATAGTATTACAATAAAAAATTATTTAAGTACAATATTTTGCCAAAAAATGAACATAGAATGACCCATTTTCAGAATAGTTTCCTTTAGTGAAAAATAATTCTATTATAATAATACTTTCCCTGCATATAGTTCAGACCTCTGTACAGAGGCTCAACTAGAATATTTGAAATATATAACTTAGAAGTGGGTTTATACATATTTTACGACAATAGAGGGGATCAATTTTAAGAAAAAAACGCCGATAATTATTTCAATGGTGGTAACTCTAAACATAATGTGGAGTTTTCGAAAATCCTAGTTCAGACTCTCTGGAAAAGTCTTTATATAAGCGAAATATTATTTTAGAAGCATTTTTTATAAAAGGAGAACATTTTGAAAAAAGAATATTCTAAGTTAGTTTTTTGCCAAATTAGTGTATTTAAATTATTTTTTTGTTAAAATATCCTTAAAACAACTTTATACATGAATTCTAATCTAAGTGACACTAAATATAATGAAAATTATCCATTTATGCGCTTTTTTAAAATCGCGGTTCCGAACATAGTCGGATACATTAATTAGCTGGAAACTGAATCAATAAAGTAAATGGTTAGAATATTTCACAATTTAAATATATTTTGTAAAAAAAACTTTTATTTATACAAATTTTTTTGAAAAATTAAATTTTTAAAATATTTTTAAATATGCTCCTTGTTTATTAGGTTTTAAGATATGTACATATTTTTTTTTTTTTTTTTATACAGATGAACTACAACAAAACAAATCTGTGCATGGATATTTATGATATTTAGTGTCACTTAGATTAGAAAATGTATATAAAATTGTTTAAGAATAGTATTGCAATAAAAAATTATTTAAATACAATATTTCGGCTAAAAATTAAGTTAGAATAACTTTTTTTCAAAATATTCTCATTTTGTGAAAAATGCGTCTCTTATAATAATATTTTGCCTGTATATAGCTCAGACCCCTCTGTACAAAGACTCAACTAAGATTTTGAAAAATTAACTTTATTTTCAGAGTTAAAACCATTTAAAATGTATATCAGCGTTTTTTTTTCTTAAAATTTCTCCCTTCTGTTGTCGTAAGTTATATATTTCAAAAATTCTAGTTGAGCCTCTGTACAGAGATCTAATCTATATAGAGGTGAAATATTATTATAATAGAAGCATTTTTCACAAAAGGAGAATATTTTGAATATGGATCATTCTATGTTCATTTTTTTTTGGTCAAAATATTGTACTTAAATAATTTTTTTATTTTAATACTATTCTTAAAACAATTTTATATATATTTTCTTATCTAAGTGACACTTAATATCATGAATATTTGTTCATTTATGCTCTTTTATAAAATCACGGTTCCGAACGTAGTCGAAAATCTTAAGAAAAATTTGAGCATCACGAGATTTACCTTTGTAGTTGGTAATCTCCATGAACCCAAAAATTTCTTGAAAGTCCAAACACGGAAGAGAGTCCTTTGTATAATTCAAACAGTCAAGATGTGGGCAGGAGAGACCAGCTCGGAATACCACCAATGACACTTCAGGAATACCTTCTTATCCCGACAAAAAGTAATTGCTTTTATACGGCGAGAAGTCAGTCTGATATTTCCAAGGTATAACCCTGAATTAGCTTTTTGCATTTCTCCTGAATTACCAAGGAGGACTAGGAAAAGTTCTTCCTTGTAGATTGAAATTAATATTCTTAAGGAAGGGAATTCGCTACTCGTAAGAGATCCAGTAGGGCTCATTTCTTCTTCATTCGCAGTCCTGACCAAGGAATAAACTTCCTCATTTCCATCAATTTCCATTTCGAACAGAACCCACTGGAAAAAAAATGTACACTATAACAATAAAATATATCAAAAAGATTTAGGATTTCAAGAAAGAAGATCATGCAGATGTAACGGGCATCATCCCTTTTTTACGGCGGATTATCAATTGCACTAGGTTTTGATCCCAGGATTTAAAATGCCATCCACAAGCTCGAGATTATGACCACCCGGCAGTGGCAAAATGGAGAATATTAGGACCCCCTGCATAGTCAGGCTTTGGAACCCAATCCAGATTGTACAAAGTGTAAGTACGTGGCTTCAGTCAGTATTTGGGCCCTGAAGAAGCCTGTGCCTCCTGGGTTGCAAGTGTATACGTTAAGCCACTTCCACCCGGATACTGCAATCACACAACTTCTATGTACAACTCTCACACAATATCTTATCTCTTCTACTGAAAACCCTCAATAGGAGCGAAATAATCTACAAATCCGAGCCAATAGTAATAAATTTTCATTTATTTAACTTTATGTGAAGATTTCAATTACAGCCAAACATGTTTCTAATCCATCTTAATCGCAAGCAACAATCAGAAAAAGTTCACTAAATTTATTTTAACTCGCCAATTCTAATAACAAATAATCAAAGACGATACATATACACAACCGCAAAATTCTCCCCTTAAAGCCTCTAAAACCTCCCCGTTTTATTTTAGTTCACTTTAAATACCAAACCTAATCTGAATATATTATGGTTCCTTCACTAGAAAAGGTTCTCAAATCCATCAAAGAATCCATGAAATATATTTCCCTAGTGGCTATATAAAACGCGTTGAGGAACTTCTACACATTACTGTACAATACAAAATCTTCGATTTTACTTCTTCTAAAATACAATATCAGCTTAGTAGTAAGTATTCAATGCTGGCAATTTTATATTAAACAATTTTATAAAACAAATAAACGTAAATAAATAAATATTATGAAAGACAATGAAAAAAATAGGCTGAAACTTCATCGAAAAAGATTTTTAATGCCACACTACTAGAAGAGGGAAAAAATATTTTTAAAATTCCATAATTTCAAAAAGTTTTATTTTCTTCCCTAAAAAGAATGCTTCTCACATTCAACTATGGATAAATTTTTCAAGTTTTTCAAAAGAATAGCTATAATACGATTGTGCACATATAGGTTACATAAAAAGAGAGAAATGTTATAGAGTAAAATTACTTCTGAAGATTGTATGTTGATGTTTTTTAGAATTTTTTCACGTTGAAAATGTTTCATTCCTTTTACTGTATAAATCTTTGAGCTTTTGAAAAGGAAAGTTTAAAATCTCTATTCTCAAATTCTCGTAGGAATTTAAAATATCATTGCAAGTTCTTTTTTAGTTTAGTTTAAGAAACAAATTTAAAAAAAGAAAAGAAATTTATATGCCTACCTTAGTTTAAATTTGTCAAATTTGGATCACAAATAGATAAAGCAACTTATATGCTTCTCTTCAAAAGAAAAGCTTCCATTCAGTATATAATTTTATAAATTATTTATCAAAATGCACTTTAATTATATACTGTCTTATATTTTTAAAATTAAATTATTTTAGTGCATTTAATACAATTTAATTTAAAAAAAACATTTAAAACAGATATGAAAAAATATCATTGATGTTTTTGAAAAAAAAAATGACATTACACTGATTTTTAATTCAAATTTTGCAGGTCTTTAGTTTTACAAATGAAAGGAAAATGTATATATATGCTTACCTTTAAATCAAATTTATTTGATAATCAATAGCAATCACAAGAGGTATTTGACTTAATTCTTCAGATGATAAAATATTTTGCCAAAAAAAATTTCAGAAAAATATTACATCAAATTAAAAATGCAGCGTGACCTTTCACCATTCTTCTTCATCAATTATTTTTATCAAATCAATTAATAATTTAAAACTGGCTAACTATTAATCATATTTCTATTGAGTTAAAAATAAAATACTTTAACACGCTCGTGGATGAAGTGGCATACATAGGCTTCTCTCTACATGAAGTTTTGTGTAATCCGATGATAAGCTATCTCTCCGTAAACCTGTTACAAGTGCTCAGGGAAAAAAACATACAATCATTTACATTTTACTTATTTCATTTTGAAGGAAAAAAAGATAAAATTGACAGAAGAGCTTCTCTGTGTCTTATACACGAGACAGACTATTAATAATGTAATCTTGACATAAGAAAAAAAAAGGAATCTATAGTGATAGATTGCTTAACGGCTTCTTATTACAGATTAAATGCAAAGATATGCCTGTTAAATTCAAAATGCGTTTGAAAAATCTTTGCCTATTTTATTCCACCTGTAAGAACTCTGAAAGAAGGTAATATTTTTTAAAATGCTAATACGCTATTCCAAATAATGAATTAAAAATTATGAATTTTAAAATAACACCTCAGGGTGAAATGAAAAAAAAATGACAACCACGAAAATTATGTGTACTACAGATACGGTGATAAAAATGCATAGAAAAATTCTGTAAGTCACTTTTCGTAAAATAATTTGTGAGATATGTAATCTATTTCCCTTTGCCTTAGTAAAATGTAGAGTTCTATTACTTATTTTTAAACAGTCTGGAATTGCAAAGTTTAAAAAATATATATAATTCAAAACATATAATTGCACATAGATTAAAACATCTTTAAAAAGATTTCATATTTTAAATTCAGTATAAGAATATTTTAAAATCCAAATGCATACTATATGTAAGATATATACATAATACAGCTAATTTTACGATAATTCTATGTATTTAAAAAATGAAATGCTTGTTTTGATTTTTTTCGAATCTCAAGTGATGTACTAACGTATTATAAAAATTCTATCCTCGTTGAAACTGATCATATTTGCAATACCCTTGGAGAATTTTAAGTATGTATTCGTGTTTATTTTGATAAGATTTTTCATTCGAATATTTTAAATAATGTCTAAAATCAAAAATATCATCAGTAGAAAAATATGCGCAGCTCTTATAAGACAAAATTAAAATAATACATTTTTTTTCAATGTGTAAGACACGTGTTATTAGCCATCTGGGAGTTGATGAGTGTTGTCGTGGCATACTGACTACAAAAGAATACTAATGAGAAGTAATTATATACTGCTACCTAACATAAAAAACTTATAACATCAATTATAGATCACTCTTAAGCCCTTAACTGGTAATTTTTTTTACACAAAATGTTTTTTAAAAAAAAGCTAAAAATAATATATTGCTATATTTGTGTATAACTAAATACCGTACTGAATAGAACGTGAAAATGGAAGAGCTTTATATTTTAATTTTAAATTTATATCATTTTTATTTTACAATTGTGGAACACAAAAACTCTTTAATGATGTTCTTTGTACGAGTAAGTTTGTTCTTTTCTGTCAGTACTACGTCTTCCAACTCCACACTCTTGTTGTGACTTGAAACACTAGTAAAAACTGAAACATCCTGCGTCCTACAGCTTTTTGGTATAGACTTGTTTGTTAAACCAGTGGCTGCTTCCAATTTGGGGTTGCTGTGAGAAAAATTCTGACTCATTTTTATTTAGTGAAACATTTTTATCAACAAAGCCAACAGTAATTTTGTGTAGTATATATCAATGCACCCGAAACCCTTATACCACCGCGGACCTGTCAATGTTTGATCATTTTTTACCGCGGCGCGCTGTAAAGTAGGGAAGATGTCAATTGTTTATATTTTGAGTAGTTTTCCTTATTTTTAAATTATTTGTACCCAAGCCTGCCTTCAGAATATATATAAATTAAATACAGTTATAACAAAAATTAATATAAAGTGATTTAAGAGGGAACATAAAGTGATTTCTATAAAACTTCTCACAAACTCGGAAGAAATACCCCACAGTAAATAGAATAAAAATAGTTTAATATTCCTTGTTCTGCCCGATACTTTTTGATCCATGGACCGGTACCGGTCCGTGGCCTGGGGGTTGGGAACTATTGGTATATATGACGAATTGCTACTCCAATTAGCAACTGCTCAACTAGCAACTTGGATGGTGCCTCGAGGCTCGTGATGGAAAAGAATAATCTGCAACTTTCCATGTTCTCTTAATGGTTGAAAATTGGTATAACATTAAATGACATCACTCCGTTACATGTTACAACTATACCTGTCGGAAATGCGAGATTTTGAAAACATTAAAACGATGCCCCAAATAGCTTGAATCCGAAAAAATTTTCAAGACAAATTTAAAGCTGAATGAGCTAAAAATATTTATATAGTATTATAAATCTACATCTTTGACATAACCCCAAATATCACTCTGTGTACCTCACTTAGAAGACCACGGTGCTAAGCAATCAATTGGAGAGACTACAGACTAGATGGAGAAGATAATGGATTTATGTCAAATACAGGATATATTATAATTCTGCTTATTAGCTGCTGATGTCCACAGCTTAGATATAGATTAGAACTCGCTGGAGTTACAGCATCCATCTTTTAACTTTTTATTTATAATTAATACATTTTTATTCAATTCAAGTAAAAATATACTTTTGATATTCATCCCTTTATGCTGAAAGCTATAAATATACCTGATGAGTTTTAAAGAAAGTCTTAGCCAGAATCTTTGTAAAATCCTGTTTCTACTTAAACATATTCGAAATATTGGAATTGATTAAGAAATTAACCAAAGATTGTGAAGGAAACTAAATTCTAAAGGAAACACAAAAACAGGGGTCACCAATCACTGTTTTTGATGTTTAACATGATACTAATGTTTTACTTTTCATAAATGATTTAAAGAAGCCAAGGAAAAATTCTTGTTCGAAGCAGTTCATATTTTTTTTTCGAATTAAGTTTAGATATTCACAAAAAGATAAGATATCACAATTATTTATATATAATAAAAAGAGAGAAAGAAGTGTGTGTTATCTATGCTAAAACTACGCATTTTTTAATAAAACTAACCCTTTTTATTTTAAGAACTTCGATATATTTTGGGCAATTGTTATTAATTAATATTTAAATTTTAAGTTACTATGTTTAGTTTAGTTAGATAAAAAATTTCTAGCAATTCAATGCATGTTGCTAGTTATTAGTATTGAACTAGATTATAGCTGTGAACATTTCTGTATTTGTGAATTTGTTGTGATGATAAAAAAAATCGTGCTATTCTATCACACTGAGTAAGGATTACCATATTCTGTGATAGTTTTTTTTGTGTATCTTAAGGCAGAAAATCATGCTTTAAAGAAAAAGTGAAAAACTTTTTTATGTATGTTTATTATAATGTATTATTCGAAATAAATCTAAGTTTCTATGAATATTGATTTTATTTGCGACCGAACTTATGTTAAAATTTGTTTATCTGGCCCAAGTCCACCTTTGAGTTTTTACTCTTGTATTGCAAATTTGATCAAAACTTTTCAGTCTATTTTTGTGTACCTAATAATAATACTTTAAATATTTTTCTAGAGTTACAAAAGTAATTTTAAATTTAAAAGTTATTTTTTCCCTTTGATATAGCTGTGAGCATGAACATAATTTTGTCAAACATCTTTTCAATTAGGTGCCATTTTCTATAAAAATGTTTCTTGAACATACAAAATATCTTACACGCATATATAGAACAATGATTAAAATATAGCTAAATAGTTTCTTCATGATAAACTGCATAATTTCTCGAAAGAAAACATAAAATTTTGAAGTTGTCAAAATCTCGATTTTCTTTCTTTTTTTATGAAAAAAAAACTGCTTTTTATATAAAAAAAATTAGACGTTAAAAAAAAGACAAATATTTTTGTTTATTTCAAATAAAAACAAATTTATGATTAGCATACATCAAACACAAGAGAAACTATTTTTTAAAAATGTATTAAAAGAAGCGTGGTCGTTTGTTTATCAATTTTATGTTTCATATTTTAAGGTTATTTTGTTAATTGAACATAAAAGTGTTACACATTTTTAGATTCAGTAAAAAATGCAACAAAAAAAAAATGATTTTTTAAATGTGTATAATGCTTTGGTACCCGAAACTTTAAAATTTATTTTTTTTTTGAAAATTTAGAATTTTGAAAAAGAAAAAAAAATCCGAAACCTTAAGAAATAATTGATGAAAAAGAAAATAATTCAAAAACACTGCATTACATGGATATAAACAACAGACTTATTGCTGTAAAATATGATATTTTTCTTTACTTTTAATATAACACCAAATATATCAGAAATGTATGCGAAAATCAAATAACAGTGAGAATAGAAGAAAAACATTTGACGTGTTAAGATTAAATGTAAAAAATAAAAATCGATCTAATCACAAAAATAAAATAACAGTGAGAATAGAAGAATAACATTTGACATGTTAAGATTAAATGTAAAAAATAAAAATCGATCTAATCACAAGATCCTTTTCAGAGTGGTAAATGATTAAAGTCGTTTGTATAAAGAATTGATTTACAGAAAATTTGCTTCCACAGATGAAAGTTATTAAATTTGCGGATGCGTAAATTTTGTTCAAGCTAAGTAAACACTCACTAGAGATTTTTTAAAAATTTAATCCACAATTCATTCTCATCCAAAGAAATTCAAAACTTAACAAAGAAAAATAAAAATCGCTCATGATGGTAATTTTCCACTTTTTCATTTAAAACTTTTCAGCACATAAAATAAAACCTAGAGAGAGTTGGGTAAAAACTCATTTAATATGTTTTTAGCAAAGCCCTCCACATGTTTATCTTCACTTCTTTTCAGGTGACTTGTGTTATGTGATTAAAAATTTACTTTTCTTTTTTTTCTTCCATTTACCACCCAGTTATTACCTCAGCATCAAAGATAACTTTTTTTTTCTCTTCCGCCGGTCTACCTCATTAATATAAAGCCACGTGTTCTAAGTAAATGTTTTCTTTGCTGTTGAAGGACAATGCTTCCTCCTGTCTTGTGATCTCAAAAACTAGTTATGTCGTCACACAAAATAGCCGTCTCACGCACACAAAGCATCTGTTGGGATATTTTTTTTCTATTAAATCTATTTACTTAAATATTTAGTAAACGTGGAAAGAATAAATATTCAAAAATTCTGCAAATAAATATTTCAGTAATGTACATTTTTTTTTATTCATTAGCTAAAAGTAATGTAATTCTTTATCATTTTTTCTGTAAGCAAATACAGCAAAAATTGTTTAAGGTATCGGGCTACGTTCGGAATCGTGATTTTGCAAAAGCGTACAATCGAATATTTTTTTTAGTATTTAATGTCACTTAGATTGGAATACACGAATTAAATTGTTTTAAGAATATTAGTACGAAAAAAAATGATTTAAATTCAATATTTTAGTAAAAAATGAACTTAGAATTATCTGTTTTCAAAACATGCTTCTTTTACGAAAAATGCTTCTATAATAATAATATTTTGCTAATATTATATTATAGTTTCTACTGAGGGCATTAACTACGACTTTTGAAAAATTCACTCTATTTTCAGAGTTATTACTAATTGAAATAATTATCAGTGTTTTTCTCTCAAAATTTCTCCACTCTAATGTATTAAAATATGGATAAATATATAAATATATAGGATATTTCAAAAATCCTAGTTTAGGCTCTGTACAGAGGTCTGAGCTATATATAGGCAGAATATTATTATTACTGAACCATCTTCCACAAAAGAAGAACATTTGGAAAATAAATAATTGTATGTTAGTTTTTTGCCAAAATATTGCATTTAATTAGTTTTTAATTGTAATAATATTCTTAAATCAATTTCATGCGTGTATTCCAATCTAAGTAATCCTAAATATTAAAATAAATATTCGTTTGTACCCATTTGCAAAATCTCGGTTCCGAACACGTAGTCGGAGACCTTAACATGAAACTGGGGAGGGGGTGAAATATTTTTCGCGTTAAAAGAATCTTGTGATGAAAAATATTGCTAATAAACAAAATTAAGTTTATTAGAGTACATTTTATTTATATAGATATTTATATATATACGAGTATTCAATAAAATATAAATGAAGAGCAAAGACATTCACAAGAAAATGAAATTTAATGCAAAGTTTCCGAAGTTTTAAAGAAACAAAACATTTATTTAGTTTTTAGAAAATAATCTGATGTACTTCTTTGAATTGTCTTTTATAACATCAAATTGTTAACAAATTGTTCGAAGTCATCCATTTTGTTACTCATTTTACCTTTGGAATGTAAGTCTAAATAACTGTGCATACTTTTCAAGGTGTTCTTCATTTCGGATGACGTGGGAAAAGAAGCTGCATTGTTCATTCCATTATTCATTTCAATCTGTATCAATAATACTTTTTGAGCTTTGAAAAAACTCCAAAATGACTTTGCCTGCCGTTACCTTCTGCAACGAATTTCTCCGATGGTACAGTAGGAGAATCGAATAATATGGAAAAATAATACGACAATCACCTCTCTCATTTCACGACCCTCTTAAATCTGGTGTTTTCCACATTTTGTTCATTCCAAGAAGGGAAATATTTTCGTGTAAGTGATTTTTTTTGTTTCGTATTAAGAGAAAATAAGTAATATAAAAAAATTAAGTCAATTCCCAGACACTTCGTTAGAAAAACTTACTGATACCATATGTTTCTGTTAAACCTAGCTTCGTCAGAAGAAACGCAGAATAAATTTAAAATTAAAAAATAAAACCTAATTAATGATTTGATATTTGAAAAGATTGTATTAATCAAGTTTCATCCACTACAATTTTAAAAAAATGTATTCGAACTTGAATGGATGAAAAAAAAAAGTATTTTATTAACGATTGAAAATTTGAATAAGATATGCATATTAAGAAATACATACATTTCTGGAGAGAGTGAACTTATTGTAGGAATTGAAAAATTGTATGAACATGCATAGTAGTTTATCGGGACTGCATTATTTCGTGTTAACCAATTTTTTTTATCTTAAGCATTTCCGTGTTAAAAGTATTTCACTGTATATTTTATTCAACTATTTTTTTTAATTATTTGTAAAGGTAATCATAATTTCCTCCTAAACTTTAAGTAAAATAAGTTTAGTGTTGATGCGTAGTTTATTGTAACTTTTTTAAGTTTGAGAAGAGTACTCAATTTCGGTAACTAAAATACTTATATTTATATAAAATGGGTCTTAACTAAATTTCAGAGATAAGTTTATCGATAGCAGCACCTTTTGTTCACTTATGGTAGTAGACTACGCTCGGAACCATGATTATGAAAAAGCGTATAAATCATAATTTTGTTTTATATTAAGTGTAACCCAGCGTTTCTTTAACTATAAGACGCGGCCCCCGAAGTGGTCGTTATAACCCTACTTGAGGGGAGCATGAGCATATCAAAAAGTCAAAATTAAAAGACTTAAAAAAGTTTTTAATTTACTGAAAGAAATCAAAACAAAATACATTGAGGTGTAATAAAAAACACACATTTACAGCGATGTAATATACTTACAAATGTATCGGAACTGCACAATTTATTTGATCCTTAATTCATCAAAACTAAGTTAAGAACAACTGTAATAATTACTAGTGACCCCATGGGCTTGTACAAAATTGTATGCAAAATTTAATATTTATCTTAATAATGTGTACAATTTATAACTTAAGTCGTATTGTAGCTTTAGTTTCAAAGTATTATTGAATTAAATACGTTATTGTTGTACGGAACGCCATGAAAATTATGATTGAAAACTGGGTCGCTAACATTGAAAGTTGGAGAAGCACTGAATTAACCTCAATTATAATATACATATAAAATTGTTTTAATAATATTATTACAATTTAAAATTATTTAAATGTCATTTTTTTAGCATGAAAAATGAAGAAATAGTGATTTATTTTAAAAACATTTTATTAAAACAAAATTATTTCAATGTCATTTTTTCTGGCCTGAAAAATGAAGAAATAGTGATTTATTCTTAAAACATTCTCTTTCTATGAAAAATGCTTGTATAATGATAATATTTTGAACATATATAAGTTACACTTTTCTCTCTACAGAGTTTGAACTAAGACATTTAAAAAGTTCACATTATTTTAGAGTAACTATCAATTGAAAGAATAAGGTTTTTTTGTTGTTGTTAAAATTTCTTTATTACAATGTATTACAACATGAATAAACCCACTTCTGCATCATATATTTGAAAATCCTAGTTCAAGCTCTGTAGAGGAGTCTTCTTTATGTAGCTAAAATGTAATTTTTATAAAAATCTTTTTCATATATAAAAAAAGAATGTCCTGAAAATATGTCATTTTTTCCTTCGTTTTAAGTCAAAAGTATTGCATTTAAGTAATTTTTACGGTACTAATATTCTCAAAACAATTTTGTATGTATATTCTAGCTTAGGTAACGGTAAATATAAAAAAAACTTATTCTTTTATACTCTCATTTACAATTTTTATTCCGAATGTAGTCAGTCATCCAAAAACTTAATGAAAAAAACGATCTGAATAATAAAAAGTAATTTAATTCGAAGTAGTAGCATAAGTGAAAAGCATCTGATCTTTAAATCAGATCAGTGGTACTATAATCATGAAAGCCTCTGATCTTTAAATCAGATCAGTCGGTACTTTAACGATGAAAGCCTATGATCTTTAAATCAGATCAGTCGGTACTTTAATATGATATATGAGAAAAAGCCTATGATCTTTAAAAAAAATCATATTATTTTTTATATGAAGGTTATGATTATTTCTTGTAATCTTAAAAACAATTGTATGCATTTCTTTGGTATAGAAGGCCCGATGTGAAATTTATACTATATAGAATGTCTTTAATGTATCATTTGAAACATCAGTAATTGCCATTAGCTTCGTATTACTATATTTCGCAATTATATTTCACCTACATATTTTTATTCATTTTACAAATCATAATATATAATAATTTGTAATGATTAATCACAATATAATCATGTTCCACGCTCACATAGCATGAACATGTCATAATACTACACACGTATACATAACATTTTACATAACTAAACCGCCCTGACGAAATACGAGTTAGTGACCCTGACTGCTGTGACGAAAGGCCAGGGTTCGAATTCCTTAAAGGGCACTGGTAGCCTAGTGGTCAAGGTAGCGGCCTCGTGTCTGGCGTGTCATTAGTTCGAGCCTATTACGCTTGAAGACCCACCGTGCGGAGGTGTTCTAACGTCCTTCCGTTGGCATGGTGTAGAAGTTAGGAGATGGGGGGTTTTGACAGCTTAGATGTCGTCTTCGTCACTTGACTGTGGATCAAAATGACGAGGTTCATCACCAATAGACCTCATGCTACTTTGTAGTGAGACTTAATATAACTATCACTCGAGTAGTTCACCCACTAATTAACCCACGATCACTCGCGCGGGGTGTTCTGTACACCCCAGCAACAAGAAAATCCTCCCAGGATTCTAAAAAGAATGCGCAGAACCACGATTTTCTCTGTAGCTGCACATTTTAGATCATTGTACCTTCAGGCCCGATACTATTCTTCTTTCTCGAACGATTGGAATGTAATGACCTTTAAAAGTTTATCTGGGGGACTGAGAACTCCCGCGAGAAGTTGAGCTACGTATACAGTCTGCTCTGAATGTTTGGAAAATGATTAAAATATTATTTTTCTACTTTCTACAATCATTATGTCATTAATTATAAAGTATATTTATTACTGGTACATACGTTTTACTGGTTTATGAAAAAATATAAAATTATGTGTTTTAAAATGAAAATTTTGTATGTTTAGTTTAAATTAACGTTAGTCTCATTTGTATGCAATACATTTAATAATTTTTTTTGTATAATACAAAAAAAAACATTTTGTACTTTATAAATATGTATCACATAATGACCTAATTTTATTTTTATAATTAAATACACGTGTTAAGTCTGGGGTGTTCTCTACACCCCGCGAGTAACGACGGTAGCAAAAACAGGCGCGAGTGACCTTGGGTTAACCGTTGGTAATTGATTGATTGATTGTATATTAACGTCGCACTGTTCAGCTACACGAGGGCTTTTGGCGACTGATCACGTAATTTTGAACCATGGTCAAGTGACATGGACGACACCTGAGCTGGAACCCCCTCCTAACTACCACACCACACCAATGGGAGGACGTTTCAGCTCTCGACAGATTTAACGTGCATCGCTGGCCTACACGGCGGGTCTTTAGTGGTACTGGGCTCGAATTTGTGACAAGGCAAGTCACGATCCGATACCTATACCACTCAGCTACCGCAGCCACCCTTTGGTAATTGAATAGTGCCAGTGCGACAGGGAGTGGTGAAGCATTCTGATTAGTTAGCAAGTTGTAAGACGTCTCCAGAGGTTGGTGGCAGGAATAAGGGGTAGGAGACCCCCGTGTCTTTTTCTAATCGGAGGGGGGGGACGAAACAAAATCACATATTCTAGTCTGCACAATGCTCGAAACTGCGGTTAATGGCATATGTAATCTAGCAACTCTAACCACAGTGATTTTCATCGGATAGATAACAAAAACACATGAAATTAAATTGCTCAAAATATAAATCTATCGTATTACACATTTACTTGTCTGTTACCCTAATTGCATGTATGAGATATTTTCTTTATATCAATAAATTTTCTTAATAGCTCATCGAAAAGAAAGCTATTTTAAAATCAAAACCATATGAAATGTATAATCAAAGAGCAACAGTCTCAATTATCCTCACAAAAAGAATTCTTCCAACAGTTTAAATCATTATTTCAAATAAATAATAAAAAATTATGAAATTTATAAATATGCATAGATTTATGTTAGCGGAATTCGAGCAATAATATCTAATATTATGAATACATTACACTTCTAAAAGTCATAAGACCTTAAGAAAAATTATCATTCGTACGGTTATGCATTTAAATTATACATAGAAAATTTATGAGTTTGTGTTTGGTAGATATTATATTGAAAGAGAGAGATATTTAGGTATAGAGGTAAAGAGAGTCATTTCCATATCTTAATCATTACGTTAAATTATTTTCTTAATGTCTATTATTAACATAGAAGTTTATTGCCCTTAAGTATATGCTTATATTGGATAAATCAGTAATTATTCTGAAAAAACATTTCATATATTGTATGCAAGGACACAAACCTAATACTTATAAATGACAGAAAAACGAAACGAAATGCTTTGAATCTTTTTTTCATTAAAACGTTTTGAAACAATCAATAAAAATAATAAAAGCTAAAATGTTATTTGAGCAGACACATATAAGAAGAAAGTTCAGAAAGCATGAAATTACATCAAATTATTATAGTACAGTTATAAAGAAAGTTAGAACGGTTATTATTAGAAAAGTATTTAAGGAAATCTCACATCAAGAACTTACAAGGATAAAATAATTACATGTATTTAGTAAAAGAATCCTTTAAATTTCGAGTTTATCGCAGCTTTATTACGCCCGACAAAAAATACCGCACTTATCTGAAATTAATCAGAATTTAAGCTTCTTAGTAAAAAATTCACATTTATAAAATATTCTTAAATAATTCTGTTGGGGTTGAATTAATTGCTTTCATTTTAGTATCTTTCTCATTATAGTTCTTCATTATAGTTCTTTAGGATTCATACTCTACAACTGACCATTTCAAAATATAAGATCCTTCTTCACTTATGTAATTACTTTTCATTAATATATCACAAAACTTAAATATACTTTTAAAAGTTTTTAAAATCATGCTTTATATGTGGTGGTGGTGGGACTAATCCCCATCTGGTCTAGTGAAGTTAGGCCAGATACATGAGTCCATAAATCTGTACAAAGTCTACGAACAGCAGGGGGGGAACAACGGCCTCCTTACAGAAAAACTCCAGACATTGCAGAATGTGCTGAGGAGAAAAAAGAACTGAGATATTACATTTGGTGCAAATTGAGAAGCTTCCTTTGCCCCCCTTAAAATTCATGCACCTCAGGTGATCAGTCGAAAATTGCGAGAATGTCGTGTGATATGATCTGGAACCCTTGAATGATATGGCCTATATGTGTTATTGGCAAACACTAATGCTGCACAAAATGCTGAGTTATCCGGAGAGTCCGTAGCCAATTTTTGGTACATGGCATAAGGACGGGTCATAATACACCAGAATGATGGCAAACACAAGTGACATCCATACACATTATAAAATACATTTTCAGGCACATTTCGAAAAGTTTTTTTTATCACTTTACCTTAATTGCAGTCAGTTTTATTCGCCTTGAGTACAGTGGTAAAAAAAGCACTGTGGGTTTTGAATGTGTTTTCTGACTGGAAAGAGAAAAATGACATACGACCAGCAAACAAGACATGCAGGATTTTGTAGCTGATAACACTGTGTAAGAGTAGTTGGCTAGGCTTAAAGCTGGTTTTTTCAACCCTGAAATTCGAGATTCCCTATGTAGGCCCACACATGATAATGAAATTAAAACACTGATAGTGAAATAATGTAAACAAATATCAATATCCAGCAACCACGAGAATTTTGAGAAATTTGCCACATAAATCTGGTAGAGTATCGCTCTTCCACGCTACAGGTCCGGGTTCTATACCCGGGCTGAACAAAGTCACCTCAATCTTTCATCCTTACTGCAAAGTGTCGATAAATGAGTACCAAGCTTGCTTGGGGACTTAAACACTGGAGGTCTCGCTTCAGACTGACCACCTGATCGAGACATATCCTCATGCAACTCAGCGTCTAATGGTCATGTATACTGGGATGGGCGCTGCAGGCCCTGACCCTCATAGGCTGTTGCGCCACTGAGTTTGAGTTTGCCACATAATTCGTTCCCTACGATTTAACAGAAAAATTATTTTGATCGCAATTCACTTAATACAGTTGAATCTGTTTTTGTGCGGTCGATAAAAACCGTAGAAAAATAACTGCACAAAAAAAGTTTTTTTATGCGGTCGCACAAAAATAAAATCGCATAAAAAAGGACTGCACAAAAACAGGTTTGACACTGTAACAGGGAGCACCATTTTGCTCTGTTAAATAACATGGAGATACCATTTTTGAAGCAAGTAGTAACTAGGCGTGAAAAATGGATAGCTTACAGTGATGTCAAGTGAAAAAAATTTGAGGGAAAGTGAAATGAACCCCATCTTTAACTGTCTAAAAGATCATGCTCCGTGTCTGGTAGTATTGAAAGATTATTTTATCAAACAGCCAGACGAAAAATTCAGCGAAGAATTGTTCCCAAATAGACGAATTGAAGACACTGATTGAACAGAAACGTTCAGAAATAGCTAATCGTAAAATAGCCGTGTTTAAACAGGACAATATATGGCCTTTTGAGACTTTAACCCTTTATCTACAGTCGGTGCTTATAAGTACCACTCACTTTAAAGTAGCATACAATAATCAAGTTTACGAATATTCTAACAATACTTAGCAGGAATATTCCTTGAAATCCACTCTTCCAAGGTATATGGCAGCACGGGTTCTATGATAAGTATTTTAGTGGGAAAGGCGAATAGTTTTATAGCATAAATTGCGTTCTCAGCAAACGGCGTTTTCAGCGGATTGCAAAGATTACAATTTTTGTCCCCAAAAAATAATGGTTAATGTCAACATTTAAGTGTCTTATTTTTTGTATATTAATGAGGACCTTAGAAAACGATTGGGCTCTTTATTTTAAGTGAACAGTGTATATAATTAATTTTACAGTGGAATATTTTTAATTAATTAATTAGCTCAAACAGACTGAATTTCCCAAATTTGAGTATTTTGTTTATGTATATCTTTTAATTTTCAATGTAGTGATAAAAAGAAATATTGCATGAAAAAAACGGCAGTAAATCATAATGCGGTAGATAAAGCGTTAATAACTCGCAAAAATGAGTTGGAGCTCGTTTGGGATGCTTTGCACAAAATACCATATTCACCAGATCTCACGCCCTCTGAGTTTTCTAAGTTTCGATAATGACAAAATTAAATTATTTTAATGGAGAAACTTATGTCAATGGTTTGACAGAAGTTTTGGAAAGACAGAGTTGTCAAGTTACCTTGAAAGATGGAAGAAAGTTCTAGAACACACATAGAATGACACCTATATAATTCAAGAAATATGTATTAAAATTTAAATGTTTCCTCAAAGTCGAGCGATCCAATTATAATACTGTATTAATACTATTGTAAACATTATTAACTACTTAAATTATTCAATTAAATACACACAATCTTTCAATGCCCACGTATGTTTTTTTTTAATTTAAGCATTTCTAAAAGTATAATTAAAAAATCAGCAAAATGAAATGTACAATAGTAGTGATTTTAAGAAATTATGAAACATATTTTTTCAAATAAAAGATAAAATAAATGTTATGCATTTCATAAAAAAATGGAACCATCTGTGAAAAAAATTACTTGTGAGTAGAAAAAAAAAGTCAAAATATTCTATAATACTTATAATGTGCTGAGTTCTAAACTTATTCCAAGTAACTATCTCGCAATTTCTAGAGTTTCATAAGTAAACTACTTAGTAAAAAAACACAGTTGTTGTTAATAGATAAATTTAGATTTAGAATTCATAAAAGCAGCTCACATTCACATAACTTATATTCAGAAATGATCCCAGATATAGAGGTAAAAATAACACTAAATTATGCATTCTTATATATATCCCTTGAAAAACAAATCTCATAAAGTTTTGTATGAATTTCCGCTTGTTTTATGTAAATATACGATGTTACGTATTTTAAAAGAAAAGTATGTCTCGAAATAAGACAGATTTAATGCATAAAAATCCAAATATTAAACTTTGATATGGAATTCGGAATTTTTCAAGATGTCGAATATTTACAATGCAGTCTCCAAAAACACTTTATACGAACTGTGATATGAACTTTTTCAATGAAATGTATGCATATTTATAGGTTTAATAGGATCAAAGGCTTAACATTTTCTCGGTATCTTGAATTTTTATGTAACTTATATCTTTTATTTTAATTGGATTTCTAATTTTAATACATCAATCTAAAGATGCTACCATTCGATGATGCTGGCAGAAATACTGAATCACTGTCATGCAAAGGGTCAAGAAGTTCGTCTGACAGTAATGACAGAATGCGACGGACGAATGAACCTCTGATGGAAGTACACGGCACCTGGTGATTTTCCTGGTAAATTATGAATAAATATTCGACACATAGCACTACGGACTGCAATGTCCTTTGATAAACTACTCCGTGAAGGGGGGCGAGGTCTTGTAGAATTCCATGAACTATAGTAGAATTGTTTTCAGCGAAGAGTCTTGTTTCAAACTCTGATCCCAGATGACCAAAAAAAAATGAAAAACGATCGTAAATGCAATGGAATATTCCATCAATTTGCCAAAAGTTATGGTATAAGGAGCTATTCTTTTTATATCCAGATCTTTCTAGTTGTCCTACCCAACACGAACAATGCCGGAGATGATTCAACGTATCATTGTCTTTTCTCCCTTTATAGTTGTTTTTCCTTAATAAAATGTTTAATTTCTATTATACTAGTAGAGCGTGTGTCTTTTTTAATGCATACACATCTGTACGGATTTTCGTAACATAAAATTAACCCCTTTTTGGTGCGTCTCGTATTATTTTATATGCAGGGCATACAATTTTATATAAAGATATGTATCGCAAATCAGATAAAAATTACGAAAGGATAATAGAGAAAAATAAATAAATAAATATTTTACTTTTTCTCAAACAACATTCGAAGTACTTTTGTTTGATTTTAAAAAAATCTAATCTTTGTAGGTTTTATAAAGTCTTACACGACAATTAATAAATTTTAAAATAATGATTTTTACTGTGTTGTACTTAAAGAAATCTTTAGGATTTCGGTAAAGTATTTTTTATGAAGAATTAACGCGAGGAAATACTAAAAATACTGTGGATTGATCCAAGTTTTTGATACTTTTACTTTTATTAAAATTTCTTTTTGTATCCAGGAAATGAAAACATATTTAAATTCTATGTGTTATCACTGTGAATAATGAAGTAATAATTAAAACATCATGCAAAGCATGAGTATTATGAATAACTTTATTGTCACGTGCATGTTTTGTATTATGATTTAAAAGCTTACCAAATTTCGTTTATTTTATGTATATTTCTATACCAATCAACTCTTATTGTTAAGATGAACATAGAATTAAAATAATTACATTAAAAAGAAAACCCTTAAGTATTCATACATTTTGTAAGCTAAGGAAATCTATCTTAACGAACTATATATAGAGATAAGTATTGTTTTTTATATCACAATAATAGTTTACAGTCTATTTCAACAATTTGTCATACTATTCTTATTTGAACAGATATTACTAATCCATCCGTAATCTTAAAATTGATAATTTACAATAATTTTTTCAAATTATATTTAATAAGAGATACAGTTGAACCTGTTTTTGTGCGGTTGACAGGGACCGCATAAAAATGAACGGACAAAAAATATTCAAAAATTTCATAAATTTTTACATATAGCAACCTAACTCGTGGAAATACTACAAAAAACTTTTTTTTATGTGGTGGATAGGGACCGAATTAAAAAAATAGCATTTACAAAATATGCCAATTATTTTATGTAATAATATTTCCATAAAAAATAAATAATTAAATATTACACGTGGAAACATTTTTAAAACATATAATTTCTCATTGTATACTCGGATAAGTTTTCAAAATGTTCATACATAATTTATTGCTACTCATCGTAATCCAAAGTCCTGTAATGAATAAGTTCAAAATTGCTTTCTTCATTTGAAATTATAATTCCAATTGATTTATTTTTTGGCAACATAAAGTAAGAAAGAAGTTTTTGGTGGAAGGTCGGGTGGTCAGTTGCTTGTAAACGTCACGATAACCACATATACATAATTTAAGCCCTTTTTTGAAATTTTATACTACTTTCGAAATTGGTATCTATTTTAAGAAAATACTTTTCCAATTTGTTGGAAAGCTAGATCCCTGAATAATTTATACGCTCCCAAGGAATCCGGTTCTTGTCCGTCTTCATAATCCATCAAATTATTGATAATGTCATTGTCATTGAAAGTTTCGTCTTCAATCAAGCGTGGGCTGATGGAGCGTTGAAAGAAAGCAACTGAATGCGCTTTGTAGGGAGACTGTTCAAAAGAAATGAACAGAGCGTTTTGAAGTGTCTTCATTTCAGTGGCTTAACGTACATCCCCGCATCACGGGGGCAGGACTCTAGGGGCCCAAAGCTTGACTTACTCTAAATACGTATTTACCCAATTTATAAAATATTAAAGGCGAAACCTGACTTTCAGGGGGGGTCCCAAAATTCTCCGTTACGCCACTATTAAATAGATAGAAAACATTACAGTGGCTCCAAAGCCATTGAAATTCATACACCGCATAAAAAAATATCGCACATAAAAAATCGCACAAAACAAGTTATTCTGTATATGAAAACGAAATTAATATTTACTTAAATATTTACTATTAATTAAAAATTTTCCGGTAACTTAGATATCAAATGAACTTATAAAAGTTGTTGTTCTACATAAAAAAATACGTCCATTTTTATAGAATACAATAAATAGTACGATTGCGTACTCGAGAGTATACATTCCATTTGTTCTCTTATTTTCTTTTAGCATCAGATCTTCTGGTTATCGGTCAATGAACTACGCATAACTAAATTGGATATTTTTAGGCCTCATCAAGATAACCAACAAACGGTCCTCCACTAGACAGTTTCCCATTTTGCGGTAAAAATATATCTTGATCAAATCACCTGAGTCTGCTTTTTTCTCGAGATAACCTTATCGGTTAATTTCAGCATGAGTGGCGAAAAATTCGTTTCCAGCAGGGAAGGTGAAAAATCCAATAAAAAGGGAAATCCGATAAGAATTTCTTGCTCTTCTCCTGCGATGAAAAAGGAGCAAGTTTTGAAAAAGTTAAAAAAGTTTTATATAAAAATCGAAAAGTGGTGGATTTTTTTTTCTTTCTCTTTTCTCGATAGATTGTATCGACCGGAAAGGATGGGTTGTAAGATGTAAAAAGTGACTTTTTTTCTCTTGTCGTAACAGAGTTCTCAAGGTTAGAGAGAAAAATAAAAAAATTATATTTTGCACGTTTTTGGGTCTGATAGAAAAGTGACTTAAATTAAAACCATTCTAAATGAATTCATACACAACTTACCGGTTGATTCATAAAATGTGTGACCAATTTCAGAGGATCACAAATTTTTATTGAATAAAGTTATTTATATGTAATTTCCAATGTGGTTTCCTCTAGAACAATACACTTTTTGTAAGTGTTTTGGCTAAGCTAAAAGAGTTTTTTCAAACATTTTGGGGGTGTTTTTCAACTCCCTCTTAAATTGCTTTTTGAAGCCCTTGAAATGCTCTTAATTTACGTCTATTTTATTGTTTTTTTAGTATTCCTATAAAAAAACAATTGCAAGGAACACAGACAGGGGCTAGAAATACTCATTTATCAGGAGGCGGAAAATTTATTTTTTAATCGTTCAGCCATTCTATAGTTGATTTTACAGTAAGACTTAGTGCAGAATCTTGGTAAGAAACAAAGTTTTCTTTGAGGGTAAAGACGTTTACTTTTTTCCATCAAGTGTTTCAAAACTTTATTTTGATAGTATTTAGCATCAATTTTAAAGTTTGGCTCTACAAAAAATGGTTTTGTTAAGCCTTGAGAGAATATTTCCGTCTATAACACCTTCCATCAGGTCCATAACACATGACGGCCAACTTGCATTTTTTGCTTGAAATATATTGAATCTTCGTTTTGCCAGTTGTGAATGACAGATGAAACTGTGCTTCATCAGAAGTTATCCATGCTTTGTATCTACTTTTGCGTAACATTAAATACAGAGGCCCAGAACTTTCCCCCCGTTTTTCTACGGTCTTAACTGTTTGATGACAGACTGGATAATTTACTTTTTTATAGCATATTTTCTTTATCTGACGATAACTTGTCGATTGCTATATCTATAGTTTCTTTGTCTTATGTTTTTGATGCAAATAATTTATTACAGCAACAATTCTTTTCAACTTCTTTATTTCTCTTTTATTAAGCACTTTCTTTTGTTCACATTTTTTTTCTGGAGCTTCTGATTGCGAGCCAAATTTTATTTCTTTCTGAAGTTTAGATAGTAATACAATATGAAAATGTCTTTTTTGATTTTTAAATGCTTTATTATTTACAGAATTTGTACAACCCAAAAGCTGTAAAATTTCATTCTGGGTTTGAGGATCCAATTATAGTACTGTAATTTACTCCCACTAATAAAAATGGTTAGATTGGTAATTTAAATGTTTCATTTTTCAAATAAAACCAGTAGTAAAACGATAGAAATTCATCAGAAATAGTTATATGCTTTTAAAGTTGGTCACACTTATTTTGAATCAACCGGTATTAACCCATTCACTGTCAGGCAAATTTAACGCGTCTCGCCTTGGGTCCCAAGATTTATTTTTAGGGAAACATAAAAGTTTACTGAGTATAATAATATTAAGTTGCTGATATGATGTTTTTTTTTTCTGTACGAGAGTATTCGTAGAGGTAGAATGGTATAATTACGAGATCAGGTTTTGTTTAAAAGTAGTTTATTCAGGATCAAAGCATGGTACTATATACTGTAGTAAACGTAAAAATATATTTCCATTTAAAAAGTATTTAAAGAAAAATCAACCGGAACCAATCCCGTGGAAGCACATACCATTTGAACATATATGCATCTATACCTTTCTTCGTCATATGCAGTTGTATATTTATAGCAAGCCCTCATTTGCATTTAAGGTGCCCTCATTTAGAGCTCATAAGTTATGACGCTTGAAATGTCGAAAAGGATTTGGTATATATGGGCATACTTGGTAGTTAAGCTACCTTTTTTAACTTTAGTTAATAATTGGGGGAAATTGAAACATTTAAAATAAATTTTAATTGGGGGAGGGGATAACAACGTCTGTTTTAAATTCGATTTTTCTGACCTGAAAAGCATCCTAACCAGAGAATCCATCACAGGCTTTAAAAGCGCTAAACAGATATTCGAAAATGGCACGACGGAATTAGCTTAAGGATGTATGTAAAATAATACTAAATAAGGAATTGTGAAATAAGTCTGCTGAGAAAAATAATGTGTATTATAAAGCAGATATAATTTCTACCAATAAATCCTGATATCGTGCATTTTAAGAGATCTCAGCGGTGTTAATTTTTTCTCGTGTGCTAAAAATATAAACAGTGTTCAACTAGATATAATATTTTGAGGTTAAAATTAAATAATTTGATTTTTTTGCACATTTTTATAAGGAAATAATGTTTCAAAATAAGTAAAATGCTTAAAATATAATCATAATTTTAAAACTTATAAGCACATGGAAGTAAAAAAATATTATGTAAGAAATAGTAAGTATGTTTAGTTAGTAAATGTTTTACTTGGCGCATATTTTCTAAAATAGTAGCCTTTGATGTATAAAACTTTATCGAATTGTAAAGTGAACCATACTCTTCAAACACTAGCTAATTTTAGCATTACATATACTTTTAAAAAGTTTTAAAAATATTAAATATTTAAAAATTATTGTTTTTTATTTTTAAACACGTTTTACTGTTCAATTTATATAAAAGCTCTACAGTGTAATAAGGGTACATTTGACTTTGTTAATCAAATTATTGCTAGCCATTAGAACTATTATTTTAGAAAATATGCACGATGTAAAACTTACTTAATACTTCTCACAAAAATGTTTCTTATTTTTATGTGTTTATAATTTATTCATTTATGGTTACATTTTAAACATTTTACACTTTTTTTAAACCTCATTCTATTAAAAATGTTTAAGAGAACTGAATATTATTTTAACATCAAAGTACTGCATCTAGTCGGAGTTTTCAGCTCTCGAGACAAATTTAACACCCCTAAGAAAAAAAATTTGGTTCATCAGTCGAAATAAAAAAAAGATGTTGAGAGAAAGATAGAAAAAGATGAACCCATGAGACACAGAATAATTTCATCTTATCACGCCCCCCTACTCTGTAAAGTGTGATTAGAGAGAGCAATCAGCAGGTAAACAAGCAAGCGTTGCACTTACTTATAAATCATCTCAGAAATTATCCAAGATATAATACTCCCCGTAGTGGCAAAAATGCATCAAGAAACTCGAGATACCTATTATATGCAATACTTTCCCAACAGCAATGTCGTTTTAGGGACTATGAAGAACCCCATACAATCTTATTGTCAGTCGAATGGCTAAATTCAACTCCTTCCCTCTACCCGAAAGTAAAGGAAAAGTGAAAAAAAGAACAAAATCTTCTGAATATTAATTTTACCTTATAGAAGATGTGCACGACAAACATGCGGATCTATAAGCTAACAATTTTAACAAAAATTACATATTAAAAAAAATCAAAAGACAAGCTTTTGCGCATTTAAATAATAATCTCAAAAAATAATGTTTATTATAACACGAGTAGTAATTAAAGAACAACGAATTGTGCCATTTAAGGCAGTGTTTCTCAAACTGTGGGGCGCGCCTCCCTTGGAGAGCGTGACAACACTACAAGGGGGGCGCGAGCCTATTGAAAAGTCGAGAACAAAAGATTATTTGAAAAGATTATTAATTTACTGAAAGAGTAAACAAACAAAATACAGTCTGACATAATAAAAAATAAAATACCCATTTACACTGATATATTACACTTATAAAAATGTCAGTGCTACACAATGCATTTTATAATTAATTTAACAATTCTAAGTTAAAAACAAGTTTATTAATTACCAGTGACCCCATGGGTTTGCCATATATATAATTTGTTACAAAAATTAACTCTTATCTTGATAATTTTGTACGGTTTATAATTATACCTTGACTGACGATCATAAGTTTCACGATTCGCTTCCTAATGTCAACCGTTTTCCACGTAGGCACGCGTATGTGATGTATTGGGACAGGGGGAGGAATAAAGGAGCAAAAATAATCTGGAATAAGTAAATCCTTCACAAACATTGTCAAGGTCATTTTATTGCATTCCAAAGTCTTGGAATAATTTTACGGATAGCAGTGCACAGAAAAAATTGTACTTTAGAAAGACGTATATATACGTCTGGAGAAATAAAGGCTTTGGCTTAGCGAGACGTTTATATACAAGGAGGGGGGCTTAAGAGGTTAAAGTCGTATCATCGTTTTAGCGTCAAAGTATAGTATTATTGAATTCAGTACATTGTTATTGTATGCAGGGGGGCGCGATGAAAATAATGATTGAATATTGGGTTGCGAGTATTGCAACTTTGAGAAGCACTCATTTAAGGTATCCGACTTCGTTCGGCACCATGATTTTGAGAATGAGTATAAATGAATATAATTTTTGATGTTTAGCAAAAATGAATTAGAATAAACATGTAAAAATGTCTTAAGGATATTACTACAAGAAAAAAAATATATTTAATTGCAATTTTTTGGCAAAAAATGAAGAAAGAGAATGATATATTTTCCAACATTCTTCTCTTATGGAAAACTTTTTAATAAGATTAAGATTTTATTTATATATAGATGACTTCTGTGCAGAGCCTGATCAAGAATTTTTGAAAAACTCACATTATTTTCAGATCAATTGAAGTAATATCCAATGTTTTTTTTGTTAAAATATGAATATAAATCCACTTCTAAATAATATATTTCCCAGATACTACTTCAGATTCTGTATAGAAATCTTAGCTATATATGAGCAAAATATTATTATAGAAGCATTTTTCATAAAAGGAGAATGTTTTAAAAACATATAATCCTTTCTTAATTTTTTGCCAAAAATTTGCTTTAAAATAATTTTTTCTTCTAATAATATTCTTAAAACATTTATATATATATATATATATATATATATACTATAATTCACGTAATACTAAGTATTTAAAACATTTTTCCTTCATACGCTTTTTTAAAATCACTTTCTAAACGTGGTCCGATACCTTACATAACATTCACTTTTGTTTATTATTGCCAAATAGTGGACAGAAGAAACAACCCTTTCGACACTGTACTTAACGAAATAAATCATAATAAATCAGAGTAATTTTCAGATAATATTTATCAATCTCAATTATACTATTAATTTTTCTTGTCTCTTTTGACACTCATTCATCCTAGAGGATTATATTAGTGTATGTGCTCTGCAAGCATAAATAAAATATGTAACCCATAAATATTTCGTTTCATCTCGTTTTTAATACCATTAAAATTATTTACATAAATTAGAATATAAAATTTGTTTCATTACCAAACAGGAAAATAAAAACATGAAGGAAAACCCCAGACTAAAACTTTTCAAAATTAAAATTTTGATCATGCAATAAAATCATATATATGATTTAGAACTACATAATTTGGGAATAAAAGTCACGGTGATTAATTATCGGGCTTAATAATCAGGTAATTTATTAAGCGTCAGGAGAATCAATGTTAAACTGTGATTTCGAAAAATATTATGTAACATAATCATTAAAGAAAATGGTTTAAGTACATACAGCATAACTAAAGAATAAGAATTAAGATGATTAATTAAAACGTCAAGAGAGTCGATGCTTATCTGCCATGCAGAAAACCTATTCTAAATTTATGTCTTCCTTTTAGTAAGTAAAAAGAGTTTGATTGCTCAGGTGATTTTTAATTACATATAATAACCTCCAATAAGTGACAGTGAAATTTAAAAACAAAGCATTATATTTGACCTAAAATATTAATCATTGAGCACGATCCCACAAAAAGAAAATGAAATCGAGATCTTTCGATCAAGGTTAGAACATTTATAAAGAAAACGATTGTAGAATGTTATATAGTACATAATAGGAAAACTTAACTTGCTTGTTTTTAACTCTAATTATCTAATATATAAAGCTCAAATTTCTTAGATTACGAAGGATAATAATTTAGATTTGATTTATTTCTTCTAAACGAGTTTTTAAGCTTCAAGAAAAATTAATTAAAACATACCTTCATCTGATTTTCATAGCTATCAAAAAAAGTTAAAATTTACAACTTTGTTTTGCACTTATTTTGCATTACACGAAAAAAAATATACTAATAAATTTCACTAAGAACATTAAAAGTTTTAAACGAGTATATCTATATATAGAGAGATAGATAGATAGAGAAATATATTACACACAGGTACACACACACACATGCAATACTCCCTATTATATAATATTATATTTTATTTATCTTTTCGACCAAATAAGAGCATGATACCGGGACATCTAAGGAACATTAAGCTGTTTACTGTGTTCAATTTCTCTCGGGTTTGTGTGACTTTCCGTGGAAATCACTTTATGCTTCATGTTAAATCCCTTGATATGCATTTCTTCATTTAACTGTATTTTATTCTGAAGGTCTATTTAGTTATTATAATTAAATAAAAATTATTAAGTCAAAACAATTTACAATGTAAACAATCAATGTCTCACCGTCAGTGGGCAGTGGTAACGCTATCTAACGTTGACCTGTCCGTTGCGATAAAAAGGTTGGGGAGCACTACTTCAAAGAGTTATGTTTTCTAACAGCAATAATTAGGCTTTCGGTTTTGAAATGAAGTTGGATCTAGTAATATAGCAAGGCCCAGTGGCCGAGTGGTAGGGTTTCTTACTTCCTCACCACAGGTTCGAGGTTCTATCCTCAGGTTGGGTAAGGTCAACTCAACCTTTCATCTTCCCGGCAGTGGGTCGATAAATGAGTACCCAGTTTGCTTGGAAACTTAAACACTGAGGGTCTCGCTTCAGACTGACCCCTTGATCGGGACATCTGCTCACTCACCTTAGCGCCCATTGGTCACGTATACTGGGGTAGACACAATAGGCCCTGGGGCTGTTGCACAACTGAGTTTGAGTAATAGAGCAATTTAGTCCAGAAGATTTAACTATTTATGAGATATAGTTTAATGAAAAGGAACGGTATATACATGTTAATGAATTTTAGCAAATTTCATTAAATGTTTGCTTGCACTGGAAAATATTTAGCAATTGTCCTTACAATCATATCGAATATATTTTTTTCATCTGTTGTGTGTCTTTCCAGGAAAATTCCTCGAAGCAGGACTTGAAATTGTGGTAAGCTGTTTCCCCAGATGATCTTTATATTTTGCCAAAGCATACCAGTTTTAAACTCAACAAAAATACATTGGGAGTTTACTTAGTAATGAATATAACTAGATTCTTTAAACTCTTCTGTCTTATATCTATTATGGACCTTTCCTTAATGATCTCTTTATATTTAGTTCATTAATGAGGTGGCATTACGGGGGACCATAACAACAAAAAAGTTTCACAAACTCTTCTAAATATCCATGGGAAAAGAGTTTTCTGTCAGTATTTTCTTTTCTAGAGAATATGATTTAGTCGATGTCCACAATGTCGTTATCCATCGTTGCCGTTTTCTTTTTTTCCTGTTTTGTTGCAGTTTAAAGGCACAGATATCCCACGGATATAAGAACTCCAATCTATCATCCTTTTGTAAATCACCCCCATCTGCTTTTTGATAAACTGAACCGATTATGTTCTGCATACCAGCAACAAATAGCTGCTATTTATGTTAAACGTTAATTATAATAAACTAATTAAGACGAATACAGCAAGGAATATTATTAGAAAGAATACAGAAACAATTCAAGATTTATTTACATACTTTACGGGTCCTCTATGCATGAAACCTGAGTTACATACGTGGATTGATGATATATTTCCTGTCACTCTCTACTCAACACGTTACTATCAATGTTATTACAACTTTCCGTGTTATTCATGTAATCAGAAAACTTGGTTTTTTTACATAAAACCAAGATTTCATACCCTCTTTACCGCATGACGTGACAATACTGCAGGAAAAAATAATACGAGCTGTCAGTATCATTAAGTAGAGAGCGAAAAGAACTAGACCATCGCACTGACGTATGCCGTGTAACCAAGGTTTGCTACATAGAACACCAGTAAGGTGCGTAAGTAAAACTTCAGTTGTTTTTGTATTCTTTTAAATGTTCCTTTTTGCTGTGTTCGCTTAAGGGCTTTTTGCTATAGAGCTTCGAAACACTGGAAGGAATTATGAATAAACATGTACATCATTTTTTGGTAATTCATTACTAAGGGCAAGTTGTCGAACTATCACAGCTGCTCAAAAAATTCATATTGGAAGTATAGAGCTCCTCCCCCGACATGGCTAAGTACTCCATAAACCTACCAACAAGTACTTTGTTTAGTTTTTTTTTTTTAATCTGTTTTCCCTTAATTTCCATTTCAGACTCAAGTTCCAATTTTAATAAAGTCATAATCGTATTATGCAGTTAAGATATCTTTTTTGTCACTAAGAACTGTTGAAAGTTAGAATCCAATACTTACTCAAAAAAATGAGTACACTGCTTTAAGTAATGATGCCATATTAAGGAAACCAAGCCAAGCTCCTTCGAATACTTCCGCTTCAACGACATATAACAGGTTAAATTCAGAAATTTCACCACGGCAGGAATTTAAAGACGTGTGCATAACAAACGTTACAAAAAATTTATTAGTATTTTCATAAAAAAATATTTGGAGAGTCAATTTTAATTATTAGAAGTCCTAAGTACCATTATTTATAATACCATCAATCTCTTGAAAAGTTCTGGGGGGAAATTTGTTATTTTTCTTCTAACAAATTATTTGGGGGGAACCAGTTTCAATTATTAGAATTCCTGAATAATGTATTTTAAGATAACAACTATCCTTGTAAGTTAGAGATGATTCGCAAGAAAATTCGCGTCATTCAATAAGGAAAGAAAAAAAACATGAATAAGCTATAACTTAATAAATGTTAAAGGACGTGAGTTAACTATATTCACTTATTATCGACCCCCCTAACAGGAATCCTAAGAGAAAAAAACGAAAAAGCAAAGTATTTATCATGAAAATTCTCTACGTATTATAGAATCCAACAAGGGAGGCAATTTACGATTGAACTAAAAATTACCAAATCAAACTCTCGTATAAGCAGAAGTTATACAAAAGATAATTTTATACATCCCCGCATCAGCTTTGTAATAGTAAAACAACCGGATAAGAATCAGTCGGGATATCCAAGGCAATAAGTTTTAAGTGCTGCAGAAATGCTTAATAGCATTTGAAGTACATGAAAAAAAAATTACTCTACCTTAAACCCTTAGTAGCAGTATATAATTACATTATATCCAAAAGAAATGCATAAATGTATGATTTAATTAAAATATCAGATAAACAATGGTTATATAACATATTACTTTACTGTGATTTAAGAATGTGCTTTTTACAATGTAACTTTTCAAAACTTTTGTTCTAAAGGGTGTTTTTTTGAGAGGTATAGAACTTTAAATTGCAATAAAACAACGATGTATTATTCGATTGACATGAATTTTTTTAGTCGAAAGATAATCTTGTGGCATTACATTTTAAATATGATTTCTGAAATAGGACTGCCACGGCTGGCTCGGATGTAGTCCAATCTGGACGTCCAATTTTCGATGACTTTTTCCAACATTTGTGGCCGTATATCGGCAATAACACGGCGAATGTTGTCTTCCAAATGGTCAAGCGTTTGTGGCTTATCCGCATAGACCAATGACTTTACATAGCTCCACAGAAAATAGTCTAGCGGTGTTAAATCACAAGATCTTGGAGGCCAATTCACAGGTCCAAAACGTGAAATTAGGCGGTCACCAAACGTGTCTTTCAATAAATCGATTGTGACACGAGCTGTGTGACATGTTGCGCCGTCTTGTTGGAACCACAGCTCCTGGACATCATGATTGTTCAATTCAGGAATGAAAAGTTAGTAATCATGGCTCTATACCGATCACCATTGACTGTAACGTTGTGGCCTTCATCGATTTTGAAGAAGTACGGACCAATGATTCCACCAGCCCATAAAGCGCACCAAACAGTCAGTTTTTCTGGATGTAACGGTGTTTCGACATACACTTGTGGATTAGCTTCACTCCAAATGCGGCAGTTTTGTTTGTTGACGTAGCCATTCAACCAGAAGTGCGCTTCATCGCTAAACAAAATTCGCTTATGAAAGTCGACCATTATTTTCGAAATAAAATTGCACAATTTGAAAGTGTTGTTTATGCGTGAGTCTATTCATGATGAATTGCCAAACCAAACTGAGAATAAATCACTTGACAGCTGTTAAATCGGTCGCCATCTTGGAAAGTAATGCCAACTTAAACTTCTATAGCTGGAAAAAAAAACACTCTGTATTTCTGACTTGTTTACATACAAAACTAGGTATGATAAGATAACGAACTGTGCGGGAAATAAAAACCTTATCTTTTTCTCCTTACTTCCTGTGAGATAGCAATTTGGGGTTAAAATCCACATTTTGAAACCTTTATTTGGTTTATAAATTAAATAGAGGTTAAGTGTTGCTGTGTGTGTGTGTGTGGTGAATTTATTTGCTTTAAAAATATTCTTCACACCATTCCAATAGATTTATGGGTTACATTGCGATTCATGGTTTTGTACACAACACATTATAGTAATAAAATATCATTAACTACGAAAGAATTTTTATGTATGCTTAAACAAAAATTATTTGTACAGCATAAAACGCGAACATTTTCCATTCTTATAATCAAAACCTTTAAAATAATCATTAGAATATCCATGCGTAGAACAAGTGAATGTTGTTTTATATCTTAGAAACAATTTAGCAGCACAGTAAAGTCGCGAAAACTCGGCTCAATGTGGACTGAGGGATGACCGTATTTGTGGAAATTCTAGGTTATCAAAGAATGAATTAAAAGGAATAAGTACAAATGTTTACTCAGAAAATACTGTACTGCACTTGTTACACATTGTTGGCTTGAGTATGCGACAGAAAATAAACCACCCCAAATACCCTTAAACAAAAGGAAAGTAAGCATTTCATGAAGGCGTAGTGCATAGAAATGAAACTCAATGAATACATAGTATGCAGTAATTTACCTGATCAAACCATACCTTAGAAAAATACTTTATGAAGGCATAAGGTTGTCTATAGAATGAAAATTAAGTAGTCAACTTTGCAAAAACTGGCTACTTTTTTTTAAAAAAAATTCGTAATGTCCTGTTTTCTGCCGAACTGCACTCTGTCTTTTGCTGTTTCATCATGAAGAGGACAAATGAACAGTAAGTCCATTTATACCAATGGATCTCTTGTTTAGAATATTGAATGGCGGTTTCCCGCGGTAGCCTTTAGTAACAAACTATGTGATATTTTAGGAGTATTTTCGATATCCTCAACGTTAACGTCTTTATCATTTTCCAGTATTTTTTTTCTTTAAAAGAATTTCTTTCACAATATTTCTTAAACGTGTCTGCATGTGTTTTTTTCCGATTTGCGAGGGTGAGGCCGAATTATCTGGCCTGCCAGTTTATCGAATGCCCAGTTTCCATGACTCCATTCCATTAGTTTATTTCTTAAGCAATAATAAAAAATACAAAAACTTAATTTAAGAAGCTGAGTAAACTTAATCAAGAAAAAATTCTGTAGTACTTATATCTATCTATCTATATATATATATATATATATATATATATGTTTCCGGCAAAGTATGAAATCCGGCATTGTATAGAATGCCTAAATCTATAACCGGCAATGTAAGAAATAATTCATATTTCACACATTCGGTAGGTATTCTATATAATGCTTAATGAGAAACTGGCAAAGTATGAAATGCATCTCTGATACGTTTCGAATATTATGTGGCAAGACACGAGACTTTTCACCCGAGCCTCAGGATCTGACTTTGTCCGTTGCACTTTGTGATTTATTCTAGAATATCAAAATACTTAATTTTACTTAAATTTGTTCAACAAAAAATTCATTTTTTCCTGTACTGTACACTGGCGTGATCAACCCCGAATTATCCCCGTATCGAAAATTCGTTGGGGGCCCTTTTTGTAAAATAAATAAAAATGACCGCATTGATAAAACTTATTCGAAAGTGTCAAAATAAGTGTACAGGGACATATGTATTGAAAAACTTTTATACTTAAACACTAACTTGTTGTCAGTTGTTTAATGGTGCTTTTCTCGATTTTTTTCAGTAAATTAATTTATAATAATATTCATAGCAGATGATTTTAGTTTTTCCAAGTTTATTTGTTTCTGTTGACAGTATTGTTCAGTCTGAAAACCGACTTTGGCCTATGAAAGCTATAAGAGAATTTTTAATAATTTTTAGCTTAGAAACCCTTTTAGCTGTTGCAGCTGTGAAAGGAAGGGTAAAAAGTAGTAGGCATGCTATAAGAATATTCAAAAAACTGTAGGGGTGAGGCTATTTAAATTAATTTGTAATAGTTTTGTAAGTACCTTAATATAATGATTTACTCAATTTCGGATTTTAAACAGCTTTACAATTAGCTAAATACAAGTAGCGGTGAATATAACTTAAAATGATTACTTCAAATACAATTAATTTATTGCTCTATGTGTTGAGAAAAAATGTATGCATTTCTCATTTTATTTTAAATTAACTGAAATGAGTATAATTTAAAGTTCGTGATAAAAGTATGGAATTTTTAAGCTACGTTCTTAATTTTATTAGAATAAGAATTATTTTCGCGCGAAAAATGTATTGAAGTGTAACTCAAATTGCCATTCAAGCCTACCATGTTGCAACGAGAAGATTAATTTTTTCATATTTTTTTAATGAAAATTTTATTTTGTTTTCCTTAAAAAGAAAGATATAAATTTTGTTTGGTACAACTTTCGTTTTGTTTTTATTTATATTTTTTAATGACATTCTCATTACTTCTTCAGAATAACATTTGTATTTTTAGGAATGTGCGTCATTGATATAAAAACCTCATCTTGACCTTTTTTCATACTTTGCCTAAATAGCTTTGGACATTCTATACAATACCTAGGCAAAGTATGTAATAATTCTCCTATTTAATACTTTGCCTATAAACATCAGTCATTCTACAGAATGCCGGCATTTCATACTTTTACGGTAACATATATATTTGAGCACATTTTTTTCACCGAAGAAAATGATATTGTCTCTTTCCTTTAAATGCAGACAATATTTTAACCTCTAGTTCTGTTTAATATATTTTTTATAATCCTTTTGCGTCTTAAATTTAACCCTGATAAACAAATAAAATTAGTTCGAAAATATTTCAATTGAACTATTTTAGGTCCTTCAAAGATATTTATGGAAACAAATTTGATTTTCGTGCTCCAAATTTATTTTTGTCTTAAATTTCTTCTGAGCTGTCTCTTAGTATTTTCAAGAAATAGAAAACTGCTGGCAAAAAGCAAATTTCAAAACCTTGATTTGGTGTTAAAACTTAAACATTAGAATAAAAAAATATTTTCTTCTTCCATTATAATTAATGTAATATTTATTGGAGATAATCAGTCCCATTGTGCTTTTTCCCACTAATCAATTGTATCTATTCTTAAAAATGTATCGAAATTGTTTATCTATGAATCGATAGTTAATCACTTTATCAATACTCTCTGTCGTATTTATCGGAAATTATTCTTTTTATTTTCGAATAAACTCTTGTTATTTTCTTTTACCTTTGTTAGAGTCTAAAATATTCCTAAAATAGTTAATATAGTCTTACCCCAGGTTTTCGCATATTGAAATATGATAGTATATTTTATTAAACCTGACGTGACTAAGAAAAAAAAAGTAATAGAACCTTCAAGTAAAATTAAGATGTTGCATTTTTAACATATTTTCATTTCAAAGAAAGACCTGAACAAAAAATTATTTCTTATTAAAAAAATTGTACGGATTAAACACTTTAACACTTTAATGTTCTTGAAACTTTCGGAAACACAATACATTTCTTTATAACGTAAGAAAATCATTCCCCCCTTTTTCCCTTGAAATATATATATAAATATGTAAAAGATCACAAAAAAGGAAGGAGGAAATAAAAATGTTGTTTAAACGTTGGTAGGCAAGAGAGAGAGAAAATAAACAGCTTTAAATTTAATGAAATGTAAAGGTACTTTTCAAATCAATTACCCATGCTTAAGTTTTAAGAAACGAAAAGAATTGCGTAAGCTTTCAGAAACATAACTAAATTAGTTTTTGGTTTAAAAAAATTATGTAGAAGTGGATAGTTTTTGATTTTCCAAAATAATAAGGGTTAAATGGAGTAAAATGTCTTTCACTTATATATATGCATTATTTTCTACATGAAACTTTTATAAATAAAGCTTTAAAGAAAAAACCATTTATTTTTCTTAAAAATGTTTGAACACACTGATAATACAAGAATAAAATAAAAAAGCAATGCCTAACACAGTAATATAAACAATATTTAAAATTAAAATTCTCCTTTAAAAGAAAAATTAAATGATTGTATTAATAGCAAATGTTAGCGTATAAATAATATAAAGAAATTTTACCGTGTTTAAAAATACACTCATGGACAAAAAAATTATCGTACCAAGAATGAGTCGTCAAAATTAAACGAGATTTTACATACGTAATTATTACTTTGATATAAGTAAATGATTAGAAAATAAAAGAAAAAGGATCATTTTTTTCAGAGAAAAAGGCAAAAGAACGGAGGACTTAATACCCTTTTGTACCCTCTCTAGCACTAATACACAATGCTATACGATCGAGCATGGAGACATACAAGTTCTGTATGATGTCTTGAGGCATTTCGTTCAATATTTGCTGTGACCTTGCTTCTAGTTCGTTCAAACTAGTGGGAGACCCAACTCACCGTCCCAAATGATCCCAGCTATACTTGATTGGTGCCAAATCTGGGGATCCAGCAGGCCAAGGAAGGGTAATAACAATGAGAAGACATTCTTGTGACACCCTTGCCATGTGAGGCCGAGCATTGTCTTGCTGAAAATGGCTCCTAGGAGCCGTTGCAAGAGTGGCAACACATGTGGTTGCAGGATGTCATGGACTTACCGCTGGGCTGTCATGGTGCCACCGATCAATACTAGGGGTGACCGTGTATTGCAGGGAATGACACCCCATACTATCACACCAGCTGTGGGAGTGGTGTGTCGCTGTAAAGCAAAGTCAGGATTGAGGCGTTCACCACGGGGTTTCTACACACAAAAACGATTGTCATCATTGCTGAGACTGAATCTGGATTCTTCGCTAAATACGATTTGGTTCAATTTGACGTAATGGGCACCGCGATCACAAATGTCCTTCAGCCAGACGCCTTCTTATGGTGCGAGAAGACATAGGGGTCCCCAGAGAATATGCTACCTGTGCCTGGATGCCGGCCGATGAAGCAGTTGGCTGTACACGCGCGTTTCTTTCGATGCAGCGGTCTTTTCGACTAATGGTTTGTCAAGGGTGTTCTGAGCCTGTTCTTCGTGTAAATGACATCTCTCGGATCCATTGTGTGGTCCCAACATCCCCTTACAACACAATCAAAGCGGCCTAACTGACAAGCTACTCGCCTAGTTGACAACCCAGCTTCCATCATGCCGATGATTCTCCCCCTCTCAAACTGTGACAGATGCTCTTATTGTCTTAGAAAATGGCGTAATGGCATGTGTATCTCAGCTCTTGCTTTTTAAACGATTCAGCACACTGTTTTATACTCCGTGGAGTACGACGTTAAACGCCATCTGCCGACTATACGTCATGCGCAATCCCGCTGCATTTCTAATTATTTGCATATCTCCTTTATATGTACCTTTATGTCAAGTTTCGTTAAGATCCCGCACTTATTTATTTGTGTGCTAATTTTTTTGTCCATAAGTGTATATAATAATGAATCTTTTTCACTGACAACAATAACAATATACCCCTCAAACTTTAGTATTAACCAGGGGTCAGCAAACCACGGATCGGGAGCTACATGTAGCACTTTGTGTAGACGGTTGCAGCTCTTCAGACTATTAGCTATATGAATTCTTAAACAAATGTGTTATACCTACTAAAAACTATTGTGTTTTATTATTTTTTCTGTCTCTATCTTTTCTCTTTCTCCTTTAGAATTATCTGTTGAAAGGATTTACCTTATTTGCACATAAAATTAAATATTTGGCTGGCTTAAGATGTACGCATTAAATTGCTTTCCATTGACAATACGCAATGGAGAGACACTCCTTAAAGTGATTTCCAGCAACGTTGTTTTTGTATACACGAGTTAAAGAGCACTTTTAACTGAGCAGAGATCTTTCAACATAAGTGAGAAAAAACACATTCCGTGCATTATAACATGTTTAAGAGTCAATAAAAATAGAGCTGATATCACTTATAAGCAGGAATAATCAAAGTCAGTTATAATTATTAGTGGGAACATGAAGTCTTAGAATAAAGTTATCTAAGGATAATATTCGCAGGACAAATTTTTCATGACGCTTGGTATCTTAATTTCAAAATTATAATATTTTGACATTGATTGTTCTTGCATTGAGCCATAGAAATAAAAATAACTTCGAAAGTTTTTAATTTTGGAAAGAGTGGAAAATGTTACTTTGTGCAAAGTTTTATTTATATATAAATATTATAAAAGAAAATGTTAAGTGGAGTGCAACAGTCTACATTGTGACTGCTATTGAAGGCTCCCTTTGTCCTCCTGCGCAAGCGTATGAGGCTGTTTGTAAAAAAGACACTTTATGTAAATAGCTCTTTGATACCGTAGTTATCTTGTTTTTCTTATAATTTGGTTCTCCGCTCCAAACGCTTTCCAACCATTGCTATAAAGTATACAAATATTTGAAACTAAACCCTTCAATTCTTATATATTCTTAAGGCTATTTCAAACTGTAGTTATTGGATATTTACTCTTTATTAGATATCGCTGGGGTCACAGGGGTGTTAAATTTCTCTAGCGGTCTGAAAATATAAACAATTTTCAAACAGGTATAATTTCTGTAAATTTAAATTAAATAATTCGAATCTTTTACACCTTACTTATATAGGAATGGGGCTTCAGAAAAGTATAAAATGTTTAAAATATAATCATAATTTTAAAAATTATAAGCATATGAAAACAAGAAATGTTTCTATAGGAAATATTTATTAAGTTTTACACGTCGCGCATGCTATTTTCTAAAAGAGTAGGTTTAATTACTAGCTATATATAATTTGATTTATAAAGGCAAATGTATTCTTAATACTTTGTAGCTACTTTTATATAAATAGAATAATAACTTACATATTTTAATAAACAAAAAAAATACATTTTTAAAAATATTTAAAAAATTGCAATATTTTACAAATATTTTGAAATACAAAAGATATATAATAATAAAATTAGGTAGGGTTTAAAGAGTATGATGCATTGTATAATTCTATAAAGTTTTATACATCAGAGGCTAATATTTTAGAAAATAGCGTGCGCAAAGCAAAAAATACTTAATATTTATTATAGAATTTTCATATGCTTATGTCTTTTAAAATTATTATTATATTTTAAACATTTTATACTTTTCTGAAGCCCCATTCTATTTTAAATAACACGTAAAATATTCGAATCATTTAATTTAAATTTAAAAGAATTATACCCGTTTGAAAATCCTTTTTTATTTTCAAACCTCCAGTGAAATTTAACACCCCTGAGTCCCCTTAAATGAAACACCTTGATGGTCTGCTTAAACTAGCAATGTAGATAAAAGGAAAAGAAATGTCTTCTTGAAATGATTGACACACCCTTTTATCCCATCAAATTATATTCCTCGTTCCAAGGAAGTTTTCCGTATTTCAATTTAATAAATGCGAAACAGATTTCAAGTAAAAGAACATTGGAAAAGATATAAAATCAATCGCAAAATAACAAATAAAAGATATGTAACTACTTCCACTCAATAACATAGTTAGAGAACTATCATTTTGAAAGGAAATTAAAAAAAGGACGAAGATTAATGATCTTTCCAACTCTTTCTTTTATACAGCTAAAAAAATTAAAAATCATTTGCTTATCTTCTTTTTATAATTAACTTTTGAAAGTAACGGTTGGTTATTTTCATTGTAATAAGATAATCTCGCTAGATGAATTGCATTACGAAAGAAAGAAGGCAACATCATTACCAAGTGATAGTCGTAACAAATCTCAGTCCTATCACTTTCAAGTAATGGTCTTAGCAAATATTAGTACCATCAATATCAAGCAATGGTCTTAACAAATAAAACAAATAACAGCACCATATAATTATCAAGTAACATTTTCTTATCCATGGATTAATAAAATACTAGTTATTATACGTTCAGAATATTCATATTGGCAATAATACTAACCATTGATAAAATATTACAGCATCCAGCTATAAAATCATCATGAAGTGGCTCTCTTTGTAAAAATAGATGGATTCGGAAATACGCGTTCCTAACGAAAAGTCAAAAGCAAAATATCATAAATGTTTGCTTCTTCGAAGTATTTCATTTGGAAGACATTTATGGAAAAGATTTTTAAATCAATCCAAAAATTATCTCAGTTTTATACAAGTAAATATATATGTAAGGATAATTAAATTAGATCTAAAATAAAATCCCTTATTTACCACTTAACTTTTATTTTCTGTAACATCTTCAAGTCTTAAATGAAACACACAATTATATTCATCAGAACGATAGTCCAAATAAAACACCTTTAATCCTAGATCATTATTTTTTATTACCTCCATATGCCATCCTTCACTTTCAAGAAGAATACATACACTAAAAAGAGTAATTTAACAGTTCTGTACATAAGTAGTCAACCCAATTAAAATCTCACTTGGTGTCCGCTTTCTCTCAGCGTAAGATGCGTCGATTGCTCACTAAGTAAAACTGTTTTTAAAAAGGTTGATGCTATCTTGAAACATTACATATATATTTATATGAATTATAAAAGGAGGAAAATGCATATTCTCTCTCTTTTGGGTATTCTTTATTAAATTGTCTTTCAACCTCATTTTTTTTAAAAAAAAGGATTAAAAATTAAGATTAAAATTAAACTAAGATTTTTCTAAAAAACGATGTCTAGATTTCCAGTTGAAACTTTCAACTATTTTATTCTCATTTTAAACTTTTTATGTTGAATTTAATGCACAGAAAGAAATGTCTGTAACTCTAGAAATATAAATCCTTGCATTCAAATCTTGAAATCTAATAAAACCTACATGTTTTAAGTTAAACTTATATATTCAAATAAATTCGTATTTAGAAACGTTTTTACAAAAATATTTTTAAATAGAACTATATTTTTCTAAAACTTGAATACTGTGCAACAAAAATTTCAAATTTAAAAGGTTAATGCAATAAAAATAAATAAATTTCGATTATTAAGAAGAAAGATATGATCCACATTTTACAGAATAGAAACAAATTCTTAAGTAAAATATTTATTAGTTTCCTATGCTTTGTGCTAGGTATTCAGTCTTGAGTGTTCTTATTTTCTTTGTTCTTTAGAATTGTTAAAACAAATTGTTTCCTTATGTTACTAAAGCATAATTTTAACATTTCAAAAGTGATAAAATGTCGTAAACGTTTACAAATTCCAAATTTGTTGCTAAATACAACACTTTACAAAAAAGAAGAAGCATCAGAATAAAGTAAAATATAATGTAATTATATCTTAAGAAAATATAATTACATTATATAAGTATAAATATGAGTAAAATGCTAAATTTTACAACTAAGGGTTTATTTTAGAGAGTCAGGAGGCAATTAGAAATATTTTAATAATCAATTTTTAATTTTCCATTTAATTAAAATGAATACATTAGTTAATTTAATCTTTGAAATTAGTTATTTATATTCCATGTGTATTATGTAGATATGTTAATTACCTATGAAAGAAATCATTAATTTCATTAATTATTTCACGCAAAAAAATTTAAATAATAATTTATCATTAAGAATTAAATCAGAAATATTTCAGTGAAAGAGATGTAACTTTTCTTTAAAAAAAGTAATTCAAACATTTTACTAATTATCCATTTAACGTGTTTAATAAAATCTCGTACAAAAGCAATGAAAGTATTTGTATATTTTTTATAGAGTATATAAAACACATATTTCGATATTTATCAGTGTAAAAATACAAACGAAAACTTCATGCTGGAATTTGATATAAAATTGCTGACAAGGCAATGGCTTTTTAAAATAAGTAATTCACAGAGAGGTCTAAGTATTTAGACTATAAAACTTTAATTTAGATTTATAAAGTAAATGTGTATGCGTTATTTATTTTACATTTTGTATATTATAAATGCATCTAAGAAATAGAGTATTCTGGCTTCCAAAAGTTAAGGTACAACCAACGCGTTTTTCAAAGCACATTTGGAATCAAATGAAGATAAAAAAACATGAAATTTGAAACATACAAAAAGTTACCATGATTTACAAATAAAGAATTACATCTACAAAAGAATATCGTTTAACAAGCAATACCAGATTTTGGTGAAAAATAAATGTGTTTTAAACTACCTATTCATCATTCACATAGAAACCTTATCCTTAACTTTTATTTCATTATTTTAACATAGAGCGTCAAAGGCTTGTTGTATCTTAATTTTAGAACCCATTGTAAGTTAAAAATGAATATAAAATATACATAATACAAAGAATAATAAAAACTCATGAATCATCCAATAACACCAAATTATATCAGTCAAAATTGCGAAATAGCAATAAATTATGTACCCAATTAAAATGATACAAAAAAAACTAATTCAGCGAATCTCAACCTGCGACCCACCGAGCTGTTTTAAGTGGTCCGGTCATGGCCTATTGTTTTGAGAAATTCACTTATTTAAGACCATTGTATTAAAAATTTGAAGAGAAATTCTTTGACAAGAAATCAAATATATCAATTTTACTTTTTGCGGTTGGTTCGTACGGGTACGAATTGAATTTCTTTTTCTATTTGGAATGGTTGCGGTTAGAGGTAACAGACAACAGTGGAGTAGCGATAATTTTATGGGTGGAACTAATTTTTATCTTTCATATCTTACAAGTGAAAAATATTCGAAGAAAATATATCGTACAAGGCGATTGGTGGTCGACTACTTTGTAGTGAAAAACAAAAATGGATCAGTAACTGTTTAATTTGTCACGCGAGTGCTGTATTTAAAAAATATCAATAAACAGGAATCATTCAATGACACTTCCTCGAAGATCTCTTTCAAGAGGTGATAAATAGGCTTTCTTGGATAATCTTTGCAAAAGCAACAAAATGTTTTCTCAGTGGTGATATCACAGTGGTAACAAAGACATCCTATGAAGTTTGTTATATTATTGATAATCCTATGAAACCGTTTACTGACATAGAAATTGCGAGGAAGTGTTTCTTAAATTCTTCAAATTTAGTGTTAGTGACAAAAATAAAAAAAAATATATAAATAATTTATAAAGCAAAACAGGAATTATATTATTTTGATCTATTTTCCACATTTTAAATTTCTAATGTTATCTTGGTTATAAAGCATTTCTCCCCACTCTCCCCCATTTATCCTCATGTTGTGGTCCGCAGGAGATAACTAACAAATGCATGCGGCCCGCGTAAAATAGCTGGCATATGCATGCGGACCATCAGAAAAAAAAGGTCGAGTACCCCTGCTCTAATTGGTAAATCAGTCCAATATTAACCAGCTAACTGTGACTCAACTGTTTGAGATCGCACAAACACGTTCGTCTCAGAATAAAGAGCGATGACAAGTACACTCTCGTCAGTCACAGAGTAAGTGTCGCTGTTGAAAAATATTGGATAAAAAAGATTAATTTATTTCATACATAAAATTGCCAATTTTATTACTAATACTTATTTATTTGGTTAACAAAAATAAATAGTACATACATATTTGAGTTTTTATGAATATCTATGAATTTTACTGACCGTCAAAATTCCCGAAGTGGGAGACTTATACGCACATGAATTTATTTCCTTTGTTACTGACAAATTATTTCCTATGTGTCTTAGCACTAAGGAAGTTCTGGAATAGATGCTGTTGTGTTGATCATAGTTCTCTTACCAGAAATCAATTTTACCTTTTCACCCCAATAAATAACTGTGCTTAAGGTATCCGACTACGTTCGGAACCGTGATTATAAAAATGCGCATAAATGAATAATTTTCTCATGAAATTTAGTGTCACTTAGATTAGAGAATACACGTATAAAATTGTTTTAAGGACATTTTGACAAAAAAATTATTTAAGTACAATATTTTGACAAAAAATGAACATAGAAAGACTAATTTTCAAAATGTTCTCCTTTTGTGAAAAATGCTTCTATTATAATAATATTTCTCCTGTGCATAGCTGAGATCTCTGTACAGAGGCTCATCTACGAGTTTTGAAAAATTCAGATTATTGTTAGAGTTACAACCCATTGAAATAATTATCGGCGTTTTTTTTCTTAAAATTTCTCCCCTCTGTTGTCGTAAAATATGAAGAACCCCACTTCTAAGCTATATATTTAAAAAAAATTCTAGTTGAGCCTCTGTACAGAGATCTGAGCAGGCAAATACAGGCAAAATATTATTATAATAGAAGCATTTTTCACAAAAGGAGAATATTTTGAAAATTAATCTTTCTATGTTAATTTTTTGTCAAAATATTGTACTTAAATAATTTTTATTGTAATACTATTCTTAAAACAATTTTATATACATTTTCTAATCTAAGTGACACTAAATATCATAAATATTATTCTTGTATACGTTTTTTGCAAAGTCACGGTTCCAAACGTAATCAGATACCTTAAGGCAGTATGGTATTGGGCCATTACTCTAATGTCAATACATGATTCTAACATAAAAAAATTGCCAACAGTTATCAGTAGACTCTGCGTGTGGTCAGCGTCACACATTTGTCTCATGATTGAACGTACCTGAAGGAACCCTATTATATATCAACTTTACGATTTTTGCCTTTGCCCCTATAAGACTAACATGTAAAACCTTATCATCACCCATAAATAAATTCGTCATGCGAACTTAAACGCTGTTTCTGTCGGTGTATATGGGAGCTCATGATTTCACCTTAAATTTTTCAAATTTTTATTTATTTGTTTTACTCCAGCTGGCCGCAAAGTATTTTAAACATCTTGAAATTTGAGAATGTGCTTTATTTTTTCTCAGAATTACAATTTAAATAGCCAAAGGTCACTACTTGCTACGCGTGACGAGTATACTCGCCCAGACACAAAATTCTGCAACTTCTGCATGATACGAATACTCGTCAATCACAGTTAACTAGTTAAAAAGTAATTGAATCGGGTTTTTTTCCTTCTCTTAAAATAAATCAATATTACGAATCGACAAAAAAAAGTCCGTTTCAAAATAGAGAACAAATTTTTCATTTTTGATATAAACAGCTAATTAATGTATAACTGTTTATATTCCACGGCACTCTTTTAAGCAAAGATGCCACCAGTCTTTTTTTTCTTTAGTTGCTTCATCCGAAATTCGGGCCCATCCTTAATACCTTTTTCAGATCCTTTTTTTTCCCCGCATATTTATACACTAATATTTTTTATATAACTGAGCTCTTAAATGTTCGAAAGCATTTAGATAAAAAGATTGGGTCGAAGTGTGTGTTTCTGCTGCATAAAGTAATACAACAAACTGATTTTTTACATATATTTTGAGTCATTCCCCTTATGGTTCATCTTAGTTCATCAAGGACCATTACTTAATAATTCATAAATTTTTATGCAAAAACAGCAGAATTGAAAATATCTATTTTTATACTAATTGTAAAATACAACTGAAATCACATTTAAAACAACAGTTCCAAATTTAAACCCCTTTCTGGTAAGCAAAACTTAACTCGTTTGCGCATAATTTGAGAAATACGTGTTAGAAACTGCTGGAGGAACCGCTTTTAACCTCATTTTAATAATGGAAAATTTTAGATCAACTATCGTTTGGGAACTATCTTCATATTTTGCGCAAAGAAACGTCAGGAAATCTCAGATTAACTGAAATGAGGGTCCAAATAATTCTTGAGATGAATTGGTCACCAAAAATATCTTGATTTATACGCATGGTTTCTTCATTTGTATGTCATATTTTGTTGTTGTTAGAACAAAGAACATCATTCGTTCATTTATAATAATGCAACAAACTATGTATTAAGTGCCATCATCAGTTGAGAAGAAAAGCAAAGGTTCTGTAATCCTACTGCATGATACTACAGATCATATGCAAATTTTGAAAACAGATCCTCTAGAGGCGAGCTGGGGACCCATAGTTCCCCTGCTTCTTTCTAGGAGATCTGCAAAGGTCCCTCATTAAAAAAATAACTGGAAAACATATTTGAAAGAAAAATCATTGAATTAGAGATCCATTTGCAGTAGATGTGTACGAAAAAGATGATTTCGCAGCAGAAGAAAAGATAGCTGATAGAAATTTCCACAGATGGAGCTTTGAGAAACTGTTTAACAGGAATGAATGAAGTCTTTTCTAAACTTTTGGAGTCACTTTCAGGAAAGCTTTTTCGAGTTGTCCACGAGAGCTCTGAAAGTTCTGATGCCTTTCAAACTACTTATTTATGTGAAAGAGCATTTTCAGATTTTTCTCATCTTAAAAATAAGTATAGAAACCGTTTAGACAGCGTAGAACAGAAATCGATACTGCAAATATCAAATATTACCCCTGATATAACATCACTTGTAAAAGAAATGCAGCACCGTCCTTCTTATTAAAAATTGGATTGATACAGGAAAGTACATTATTTATTTACTCAACATTTAATTATTTAAGGGTTTTTTTCTAATATGGCCTTTAAGCATAATTTTAAAATGGAAGTTGCGGAGATCTTGAACAAGGACCCATCCTGGGGCTCCCGGAAAAGTTGCTGTAGCTCATTTTAGACTTTTGACAGGTCATGACTGTCTGAGATCACATCTCTACAGAATTAGTATCTCCAACTCACCGGACTGTACTCTGCGTGACGCTGGTCAGCCTAAGACCACTGAGCATTTCGCCGTGCGCCCTGCACTAACTTGCCTTAATTCAACTGTCGAAAGATATTGAAGAGCACATGCACTATTGGCATAGGTGATATTGCAGTGTGTGGCATTTGTAAGAAAATAAATAAATTTACTAGAAATTAGTATTTTTAAAAAATATTTTTATATTATATATAACTAGATATATTGATTGATTTCTTACAGGAAAAAAGTGTTAGAGTATAAGTAGCAGAGACATTTTTAGGATTGTTCAAGAACCTTTAAATCATTCAGGAATTAGGTAGAGGTGTTCAAAATCTTGGGGGTTAGCGATGTTAGGCTAATATATTGAGGTGGGCCGTGGTGTAATTGAAAGTTTAAGAGTCGCTGCAATTCGGCATTTATTGTCACCTTTTTGCAGGATATTTCGTTCACGTAGCCACTCTAAACCAAAACCTAAATGGAGAAAAATGCTAATGCTATTTTTTTTTTCAAAAATATTAAGATCTTAGTGCTAATACATCACCGGAACTTTCAATATTAGTAAAAACCTTTCTCATTGTCAATGACTTTAATGCTTACAGTATTTACAGATAAGCATAAAAATGTGAAGTTGTTAACATGCGTGATGTGAGTAATTAATGTGTAATGATAAATATTAAAAAAAATCCAGAAATCTTCATAATTTACTCTACTCATTTCTATTACTCAAAAAAATTATTTTAGCACTTTAACCCATCAGAAGAGAGACATCGCTTAAATTCTATTTAAAACACATTTTTTATACATTTTTATTTGTATTTTTGAGGTAAGTTATTATATTTTTTCATGTTACACTGTCATGAATATAAAATTCATTCTTTTGAATATGTTAAGATATGCGGGAAAAAAAACATTATTTTAATGAGGTTTTTTAAAGAATTAGTTTTATTTACAGCGAATGCATATAAATTTACATCTTTTTAGGTAATTATCCATTTAATAGTCATTTATGCAAAACATAGTGGAAGAAAAGACATAAAATATAGCTATACTTTTATTGAAAAAGTTTTTTTCCCTTGACATGGTCATAAAAGTTGGATATTTCTAGTGTAATATGAAGTAAATAGACTATTGTGGAACTTGTAATAACTCAGAGTTACGCAGAATGGACATATAACGAATACTTTATTCACAGCAGTCTAGAGTAATATAAGAAGCGCGCGCGTAAATCTTACCAGAATATATTAACATTTCCTCAATAAATTTTCTGTAAGCGGCCATTTAAAAATTCTTCCTTTGAGTCACGAAAGCTATAAACTTGGAGCCCTGATATGAAAAAAATTGGTATTTTTTTCCACCTGATTAAAATTCAACTATCCTATTATGCGAAAAAACCAATAAAAGAGACTGTAGTTATCTTCTATATTGCCAAAACAAAATGAGCAAACGCCTTTGAGGTATTGGAATAAATGCTTTTATGTGTACCGATATATACTTTTACTGTCATTTCTTACGCTTCATTTAGAAGTGCATTAGAATACGGGAAATGACTTGGGCTAAATTAGAAAATGTAGTTGATTTATTGTATATATATATATATATACTCTGGCAATAACTAGTTTATTGTACTCAGATTTAGCGCGGGCTGTGCAATTTTTAGGAAAATTATCTTTTTCTAGTAATGGATTTAGATATTCTATCCATTATTTTCCATAAGTTTTTGTTCAGTTTTATTAACAGAAAGGGGGAATGTTGGCTGGTAAGAAAACATGTTCAAACCCACTTTTATATAAGTTATTTTATATATAAGAGCTGTCCTAAGTCAGCAATGTTTATAATACTCTAACATCCATATATTTATATTTTAAACTCTGTTATTTTTTATTTCTCATATATCCCTTCTAAAATCATCTGTCTGGTGTTTATCTTACAATTTCAATTTTTTTCAGATTTAATTATTGATTATTCATCTGTTTTTAGTAGAGAATTTTGAATATATATTTGTTTGTATATGTGATATGTGAATATGTGTGTATGTATGTATATGTATGTATGTCTATGTATATTATAATGTTCGTATGCTTTTTGTATTTGTACTTTGAAAATCTTATTAATCTTATATTTCCTAATCTTAACCATTGTGTAATTTTTAATTACTGAATGCCTCTGTTTGCATGTGAGCAATTTTGTACTTTTTTCTGTATTTATTGTAATTGTATCCATTCTTCTATCTTTTCCCTTTTGATTATCATTTGTGTCTGCATCCTTTTACTTGATATACCACTATTGATTGAGTGTTGACTTACTTTGTAAGCCTTGTATTGTACTTGTCGGCAAACAAGGAGTAAACCAGTGGTCTCCAAAAAATATATTAGCTTCAGCATTTAATTTTATTATTTTGTTGCAACTGAAAAGATGTTTCTTATATCAATATATTTTTCCATCAAAAGCTTATTTTGTAATAAAAAAATATACATAAATTTTAATAAATACAAATAAATTGAATAATACCAAAATCGCAGAACAAAGCAATTTTATTTCTAAATATATTTCTTTGTAATTTATTTGAATATATTATAAATAAATATATGTAGTAGATTGCACTTGAATCAAGACATTTGGTAGGATTTTATTTTTGTTGCTGTTGTTGCAGTAGTTAAAAGGACCGTTGAAGAAACACGTCACTATTTTAAAATCCACATTTTGCGTAACACAAGCAAATAGTTAAGAAAAAACACACACACGGACAGTAGAGCGAAACACAAAAACATTTTTTCGCTCTGGATATCTCAGATTTTATAGTTTTCGTCAACTAGAAGCTTTTAAATTGATATTACTTCCAGTAGACTTGTGTGATCGATCAGAATACATGGATGATGCAAGATTGCATCACCTCGTTTTAAAAACGTTAACGTGGCAAATTTTCAGGAGAAAAAGTTGTGGTTATTTTCCGTTAGGCTGGTAAGTTAAAAATTAATTTTCACACAAAGTCTTGGAGAGTCAAGACTGTTATTAAATACAATTGTTCGAGTGAATTAAAGTGAATTATTATATATGTCTTGTTATATAAGTGACTCTGTTTTAATCCCTTTTATTACTAAAATACTACCTATTTAATAAATAAAACACTAGTAATTCAAATTATTATTGTCTTATAATTAAACGTATACTATTGGTGATAATAATTTTGAAAGAAAGGCAGTCAGGAGAGAGTAACATTATATTTCAATATCTTAATTTGTATGGCGGGTTATACGAAGACTTGGTTTGTCTTGTCTTTATTAACTGGCGAAGATTCTTATTAAAAATTATGCGTAATTAGTGTTTGATAGAACTTTGAGTCCTTCGAGCTGCGATTTGATGACATAATCATCCCTTGTGAACTTCGTGGAAATGATCGATAGAATAACAGAGCTGATAAATTTAAATCTAAGTTTTTAACTTATTATTTAGAGCTTTTTTGACGATATGTTCGTAAAATAATTTAACGAAAATTTTTGCAAGCACTGAGAGAAAAATAATTTTTGCCATTATTGTTTTTGTGAAAGTAGAGATTGTAAAATATTTTATGTATATGGAACTATCTTTCTTTCAAGACAAATTCATAGGAAGTTGCTTAAAGTGTGCTCAGACGTGTAAAAATGTACTGCAATTAATATCGATATTTTATTATACTTTCTCCTAATCTCATAACATAAATACATATCATTTACCAAGAATAAGAGCTACAAATATAATTTTCTATTACCATTTTTATTAACTTGGAAGTGTAATCAGCAGAAATATTCATTTTGAATTAAAAAACAATAAAACAATTGCTTATTTAAATTATCCAAAAGGTAGAGTTACATGCAGAAAACCATCTGCATTAATTTCAAGTTCAACGTTTATTTTAAAAAACTGAGACAAAAACTCGGCTTTATATCTAATGTCACTATTTCATCACATTTCAAGGTTTTTGCATCGCTTTGCTCAATTTTTGTAATTTGAATACACTAATTTTTCTCGAAGCAAAAATATATTCAATCAATTAACAATTGTGTAATGATGTCGATCTTTCGTCTTTTTTGCTCATGTAAAATATACCAATTTTAGCTAATTCTGTTAATAATGCACTTTATAAAAACAATATTAATTAGACTTCGAAACGAGAACAATTGACCGATGGACCAAACATATCACATTATCTAAATAAAATTTCAGATCCGCATTTAAATATCTATATTGAATACCATAAAAAACTTATACACATTTAATATACAAGTTCTTTAACCACCAGAATTACAAGTACATAGGAAAGGAAAGATACATCTAAACCACTCAAAATCGCCAGCAATGCTGAGTCGGAAGAAACATTCAAAAGAGATAATAGCAAGACACTCATAATCGAAATTAGTACCGAATTTTCTCAAAAAATAATCTAATTTGTAAGTACATTATTTGAATAAAAATTTGTTGATTAATTTTATAATTTTTTTATATGTAATTTAAAATTTTTTCAATGTAATATGCCTGCAACCTATTATTTTATTTATTATTGGTGAAAGAATAAAATCTATTGAAATTAAAAAGTATTGCTATATTTTTCTTTAAATGTGTTTGAAGTTTTTTTTTTAACTATAACTATTTTGAATTTACAAGTATAATTATATATATATATATATATATTTCATTTTTCATACCAGAAACTTCATATTTAGAGCTTCATTTTAGAATTTAGTGTTACTACTCACATTGGTAAATTAAATAATTTAAAAAAAAATCGCAAAAAAAAAATAGTGAAATGTTTCCATTTTTAAAACTTTAACTACGACGCTCGATTAAAAGATAAGTATTTTTGGCGAAAGACACTTTTCTAAGGGTATAACAACAAAAGGAGAGAGAGAAAACGAACATTTTGGTTCTACCTGGTGCACATAACGGTAAGATAGAATGTTCAAATGGAGCCTAATGGCTAATAAGGTGAAGCGTAATTCAGTGCTTCTCAAAGTTGCACAACTCGCGACCCAATATTCAATCATTATTTCCATCGCCCCCCATACAATAACAAAGTACTGAATTCAATAATACTATACTTTGACGCTAAAACTACGATACGACTTTAACCTCTTAATATAAACGTCTCGCTAAGCCAAAGCCTTTATTTCTCCACAGACGTATATATACGTCTTTCCGAAGTATGATTTTTTCTGTGTGCTGCTATCCGTAAAATTATTCCAAGACTTTGGAATGCAATAAAAGTACCTTGGCAATGTTTGCGAAGGATTTACTTATTCCAGATTTTTTTTTGCTTCTTTATTCCTCCCCCTCCCCCCAGTATATCACATATGTGTGCCTACGGTTGATATTGGGTTGATACGGTTGATATTGGAAAACGGTTGATATTGGGATTTAAATCGCGAAACTTATGATCGGCAGTCAAGGTTTAATTATAAACCGTACAAAAATTATCAAGATAAGTGTTAATTTTTGTTGTAAATTATATGTATGACAAACCCATGGAGTCACTAGTAATTAATAAACTTGTTCTTGGCTTAGAATTGTTAAATTAATTATAAAATACTTTGAGTAGCACTGATATATTTATAAGTGTAATATATCAGTGTAAATGTGTATTTTATTTTTTATTATGTCAGAATGTATTTTGTTTGATTACCTTCAGAAAATTAATAATTTTTTTAAATAATCTTTTGTTCTCGACTTTTCAATAGGCTCGCGCCCCCCTTGTAGAGTTGTCATACCCCTCAAGGGAGGCGCGCCCCACAGTTTGAGAAACACTGGCTTAAGTACATTATTGGGACGAAGCTTCCAGATTACCTGCGCGTAAAACAGGAGAGTCTAATGTATAATTACCATACCAATGTAATCCAGAAATAATAACTATAATGACTTTCGATAAATGGGACTGATGTCTCGGAGGCCAGTGCCTTTCCTTTTGCGTACCACTAAGCTCGTTTGGAGTTGTGTCAGACGTATTCTACTAGGAATCTTACAATCTAGAAGATAATTGTTTTCTTCTTGAGTTCCATTTCGAATTAGGTACAATGACCAGTGAAGACATATCTGGAGTCGATCTACGTAACATTTGGACACTTGCTTGTAATCGACCACATCGCCCAACAGCTAGGAGTTGCTATACGGGATGTCATTTCAGAAGATAGATGGAACTCCTTGATTGTCATCTAAGATACCCATCCATCATGATGATAAGTCGACAATATTATATACCCTGTAGCAACATTTCTTAAAATTAAATGCCTCTCTAGAGGTTCTACGGAATCCCTCATATAACGTTGAGATTTCCATCTTTTACAGACTAAAAGGCCTCGTGGAAAAATTCAAAAAGTGTAACCATACAAGCTAGATTACTACATAGTCCTCAATGAAGAAACTCTTCTAGAACTAGTATTTTGATCAATATTAAGTCGGAGAAGGTATGTTAAAAATCTTGGAGGAGTGTGAAATCACCCTGATGCTTAAAGGGTTCGAAATGTTAAGAAGCACTCCCGTATATGGTTGACTTTATTTTTCGGATCCCTGGGCATATATTTCAAAAACGTGATGTCCGGGTCAAAAAAGGTATATCGTAATGCAATAAATTTGGTGATGAACAGATGTTCCTAACTTTTCCCCATGATCGAGCCGATCTAATTCGCCGACTGGAATGCGCGTGGCAAAGAATACCGTAAGAGAATATTCGCCAACTCTATAAATTAACAGCTGTTCTAAGACCAGATGTCAATCAGCACATAATAATAATAATTATTATTACTGCTCTTGTATTTCCTGAATAAAATATTCAATTCATATGGCACTATTGACGTTTCGTTTTCAATAATTATCAGCAAATCTACTGGTATTCTTTCCATTTAGACAATTCGCTCTCCTTTTTCAATTCCTACTATTAGCCCACTATCTCAATATATTTATTTATTTATATATTTGTTTATTTATTTATCTTGGTGGAATTTTAGATCGTTAATAAAATACATTTTAAAGCGCTCAATTGAGCTGAAATTTTATAAACAAGATTATTTTCGATGACAATACAACAGTATAATAATAATTAATAAAAATTCATTGATTAAAACTAATTATTTAACGAATTACAAATACAACCACGTTGGCATCATTTTTGGCGACTTGTGTCAAAACTTGAAAATTATTTTTTCTCCGGTGTTAAAGTATTCAATTGAACTGAAATTTATATTGGAAGACTATACAATAGTATAATAATAAATTATAAAAATTAATTTTGATTAAAACTAATTATTTAAAAAATTACAAATACAGCCACGTTGGCAAAATAATCTGAATATATTATCTGACAACTTAATTCCTCTTTTACATTTATAATTATATAAAGTCAATACTTTAATAGATAAGTACCAAAAGAAACTATATTGATCAAAATTAAATAATACTTATTGATTGTAATACTACCGTGCAAATTACTCCTTATTAATTTTGACAAATCAAGTTCATTATGAACCTCCAAAAACACGACATGAATAATTTATTTTATCCCAACGCACAGGAAGAACGATAATTATATAATTTAATACATGTTTGTGAGTAGAAATTTTTAAAAAAAACAGCTCAACTTTAAAAGTTAATAATAATATTATTTTTTTGTAACTTGGCACTTTTTTTAGGGTGAAATGAACCTTAAAAATAGTGTCATTACAATTCAGTTGACCATGATTTAAAACTACGATGCCTGTTACAAACAGATCTCGTGTAGCTTCGGAATTTGACGTAAGTAATCAATCAATTAAGGCAAATTTCTTTTTAACATGTAGACTCATAAGCTCACGTTCTATAAGGAAGTATGAGATTTATGACCATGAGTTACAAGACCGATCTTTCCTCTCTCTTTCTCTTCGTTTTTTCTTTCTGGTAAGAACGTGCGACTTGCCCCTGGCTTTTCTGTCTGATTGATTGTTTCTTAATGTCACACATTGAAGCAAATCGAGGGCTATTGGCAGAATATTTCAGGCAGTAGAGTTCACCCAAATAGCTTAGAGCAGTGGTCTCCAAACTGTTTTCCACGGAACCCTGGGGTTGCAAGAGGCATACCCAAGGGTTCCATGAGTTGCAATAAAAAAATCGAAAAGTAAATTATAGATGGGAATGCAAAATGGATTCACTTTTTTTATGAAGTTCGTACAGTTATAAGTATCTATATATATGATATGTATCTATATATATGACTCATCTTATTCATAAAAACTGAAAGTTTTATTTATACACAGTAACTTTATTTTGCAGTACTTTTTGAACTTTTATTACTATCCAATAAAATAACATTAAATCGCGCGCGCACGTTTTACCAGTGCTTCTCAAAATAATTACAATTCAATATTTGCAACCCAATTTTCAATCATAACTTTCCTCACCCCCCATATAATAATAATGTATTGAATGTAATAATAATGTACTTTGATAAAGTTTTGTATAAGCTGTTTTTAAAAGTAACATGTATTTTAAATATGTTACTTTTAAGTAATAGAATATTGTGTTACTGTTCCTTTCTAATTTTTAAAGTGGAACAGCTTGCAATAAATGTACGACGTGTATTTAATTTTCATTATGTCAGAATGTATTTTGTTTTGCTTCATTTCAATCATAAATTATTTTTAAAAATATTCTTTTATTTTCCGATTTTTTTTTCAATATGCTCGCTTACACCCTCCACGTAGGATTATCACGACCCCTTTGGGGGGGCATGCCCCATGGTTTGAGAATTTGTATTATATATAATACCTACTATATAATGGATATTTACTATCTCGGGTTCCACGAAATAATTTTATACTCATTTGTCCAATCTCTTGAGGAATTAAATAGTTTCCTAATAGAAAATGTACCTTTTTGTATTTGTGGAAAAAACACCTTTAATAAAGATGAAGGAACAACTTTTCGACATATCAACAGATTAAATGTTAAAATCTAAATTGAAGCAAGAACAGCTCTAAAATGTTAGCTTACAAATTCGTGCAAAATACACAACATTTTTCACACATCTATAAACATTTTGATGTCATTCAAAACAGTGTACTTACGTAAAAAATACTTCTCAATGCGACTGGCTATGAAAACAAATTAAACGTAGAATATGTAATGCAATTGCAGATACTCTCAATAGGCCTTAATTTTGACAGTGTATGAAAAAATACTAGCACATATCCCAGTTACTAAATATAATGCATGGGTAGGCGGCACTTGAATAACAAATTAAAATTATTAAGGAGTAGTTTATATTGAAATATATTATATTTTTATTTTTTAACAAATATAAGTACAATTTTTTAAATTGCCTTCTTATAAAGCACCTATAAACTGTTGATCAATTCTAAGCATTACATCGAGATATATTCTTCTAAGTGTGGACTGGTGATCAACGAAAACACCTAGACTATATGTTCCTTGAGTTGAAAAAGTTGACCAGTGGTCTTCCGTAGCAGTGATACGGAAGACCACTGGCTTAGAGCAGAAAATAAGACCCCTTGTGAAGCAACTCCCATCGTATTCAGCCTTTTTTAAGCAAAAAATTTGTTTCAAGTTTACAGAAAAAATTCTATAGAGTTTGTTTAAAAAGCAGTTGCAATTCTTTAAAGGGATTAAAAAGGAACTTTTACATTCCTAACATAGTTCAAGAATTACAAAGTTATTTAGCTCATAAAGTACAAAGAAATGAAGAAGGAAAAAAAATACCTTTAATCACAAATGAAAAAACGCACAGGTACAACAAAATAATTTGTTTTTCCTAAAACTAACTCAGATTATACAATTATTTGAATGATGCTACCACATCCTGTTAATATTTTTATTTATTTTTTCATTTTTATTTTATACAAATGAACCGAAATTTCTTAAAGAAAAGCAATTTATTTTTGATTCCTCTTCTCTCTCCTTTTTAGATAAACTTAATCCTAGTGCAGCCAAATGCGACCCCATCTTATCTAAGGGATTGGGTCAAGGACTGCAGAAGTGATCCGTACATTATTTTAATTTATAATAAACGGTAGAATTTTTAATCATAAAATTGAATCAAATTTTTTCGCAATTTCAGATGGGAAGACTAAATGAAATTCATTAGGTAGAGAACGCGTACTTTTGTGGTCAGCGTTACCAACAGAATCGTAAATACAATTTGAGGTAGGTTTCAATTTAAAACGAAGAAGATAAGAAATAAATGGACCACATAATTAGGGATTGTGTAATGTATCTAGAATGGGGTTGGTTGAGTAAGAAGAATTTAATCTGAAAGTCAGCATAAGAGTTTCACCATCAACTCTCATAGTTCTCAATTTTTATTTAAGGACTTTTACGTGACATGGGAGTAAGAGCAGAAACACCCAATTCTACACATTAACAGATGCGAGCGTAGCTTAAAAATGTGCAATATAATTAAAAGTTACTTTAATAAGCCTTTTCATAGAAAATATTATAAAATTCACGATTAATAAAAGGTCTTGTTTTAATTACATTAAGATGCGTAGATTAATAGTACTTTAAAGGAAAACAAATTGATGATAAACTGTCAGAATAAATATTATTTTCCAAGTTGTTCTCAACAGCCCAAAAGACAATCTGGTTTCAGATACATTCGCCTGAAAGGCAGTGGGTTTTATTTTGAAAGTAAGTTTAATACAGGGTTGCGCACGTGATTAGAATACACACCGCAAACCATTCCCAATCTTGAATTCGTCTATGTGTGAGTACCTCAGTTTTATTAAACCCATAATATTGATTAAATAAAATATTTTGCTAAATACTTTCATAGAAAGGAGGGAAATAAATCTTTCAGTGTGTGTGTGGAAGAATAATTATTATTATTATTAATTTATGAAATGCCAGGCCATTGACCATCAGATCATTTGGCAATGAGCTCTCCAATACTTCTTTATAATACAGTCCAAACTCTTAAGGTATCCGACTACTTGCGACAACTTTTTTTTGAAAAAAAAGAGATATGGAGATCATTTTGTGATTTTTATATTTATTTAATATATTTTAAGGAAAAATCCTAAAATTGGTAAAAGAAAAAAATTATTATTATTAAAATGGGAAAAAACTAGTAAAAATGTACGAAAAATTACATAAACGGGGCCCACTCTGTACAAAGATTTTATGAACAAATTCTCAATTTTTCAATTTTGAAGTTTTACTTTGTTATTCCTGTTTGAAATGACCTTCATGATAAGAGATATTTTAATTTTTACAAAAGCTAGAGCACTTTATCTTAGCGATTATACGGAATTGCTTAAAAAAACATTGACTATATTCACATAAAGGACTGCAAATTTTGAAATAAAACAGTTATTGACAAATCTGAAACTCAAAACACTTCTACTGTTATGTAGAACATAAGCAAAAAATTTCAGCTAATTATTTTTAAAACTTTTTGAGCAATCGCTGTCCCCGTTTGAGTTTTTCAAAAAAAAAAAACACATTTCGAGTAAAACGCATTTTAAAGTTTGACATCTTGTGTAAAGTTATGGCATTTGCTTTTACTAAAACGCTTGTAGTTTTTGTTCTAGTGGAGGGAAAATAAAGTACTTGGTATTGTTATTAAGTTAATAAAATGGTCTATAAAATAAAGTCATAAAAAAATTTGCCAATTTTTGAAAAAAATCATGCTTTTAGGATAGTCGGATACCTTAAGGGCAAAGCACACGTCTAAATGAACAGCTTCTATTACTTGCTTAGGGTTACGCAAAACACATAAAGGTGAGACAGTCAGATTAAAATGAAACAAATGATATCAAAGGCACAGTCATGTTCAATTAATAGTCTAATCTCAGCCACAGCAGTAACCCTAGGAGAGTTGGAGATCCAGTCAGGTTTTAATACACCACACACCACCCTCCAAAATTTACTTTTAGAAGCACCGGCATCTGCATTACGAAATTAGTTTTTATAAATCTTTTAAATTTCAAGTTTAGATGAGTGATTATTCTTTGGAAGGCTTTTAGAGAATATATGTGCATCTTTTTCTCAAAAGGTCCAATATCTCATTCCCCCAAAGACTACAGTGCGATGGTGCCCACTGGAAAGAAACCTTTGACTGAATTCTGCTCAGTAGCTCCCTGCAACTTCAGACTCAAGATATTTCTTTTTCTTGGTTACTGGTCAAGTCTCCTGAAGGGCAAAAGTTGAGTCTGATAAAATTACAGCCTTATCAGGAAGTGAGAGATGAACAGAAACCTGCAGAAAGGCTGAATGGATAACCTCGAACTCACCTTCTTAGTGAGTCGTATGAGACCCAACTTTTAGGTAAAAGGAAAGGTTTTAGGTAAAGTATTAAAACCTCACAGTTTTGAAGCTTCCAGATTGGCTACTTAAGAAAAGTTTTTAAAACAGAAAATGAGTCTGGCGAGTATCAAAATTGATTGCAAGGCGTTTGTAGGTGATATTCTCCATAACATTTCTTGACTTTTGAAAGATCGAATCTTTAATTAAGTTTGATGTTTTGATATAATGTTTTGATAAGCAAAACCTGTCTCTAGATTCCCTCACTATAGACATTAATGGGTTTAATTCAATCACAGTAGTATGCCACCATTTAAAGTTTTTAAAATTAGATTTAGAATACAATATCCTATTGAATTGCGGAAACAACTATTAAATTCTCTCTTCTATTAAAATACACTGAAGAGTAAAAAACACTTGTACAGGCATGCGTATGGAACCAATCAGAGTTCGGCGCTGTGGTCAGCAAAGCCTATATAAGGCAACGAGTGCCTGGCATAGTTGTTAGATAGGTTAATACTGCTACAATGGTAGGTTATCAAGATTTAAATGAGCTTGAACGTGGTGTTATATTCTGCGCACGAGAGATGGAACATAACATGTCCGAGGTAGCGATGAAAGTTGGATTTACACATACGACTATTTCATGATTGTACCGTGGATATCGGGAATCTGGTAAAACATCAAATCTATGACATCGCTGCGGCTGGAATAAGAACATGCGAAAACGGGACCAACGACGACTGACGAGAATCATTGAGCGTGGCAGACATGCAACCCTCCCGCAAATTGCTGCAAATTTTAATGGTGTGTCATCAACAAGTATCACCATGTGAACCATTCAACGAAACATCATCGATATGGGCTTTCGGGTCGTTTCAGCTAGCTGTTAAGTTGCCTTGGGCAATCTTCTTTGAAAGCGTAGTGGAATTCGGTGTTTCTTTCTCCTATATGTTCAGTCACAGAAAAATTAAAACGAAATGAAAGGTAAAAAAAGAGGAAAAAATGAAATAAATAGTATGTTAGAAGTTGAAAAATAATTATATTTTCTTCAAAGAAAATTTATTTTTCTGTCATTTTTTAAAAATTAAAATATATATATATATATATATATTTGGTATTGCGATTTGAACCAGAAAAAAGCATCCTGTATTCATTTTTGAATATGAGAGTAAGAAAACGCGCTCACTTTCCTGTTTTTTAAAAAAGTAATGAGGTAAAAAGAGCTAAGGCCCTATCTCATTTTTAAACAATAACACAATAAATATTACATACGATGATTATATTTATGAAATAAAACCAATCTTTCTCTATTCAGTTATATTTTTTAATTTAAAATAGCATAAAACGGTTTCAATACTTTTAATTTATTTTAATTAAAATCATATAAAAAAGATATTTTTATGTTAACTGAATATTTTTCGGAAAAAATTTTAATTTTCCTTCCTAGTGTTCTCTTTTTCGAACTTCTTGTATTAAATAAAAATTCCTTTTCTACATCGTCATTTGTGATGGACATAACACACATTCAGTCAATTATTTTTAATTTTAATGGGGGATATACTTCTTCAAATGCGCATGACAGTACTTCTAACCATTTTCTACTCAAGTTAAATTTCTTATCTTTCTGTTTCTTTTATTACAAGGAAAAATGTCACACATCGATAACTACATTTTCACACAATTCAGTCATTACAAATTCTATTGTGAGAAAAGTTCTCACTAATTAATTTTGTCTTTCAAAACAGTACACTTAAAACAATTTTGTTCAGTGAAGTTAACCGACAGTTCTCCACAATGTATTCATACCAAATTTTAAAAACAAATTTAACACTTGAAAATGTATCCTGTATTAAATTTTTCAGTATACACAAATATTTCCTGCTGTAGGGAAGATAAAGTATGAGAGAGATGTAGTGTGCGGTTGTGAAAGAATGTTTTCGTACGTGTAGACTATTTTTGAAAATTTAAATATCACTGAAGCTGATCATATAACTGCAAATGAGCCTTATTTTAGTGTGTGCTGGTATCAAAGTAAAACACTTTACAATATTAAACAGCCTATGGGTTTATACTCAACATCAAACTAATCGCAAAATGGCTTACAACTTCTATTCAAATTGTAAAGAAACTGAAATATAAATATATCTTACTGCAGTCAAAAATATTCATAATATGTAAATATCCTATTCCTCCACTTATTTCAGTACATTTTAAAAACTGTAGCTGAATGCAATTTTTTATATTTATAAACGAGGCATAAAAGCTCACACAGTCGTAAAAATGTCTTTATCATTTTTAAATACACTGCTATAAACGTATATGGATTGTAAGATCAGTCGTAAAATCCTAAAAGCTTTTAGAGGAGCTAAAAACATGTAATTTTGGATTGATCAAATTTTTAATATAATACACAAATATACATGTTATTAAGCAAATACATTTGAAAAATCAAACTTCCTTCTGAAATAAACGTAATTGAAAGAAAAATGTTTAATTGCAAATGAGTGGAAATACATGTTTATCTAAGGGGTATCCCCAAAGTGAGGTAATCCTCAAACTTAAGACTCAAACTCAGAAGCACAACAATACATGAGGGCCAGGAACTACTGTGCCCATCATAATACACGTGACCATTGGATGCTGAGGTAAATGAACAGATGTCCCGATTTGGTGGTCTGTCTGAAAAGAGACCTTCAGTGTTTAAGACCCGAAGCAAGCTTGGTACTCATTTATCGACCCAATGTAGCGTGGATGAAAGGCAGAGTCGACCTTGCGCAGCCCGTTAATAGAACCCCAGACCTGTGGTGTGGAAGCACTATACACTACCACTCGATCCTATTCGGTGAAAAATAAAATTTAATGTTAGAATCTTATATAAATCCCTAATGAATGAGGGAGTCCAAACTTTTTTTTTCATGTAAACTGTTTAGATGGAAATGGTTAATTATGAACATTTCACAAGTTGCATAAATTAAAATTAACCGTTTTAGTTTACATAAATTTTTAAGGGTACAGAAGGTGTATTTCGGCAGCACGAATTAATTTTAAAAGGAATACGGTTACGAAAAAGTAGTACAAATCTATCTAAAGTAGGGTTGGTTACCTTAGATATTGTCGAACACAACAATGCATTGGAAGCCAATTCCACAATTCGTTGTTATAAAAATGTATGGAAAATTACAAGATTTATTTTTGCATTTGTAATTTATATATATATATATAATTTTTCCTGGGAGCTTTAAAAGCTAGAGTGGCATCCATCAAAACCGCGGTTCTCTCTCTGTTTTCCAGATCGCCCCTGACTAAGCCGGCTCTGCCATAGTAAGTGAAAATGCCGGATTTTGTTTGTCAAGATCATTTTATAGCAGACTGCATTTTTCATGTGTTTTAGATGGTCGTTTTATATTTTCTACATCAATATCTTAATGTCTGAATTTAAAATTACAAAAAATTCTTGACATTCGCATCAATGACCATGATAATTTTTATTAGTATATGAATGTGTCATCAAACGATTACATGACTAATATTAACACATTATTTTAACCATTTAATTAATATTAAGTATAACATAACGCACACAAATTTTCTAAACTTTAAAATAAATATTTCGAAAACTACTTCAGCTTTACTCAAAATTTTTTATTCCTACGCTTTAGCTTCTCAGTTTTGCTTCTATGTAAGAATTTATTGTAATTGTATATTCATCAATTTTTTTAGTATATTTTTTGCTCTTAGCCTGCGGTTTTCAACTGAATTGTATGAAATCTTCGAAATATATTAAAATATACCAAAGAAGCTATATAATAAAATTTGAAATTTTTATTATACTCAAACAATTGCTAAAACTTATGGTAAATAATTTTTAACTGCGCGATGCATTTTTTTTCGAAATTTCAACTGGAATTTCTAACATCAAATTTCTAGCTGTATAAGGTCGAGATTTCAAAAAATATCCAGATTTTAATTACTTATTCACTTAGCCTTCAAAAAAGATAAATGTTGAGGTATTTTGTATAAATAGATATTTTTGAACAATATATAATTCGAATGTTTTTCAATAGCTCGAATTTAAAATTGATTTTTATGTTTATTTATATGCATAAATGTCTACTGTAAATGTTTCCGTATGTTTTTGATTACCATTTATTCAAACATTCAAGTTATAAAAAAAATGTGTGAAAATCTTCATTCATGTTGTCTTTAATGTAAACTGAAGTTCAAGCACTTAAAATTCAAATATAATTCGGTGTATTTTAACAATATATAACCAGGCACACACTGTACTTAAACTTCCCTGAACACTTAGGCTTTGAAATTCTAAAAAAAAAAAAAAAAAAAACTAATAAATCTTAATTAGTTATTTTTTTCGTTATTATTTCTATCAAAGTGTAAGAAATGTTTCAAATGATTTGATGAAGTTTAAATTTATTCATTTTTAGTGGTTGGAAAATTGTAAAGGTTCCAAATTTTAAAGAGTTTGGTGTTTTATTAATTTTTTCGGTATCTTATAATAAAATAATCATGTTTCAAAAACTGAAAGCTTTGATTAAAATAAGAAAAATGAAGCGAAAGAATATACTTAAAAAAAGATAATTTGTCTAACTATATAAAATAGCAGATTGCCCTGACACGCCCCAACTCTCTTCAGTTTGAAATTAATATGAAACCAAAAGGGAATTGTAACATATTTTACTTATGCGTTGGGACTTTTGGAAACTTTAAAAATACAAGCTAGCAAACAAACACTTCTTGGGTTCTAAAGAAATTTCTCTCTGATTTTTTACGATTGCCCCAGGGTCAAAACACGGGGTTCCCTGCGAGTCATAAAACTCCTGCTGTGTTGCTTCCTCCGTCCCTCATTATCTTTCAAGATGTTAAACCTTAAAAGGGGGAAAGGATTTCAGAAAAGTGCGGCTAATCCGCTTTTGAAAACGTTACTTGAAGGCAGAAAAATCCGTGCAGTCCATTTTCGAAGCATCTTTACACTGACGGAATTTTCCGTGCTATCCGGTTAGAGGGTTAAACATATTAGACACGGAATTCCTGTTTCGTCCAATAGCCAAGCCATAATATTGTTGCAACTTCGAAATTTGATTATCTGTAAGTCTTCCACGGCCAGCGTCAGAAAGCTTCTGAGATTTCATGCTATTTCTTAAGGCACGTAATCTACTCCCCATTTGTTTTTGAACATGCCGTATGCATTCCAACTTTTTAACTTCAAAGTCATTTCTGTAGACTTTTCCTTCGGATACAGTGTTAAATGCCTTGGAATCACCATCACCCAGATAATTGGCATATTTAACATTGCGTGGAATTTCGGAGTGTTGAAAAATTTTTAAAATTCCAGCTGATTCCATGCCTCCACTGAAACCTTCAAAAATTTTTTCGCACTTATGGACTTGATTGATTTTGTTTTTGCATACAAAATAATATTTGCTCAGGCATTCAAAGTCTAGAATTTTACCGGTTTCTAGAGATGTCGCAGATACGACTCCATTCAAAGATGTATGGCATCGTTTCTGCCCTGCCAACTACCATCAAATGCTGCAGTGATATCTCTATTGCTTTTGTTCCTCTCCACCGTTTCTTCCACAGCTTTCTTCATAGATGCATCACTGACCTTTGAAAGACTTTCCAAAAGTATTCCATTATAGCGCTGAAATTTTGCAGGTGGTGGTGGCAAATTCATTACAGCACAAAATGTCTTAGCAGCACTTCTACCTTTACCTAAATAGCGCAAGCCATAAGCTAATCTAACGTTTGTGTCGTAAACTCCGTCTGTTGAGTTAGATGCCATTGAGGTAAAAGTTGTCCACAAAAAGTGCACTGCGGAGTTAAGGAAGAGAGTCTCTGCGGCTTCTGGCATCTTCAGTAATGATAAGTGAATTACACTTATTGCAATATTTACATCTTGCCATACTTTTTAAGTAATTCAGAAATTATATTTAAATCAATAACAATATACTTACAGAACTCTGATCATCAGCGGGAATGTCATCCAACACATTTCTGAAGCACTCTCTATTTTAAATTTTGAGGTACAAACCTTTTCATTGCTTTCATTGACTAGTTGTTCAGGATTATCTTCATTTTGTCCATAAAACAGATCTACACTTTTCAAAAGCTTTGGTTCGAGGCATAATGAAAAGAAAATTATTTAAAAATTATGAATAAAAGTAAGATATTCAGATATGCAGCAGCTAGTATAAGTTGCAATAATATATCTAACATAATGTAAAATACTATACTGTAAAGTGTAAACAAAGTAGTTTTAATTCAGTGAAAGTTACGGTTAAGGAAACCGGAAGTTAATGAACTAAAAGTTTTAAAAATAGTGTTTAACATAAAACAGAAAAATAAATTTCCAAATCAATGTGCCACGCCCCTTTAAGAAAAGACTGTGGCACATTTGTTTAGAATTTTAAAATTCAATTTTCTAGCGTTCTAGTTATCGAAGTCTCATAAATAATGCATCAATGGATGCAGCAAAGCGCCCTCTATTTTTTAAAAGTAGAAGAAAAATGCAAAAATGCATGAATTTCAGGTCCCAGCTACCTTAAATGCACGACACAAAGCTTTACGCCTCGCCTGGGCCCGTCAACACCGACATTGGACTGCTGATGACTAGAAACACGTTGCCTGGTCTGACGAGTCTCGTTTCCAATTGAATTAAACTGATGGACGTGTACGGGTATGGAGACAACCTTATGAACCAATGGACCCTATATGTCAACAGGGGACTGTTCAAGCGGATGGAGGCTCTGTGATGGTATAGGGTGTGAGCAGTTGACGTGATATGTGACCCCTGATACGTCTAGATACGATTCTGAAAGGTGACAAGTACGTAAGTGTCCTGTCTGATCACCTGCCCCCATTCATGTCCATTGTGCATTCCGATAGACTTGCGAAATTTCAACAGGACAGTGCTACACCCCACACGTCCAGAAGTGCTACATATTGGTTCAAGGAGCACTTTTCTGAATTTAGACACTTCCACTGGGCACCAAAATTCCCAAACATGAACATTATTTAACATACATGAGATGCTATTGCAGCATGATGTTCAGAAGAGATCTCCACACCCTCTTATTCCTACTGTTTTTTTTTTTTTTTGGATTCATGGTGTATCAATTACCTCCAGCACTACTTCAGACGTTAATCGAATCCATGCCATGTCGTGTTGCGGCTTGTCTGCGTGCTCGTTGGGGCCCTACACAATATTAGATAAGGTGTACCAGTTTTTTCTGGCTTTTCAGTGTATTAGGGAACCAAATAGCTAGTTTTAAATAACTAACCGAACATATTTTAAATAGAGGGCAATGTTAATTGTAAAGATAAAGTTTCTGCAAAACACCGTAAAATCATGTATAGTACACCTAAATGCAAAAAAATAAATTTTTCAATGGGAAGTTAAAAGTTTAAATTTTGACAGTTGATTAGAAATTTGGTTGCATAACTACATTTGAGTTAATTTAAAAAACTCTTTAGGCCTTCTCTTTGGCGACATCAAGATAGTTAGTAAAAGCTTCCAGTAAACAGTTTTTGAGTTAATGTCTAGGATAGTGTCATCTCAGAATACCTCATATGTACTGACTCTCTTTCCTCCTTGGATTCTCTTAAAAATGTATTTCTTCATCTAACAATATAATCGTCGAGATCCAGAAGCAACTTAAAAGCCTAAGAGATAAAAACATCTCAATAGATTTTGCATTTGTTCGCGGACACACGGGCGTTCTTGGAAATGAGCGAGCCGATTGGCTTGCAAAAGCTGCAACCAAGCGCAAAATTGACATTGACGTTAATATTCCTAAATCGTTTTACAAGAAGATCACGAATGAAAGAATGATGAAGTCTTGGAACCAAGAATATCTCATTTCTAATAAGCATAACAAAGAAATTTTTCCCACCATTAATAAGAGACTATCATGTCATCATTTTTACACTAACTACAAATTAACCCAATTTCTCACTGGTCATGGTAATTTCAAAAGCTACCTGAACAAATTTAATTTAGCTCCTTCATCTTTCTGTGACTGTAATATTGGTGGCGAGGAAAATGTAGAACATGTGATCCTTCTGTGTTCCAAGTATGTCAGAGAGAGAAAGATCATAAGACTGGCGTTCAAGAGACGCAACATTAATTCGCCACCGAATTTTCACCAATTTCTTTCCACCAGAAGTGCTTTCAATAATTTCTGTAAATTTGTTGTAACTGTTTGTAATCCTTTTTAACTTCATTTTTTTTAATTGTTTATTTCCCTTGAATGTGTGTTTAATACTTACTTCTGTAAGCCCCGTGTGATACTTTGTGGTGCACGGGGATTTTATAATTGTTTTCAATAAAAAAAAATGTCTAGGATTCGATTGAAGTAAATATTCACCACAAGCATCGAACTCTCTAGACAAACTTGATTAATTGAATGTTTGACAATAAAATTAGGGATTCAAAACCAATAGATTGATTAATCAATTAGGAATAAATATCTTTTTTTTTAATCATGAGGAATATCATAACTATGAAAAAGTTCAAATCTATTTATATTCTTAAACGAGTATTTAATATCAATAAGTATCAAATATGTGTGATGAGAAACTTAGTTTTAATATTATTAATGAAATTGTTTACTGCATCCTCACAGCTGTAGTTTCCTCGAAATCTAAGCCGATTTTTGTGAAAAATGTTATAATTAGACAAGAGTGAACTCTCTTTCTAGCTAAAACGACTCAATTATTTTTCCGAATGTAAGTAACAAACAAATCAGTCAATACGAATTACAAACTGATCGATACTTCTCTGACTTTCATAACAAATTTAATTAAGATTTTTTTATTTTGTTTTTAGAGAAATATGAAGCGTAATACATAGATTTGGTACTTTCCATTTCGCCGGCGCACATGTCACCAAGCAGGCTTTATTGGCGACAACACAAATTTACACAGAAAACATCTTATAAATGTTGGTTCCTCGTCCGTTTTTAATATATTTTGAAAAAGAAGTTTCTCATAAGACGGCGACTTGCTTTGAAAGTGTGGTGGTAAAAGTTTACCAGCGGGAATATTCCATTTGTCGTCGCGTTTATCATTTTTGGTGATTTTATCGCTTGCGCCGGCGAAACGGAAAAGTGCCATACATTAATAGCTTTCAAAATTACATTTATTTATTTAGAATATAAATATTTCCAAAAGTTTCAATCTATGAGGTCAATGCCGAGGGCCTTGTTGACCTTTAAATTCCCGAAATCTATCTCCACCTTTTCTGTAAGGTTATACTCAAGTGGCGGAGAATAAATATTAAAGTCGAAGTCAAAGGAGAGAGGAAAGGTTTTGGGGCAATAAGGTGCAGAAAAGTTTTTCGATTTTGGAGTTGCATTTGATGAGTCTGTGAGAGAAATTTCTGAGATATTGAAATTAATATCTTTGCCAAAAGCCTTTTTAGAATTTGCAATATCTTTCGGTACTAAATTGATAGTAATTCTCCTAGGCACCCTGTTTTTCTAGAATGATTAGCCTTTTATGTGATTTCTGTGCTTATACTATTAAATTTTTAAATCCTTAACTTTGTTGTCAGAAAAAACATTTCTAATTTCACATTGTAATTTTCCTTCAAGTGCATTAATTTTATTTCTATTAATGTTTTAATTTGAATTCTGTGAGGTAGGAGAACTAGAAGCATCTGACACTTGCAAAATTATGTGAAAGCCGTTGGATGAAGGTAGCAATAAATTCATCCAACTGATCAACATTGCAATTAGAATCAGTTCTATGGTTTACTACGTGATAGTGATAGTTAAAAAGGTTAAAAAATTTTGTTTAAGTTCCATATTTTTTTCCAAATAAAAGTTTCGCAACTTTAGATTGCCACGAAACCTGCACACAAATAAATCTGTGATCACTGAGGGATTATCGCCTTCCATTTATCTATTAAATAGCAATTGTCACTTCAGATAAAAGTTGATTAGGAGTATTTTAACTGGAGTTGGCCTCAAGAGTGGGATCGAACTGCGGACAGTAAGCGTTTTGTATCACTGCCCTCTAAAACAACGTTTTTTGCGACGGATTTTATCATTTTGAACGATGACCAGGATGTTAAAAATGAGATCTCAAAACTAACAATTCAATCTCCAAATATTCACATCATTCTAAGAAACAAAACTCCAGAATATGACAGTTATGAAGGTTGTTTTGTAATATAAAATCAATTAATACATTATCTCTGCCTTCATGACAATTACAGTCTCACATTGAGAATTTTACACTGAATCTCCTTTCAGTGGGCAGTTCTGGGTAAAATCCTAGGAGAGCCCACACCCTTGGCGACAAACCGAAAAAAGCGCCAAGCGAAACTGACAATGGCGGCAAGGAAATACAGCGGGATAAGTTGGATGCATAATGAAAATATATGTAAACAATACAGAAATTAAACATTTAAGATAAAAATATAAAAAACAGCACTTAACTGCCGATCTTTTCCGAGTGGAGGGTACAGCGTAACAACAGATTTTAAGAAAGCCTTAATCCGAATGATCGTGTGAGCGCCGCCATATTTATTCTGCGAGGCAATGGTCGAATATACATTCGGCGTGGCTGGTACGATTTCGAAGAAAGTGTTTCATTGCAGACCATGTTACATCATGCTGATCATTACATTTAGGACATTCATAATTCGAAGCAATCAATCCTTCCTTCATACACCATTCTCAATCAATTCTTTCTTACCTCTCGCATTCAACAAAGTAAAAAATTCTAAAGTATATTTCCCCACACACGCAGCCAGCCCGGAGACAACAACAAAATGAAATTCGAAATGCGCGCCCACAAAATACGAAAATGCTAGAAATAGTTACGGTTGTCGTATGTAGTGTTTAAAAGTAGAGTTACCAAGATGGCGCAATTATCGCCAACCAAAGTAATTCGCGCCAAGGGTGTGGGCTCTCCTAGGAGTGAGCCCAGTTCTGACCTCATATAGCAGTTGGAAATTAAAAGTTAGTCAATTAGACCTGTGGTCACCAAACTTTTTGACCTCACGGACCAGTAAATTCATAGTTTAAATCCCGCGGGCCATTAATAGGATTTTTAAGTGTTAAATATATTTATAAAAAAATTTTAATCCAAAAACACATAAAAAATACCTAGTTAATAAAATAAAACTATTAATTGTAACCAAATTATGAACAAACGATTCTGCAAGTGATTCCAAGTGTTTTTTTAACTAGGGTTACTCCTTGCTGCATCTTAAAACATAACGTGATGAGTAAGTATATTCCACATTTTGCTAAGGACCATCGAAATTTCCCCATGGACCACCACTTTGGCGACCTCTGAATTAGACCACTTAAAATATTGTGAAGGGGAAAGCATGTGTTGATTATAAAAGGAAAGGGGATTTTTTTAATTCAAAAATATTGCTGTTGTAGATTTAGTTTTATGAAAGAAACCCGAAAAAATTACATATTAAAACAAATTGTAAGATATTATCTACAGAAACACATATTAAATAGATCCATGGAAAAGGTTCAGGACTTGTTATAGTTAATAAAAGAGTCTTTAATCACACACACACACACAATAAAATTGATTCAAGAGAGAGACAATGTATATTCATTTAATATTGTCAAGTTCCACTGCAATCACAGAAACCAGATGGTGGGAAACTTTGGCTAAGGCTGAAGTCAGCTGTTTTTTCCCTCTCAGCAAAAAGCGTGGATACACCCTGATCGGGAAGGAGACATAATAATAGAAAGCTAAAAGCAAGTTTTAAAATATTTGACCTCAAAATAAAAATACTTCAAGTACAAGTACACGCAACTATTTTATTACACAATATTGAAATAACGCAGTACACGAATTTAACGAGTTGTTTTTCTTTACACAAATTATTTTTGTTTTTGCACGAATTTCAAAAAAATTGGGGAGGGGACTCGTGCCCTTTGAATGAGGACGATTTGAACTTGTTTATGATAATAAAAAAAATCGATAATGACGAAGTCAAAGGTGAAGATCAGATATTAACAGATGATTTATAATTCGCGATGGCTTGAAATTTGCTGCAAGCGTCGAACAACATTTTATTGCTGATGATTCCGACAGAGCAAACATTAAACTTTATACTAACTTTTGTTAAGCAGGATATCAAGAATTATTTAATAAGCTTGAGGAACCAAAAAGACAGCCGCTAATAAGACTTTGAAACAAAAACAAAAAAGCAACATAGGCCGTTAATAACGTATGAAATATTCTTCATTGGAATCAAAACCTAATCTCTGCTAGACATGTGAAACATCTACTGATGATGTTTGTAATAAACGAGCACGCGTGTTATCGAGTATGGTTTTGAATAATTATTAATAGTTTTATTTCTAATTTCAATTTGAATTTTTATGTATTATGTCCTTATAGATTTAAATTTCCCTGTGAACTAATTTTTTTTATTTTTTAATTTTTTAAAATTGAATATTTTTTGTTTTATAAATATGTAATATGGATTTTTATTATTTTGTGCACGTTATTTTTGTGAAAATATTTACAGTTTTTTCATCTTACAATTTTTTAAAATGATGGGACATATTCCCAAATGTACCATATGTCGCATGTATTTTCTTACACGGTATTCCAAGGAACGTATCTACCGTGCAAAAAAAAAGAGTTGGGTGTATTAAAAAATATATACTATTCGGTGACGAAAGTTTTATTTGAAGATAGTACTGAGAGAGAGAGGGAGAGAGAGAAGACAAAAGATTTATGAGGTAGGGTTCTATAACCACTCAATCATAGATACAACAGTGAAATCGATAAAAAACAGGAATATGTTAAAATAGTAATGAAGGTATAAATATGTGCAATTTTCTACTGACTTTTCAAACCATTTTGATTTTTATCTGCTAATACATCATTGACACTGATGGATGAATCTCTCTAATTTTGTTTTGTCTATCAATCCATCTACCCTTTTATCACGTGGCAGATTTTAAAAAATAACAATCCAAATGAGTTTCTCATTGCAAATCAATGGATTCATCTTAAATCATTTTTAATTTTAATAAGACGTAATGACAGAGAAAGTAGTTGATTCTAATCTATGAACGTTGAAAGATAGTCACATACTGATAAAACATACTCGATCATTTAAATGCAAGTAATAACTCAATCTAAATGTTACATTACAAGAATTATTCCTCTTCGTTATTTCTAACATGAAAAATATACGACATTCAGTGAAGTCATTTTCTCCAATCGGAATAATTGTCTCAGTAGTATTTTCTTTTAAAAAGCAACAAATGAGTAATATAGTAGATAGTACAACGTCCTTGCAATCTCCTAAGTGTGTAGAAAATCAACCGGTGAACAAACTCTTCAATGACATACACGTGTTCCAGAAGATTTCCTAATGCATTCGGCATTGAAGGTGTTCGTAAAAGTTAGTATAGGATTATACATTCAATAACAAAAACAAAACATTCATAAAATGTGTTACTAAATAACCTTTGGAAGTAATTTATTAAACTAAAATATGTCGCAATTTTTAATGGACCATGAAATTATTACATCTGTTTTTTTAAGAATGGAGATGTTTATTTCTTTATAAAAGCAATTATGAAGCTTTATTATAGTGATATTAAGTAACAGGTGATTTGGGACAAATTTCTGAAATATATTTCGATCAATATCTATAGTTTATATACATCCGAATACAATGAAAAAACCCTAATTGTTTTGTTTTTCAAAGTAAGAACAGAGCTTAGTTATCAAAATAATTATAATAAAGATTAATGATATTTTGTACAAAAAAATAAATTACATTAGTGTGATTAACCTCAATTATTATCTCAAATTATTATTTTTATGTTTTCAAATGCCTCAAACATAATAAAGCTCATTATTCCAATTCTTTAACATTTTTTTCTTCGAAAGTTAAAATATATGTTGATAGGTTTTCTCCATGCACATGTTTACCGAACTAGTTAAAAGGTAATTAGTTTTTCTACACTTAGTTAAATATTCATCAATTATGATATAAAAACAATAAAATAATAGTTACCTGTTTAACAAGACATGATACAAAAAGAAGCAGTATGCGGATGAAGGTTTTAATCTGCGCGATTGTAGAGATCAATATGAATCTCTGACATGAGTTTTACTAGTGATGTAATGAAGATATCTGTTTAATAATGTATTCGTAAGGTCAAATTACAACATGTCACGATTCTAATGACTTTACTAAAAAAATATATGAATTCTGGAAAATGTTAATATGGTCACTAGACTAATGGCTTCAAATGAAAAAAAAAATCTTACAATTCCTTAAAAGGGACATGGTATGATTTATAAAAAAAAAATATTTGATTTGACGGGATTTGCAAATTTTTTTAATCTCGCGAACTTATATATTATATTATAGTAAAACAATTTTTGTGCTGAAAATACAACAAAAAGCTAACCATTTAATTTTTAAAGAAAATTTTAAAAAATATCAAGAAGTTCTTAAAGCGCTTCTCCTGCAACAACTGAAATACACACATAAAATTTGCTTTACAAGTACGTCAGGCAATGTATGACAAAATTTGGTATGGGCTTTCTACCAACATGATTAATATTTTTAAAATACAACTTTTTACAAATGCTAATAGAAAATACCTTAAAAATGCTTAAATGCTATAAATTCGACTATTTTTTTTTAAAAAAAAGTACTGTTTTTATTTAAAAATGCATAACAACTTTCATTACATGTACTAATAACTTATATATAGAAAAAATAGCAAAGCATTAGGCCTAATAGAAAAAAGGCCTTAGCATTTTAAATAAGAATAAACTAGTTATTTTTTCTTTCTGAAATTAGTCTGTTTAAAGTTTTTATTTTCCATTGAGATGTGAATTGAAAAACGAAGATAAAAATTACCATAACTCTGGATTTATTTTATCTTAGAACTTTTAAATTTTATCAGATTATAGAAAGTTAGATAAAAAAAATAGTTTGAGCTAAAAAATACTTTATTTGAATTTTTAACCGATTTTCTTCTGTTGAATCGTACTGTGTCCCCTTAAAAGTAAAAACCTATATTTCTGAAAAATTGTTATAATTAAATCATTCAAAGTACCTCTTTTTAAAAAAAAAACAGCGCAGAAGATATAAAGTCCAGCATTATTCATTACACACAGTCACATACTTCCTGTAGATATTTACTGTACTTATAAAACTTAAGAAATTTAAAAGTTTAAGACTAATTGTAATTTAAAAAAACTAAAAAACACATGCTTTTATAGTTAATTGAACTGAAAACTAAAAAATAATTATAAGAATAAAAGGATTAACGAGAAAAATAATCTCATTGTGGTAAAAGCTTGGGGTGGTCGATATCAATTGTTAGAATTTTGGGCCGTGGGTAGCCTAGTGATTAGAGCATCGGACTCGAGACCGGAAGGCATGGGTTCGATGTTCGATGCCACCAAATACCCTCCGAGTACACAAGGAGTACGTGCTCGTTAAATCAGTGGGTCCGAAAGTCTTGCGTGCAGTCGCAGTTGAAACCACAAGTGCAGGGGGACTGGAGAATACTTCCCTCCCCTGCAATTCCATACCTAAATTGTGGAGGTGGAGATAGGTAGTGTCGCCATCTATCGTGAAGAAGTCCAACCTGTCTCACAGGCTCTGGCAACATTCATTCCTTCCCTTCGGGAATTTCCCCGAGTTAATTCGCACTGTCACCTGTATGGTGTTCAAGGGTAAGGCCAACGACAGGCGTACATCTAGCCCCTTGCCACGATGAATTTCTTGGGCCTCGATCTGACTACATGAGACAGGTGATTAGCAACAACAGCAACAATTTTTATAACTTCTTACTAGTTCTATTCCGAAATGCAGAATCAGTGTAAAAATGTAGTACAAAGCACCCACGCTTTTACCACAATGACATTTATTTTCTCCTTCATCATTTTATTCTTATATTAAGAATTATTTTTTACTTTTCAGTTTGATTAACTTTAAAGCATGATTTTTTAGATTTTTTTATAAACTATTATTTTATTTTCATTTTTTAGTTCGATCTACAATAAAAGTTTTTTTTTTTAGTTTTACTGAAACTATCTTTATTCATTGATGATTTAAATTTAAATGCGTAATTTTTTTAGATTCTGGAGTACCCATTGCCGTTTTCGCTTTAAGGTTGTAACTTAATCTTTTAGTTGCCAAATCTGGAATTAGTCGCCAAATCGGCAGATAGGATTTGGAATTAATCACCAAACCTGAAAAAGGGGAAATCGTTAATTGTGATGATCCTGATCAGAACCCTGGAACAAAAATATTAAATTATTGTTTTATCATCGATTCTTGAAAAATCGAGTTCAAAGAATCCGTTGCATACAATTGAAGCTTATAAAAGCTTGTTAAAAAGAAGATAGACGAATCTGAATGTTGTATAATATTTAAATATACATTTCACTCTCCAGGATCTCTCAACTGATTTGGTGTAATAACAACACTATAGAGCCAAAACAGGGGCTGTTACTGATGGTCCGCTTTCTTCTAAAACTTTGTGAAACAACAAACACATAACAGTTGTTTGTTGCTTTCATTTCCAGTCATATCCCATCAGGTGTGCACTTCCAGGAAAAGTTCATTTAACGAGCAGTAGCATCCATTAGTTATCACTGTGGATCTTAATACTAAGAAGACGGGAGACGTGAATTCCCGTCTTTAGTTTTTCAACTGTTGGAGACGGATGACGGGAATTCACATCATTTGTTGAGACGTCAAACATTACGAAATACATCAGTTGTTTTTCATAAACAATTAATTATGCTTTACAATATAGCAAAATTTGAGTTCATCGCGTGGAGTAGTTACGAGTTTGGAAAAAAATATGTAAAAATATTGCTTATATACAGAAAGTGGTTAGTTTATAATGTAATGGTTTGCATCTTTGTAAATAGCCCGAATTCCCGTCATCCGTCGCAAACAACCGAAAAATAAAAGACAAGAATCCATGTCTCTCATCTTCAAAGTGTTAAATAATTTTAAAAAATATGGAAATTTAGGATATGTTCTGTTGATTGCATATATATATATATGGTCTTTAATGTGCTAAGAAAATTTCAGATTCTACATTGCGATTCTAAGGGAACATCTTCGGTCATATAGATCGAAACAATGATCATATCGACATTCTCTCGAGATTTTTATATGGAAACCTTAAGGTATCCGACTACGTTCGGAACCGTGATTTTACAAAAGCGCACAAATGGATAATTGTCATTATATTTAGTGTCACTTAGATTAGAATATATGCATAAAACTGTTTTAAGGACATTTTAACAAAAACATTTATTTAAATAAAATATTTTGGCAAAACATTAACTTCGAATAATATTTTTTCTAAATGTTCTTTTGTAAAAAGGTCCTATTATAATAATATTCTGCCTGTATATAGCTCAGACCTCTGTACAGAGGCTCAACTAGAATTTTTGAAAAATATAACTTAGAAGTGGGTTTATTCATATTTTTCGACAACATAGGGGAGCAATTTTAAAAAAAACGCCAATATAGTTGAGCCTCTGAAGAGAGGAAGTCTGAGCTATATGCAGGCAAAATATTATTATAATAGAAGCATTTTTCACAAAAGGAGAACATTATGAATAAAGATTATTCTAAGTTAATTTTTTGCAAAATATTATATTTACATAAATTATTTTGACAAAATCTCTTTAAAACAATTTTATGCATGTATTCTAATCTGAGTGATACTAAATATCATGAAAATCTTCCATCGATGCGCATTTTTAAAATCACGGTTCCGAACATAGTTGGATAACTTAAAACCTAATTAAATGCTGCATAGTTTCTTTTTTTAAAAAATAAAGAATTTACATGTAAAACGCTTGTTATTCCGCAAAATTTGCAGGAAGGAAATCAAATTTTCCAAAAAATTAGTAGATGTTCTAAACATTAAAAAAACGACATAATTGTCATTTAAAATCACTCCTTATACGATGTTTGTGAAAATATCCACACTAATAGCTTATTTATTTTATGTGCAATCATATCGTGAGGGACTGATAGTTTGATTAACATTATATTATATAACAACACGAGAGAAATTGGCGACAGACCTCGTCATTTTGAACCGCGGTCATGTGAAGAAAACCACACCTGCCACCTCGGTGTCGTCCTCGTCACTTCACCACGGTTCAAAATTACGGGGCCCGTCGCCAAAAGCCCTCGTGTAGCTGAGCAGTGCGACATTAATATTCACTCACTCATTCGGTCAGAAAAATCATTAAAAAAAATATTACAAAACAAATTATTTCATTGTCTAATAAAAATTCTGTTTAAATTAAAATGTTAATAAAATTAAATACAATAGATAAGTATATTAATAAATTAAGACAATACAAATAATAAAAAAGGCAAAATGTAAAAAATTCGTTACAAATAAATTAATGTCTAATGACAACGGAAGCTACATGGCTAATTTATTCGGTCAGAAAAATCTTTTAGCAAACTATTACATTATCCATTAGAAATACCTTTAAAATTAAAATGATCATAAAATTAAATGCAATAAATAAGTGTATGATAATAAACTGACAACACAAATAAAAAAAGACAAAATGTAACATTCATTACAAATAAACAAATACTTGATGTCAGTGGAAGCTATATTGCCAATATATTCGGTCAGAAAAATCTTTTAACAAACTATTACATTTTATAGTAGAAATACCGTTTGAATTAAAATGTTAGTAAAACTAAATGAAAAAAAAGAAATTATGTTGTGTCTCATAAATATGCATGAGCCATTGCTTTCGAAATCATAAAAATTAATTTAATTAGACATTCAGATAACGATTTATTATAAAAAGAGTCAAGAGTGTTAATATATGCATGAGAAATGCTTTAAAATTGCAAGACCGTTACATATTACGGTTTTTCAGCTAGATTCATTTACAATTTAAATTATTTGATTTTTTCCATCAATTTTAATGTACGAAAACTGATTTACAGTACTTTTAAAAAGATTTTCGATATCAATTCGATCTTCTTAAAACAAATCGACGAATCTTTTTTTAAATGTATGTGTGTGTGAATCTATAGAAAAATTTTTATAAGGCAGCACGATAGGTATTTAGTAGCAAGGGATCTTTTAATTTTGAACCTTTTCTCAAGAATTGAGGACAGCATGTAAGCCAGGACTTCAATTACCAGCGGTAGTCTTTTTCTATTTCGCAAACTCACAAACAACGTTGTTTTTGCTGAATCATTGAGAAGAGTTTTGATGCCACCAAAGACCACAAAAATAAAGCGGATGATGTACGATATACAGGTGGTTATTAAAATAATGGAAACACTTGTGAATATAGTGATATTTTGAGTGCGCTTCGAAAGCATTAAAATATATAATAGCTACCTATTTTTTTTAAAATAGAAATATATACATATTCTGGTAGTATGCGATAGCTTTATTAAAGTTCTGTAAGTCTTGGTTTTTTTTCCAAAAGCGTAAAATGTTGGACCTTTCAGATTTTTACTAAGAGTTCAAATTGTAGGAGCTCATCTAGCTGGAGCAAATGCGACCAAAACATTTAAACTTTTAGGTATTTTTAGAGATACGGTGTCTGTATAAAGTCATGACAGTATATACACAACGCAGCAAGACAATCTCGGCAAAGAAAATTAGTAAATAGAAAGAAAGGCTCTGTGAATGAGACCAAAGGGTAGTGAAGCTGAATGCAATATCTAAAAAGAGGACAACATCAGCAAAGGTGACCAAAAAGTTCAATCAGCATATGGATTCTCCAGTGTCAATGATTACAGTTAGAAGACACTTCAGATCAGAAATTTCCAAATCACTTGTCACAACGAAACATCATCTAAATGGGTGTCACATCCACAAAACCTGGTCGATTGATGAGTGGAAGAAAGTAATGTGATTCGACGAACCGTCTTTCACACCTTTCCCTACAACAACACCAGGTCGGATGCACATTGGAGGATATCTGCGCAAACATATGGTTGTGATTGTTTCTTTCTAACTGCCAAGCCTGGAAGTGGATCTTTCCTGATGTGGGCAGGCGTATCCTGGTTTTTCTGCTGAACCAATCATAACTCTGAAAGGAAGGATCACTGGGGGGAAAGTACGGAGAAATTTTAACTGACCACATCCATCCTATGATGCAGACTTTATTTCCTGCAGGAGATGGAATTTTCCAGGATGATAATGCGCCTATCCATGCAGTGGAGCTTGCTCAATCATGGTTTGATGAACACAAAAATAATGTTAAACATCATCCTTGGCCCGCACAGGCACCTGACCTCAATATAACTAAAATGTAATGGTTTATTGTAGAGCGTTCAATACGGAATCGATATTCTCCACCGGTATATCTCAAAATATATCCATGAAGTATGATACGATACTTCTCTACACACTACTCAGCACAGGTATGAATCAGTTCCTTGGCGAATCAAATCTGTATTACATGCCAAAGGTGTCCTACACCACAATAACAAAGGATTCTTCATAAATCTACGGTGTTTCCATTACTTTAATAACCATCTGTATTTATCGAGTCTCAAAGTTCTAACGCTAGCGGAGTGTGGAAAGTGGGCATGTGTGCCAGTTTATGGGGCATCTTTGTCAATTGAAACATATTCAAAAACACGAGGTCCGTCATCAATAACCCTTATGTAGCTTTAAAATGCTGCACCAATCAATCACATCTACATCAAGTCAACAAAAGAGCTAAGACAAATTTAGTACACAATAGCTAGTCGTATCTATGATCACTCGGCTATCCCGGACGCTTAAAATAATTATCATTTGCAACAAAAAACAAACAATTATTTTAAACAATAATTACTTTTAATATTTTTAAAAACAATTGTTTCGACTTATGTTTGTGACGGGCTCACGCGTTTTTTCATTAACATATCCTTTTGGGTTCTTTGGAGCCAGAATAAATGGGAATTCTTTTCAATTTATTCTGGCCCCAAAGAACCCAAAAGAACATATTAATGAAAAAACGCGTGAGCCCGTCACATATTTATACGTAATTTGGCATGTTTCAAAGTTATTTTAGACAGAATTTAAGTTTATTTTTATAAATGCTTTGGAATCGTGCGTGTCTTACAACATAGATCAAACATCTTACTTTATAAATCCATTTTTACAAATTTGTTCCTTATTATTTAAAAGCAACGACAAAATTAGAATTTTGTGCTCCAATAAACCAAAAGGAAATAAAAAAATATCAATGTAGGCAAGAAGCATTTTTAAAATTATATTTTTAATTAGCATCGAGAACTAATTACATGATCTTTAAGGAAAAACTAATTTATTCTGCTAAAAATAGATTATATAACACTTTAAGGAAACGTTTTTTATTTCCTCCATATTAAGAATGTTTGCACGCTATTAATAATATTTTAACATAAAAAAACGACATCCATATGTATCCATTATATAAATTGCTGCTAATTCAGTCTTTTCCAAAAACTGAAGTATATTTTTTTGCAAAAAAAAAAAAAAAAAACCTAAAATCTACATATTTAAAAGAATATATACTTTAGCAAACAAATTTCTTTACCATGCAAATATTCTCATTTTCTTCAAAGTTCTAGGTCGTTTGCCGTATTTCCAAAGAGGTAAAAATGTGCACCATGTAATGAATTCAATTTTTTTGGCTTGTAGAAAAGCATTACCACTTTCAATAAGAGAATACTATAAATCACACCTAAATCCATTTCGAAAAGAATTTTGCAAGATTTTCCCACTGGAACTCGGAAATAAATCAAACGTAGCATTACGAAAACTTACCGTTTTATCTGACTTATAACATTCAAAAATTTCGATTATAAGTTTGGTTATCCTACAGATATTTTCTCTAGATGACAAATGATTATATTTCTTTCTTTCATTTTTTCCCATCAGAACTCTTAAATAAAACATTGTCTTTTAGTTTATAGCTTAACGCAAATATTAATTCAATATAATTTAAGTATTTAGCCGGCTGGGTGGTGTAGTTGATTATGCGCTAGAGTTGTACGGATAAGTTTGCGGGTTCGATTCCGATCCAGTCGGTGGATTTTCCTGTTGCAAAAAATTGGCAGAGTTCATGTCGTGTGATTATGTGGTATGTTAAATATTCTTAGAGTGCGTATTTGACTTGGGTTCTCGGGGAAAAGTTTAATTCCTAGTACAATTTATCATCATCAGAGCCTAGATACCTCCCCGTGGGGAGGAAATTGTTTGTCAAAACTACATTGTGGCAATTGGTATCCAACTCTATGGGGACCCATTAAAAAGAGATACCAGCTTCATGGAAATGCGCTGGGTCTGCAATGGTAATTACCAATCCGCAGCCTCGTTTGAAAAGAAAAACACCCATATAATTAAAGTATTTTACACGCAAAATCTAGCCATATTAAGCAAAAAAATAATAATTGATCGAACAGAAATCATAAGTAATTATCTATCATTAACATCGAAAATATTAAAATCGAACCGTTTTTATGTCATTCAATGAAATTTTCCAGTCGAGAAACTAATTGTTAGTCTATGGTCCTTTGTTTAAATTACACGCATGTTCCCAAAATTATTTTTGTACTTGAAATTTTTAATACTTTTGTACATTTTGCTATTAAAATTTAACCGGAAAATGTAATATTTGAAAATTATATACTTTCATTGTTTGATAAAAAAATTCGTACACATATTATTTGATAAAAACATATTTAAAAGTTTACACACAACTATTACTATTTACTATTTGTTGTATTTTTTTCTTTCACGAAGTTTAAAATGAAAAATCTCTTCAAAAATGTTTAGAGTTTGATATAAGTGCATGCTGTATATAGTATATACTGTATATACTTATTTCAAAATTCATGAAAACTGGATCAGAATTGGAGGTTTTAGTATTTTGAACCTAGTGTGCCTTTAAAGAAAATGATCTCAATATATACAAGGGATGATCATAAGGGTCAGAAATTGTTAGTTCCCAGACGGTTCAAGACGCTTGAAATGGCAAGACGCTTAAAAGATTGGTATATTTTGTAAGTGCAAGCCGTGATTCGACTTTTATGGGTAAAGAATGTGTCCTCATCTGACACTCCCGGTCAAGACCGGGAAGTTTATGGTGAAGAAGCAATAAGCAGACAACATATAGCGAACTGGTGTCGCTCTTTTTTTAATCAGGCAGACAGGATGTCGAACAGCTGACCAAGTTTGTCAACGGCAGTCACCCCCCACACAGTCCAGATATGGCACCCAGTGACTATTTCCTATTTCCGAGGTTGAAGGAACACAAATCCGGCAGTCAGTTCTCGTGCTGTGAAAACATCCGTCGAGACCTGGTTCAATGGTTAAGGACCAGATATCTACCAAGACGAGTTAAACAAAAGTTGGACCTGCGTTCTGTTTCCTAAACAAACTTAGTGAATATGTCAAAAAGTGATGGGCACGTATGCCTCTTAACTTCCTTTTGTATTTTTTGTGTATTGTTAATAAATATTTCTTTATTCTCGACTCGTAACTTTTTTTTATCTCATCGTAGATCAAAAGTCTTTTGCGATCTTCATCCTTAATGATATTTCGTTACTTGCAATGTGTTGAAATAGAAGATCTGAAAAACAAATTTAAATAATCTTAAAATACTCACATAAACACAATTAGGTGTTGGCAAGCATATAATCAGATAAAGAAAAAAAATTGTTGCAATTCTAGTTAAAATACATAAATAAATTGATTATATTTATAAAAGGAAGTTAGCTTTTTGAAAAAAAAATCAGATATGTATCGTTTACTTTGATGTAATTACGGTTCTACAATAAAAGAAAGAAAGAAATGGAGGAAATGGAATTTATTACACTTTTATGACAGTGAAAAATAAATTCTTGAATAAAGAGTAATTTTCTAAACTTAATTTTCAAAGTTGTTTTTTCCTAAACATTTTCCAAATTCCAAAAACCATTTTTAAAAAAAATGATACATTTAATTAAAGGTTACAGTAAACTAACAAAAATTCATTTCTTTATCGCTATAGAAATGTTACTTTTAATTACGATTCTTATTTTAAAAATGATACTCTCAAAATTATATATATTGATTGATTAATTATATTGTTTATGCTTTTATATCCGTCTAGACAAACTTAATTACCTAGATATTGTAGCCAATCAGACTTTGATTTTTTTCATACAATTTCGTATTCTTGCATTTTTTTTTAAAATCTGCTATCTTGAAAGTCAGATTCAAATATCGCAGTGGTTGTTAAACTTTTGATCGCCGCGGCCCCCATTACGCATCAGTTTGACATCGCAGACCCCAAGATTTTTAACACCTTTCCCCTCAATCCCAGGACATAATTAAATGATTTAAAGATTCCTCAATAATCCTAAGAATGCCTGTGCTACTTATAAACGTTTTTAGGCAATAAATATCTAATTAAAAATATTAACATTGTTGTAGTGGATATGTAATTAATAAACTGAATTAATATTCTTGATCAAAATAAATGTTCTAGTAGTTTTTTCATTGGAGCAATTTAGAGAGCTAGTTTAGGATGCACACCTTTTAGTTTTTCACCGGGCATTTTAAAATATGTAAAAGAAGGAAATCTTAACATTAAATGACCCACAATCGCGGATACCATAGAAGAACACTGGGGACCTCCAGTTGTCCGCAAACCACAACTTAAGAGCCAATGAAATATCGAATCAATTTTTAGCTGTAGTGCACTTCGAACAATTCTATCCCGGATGTAGGATATTTTCAACATTTCAAGCTTTCCCGTAACTTACTAGATAAAATATATGCTGAAGTTGCATAAATCTTTAAAAGCTAATTTTTTACAATGCTCTTGAAATAGAATCTATTTTTTATGATGAATGAAATAAATATAAAGTACTGGACATTTTGAGACTTATGGTAAACATATAGTTCTCACACACATACAAGTTTAACAATATCAAAACCATTTTCTTCATAATTTTATGTAACACTTTTTAAGATTCAGGTGTAAAAAAAATCCAATATACGCAAATTATTTACTGTAAAATTAATATTTACACTGATGCACGACGAATTTCACCGTAGGTGTACAAATGCTGAAAGTAAACTAACACCGATTTAACTCGTAGATGAAAGTCAACATGTTTTCCCCCTTTGTTATAAGTGAAAGTGTCAACTTTTGTTTCACATATCATTTTCTAATGTTAACATGCAGATGTATTGTATAAACATTTTCCTCTTCATATAAACTTTTAAAAGCTCTAAAAAATATAATTTAGAATGCGGCTTGTTTCGAATTTCAGAGATTTAAGATTTATAAATACAGCAGAGTCCCGAAAACTCGGCACCCCGGTAGTCCGGATAACTAGGCCACATTTTTACCAGATATTGCTGCTGTCCCGGTTATAGAAAAGATGCCAGAAAATGATGAAAACGTCAACGTTGAGGGATCAGCGTTTCTCAAACTGTGGGCTGCGCCCCCTAGGGAGTCGTGTAAAATCTACAAGGGGGGCGCGAGCATATTGAAAGTTCGAAAAGAAAAGATTATTTAAAAAAATTATTAGTTCAATGAAAGTAAACAAAGAAAATAGATTCTGTCAAAATAAAAAATAAAACACACTTTTACACTTATATAATAAATACTCTTATAAATGTATCAGCACTGCACAATGTACCTTACAATTAATTTCAAATTAACAATACTAAGTGAAGAACAAGTTTAATAATTACCAGCGACCCCAAGAGCTTGTCATATATAAAATTATACACAAAAATTAGCACTTATCTTGATTATTTGTGCTGTTTATAATTAATCCTATAACTGCCAATTAAAAGTTACGCGATTCGCTCCTCAAAACCACCGTTTTCCACGTAAACGTGCGTATGTGATGATTTAAAAAGAAGAGAAAAGGAATAAATAAGTAAAAATCCATCGCAAACACTGTCTCAATTTCCTTTTATTGCATTCCAAAGTCATTTTATTGCGTTCGGAATAACTTTATGGATAGCAGTGCTCAGAAAAGATAGTACTTCTACAAGACGTATATGAACGTCAGGGGCAATCAAGGCCTTGTCTGAGTGAAATGTTTATATACGTCGGTAGCACTTAACAGGTTAAAATTCTATTGTAGCTGTAGCATCCAAATTATAGTATTATTGAATTCAATACATTGTTATTTTATGAAGGAGAGCGCGAGGAAAATTACGATACTGGCTCGCAAATATTGGAACTTTGAGAAGCACTGTCGTACTTCCTAAAATATCACATGAGGGACTAAAGTCTGTGTTGAAATAGCCCTTCAGTGTTATGAACAACAAGGTGAGTCAGTAATGGACTTATTTTTCCTTTGTCATCTTCGAAATTAAGCAACAAAACTCTAAGTGCAGTACGGATGACAACAGAACATTACACACTTCTGTACAAACAAGTAATATATATATATATATATATGTGGGAGACAACAAGGGGTCCAATACGTTGGTCTATCTTCTATTTTATTTTAACATTAAACAAAAATTAATTAAAAAGGTAGATAAGTTTTTACAGATAAGTTTGACGATGATATTCAGAAGGTAACGCCTGCTCGCGCACCTCTCGCGTTCTCCTTTCTCTCTAATGTCCAAGAGTTTTTGTTTCTCTTCCACTATTTCGCAAGTTTCAGTTCGTGTTTTAGCTGCGCCTGCGCGCGAAGACGTGTTTTGCTTTTGGCTGCATGCCACAACGGCCATTCTGACCGTACGCTGTCCGCAGCGGTACTTCCATGGAGACCAGAGGAGAATCTGAAACATACAAAAAAAACGGAACAGACAAGGACTATACGACAAATATATAGAGATTAAACATATCATAATATTTCTGAACTAGACAGTTTCTCCATCATGTGAAGGCATCTCTTCGACATCCGGAAGGTTCCACAGGAAAACATTGTTTCACAGGCATAGGAACGTCTTTTTTAAAAAGTTGATCTTTGGTTGAACGCATCGATATTTTCCTCTGTAGAGTTCTGGACGTCTGTTCAAAACGATTTCTCTTTTTCCTTCGTTTCCACTGCCAGGGCTGAAAGATTTTTCGGAGCAACACAAACCGATGATGTTTACTCTTCATAGGTGAAGGGGTAGGAGATTGGGAGATAAATTCCACGGAACTCGTTTTCATGGCACCATTGGCTTTCTTACACAATACTATATCAGAACATTTTTCTCTTACAATACTCAATTTTAACTTAGTACTCTTAATTTTATTACATTTATAATCCTTAATTAGAGAACTCGAATCATTTCTAGTATTAAAGTTCTTAACATATGGCAAATCATTACTAGAGTTTTCTATCACATTTGAAACAGAAACATTTGGAAAAGAAATAGCACTAGAATAAGCATAAGCATGAGCACCTAAAGAGGATTCACTTTCATTCAATAAAACATCGCTCTTTGCGTGGCCTAGTTTCTCTATTTCAGAATATACACTGGGATGTATAATAAATTCTTCGGTCAAGGTCGGTGATATTGCCGTTCCAACACTTAAGCTAGGAGAGTGTTGATTAAGAGAAATATTTATGGGTTTAACTTCTACCATACGCTGTTCGCCAAAACATGAACTTAATGTTATGATCTCTTCGGAAGGTGTTTGCACTCTAATTAGTGAGAATTTAAAACTGGGATCTGGCAACCTGAATCAATCAATGCTGTTACGGGCTGATTTTCTACAAAAATGTTTACGTATTGAAGATTTGCGCATTCATCGCTATTTTGTTTTTCGCTCTCGACTTTCAAAGTATTCACGTTTATTTTATTACGGATGTGGCTGTTAGACTCTTTAGATTTAAAACGCTTCTTACAGTCTCTTGCGTAATGAGATGAATCACCGCATATATAGCAATTTTTATTTTCTCTTTCAAGATATTGGGGATAGTTCTCTTTAATCTTTGGTTTAAAGTTTTGTGATCTATTTTTAAAGGGGTCTTGGGTATATCCATAAGTAATAGGAATTTCTTTATGTGATCCGCTTCTAGATGTAATATAAATATCACACTCTTTAGCTAAATCAATAGGCCTAAACCAATCTTCTGCTTCTCGAATGCCAATATGAGTTGCAGTTTCCTTATTTAAAGTTTCAAATAATTTATCAGAAATTATAAGATCACATAGAGATTCAAAGGAATTAACTTTTCTTAACGAACAATAATATTGGAAGTTTGCCGTCAATCTTGCAGCAAATTGGATGTATGTCTCGCCTGATGATTTTACAGCATTTTTAAATGAGTTTAAACACTCGCGAGGGGTTAATTGGAATTCTCTGAGTACTATAGATTTTAGTTTTTCATAGTCATTTAATTCCTCTTCTTTAATATATAGTAAGACGTTATGAGCTCTTTCGCCCAGAAGATTTATTAAAATTTCAGATTTATATTCATCATTTATTTTCTTGGTTAAAAATGCGCGTTCTAATGATTGGAAGAACAGATTAAAATTTTCAGATCTGGTGGGAACAGGAAGAGATAAAGTTTTTATACTTTTTATCATATTTTCTATGTTAGTTTCGAACTGTTTTTCTTCGACTTTAGCTGCAGGATTTAAACTTAATGCTTTATTTTTAGCTAATTGAAGTTCGATTTCTTTTTCTAATTTTGCTAACTGAAGTTTCGCGAGCTCAATTTCTTGTTCTGAAGTTACCTCTCTTTCGTTTTGCGATACTCTCTCATCTATACAGTTTTGAATTAAAGTTTTAACGAAATCTGGATCACTTTCAAATGTACTACTGTTCTCAATTTTAGTCTTTAGTTTAACTATAGTGTCTGTACTTTCGACAATACCGTCTAGCTCCTGAACAACTCTTATGAGATCCTCTTTAAGAGCGTTTTTTATACATTTTATAAAAATTTAGAAAGATCCTACCTTTTTTTTCTCTGGCTCCCTTGTTGCTCGCACGTACGATGTATCCAATGAAAACGTTGATTCCACTGATTTCACCTCTTCGCAGGTTATATCGTTAGATGAAAAATAGTTCTTGAAATTGTTCGAGTTGTCACCTCTTCGCAGGTGTTTGTGAGTGGTTCCAACCTCTACACAGGCGGAATTTTCGTCGATGGGTTTTCCAACCTCTACACAGGCGGAATATTTGTCGATGGTTCGTTGTGAAAAATACACCTCTACACAGGTTATTTTGTTATTTGTTCCGACCTCTACACAGGCGGAATGAAGTTGAAAAATTCAACCTCTACACAGGTTGAACGAAGTTTCCGAAAAATGGCGGCGCGTCTCCTTCACGGACGCTGTTGTTCATTGTCCAGACTTTGGTTCAAAATCGAAATTTTATCTATCGCGGCCGAGCCCCATAATTTGTGGGAGACAACAAGGGGGTCCAATACGTTGGTCTATCTTCTATTTTATTTTAACATTAAACAAAAATTAATTAAAAAGGTAGATAAGTTTTTACAGATAAGTTTGACGATGATATTCAGAAGGTAACGCCTGCTCGCGCACCTCTCGCGTTCTCCTTTCTCTCTAATGTCCAAGAGTTTTTGTTTCTCTTCCACTATTTCGCAAGTTTCAGTTCGTGTTTTAGCTGCGCCTGCGCGCGAAGACTTGTGTTTTGCTTTTGGCTGCATGCCACATATATATATACATATATTAAAATAAATTAAGTCAATTCCTACTTAGATCAATAAAGAAAAATTTTATTATAGCTACTTTTTATTAAATAGTTACAATTAATATTAATATGTATATACATATGACGGAGTCACAACATTAAGTGGTAATTAATTTTTATTAAATATCATTAAAGTATCGTATTGTCATTCATAACAATCGTGTATATAAATTTCAGTTCAACTGAATGCTTTAAAACGTGAGAAAAAAAAACCTTTTAAAGTTTTTATCCAAGTCCCTAAAAATGAAACCAACATGCCTGTTTCTGTAATTCTTTAATTAGTTTCAGCCAATTAATTTTAATTAATTATAACTAAATTATCGTATTTTTACCCAAAACAATAGTGTACGGAAAATTTCAGCTCAAATGAGTGTTTTAAAATGTGAGAAAAAAAAACCTTTTCTAAGTTTTGACACAAGTCGCCAAAATGGTCACTAAGTCATCAAATTTATGCCAACGTGGATGTATTTGTAATTCTTTGAATAATTAGTTTAAATCAATTAATTTTTATTAATTATAATTAAATTCTATATTGTCACCCAAAATAATCATGTATATAAAATTTCAGCTTAATTAAGAGCTTTAAAATTTATTTTATGAACTACTGAAAATTCCACGAAGAGAAATAGATAAATATATAGAGAGTGTGAGCTAATAGTAGGAATTGAAAAAGAAGCCAGTTTTTGCAATGCCGGTTACTTAATTTTTTCATTATAGTCAGCTTTATGCCGTAATAAAGTATTTTTATGAGGTATGGTCTGATTAGGTAAATTACTGTATCCTATAAATTCATTACTTTAAATGTAGTAAATGACCTATGCTATCATAAAGTACGTAATTTTCCTTTAAGGTATCTGTGCTGTTTATTTTCCATTGAATTCTCAAGCAAAGAATACATACAAGTGCAGTACAATATTTTCTGATGAAACACTTGTACTTATTACTTTTTAATCCCATTCTTGAAAACCTGGCGTTTTCACAAATTCGGATATCTTTCAGCTCAGTGTTCGACACTCTACTGTGTATGTAAGTATAATTAGACTATAGCTTAAGTAAATTTCTACATTCCATTAATATTTATTTCACTACTCTACATATTTGCATAAAAAATTAAATAGCTTATATTTTCTCAGAAAGGATCATCGAACCATCAAATTAAAATCTCATCTTATTTGATTTTGTGGTCAGAGGCCGTAATTTCTCTCTGTGTTAAAAGGCTTTTCTCTCCTAGCTCGAAATCTAAACTAAAAGTCGAGAGTTTTGGCAGTTTTTAAAATAAATATACAATATAGCTCAAAATCGGGATAATCAGCACTGGTTTGGATTGCAGTAGGGGCATTGAAAGCTGTTTTAATAAATGAATAATATATTTCTCGGAAATTATCAGAGCTTCTTTCGAAACGTTACATATGAGTGTTAAATATGTATAATTACACAAAAAGATAAAAATGACATTTATAGTTGGTCATTTATATTGAGTTCAAAAACCACAATTTTTACTTTAGCCTTCCAATGTTTTTAATTGAAAAAAATTCATTTAGTTCTTTTATATACAGGGTGTCTATAAATAAGTTGGGCAAAAAGAATAATTTATTGCATATGATTTACAGGAACAAATTTAAAGTACATATCGTTGTAAGATAAGAGAAATAGCCCGAGTTTACCACTATCACAAATGTTTGATGTAGCTTCCTTTCGTTTCTATGCAAATGCCCAATCGCTAATTCAGCTCTTACCACAGATTAGATAACATGTTTCATTTGGTCAAATTAGTTACAGCGTAGATTCTTTATTTAGTTCAGAAATAGATAAAATTGATTTACTTACTTACTTACTCCAGATAATCAAGCTCATCCAAAGGGTTTAGAGCTACATCCGACCCTCCGAGAAGTTAATTTATTTTGCAAATTAAACAAAAAAAAAAAACTGGATGAAATGGATGCAGGAAATGACGGAGTGTGCGCTTGATAATTTACAAAACCTAAAACACTGAAATACATCTGCGAAAGATCTGGTGATCGTGATAGCCACTAAATAACACCTTCACGACCAATTCAAATTGTTACTTCAGCATTGAGGTAAGACGTAACGTCGTTGTGTCAAAGATAAGACATGTCGTTTTGTTGGAAAATGTAAAAGCTTGCCATTTTTCCTTTGATGATTGATATAAGGAAATTCAGTAGCATATCCAGGTAAATGATTCATGTAACAGTCTTTCAGAGAAGAAAAATAATCCTAAAACATTCGAGGAACTCACTGCACGACAAGTTTACTTTGGGACTATCCTTTTGATGTTTAGGATAACATGGGGATTTTTCGATTTCCAAAAGTTCTTACATTATTTTTACATTCCCCCTATTAATAAATTTAGGACATATTCCTACTAGTCTGACTTTAAACAGATTAATTTCATTTAATATTTCTTAATTTCTTAACTAACGAAATTGCCCAACAAATTTGTAGACACCCTGTATAATTGTAAAAGTTTGGAACACACAAATAAAAAAAACTTAAAAACACGACAAGAAAAAAAAAAGGGAAGTAACATTTTTAAAAAAAAATCCTTAATCCTTATTTTGAGAAACCAGGATTTTCATTCATTAGTAGAATTGGAAGATATTTTGCAAGAATTATGACGTTCAGAAGGGATTAAAAATGCATAAGATTCATTTCTTTTACATACTTAACCAAATTTAATCCAACCATAATAACTATTTATATTTTTATACTAATTATTTTTAATCCTTTAAATATTTTTAAAATTTTTCGTTTATTTTTCATTTTAAGGCCATTTATCAAAAAGAATCCATAAGATGCATCAAAATTCTTCTTAATTTTGAAAACTAACTGTAATAGACATCGCAACATAGAATTATTTTTCTTGGTTTTTAACGGAACAAGAGTAAACACTCAATTCAAAGAAGATCAGCTGTTTTTATGCTGGTTCGATATGACTTAATTAATTACGATTTAAGCAAAAGTATAAAAACTTATATTTTAATTGTAATTCCGAACATTTTATGGAAAACATGATTCTCTGTCTTTTCTATATTATAAATAATATATTTAACTACAAAAATATCTGTATCTTCGGTAAAATATCTTGATAATACGTTTTCAAATTAAAAGTTTGTTTCAATAAGATCTTCACTGTTAACCTGCATGTTTTTAATCAGTCCTCATAATTATAAATTCGTTAGTTCTGAAACCTGGAAGATGCATAAAAAAACTTTTCTTCATTTTAGAATTACTTTGCTTTCCGTTTCATACAATTTGAAATTTAAAAAATGTACAAAAAAAAGGAAAAATATTATGAGAATTATTCAACCCATTAGTTATTTCTTAAATTTGAGAGAAGACTTTTTAAAAAATTTTGATCATATAAATTAACTTGTAAAAAAAGTTTTAATTTTTCTCAACAATAGGTGGCGATTGATTGATTGAATATTAACGCCGCACTGTTCAGCTACACGAGGGCTTTTGGCGACGGACCACGTAAATTTGAACCACGGTCAAGTGACGTGGACGACACCTGAGCTGGCACCTCCCTCTCCTAACTACCACACCACACCAACGGGAGGACGTTTCAGCTCTCGACAGATTTAACGTGCATCGCTGCCCTACACGACGGGTCTTTAGTGGTACTGGGCTCGAACCCGTGACAAAGCAAGCCACGGTCCGATACCTATACCATTCGGCTACCACGGCCACCAACAATAGGTGGCAATGCGGTTAGTTGTGCACATAAATTTTGATCTTAATTGTGTCTTTTTTTTTCAATCCGCCAATCAAAAAAGGTAAAAAAAAAATTTCGCTACCTGCTATTTAAAAAAGTCACACATTTTCCCTTTCCTCTATCTCTTAAAAGGCAATTATTCTACAGCACTTCTGCGCACAACCTCATTGTTTCTAATTGGTTTTTCTTGCTTCTTCTTTCTTTCTTTTAGTCTTGGAATTTATACATTTTTTGTGCAATATTTTTTTGTCACACTTAGTTCTGTGTCAATCTGAACATAAGTTTCAGGTCATCAGCCAATTAATGTACGTCCAGTTACTCTGCACGGAATTACCGCTTGAATTCTGCGTCGTTATTAAAAGCCCTCTTAATTGAATGAAGAGTACTTGTCACGTAGTTATACTATACATTTTTTGTCAATAAATAAATATATATGAGGGAAACAGTTGCTATTCGTTAACAGTTATTCAGAAAGACTTATTTTTTGTTTATCTATCTACAATTGCATTTCGATCAGAAAAAAAATTAATTGAACCAATGACTCTTAAATTTTTGTCTCATTGAATCTCTGATTATATTCAGAAGTCTAATATATTTCCAAAATATAACGTTTAAAAACGAGGGTTTTCAACAATACTTTTTCAAAAACGATAGTTTTATATACTTAAAGTCATTTTTTTTTAAATCTGGAACATAAATTAGCCGTTTATCGTAACATCTAACAGTGGCGTGTACAAGTGTGGAGGGGGAGGGGTTTCATGGAAGACGGACTCCCCTCCATCGTCTTTCGCTTTTTTTTTCTATTGAGTTTTATCCAATGTATATATAATACGTAAAATTATAACAATAAATTTATTATTTGATTCTAAATAATATTAAATAATTTAATATTAAATAATTTAATATTAAATAATATTAAATAATTTAATATTAAATAATTTAATATTAAATAATATTAAATAATTTAATATTAAATAATATTAAATAATTTAATATTAAATAATATTAAATAACATTAAATAATTTAATATTAAATAATATTAAATAATATTAAATAATTTAATATTAAATAATATTAAATAATATTAAATAATATTAAATAATTTAATATTAAATAATATTAAATAATATTAAATAATTTAATATTAAATAACATTAAATAATTTAATATTAAATAACATTAAAAATTTAATATTAAATATTAAATAATTTAATATTAAATATTAAATATTTTAATATATTAAATAATATTTATTTCATTAATTAAGGATATACTTATGCATTCAAGATATTATTTTTTACTGTTTTTGTTCCCGGCTATCTATAAAATCAAAAGAATATCTTGGGTGGCATTTTGGGGTATAATACGAGAATGGTGGACTTCTTTCGACTCTCGCCCCCCCTTGGAAAAATTCCTATGTGAACCACTATCGTCTAATATACTCAATAACTGCACGACTAAGAGACTTGAAGAAAAATTTAATACTCAAAATTTGAATCGACAATTGAATACTCTACACCCGTGATTCTCAAATTTTCGATATACGCGACCCACTATTCAATACATTGTTACTGCAGAAAGGGGGGCGCGATAAAAACGATGTATTGAATTCAATAATACTATGCTTTGACATTAAAGCTACAATACGACTTTAACCTCTTATGTGCCCCCGATCTATATAAACGTCTCGCTCAGCCAAAGCATTAATTTTCTGGACATATACATATGTCTTTCCGAAGTAAGATGTTTTCTGTGCAGGGCTATTCATAAAATTATTCCGAAGGCTTTGGAATACAGTGTTTACGAAGGATTTACTTATTTCAGAGGATTTGTTTATTTATTCCTTTTCTCTCCTCCCCCTACCCCCTGAAGAAACATCAAAATACGCTCATCTACCTGGAAAACGGTGGCATTAGGATGTGAATCGCGTAACTTTAAATCGACATTTAAGAAATTAAGTATAAATCGAGCAAATTATTAAGATAATATAAGCCCATGGGGTCACTGATAATTATCAAATTGGTTCTTAACTTAGTATTGATAAATGAATAATAAAATATACTTTGTACAGTTCTGATACATTTATAAGTGTATTATATCAGTGGAAATGTGTATTTTATATTTTATTATATCACAAAGTGTTTTGTTTCTTTACTTTCAGTAAATTAATAATTTTTTTAAATAATCTTTTGTTTTCCACTTTTCAATATGCTAGCCCACCCTCGTAGAGTTATCCCGCCACCAAAAGGGGTGGTGGCGCCCCACAGTTTGAGAAACGCTGATCTACACTTACAAATAAGGTGCAATGATAACATATCAATGAATATTTTGGGCATTTATTCTCAGATTATTGAACTGTAATACAAAAACTAGCCGAATAATCTTTGCAAAAAATTTATGTTATATAGGGTGCTTTTCTCTCCTCCAAAATCTTTTCGTATATTCCACTCAAACCATTAAGATGCCAATGCATTTTGTCAACACAATTTGAAGTGAACTATTTTTTTCAATATAATTTAAGAAACAATTAGTATGCAAACATTTGCCTTTAAACATAGAAACATACTATGGGATAAATAAATAAAAATGTGGAAAAAAGCAAACACATTACCACATCCTTATATGTATCCCGACACCGAAACCAGTTTATTGGATTTTAAATGCAAGCATTACCTAACCCGTGTTTAAATATTTATTGTAACAAAAAGAGAGGCATTATAGTCATTAATACCACAAAAAAGTCTCCCCTTTTATTAACGTAAACTTTGTTGTTGTTTTTAGGAATTCGCTTACTTTTTTTTCTTTAAAAAAAATCTTTACTTTTTTAGATCTTTTTCAGACAAACAACTTCCTACTTTTATTTTCTATGTTAAGTTAGTTAAAACTTCAATTTTTCCTTTTTTTCTGTTCATTGAAATAACTAATGGTTTTTTTCCCACAACAAATGGAATATATTAAAACATTACATCATGTAGAGTTGTAGATGAAACGGAAGTACATGTATTCAATACTTTTATTGAAGATGATAAAAATGATCTGCACGATATATATCTGAATGTTTCTTCTGGGGAAATTAAGAAATGACTCACGCACATTTGCGGTTGCATTTCGTCAATGTAAACATTTTCTTGAGTAAATAAATATTTTTTGTATTTTATGCACAAATAACAAGCTGCAGTAATGTAAACACCTTTTGAAAGAAGGCTTTTCACCTTAATATAATACACAAACACAATAATATAGCAAAATAATGAAATTTAGCACGTCAATAAATACAAAATTACTTTTTAAAGTACATGAAATACTTGCCTTCTTGAATAATACATTTATACTTTAATAAATAAATTTTAAAATGCAGGAAGTTTGTCAATTATTCAAAAATCACACCTATTTCGTAAAAGTGTTTTTAAAAATATATGCATATAAGTAAAAACACATCATGTGGTTACAAATATGAAGAAAAAATAAGAAAAAGAAATTAACAAACCACTTAAAAAATGTGAAAAGAAGTAGAAAAAAACAAAAAATAAAAATGAAGTCTAGAGTGTGGAAAGCTATTTCGGACTTAAAATCGAATAAGTGGGGTTAAACTAGTAAGGTCAATTTTAGGCACGTCTACTGATAAATATTTTAATTGAAATCAAGGAAATTAAGAATAAAAAGGTTAAATAAAAGTATATTTAATTTTTCCAGCTATATTGCATTATATATAAATGATACTTATTATATAAACAAAAGAACTCTAACCATATCATCAACATCAATGGTCTTCAAAGTCAGAACAATTCGTAAAAAAATATTTTTGTCTCTCCTGACTTTAATAATTTTTAAGCTGTTTTTAACTATAGCTGTATGTTTAAAATTATTGATCGTATTTTGAAGATTCGATTATAAAATCCTTCCAGATTTCGCAATTTACCCAAGTTTATTACGCTACGTAATGTTACTTGAATTAAACATGATTTTTGTGAAATTTACGAGTTAAAAATGTGAGGATGCTTCATTTTTATCAAATGAAAATGCAGTTTTGTATTCAGTGCTAATAGACGATTACTTTTTCTAGTACTATATTTAATTTTTTTTAATGCATTACTATTCAAAATATGTTTATTTCGCAATCAACTATATTAATATTTATATAAAGGTGCAAAAAACTTGCAGAAACCTTATCAACATAAACAAATCACAAAAAACTCATACGTAAACTCTCTATAGAAAAAAAATACAATATCTCTATATTTAATCTCATCGTTTGCCTTGAAGTTCAAATTTTTTATCTCCTTCATTTTATTTCTGGTTCTCTACTGATCAACAGATTCAAAAGTTATTCTTTTTTGAATAGCAGTCTCTCGTTAAAAATCCTTAAAGTCTCTTGAAATCCACTTTCTTATTAATGAGTTGCTATTAGCGATGATCATCAGTCTGAAGCCAGTACCTTTATACATAAATTTTCTTAGTAATTCATCGTAAATAAGATTTAGGTTATTCATTTTGGCACGATGATAGGTAGCAATGTGTTTTCCTTGTATACAAAATAACAATAAATCTCAGAACACCGTCATCCTGATACGAGGTAATTAAAAATCATTCCAACCTAGTTTCTTTAATATTAATTTAAATTTAAATATATTTTATAATAATGTTTTAATTGGTAAAGAATGATGTTCTCTTTGATATCAGAAAAATTACTTTAGTTCAGTAACGTATTCAAATTTTGCAAGGTGCAATATTATGCATTATAATTTCTGTTAGTACACAAATGAGTATTCATTTTATTTATATGAAATATTTTTTTTATTTGTATATATAATTATATCAAAAACACGAGTTAAAATATCCAACGTAATCCAAATTTCTTTTATACTCATTCCGAAAATAAAGTAATTAATGTGTTTTGCATTATAGTTCCCCTCGGATTCGCAAATCAATCCTCCCGGTCTTCCTGAAGATTTTTCTACCTCACGCATTTTTATTTTTACTTTGATCCCTTACATTTCTGGAACTTTTATTATTATAATGCTTATTATTTGCTTATAAAATTATTTATCATTTTGTTTAACCCTTTATCTACCGCATAATGATTTACTACAGTTTTTTTTCATGCAATACTTTTTTTTTGAATAACTACTTTGAAAATTAAGGGATATACATAAACAAAATACTCCACTTTGGGAAATTTAATCCGTTAGAGCTAATAAATTAATTAAATGTATTTAACCGTAAAATTGATTATATTCACTGTTCACTTAAAATAAATAGTCCAATCGTTTTCTAAGGTCTTCATCAACATACAAGAAAAATAAGACTCTAACCTTTAGACATGAACTATTTTTTGGGAACAAAAATGACACTCTTTGCAATCGACTGAAAACGTGGTCAGCTGAAAACGCAATTTCTGCTATAAAACTATTCATCTTCCCCGCTAAAATACTCACTATACAACCCGTGCTGCCATATATCTTGGAAGAGCAGATTTCAAAGAATATTCCTGCTAAGTATCGTCAGAGTATTCGCAAAAATGGTTATTCAATGTAATTTTAAAGTGAGTGGTACTTATAAGTACCGTCAATCGATAAAGAGTTAACAGCATGACGACATTTTTATCATTCTTCAATATCCAAAGTGTGCCAAAAATAGCGCCTAAACTCTGCGTAGACCAGTGCTTCTCAAACTTTCAATACTGGCGCCCCCTTTTCGATCACAATTTTTTTCGCGCCCCCCTTATACATTAATAATGTACTGAATGCAATAATAATGTACTTTGACGCTAAAGTTACAATAGGCGATCTTAATTATAAACCATACAAATTAGTAACATAAGTATTAAATTTTGCATACTACTTTTAAGCAAAATAAATAAATAAATAAAATAATAGGATAATTATTATGTTATTTTTCCTTTCTCTAATTTTTAAATTGAACATATTGCAAAATGTGGTAGCTGCTTAGAAGACAAAATATAGATATCTGCTAAATATAGAAAAATAATTCAGAGGGTCAATTTCTAATAATAAGCATTCCTTATAAAAACTTTGCTTTCCAAGACAAGCTCATGGACGTCATTAATACTTATTAAAATTGTTCTTAATTTAGTGTTAATTAATTAGTTATAAAATATTCTGTGCAGCACTGATACATTAAAAGTATACCGGCTGAAGTGCCCGCTCTTTGCACGAGTTCATTTATAAGAAAATAAAACATTATTGATATAATAGCTGAATTGTAAGGGAAGCACACACAAAGCCAAGTGCTCGACAATGTTTACAAAAACGTAAAATGATTTTTTTTAAATCGTTGCTCAAATTATAATTAGTTTTAAGCGAATTGTAATTTTAAGCCTCACAGATTTAGCATTTATAATTGATGTTAAACACACAGGAATTTTTCAAGGGGGGGTCCGGGGTCGAAACTTCACCAATCTTGTATCAGGTTCCTTTTGATTTTGTCGATTTTCGGGAACCAAACACAGCAAAAAACTAATTCTTGAATAAATAATTAGCATTAATTAATAAAATTAATCATTAATAACAAATACTTAACTAAATTTTGCGTACTATAAACTTAGAATTATAACCAATCGGAAAAAAATCAAGGGCTTTGGGGGAGGGGGTTCCGCCCCCCCCCCTTGTGTGCGCAACTGATGTTAAATAATGATCAATAATATAAAATATCGATGAAGAATAATTGTATTATTTTTTATATTTAAAGCGAAAAGACTTCAACATGTTTTAACCCGGGAGCAGGCGTGCACTCGATACGGTCGGGGTTATTGAGTCACCCCAATCCTTTTTTTTTTATCATTATTTTATTGTACACGATACAAATCATGATTCAAGTGAATAATTTAACTAAGAGAAAGTTTACTTACCTACTTTCAAGGTTTTTTCAATTTTTCTTTGGTAATAAATAAACAGTTTTGCCAGAATTAACGATTTCGTAATCTGGGTGTCCCGCGCGACCACTTCCGGGTAAAAAGTATTATTCATTATGATAATATGTATGTTACTGCTAAAAAATTGTGTGAAACGTTTTTCGTTATGCTTTATACATTGAGAATATTTATAAAAATATGTCTTGGCCTAGTAATCCTTCATGTGCTTATGTGTGTGCTCTCCGTGGTTTTCCAAATATCATAAAACTCTTTTGGATGAAAAAAAGCGCAACAGAGAACACATAAGAGAGGGGTCATAACTAACTGTACCAATAACTTAGAAGGTCAAAGAGATTACAGCTATAATGTGCAGTATTTCAAAAATAATGACAGTGATGAATTTTTTATGTTCCTAAAGTTTTTCGATTCTGGGTCCAGGATCTGTTTTTTCTCTGAAAGAATAGTATGTTAGGTTAAAAAAAAGCGTAATAAAAAAATCTCTCATCACGGGATGACAGCAAATCAAATAAAAGTTTTTTTTATTTGGTTATAGGATCAAAGATAGCTAATTAGGTATTAAAGAAGTTTTTATTTTTGATGGCTTAATATCGCCTATAAATTTTATCAGAGTAAAAGTGCATTTTTTATTATGTCTGAAAGTATTTTGTTTTAATTCATTCCAATAAACTAATTATTTTTTTGAAATCTTTTATTTTCGATATGCTCGCGCGCCCTCGTAAGGTCATCGCGCCCTTCCCAGGGGGCGCGCCCCACAGTTTGAGAAGCACTGGCGTAGACAGATTCCTTCATTTGAAGTAAATAAAAATTTCCCGAAAAACTGTACCTTTGTGACCGAAGGTGTACGAGATATATATGAAAAACAAAGTATGACGTCATAGTCGTATTAAACGCATCAAAAGCAGTATTTGCAAATATTTATAAAGACAAAAGTTTCATTGTCCACCGTGGAAATCGAGGAAGGCTTGAGCCCACCGTGGAGTGGATGAGTGCTCACGTCGCAGCAGCGCAGTGTTGACCGAAGTACAAGCAACATACAAATTGTCACTATGTCGTTATGCACCAATTCCCTGAAAATGTCCAAAAGGGAGAAACACTCAACTGTAAGAGATCTGGCGATCATGACAGCCATATAACAGGACCCCCACATCCGATCCAGCGAACAGGGTATGCCCTATCCAGATAGTTACGCTCAGACGTACGAAAATGCACCAGATCCCAATCATGGATCAGTATTTATTATATTTCTTCTGGTAAACTATGGACCGTACAGGTACAGTATTTTGGCCATTTTTTATTTACTCACAGCGAAGAATCTGAGATCGCAGGGTTTAGGCGCTGTTCATTGTACATCCGTTATTTAATCTTTAAGTGTAAATCTCGTGCCAAACAAATCAATGATACGGTTTTAAACCATCTCTCTCTCTCTCTCTCTAGAGCTATGTAGAATTTTAATTATGTTGTCTGTAGTGATTTGATAACCATGCAAATTAACATGTTTAATTTCGAATTTTTTCACAATTTAATTGCTTTTAAAGGTTTTTGCAACTTAATAAATATGATTTTAATTGTTTTGGAGATCTAACCGATACATCTGACTTTACAAACATTGCGCGTAAGTATGTACGCACAGTTAAAAGTTTTTCAAAAGTTGAACTTTAAATTGGGATCAGATTGCTCCAGGCTCTTCATGCTACATGATTTATATAATTTATCAGAGCAAATAACTTAATTTATCAGCTATAAAATAACCGGTTCTTTAGTTGAGTTATAATTATATATAATTCCAGAAAATAGTTTGACACGTGTGGAAATTTTAAGCATTTCATTAAAGAAGTAAATAAAAGGAATTCAAGTTCTTAGAAGGGTATGGCATTGAAACCTTTTTGAAAAGAGATTTTTAATTTCTAGAATCAAGTTTTAAATTTTTTTATAAAAAAAATTAAGAAACAATTGTGCAAATATAAACTATTTAACCTTGTAACGAATAGATTCTAGAACTTAAAGGGCGTATAAGACTGTCTGATATAAATTTTAAATATTTTGAAGCAATTTTGTAAACGTTTTCATATAACTATGAAGAAATTTTTAATTTAGCTCATGTTTTTTCCCGAAACATTTAAGACATCTTTGTTCCCAATCCTAATGTTTTTTTTTATGTATAGAAGCCGGGCGATTGATAGGCGGAATGTTCATTGACGTCTAGATTACAGTGAGCTGATGCGACCGACCTCGTAATTTTGCTGATTTGATATACATTACTTTACTAATTTAATATACATCATCTGGCAATAAAGTTCAGTGAATAGTCCTGTATAATTAAGGTAAATGAAATATTAATGAAAGTTACGTTATTGTAACGATGTATTATACAATTGACATGAATTTTTTCTTATTCGAAAGATAATCTTGTGGCATTACATTTTAAATATGATCAAGCAAGGCGTAGATTCGTCGAATGGGGCCAAAACGAGATTGCCGTTGTTCCCGAATTTCATAAGCGAATTTTGTTTAGCGATGGAGCGCACTTCTGGTTGAATGGCTACGTCAACAAACAAAACTGCCGCATTTGGAGTGAAACTAATCCACAAGTGTATGTCGAAACCCCGATACATCCAGAAAAACTGACTGTTTGGTGCGCTTTGTGGGCTCGTGGAATCATGGGTCCGTACTTCTTCAAAAACGATGAAGGCCACAACGTTACAGTCAATGGTGATCGGTATAGACCCATGATTACTAACTTTTTCATTCCTGAATTGAACAATCATGATGTCCAGGAGCTGTGGTTCGAACAAGACGGCGCAACATGTCACACAGCTCGTGCCACAATCGATTTATTGAAAGACACGTTTGGTGACCGCCTAATTTCACGTTTTGGACCTGTGAATTGGCCTCCAAGATCTTGTGATTTAACATCGCTAGACTATTTTCTGTGGGGCTATGTAAAGTCATTGGTCTATGCGGATAAGCCACAAACGCTTGACCATTTGGAAGACAACATTCGCCGTGTTATTGCCGATATACGGTCACAAATGTGGGGGAAAGTCATCGAAAATTGGAAGTCCAGATTGGACTACATCCGAGCCAGCCGTGGCAGTCCTATGCCAGAAATCATATTTAAAATGTAATGCCACAAGATTATCTTTCGACTAAAAAATTCATGTCAATCGAATAATACATCGTTGTTTTATTGCAATTTAAAGTTCTATACCTCTGAAAAAACACCCTTTATTTACTCATTACGTTAAGTTACGTTTTAAGATGCATCGAATCAATTCAATTCATAACAATACATAAAAAGAACACACACTTGAAAAGAAAGGACATTCGTCACACTAGGATTGTATAATGCTAAAAGTTTCATATACTTAAACTCCCTTTTATTATTTTTTTTTACAATTTTTGTTTACTTTCTTATGGTTTATTAATAAAGTTTTCATAATTTGGTTGCAGTAAATAGTTTCATTTTGTTAATTAGGTATATTTTATATGTTCTTAAATCACAATTGTTTTTACAAACATGTTTAAATTCTTAAAAAATTCAATTAGGGGTCCCCGGGATTTATAAATTAGGAATTTATTGGTCCGTGAGGTCAAAAAGTTTGGCGACCGCTGCTCTACATGACAGGTATTCAGTGGCTCTAAGGATCGAGCTCATGACATACCTTCCTTGGGTTCATGACCAAAACCACTAGACACACTATCGTAGTCTATCATGCGGTTTGATATTCTGTGGTATGAATTGGGGAGGTTTGAATTAATTTCGAACTTTGCTCTGATCGAGGATTGAAATTTAAACCGCGTATTATTTTAAGTTCTTTAACATGTCTCAGTAACTGAGAGAAAAGATAACCGAGAAATGCAAAAATAAATAAATTAATTAATTAATTTTAAAAAATTGAAGCCAAAGCACTCCATCTATTCCTAGTGGGAAAGTAATATCTATCATGCGACTTTCAACGTGATAGGAATAAATTTGTATCTTAAAGTGTACTTAAACTGTATTTATTACTGAAAGCACGATACTTCTATCAAACCATTCAAAGAGGGAACTTTTTGTAAACAAATTTTCCCTATTTTTAAAAGAAAGCAATATAAAGTCATTCGAAATTTTAAGAAAATTTAATTTCTGAGATAATTGTAGTCTTTCATAATAGAATAAATTTTAATACGTCAAGTTAAAGTAAAACGTATTAAATTTTAACTAGATTTATACTACATAGAATAATTTGTGTAACTTAAGAGCTAATGCAAGTTTAAAGAGTATGCATTCAAAATAATATCTATTTTCAATATGTAATAATCATTCTCTTAGTACTGCCTCAATTAGCATTATGCACTTTGTAAAGTATCAATATCATATATATCAAAAGTGATCTCTCTAACTTAACTCGGAGGCCCAACAGCTCATGAGAGCCAAGGTCTATTGTGCCCAACTCAGTATACGTGACCTTAAACCTGAGATGCATGAACAGATGTTCCGGTGAGGTAGTCAGTTCGACTCAAAGCCTTCATTGTTAAGTTCCCAAGCAAGCTTGGTGCTCATTTATCGACCCACTGAAAAGATGAAAGGTCGAGTCAAACTTGTCCTGTCCGGGGTTTGAACCTCGGACCTGTGGAGTGAAAAAGCGATTCATTAACCGCTCACCCAGTGCTCTTCGATCTCTCGAAAATTTATTAAAAATTTGAGAATTGAAGGAAACTTTTTATTTTTGAGTAAAAATATTTTCATGAAAACTATTAGCAGAGTTTGAAATTTAATTAAAATTGACAATACACACATTAATCAATAGAAATGATCAAATTTTACTTTAATTTAGAGTTTGGAAAGTACATTTCGTACATATCATTCTTGTGTATGTTTAAATATTGTCTGATGCAGTACTTGTTTACGTAGGTTATGTAAGAGAATCAAAATACTAAGAAACGTAAATGTTCCATGAGGAAATTATTAGTCATTTAAATAATTTAGGAGTAGTAATTCATTGCACATAATTCCAAAGCCCAAGGTAACCAATTCAACATCCCGAGAAGAAATTTGAAGGCACATTACATTACATTCAAATATTTTATTGAAAAATAAACTCCTAGAACTTGAAACAAACTCTATCCGAGCCTAATGAAGTAAGTGAGTTTTATTAGGCCAAATTTGGTTGACCTAATAATGTAATTGTTTTAATTGACTACGGTCAAATTAATGGACTACATATGAATAAAATGGAATAATTTCCTTCCCAAAATATTACTGAATTAAGTAAGTAAATTAATTTACTATGCATCGTAATTTTCTTTACCAAAAATGGCTGATAAAAAGTTGAGAATATATCTATTTTATTTTATAAATTAAATTATTCTGGTTCTGGATTGAATAAATATCAGACTTTTAGTTAGAGGAAATCCTTTGAGATGCAAATCTTTAATTTTAGACATTCTACAGTAGTAATAGGTATAGTGAAAGTCAAGTTTCTTAGAAAGGTTAAGGGCAAATTAAACTACAATTTTCACTAAATCCTTTATCCTCCCTTAAAAGAATAAATTCATTTCAAGTTAGTTTTAATAGTGAATAAGACGAGGAGAAGGAAAGAAAAATACAATCCTGGAGATTAATAACCTTTTGGGTAATGTAATCTTTCTGAAACAGCCTGATGCGTTGTACTAAAAGTATTCAACTTAACGTAAGGAAACAAAATAAGATTAATTCAGAAGAAGCCCTTAGAATATCGAAAAGTTAAATGTCTAGTTAGACATTTTAATAAATATACTTTGTGATCTATTATATTCAATTAGAATATAGTGAAATGTTTTATTTTCTCCATAAATAATTTCCTATTGTATTGAGGCTTAAAATGAGTAAAGAAAAGAAAGAAGCACCTTTAAGAAAAATACTCTTCAAAATATACGCAGCACAGATATTCAATTGAAATTGGGAGCTTCACCATTAAGGCTGTCTTCGACTAACGTTAAGGTATCCGACTACTTTCGAAACCGTTATTATAAAAAAGAGCATAAATGGATAATTTTCATGATATTTAGTGTCACTCAGATTAGAATACATGCATAAAATTGTTTTAAGGAAATTTTGACAAAAAAAAGTTTATTTAAATATAATATTGAGGCAAAAAATTAACTTAGAATAATCTTTTTTCCAAATGAATTATTCTAAAATTTCCAATTTTAGAATAATTTTTTTTCCTTTTGTGAAAAATGGTTCTATTATAATAATATTTTGCATGTATATAGCTCAAAACTCTCTACAGAGGCTCAACTAGAATTTTTGAAAATTCACATTATTTTCAGAGTTACCACCAATTGAAATAATTATTGGCGTTTTTTTCTTAAAATTGCTCCCCTCTGTTGTCGTAAAATATGAATAAACCCACTTCTAAGTTATATATTTCAAAAATTCTAGTTGAGACTCTGAACAGATGTCTGAGCTATATACAGGCAAAATATTATTATAATACAGTAGAAACATTTTTCACAAAAGGAGAACATTTGGAAAAAATATTATTCTAAGTTAATTTTTTGCCAAAATATTATATTTAAATCAATCTTTTTTGTCAAAATATCTTTAAAACAATTTTATGCATTTTATTATAATCTGATTGACACTAAATATCATGAAAATTGTATATTTATGCGCTTTTTTAAAATCACGGTTCCGAACGTAGTCAGATACCTTAAAGAATAGGACCCAAATTCGGAGTATTTTTTTCATATATAAAAGTATTCGAACATAAATGTTACATTCTGGCTTCACTATTCTGTAGAGAATTACTTATTTTATATTGCTCATTTTTATCCGAGTTGGCACATTTTTTTCTTTTATAAAATGTGTTTAGAATTTTTTCTTCTATACCGTAATGAGAAATGAGCTATCCCTTTATATTTTAAAGGGAAAAACTAATTATGTATGAAATGTTTTGAAATTTTAAAAACACTATGTTATAAACAAATACATGAATTACAATGTCACAAACTTTTATAAAAATTAAAGCATTTTGTCTTTCCGAAAATGTGCTCCACGTTAAGTTTACGCTCTCGTACATATGGCGAAAACAGCCTTAAGGTTATTCTTAAATTTTAATAATAATGAATTCAGTATGCATAGTAGTGAATCTTTGCAATAATGTTCTTTTAAGCAGCTGGATGGGTGGGGTAGTTGGTTAGACTCTGGCCTTGCATGCCTAAGTTCGCGGGTTTGACCCTGTCCTCATGATGCAAAAAAAAAAAAAACCCGACAGAGTCTGTTTCGTATGATTATGAGGCATATGAAAACTTCCCAGAGTGCCTGTTTGGCATGAGTTTTCTCATTAAAATTAAGTTGCTTGTACAATTTGGCATCACCAGAGTTCAGGTGCTTTTATCTGTGTAAAAAACTGATCGTCAAAATTACATTGTGACAACTGGTATCTACCAATATAGAGTCGCATTAACCTCCCGCGATTTCCACGGGCAACGTAGAAGTAGCAAAATTTGCGTAACCCTCGATTTCAGTGGGAATGCATCTTTTTCGACTACTTAAGACTACACGGTACCCTTTTTCAAAAAAAATTGTTGGAGACAGTTACAGTAAAAATAATTGATGTTTTATATTTAGATTATATTATTAAGCTGATTCTGTAAGCAAAAAGTCAGTTTGACCAGCCATTATTTTCAAATTTTAAAAAATTAGGAATTTTTGAAGTTTTTTCAAATTCCTATAAAATACTCAATTTTTAAAATTTTTTACTAATTTAAAGTTTTTTATGATTCTTAGATTATTACAAACAATATTTAGTATGGATTTGAAAATCTATTCCCTTGTTGATTTTTAAAAATTATTTTTCTAGAAAAACCTGGAAAAAATACGAAAATTTTTAAAATATCGGCTTTGGCATTTTTTAGAAAAAGAAATAGAGTTCTCAGCCCTAAATCCATACTAACTTTTAAAGAACATACATTTGGGAGTATATACAAAAAAATTCAAGGCTCTATCTTGAACAGGAAAAAAGCCTTAGGGATTAGAAAACATTTATACCTTCAAAATTAAAAGTCTGAGAAAAACGCATTTAAAGTTTGTAAAGTCATAAAACAAAACTTATAATGCTCGTAAAACTCTAATTTTTAATATGTTATTTTCAATGTATGTTCTACATTAAAACACTATTTTTATTAAATATGACTGAAAATTATATTTTTAATTCAAAATATATTTTTGCATAATATTGATAGCATTTGTTAAGATGTCAGTTTATTCAGCTTTATCTTAACCTATTATTTCCCAAAAGTTTTGAAACACGAATCATTTATGTACAAAATAATAATGATACTAACTTAAGCTAAAAATAGTCAGGTTTGCTCATAAAAGTTAATTTTTTTCAGTTTTAAATTGGGGTAGTTTAGGAAGTTTTAGCTCTTGTCGTACGACTTTAAAATACTAAAATAAAGTACTACAATATGTTTAGTATAATGTAGTTTGGTATACATCAAGGAAATATTCAGTTATATCTGCAGCATTTGAATTCAGAATACTTGAATTCGGAAGTCTAATTGCAGAATCAGCTGAGGATTGATTTTTAGATACATCATTTTCAGTAGTATTCCATCTCTTCGAAATATTGTTTCTCACAGAAACCCAGAACGCATTTGTCATAGCATTTTCTCTACAGGAAAAAACTAATGATAAAGCTTTTAAGTTATATAAACTATTTTTAAAGCAAAAATTGGCCATGAAATTAATTTTTATTGATTAATTATGAGAACTCAAAAAACTCAAAACATAATAAAGCAGAAATGATTTTAGTAATGAAAATTGGAATTAATAACCATTTCAAACTAAAAGCTCAAAAATATTTTTAATTAATTTAACTTAAGAGTGAAAAAATGCTTTAAAAGGAAACCGAAACCAAAACCATAGCTCATAAAACTTCAAATATCTTAAAAACTAATTTGCTAACACATCTGAAATTTCGTGGCAAGCATCTCAATGATATGGGCCACCAAAACATGCAAAAAAAAATTTCGGTTAAAATGAAATTTTTAGGGTACTGTGTAGTCTTAACTGTGCAACCCGTGCTGCATGTTTACATTTATTTCTTTATAATCCTATTTTTATGATCTAATTTTATATTTTAAAATAACAACTCTCTTACAAATTATTTTTTGTATATTTTAGATCTAAAATGTAGTTTAATATTTAGGTTTGAAATACGCAATAAAAATATACACAATTTTTGAGCGAGAGGTTTAAAAAAAGTGATAGCAGCTCCCACGGAATGTTCTTTTAAGCGGCTCTAGTTGATGTTTTTATTGAGAGGCATTTTTATGTTATTAATAATAAGGTGACCAACCGTCTTCCTTTAGAGAGGACAGTCCTCGTTGTATAGATTGAGTCCTTCCTTTAAAAGTGCCCTCCTTTTTGTCCTTCTTTTCATTATTTTAAAACTGATCTGTTAATCTCTGTATTCAGAGATGAAACAAACATGTTTCCAAAATGTCGAAGAATGGTCTGAAACAAATATAACTGGAAATAACAATTTTCAATGGTATTTTTTGACTTTGTCGCAAGTAAATTAGGCAGATATACAAAATTTTACGGCGAGTTTTTATCCAAAGAAATGCCTGATATTGAAATTGATGAGATTTGTCTGTTTGAAGTAGAAAGAAGACTGAATTTATATTTAAATTCTAATAAATTAAAACAATAGGAAAATCTACATGCTGAGAAATTGGTAAAAGATAGGTAAAATTAATATGAAACATTCAAAAATGAAACATTCCATATAAAAATTTAGTTATTCTTGTTGAATTTACGTTGTGTGCTGCCCTTTAACCAATGCAGCATTTGAAAGAGTTTTTTTCAGTTGGTAATAATTCCATTGAAGTGACTTGAGTGAAATCAAAATTGAATGTTAATATTTTAGCTTCAGCGCTTACCGTTGAATTCAGTATGAACGATTACCCCCCGAACTTTCCGTTCATTAGAAAATGATTATGTTGACAAAAATATATTCATCCGATGGAAAAATACTTGTGTAAGATAATAATTAAAAAGGATGTAAGCGTAGTTAGCGTATTTTTGTTTGAATTAATGATACGTTTCATTTACTTAAATTGTAATTTCTTATTCCCTTTTTCGTCCTCCTTTTCATTGTAAGAAAATATTCATTTTATTAATAAACTTACCTCTCTCGTCTAAACTTCAGTTAAAATATCTCTTCTCCTGGATAGTAATAATTTACGTTTTTCAAATACACATTTTAAGGCATCCGACTATGTTCCGAACCATGATTTTGCAAAAGCGTACAAATGGATAATATTTATGATATTTAGTGTCACCTAAATTAGAAAATGTATATATATAATTTTTTTTTAAGAATAGTATTACAATAAAAATTATTTAAGTACAATATTTTGACAAAAATGAACATAGAATGAGCCATTTCCAAAATATTCTCCTTTTGTGAAAAATGCTTCTATTATAATAATATTTTGCCTGTATATAGCTCAGACCTCTGTACAGAGGCTCAACTAGAATTTTTGAAATATATAACTTAAAAGAGGGTTTATCCATGTTTTACAACAGAGGGGAGAAATTTTAAGAAAAAACGCCGATAATTATATCAATGGGTTGTAACTCTAAAAATAACATGAATTTTTCAAAAACCATAGTTGGGTCTCTGTACAGAAATCTGATCTATATACAGGCAAAATATTATCATAATAGAAGCATTTTTCACAAAAGGAGAACATTTTGAAAAACGTTTATTCTAAGTTAATTTTTTTCCGAAATATTTTATTTAAATATTTTTTGACAAAATGTCCTTAAAACAATGTTGTGCATGTATTCTAATTTAAGTGATACTAAATATCATGAAAATTATCAATTTATGCGCGTTTTTAAAATTACGTTTCCGGAAGTAGTCGGATACCTTAAGATATGATGCATGATGTAATTTTTGCTTCGCTGCAGAAATCCTTTTAAATAGATTCACTTTTGTGTAAATGAAAATGTACAGCATTAAATAAAAATAGCTATAACTCAAATAATAGGTTTTTATTATATTTATTTTATTATATTTATATAAGACCTGGATTCATATTGAATGTACAGTGTATATAAAAGCCTATGTTGAAAATAATTAACATATATATGAAGTACAAGATAATATTTTTCTCTGTTATTGCTTTTATATTTTCCCATTACTTACTCAGTATGATTTTAGTTTAATAGCAGTTGTAACAAATTGTAATTCTTTATTTCTCTCGTGCTTTATATTAATGCGCACGTGCGTGCTTTTATTTATAAAAATTAACTGTAATTTTAACTATGGAAAGTTCTGGAACTTTCGATGGCAATAGATAAGGAGATGGAATATTGAGTTTGGAAAATAAAAGTCTTGAGTTATATGTGGCAAGAATTGCTGACATTTTTTTGTTTTCGTGTTAAACAGTTTTATTTTATATTATTGCACACACACACACACATTCTCTTCAAGATTATTTATATGAACTTTATTTTTAGTAAAGGCAATCATTTTATAAACTCATTGAATTGCATTACTTCTTGTTTTTATAGTTGTTTTTGGCTTCAATATTGCTCTGATTCTCCATGGTGGATCACATTAAAATATTATTATATTTCTTATTTAAAACATTTTTAATGTATTTGTAAGATTATAGATATATGTATATGAATAAGATAAAAATGTTTTTATGTTCATTAGAAAAATTTTGCTGTATACATTACTTTTTTTAATGCCCAAATATAATTTTAAATTTGGAGTTAAATTTTGATTTATTTCACCATCTTCTTATTTGTTAGGATGATGTTAAATTGAAAAAATAATAATGTGAATTAATAATGTACTGAATTTTTTTTGGAGGGGGGAGCGAGTTATTTAAATTTTTTAATTAAGTAGTTTCAGAAGAATTGCCCAAGTTCCCCTTCCCTTTAGTTAAAACATTTGACAGTGGAAAAAGGATGTGAAAGCATAATATTAAATAAAGTATGCGTTAATATATATTAGTCAATAAGCATTTATGAAGCATATTTTAACATATACAAAGACATTTCAATTTCGCACTCAAGAAAATATCTATTCTTTAGAAATAAGTGACTTATAACTATTTTTTATATTATATAATACACCAGAAATTCCCTTAACGATAGTTTTGTTTCGTGTTTACATTATAAAGAAAAAGTAATAATGGAGTTCATCAAATTGTTTCGACTTTAATACTATTCTTCTGACATTTACGTATTTCTAAAAACTTTTTTTTTAATTTTATACGTAGTAAACATATTTTCAGCACTTTGCTGAAAATTTTTAGAAGCAATTAAGTTTACATTGCTTATTGGAGAAATTCTGTATATATTTAAACCAAATATAGCACATTTTTAGAACATATTGAAAAATTATTATGTTTTTTTTTAAACTTTTTTCTGAAAAATGAAATTGAAATCTAGGGATAAATCGAATAAAAATGATTAGAGCTATTTAAAATTAATTATAAAATTTTTACTACAATTGTTTAATCAGCCTATTTCATAATATTTTACCTACGAATTTTCTGTTGTATAGTAACTGAGTATCTGTTCATTATTAAGGATCCACTAATTTTATTTTTGCTTTTATACTATGCAAAAAAATCTTATTATTATTATTAAGAACACGTGACACCATTTTTGGAACCTGTATTGTCCATTAATTAAATATGCAAAAATACTTCATCAACTCAGATTTTTATTTTAACATTGACAAAATTTTGTTCCACACAAAATCATTTTTTTTATGTGTAAAAAGTTTTATGCCCGTCCCACCAGAATTTAAAAACATTGTTTCGTGATCTATATATATACAGGTTGCTCCCGAACACCGCGTACAAAATTGGAGGGGAGATATACAACATCTTGAGGAGCCATAATTGCACAGAAATGCATGGGCAAAATCGGAACACTAACGAGATAAATAGACACAAAGCCACTAAAGCCGCAGTATGGAATGTAGTGAAAAACGCCTTATTACAAAAAAAGTGTGCATGCTCATAACCACACGATTGAAGTGATAACTGCAAATTTTGTAATGTAATTTCAGGGATTAGTTCTTTGAATAAAAAACAAAAGGATACTAGTGTTGTCCTGTAAAATTATTTATTCAAATTTCTGCAATGAAGTAATGTTTTTGTGTGAAATGTAAAGGGTGTTTTTTAGAGGTATAGAACTTTAAATTGCAATAAAACAACGATGTATTATTCGATTGACATGAATTTTTTTTATTCGAAAGATAATCTTGTGGCATTACATTTATTAAATATGATCGAGCAAGGCGTAGATTCGTCGAATGGGCCCAAAACGAGATTGCCTTTGTTCCCGAATTTCATAAGCGAATTTTGTTTAGCGATGGAGCGCACTTCTGGTTGAATGGCTACGTCAACAAACAAAACTGCCGCATTTGGAGTGAAGCTAATCCACAAGTGTATGTCGAAACACCGTTACATCCAGAAAAACTTACTGTTTGGTGCGCTTTATGGGCTGGTGGAATCATTGGTCCGTACTTCTTCAAAAACGATGAAGGCCACAACGTTACAGTCAATGGTGATCGGTATAGAGCCATGATTACTAACTTTTTCATTCCTGAATTGAACAATCATGATGTCCAGGAGATGTGATTCCAACAGGACGGCGCAACATGTCACACAGCTCGTGCCACAATCGATTTATTGAAAGACACGTTTGGTGACGGCCTAATTTCACGTTTTGGACCTGTGAATTGGCCTCCAAGATCTTGTGATTTAACACCGCTAGACTATTTTCTGTGGTGTTATGTAAAGTCATTGGTCTATGCCGATAAGCCACAAACGCTTGACCATTTAGAAGACAATATTCGCCGTGTTATTGCCGATATACGGCCACAAATGTAGGGAAAAGTCTTCGGAAATTGGACGTCCAGATTGGACTACATCCGAGCCGGCCGTGGCAGTCCTATGCCAGAAATCATATTTAAAATGTAATGCCACAAGATTATCTTTCTAATAAAAAAAATTCATGTCAATCGAATAATACATCGTTGTTTTATTGCAATCTAAAGTTCTGTACCTCTAAAAAACACCCTTTACAATCATATTTGTAAATTAATTTTATTCTAAGAAAGAAACCATAGGTTTATGGTAGCTGAAATAGGTTATAATTACTTTAGATACAAAATCTAATTTAGGGCTCACAGGACTATTAAATTGCAAAATTTTCAATTAAAAAAATATGTTAAAGCCTCAATATTTCTGAGTATTTTGGTACCAAAATTGTTTCATACTGTAAAAACGTCCACAGTTATTAAAAGATAAGTAGTGAAATTTAAAGGAAAAACCTTATCTCTTTCTTATCTTTAACTTCATTTTTCGCAAAGCAAAAAAATTTTAGCTTCCACGCAGGAATTCTCAGAAACTATTTATATCAATTTGAAATTTTATACACGTGTTCAAAATAATGTTCTTCATAACTTATACAGCATTTTTCAGAAACAAAATTAATAGAATTTTTTTTATTTGAGAAGTTAAATTTATTTTTTCTCAAAATTTTAAAATTTTCGTTATAATCGTCTTTAAAAATATTTTTTTCCTCTAAATTTCTTAAAAGTTAAGTATAGCTTCAAAAGTGAACATTTTTATACCAAGTAAAATAATTTTGTAAATTTTGATTATTTTGTACTTCCGATTCTAGCGTAGTGTAAAATACCGATTTTCATATTTTTGAAAAATTGTCCAATCTTTATTTTTTGTATAACTTTTTAAATTTTATCTCAAATTTTTAGAAAATTTGAGAAATATTGTAAATATATATAATTATCATGTGGTAAATATTTCAAATTATTGTTTTATTTTATTGCTAAGTTCAATTGGTTTGAAAAAGGATGTTTATTTCGAGTGCATGTATATCTGCTAAGGCCCTGTAAGCCTTTAAATATCTGCAAATAGACTCCATCAAGCATTGTTCCACACTTTGTCGTGCTTTCATTTGCATCATTTGACATTATTAAATGGAATTTTGATTTTAAGAAAATCAATTACAGGCTTTGATTTGTCTTTTAAAAAAGTCCCCTGTAAAGTTCCCATTTAAAATCATAGGTTATTTGTTCAGAAGATCCGATCCAGCTTTATGAATTTTGGTTGTAATTTAACAATATTAATTTCTAACCATGAATTAATTTAAGCAAATGGATAGTAAGACAGATAGTTGATTGGGAAGAGAGAAATCTAAGTCAAAACCTTTAAAAAGGGATTTATATGTGACATTAACTTATACTAACTCTTTTGTCATTGTACGGCAGTTTTGTACAAATATATCCGGTGCTGCTGCAAAGGTAAGTCTTCTTAATTATATTTTGTTTTCTTATATTTATATTATTTAATGTAACTTTTTCTTAATACCTTTATACTTAATTTTGTTAATTTTCTTTTTAGATTCAAAGTATATTTAAGTAATTATGTGATCAATACAACTATTTGTTCATTGCTATTCTGATTCGCTTAAATTCATTGCAATATTGCTAATGATAATTATACTGTTTACTTAGTTCTATAAAAATTTGTCCTTTTTCTACATTTTTTTAAATTTTAGTGTAGGATTTCTCTCTCTCTCTAAGCCTATTGTTTTAAAAAAAATATTCATGTTTTATTTTTATGCTTCGACTACGATCATTTTCTCAGAAATAGGTGAGGAAGGGGGAGGGGGAGACCCACTTGCATCGAAGCTATGAACTTTACTTTTACGGCTTATGTGTAGGGGGACAAATTACCACTTTTCAGAGTGGTGGGGGTGGAGGGGAAACGTCCCTCCTTTTCTTTTTAGCGGTGTGGACGACCTTGTACGAGCAGGACTTCCGATTCGAGATGGAAAAATCCGAAGGACCGTTACATATCCGAGCGTGATGTTCATTCAAGTTTACTCTTCAGTAAAACGCGCCAATAGAAGTTATCACTTCAAAAAATAAATTAAAAGTATCACATTAAAGCATCACAGGAGGTGTTTTAAATTGCTGCTATTGGCATGTATGCACGTACGACACCGACGCCTCATAGATTAGTGGGCATGTTCGAAAATAATGGGTGTTTCACGTATCGTTGCAGCAACGATGGATATTCGTGCCACCAGGTCCATTTTAGAATTGATGGGCATGTTGTCAATCGTGACTATGAAAGATCCGTATTCCGCCAGGTTCTGATGCACCCAAGAGAACGCTTAATGATTCGGTTGCCGCCTCGTTGTATATCTTACCCCATAAAACCAAACAGCAACACGTCCATTTCCGTTGGCTAGGACGTAGATGAAGTGGATATCCGCATACTCGGTTTTCGTATAACGATTCCTGTCAATCCCACGCTGTATATGCCAGAAATAAGGAAACCACATGATTTGACTTTGCGAGCACACGTACAGAGTCACCTCTCGCTTTTCGCTCATGTTTTCCAATGTAATTATGGTTTCTCACGATGTTCTCTACCTCCCCTCAAGGTTTGTACACAGCATTCGGAGACATCCTGTATATACAGTGTGCTTGCTAAAGCCCATTGTCACCCCGATAACTAATGAACGACAGGTGTTATATTAATAAAAGGGGAGTCTAGGTATAGTGAAATTGCCATGCGCTGAACAATAAAGGTGCTTATAGGGCCACCAATTGGATAAATTTAGTGAGTGCATTTATCTCATAATCAGTACGAGATACAAGAAAAAAAAATCAATTACAATGTTGTTTAGCATCATCGATTTATTACAAAACAAATCTTGGGCACAAAAATGTTACAAATGAAAAGCATAAAACACATATGTATTTGACCACGTTGAACAAAACTGCACTTTCCTGAAACGAGGCTCATCTATCTGTCACGTTCAAAATGGTGGCCTTTAGCAACAATGCACATTTGAAAACGGATTTACATTCCCAGCTACACTTTCTTCAAAATGGCACGTGACACGCTGACACGAGCATCCGGTTTCAATTTTCCTGCAGTGTTAATACAGGGGTTACATATACACATTGTTTGATGTATCCCCTCAGAAAAACCTCTAATAGTTCAGGTCCAGTGACCTTGCAAGCCATTCAACGAAACTACCATACCCGATAACTTGTGGCTGGAATGTGTCTCGAATACACTTTGTGACACGTGAAACATTTTCTGGTTGGCCGCAGTCGCGTTAAGACCATACATTACGAAGGTCACTCAAAGACAAACCCTCTAAAAAATCGGATTGCTCGTTTTTAAGTAATGACAAGTATTGGAATCCTGTTAACGCATCCTCGTAAATTACCGGACCAATCAGTATATTTTGAATATTCCGCATCAGACATTTATCGACCGACAAACTTGATGTCGAACTTTGACAGTACATTTACAATTATTCAGCGACTAGAAATTGATTTTCTGCTTAACATACATATCATTACGCGCAAAGCATGCGTCTAAATGATGTCGGCAAAAAACATTGGCGGGACCTCCAAACGGTTCATAATGAAGTATCACCAACTACAGCGTTTCCGGTTATATTTCATTAGTTTGAATACAGATGTTCGATGCGTTTTATGCCTTCTATTTTTAACATTACTTTACGGAAGGTGTGTGTTTCTTCTAAATAGATGATGCTGAACAATTACTTATTTCGTGTATCTCGTACTGTTTTTAAAATTAAGTGCCATTTTTTCTGTCTGTTGGTTTTATGACTAAATCTCTTGCTGTTAATTAATTATTGGGGGTGACACAATGGACTTTAGCACAGGCCCATTGTACATATTGGTCACGAATATATATATATATATATATATATATATATATATATATATATATATATATATATATATATATATATATATATATATATATATATATATATATATATATATATATATAAATTTTTACAACCACTTTGGATGTTTTCAGCATATCTTCTTGAAAGAATAGTCTATATAAAATACATTTCATTTCATTATTACGATTATTTAATATTCTCACTTCATCTTTTCAAACCACTAATTTGTTGTGTTCAGGAGTGGTGTTGAATCCGAGAACTTTCAATTTAGAATTCGTGATGAATGCACAGTTTTTGTAGCTGAACTTTTATGTTTAAATTTCGCCGTTAAATGGATCACTAAGCAAAATAGTGTCATCTCAGAATACCTTATATGTACTGACTCTCTTTCCTCCTTGGATTCTCTTAAATGTATTTCTTCATCTAACAATATAATCGTCGAGATCCAGAAGCAACTTAAAAGCCTAAGAGATAAAAACATCTCAATAGATTTTGCATTTGTTTGCGGACACACGGGCGTTCTTGGAAATGAGCGAGCCGATTGGCTTGCAAAAGCTGCAACCAAGCGCAAAATTGACATTGACGTTAATATTCCTAAATAGTTTTACAAGAATATCACGAATGAAAGAATGATGAAGTCTTGGAACCAAGAATATCTCATTTCTAATAAGGGGAGCATAACAAAGAAATTTTTTCCCACCATTAATAAGAGACTATCATGTCATCATTTTTACACTAACTACAAATTAACCCAATTTCTCACTGGTCACGATAATTTCAAAAGCTACCTGAACAAATTTAATTTAGCTCCTTCATCTTTCTGTGACTGTAATATTGGTGGCGAGGAAAATGTAGAACATGTGATCCTTCTGTGTTCCAAGTATGTCAGAGAGAAATATCATAAGACTGGCGTTCAAGAGACTCAACATTAATTGGCCACCGAATTTTCACCAATTTCTTTCCACCAGAAGTGCTTTCAATAATTTCTGTAAATTTGTTGTAACTGTTTGTAATCCTTCTTAACTTCATTTTTTTTTAATTGTTTATTTCCCTTGAATGTGTGTTTAATACTTACTTCTGTAAGCCCCGTGTGATACTTTGTGGTGCACGGGGATTTTATAATTGTTTTCAATAAAAAAAAACCACTAAAAGTCATTTAAAATATATCTAGAGAATTCCACATCTCTCTCTCTCTCTCTCTTCTTTTATAAAATTTTATATATTTCATTCACATTTCATTTGATAAATTTTACAATATTTTAAATAATAATACAGAATCCTACGAATACAAATTTTTTTAATTGTCAACTAATTTAAAAAAGTACTTAAAAAAGAATACTTAATCAACTCAGGTATTTATTTTAACGTTGATAAAATTTTCCATTGCAAAAAAAAAGTTCTTTTATTATTTTAATATATAATGCTTTTTATGTCCCAATGGTGTTTAAAAAGATAGATTCGTGAATTATACATATATAAAAAATTTATAACCATTTAATGAAAGTTTTCGGCAGATCCTTTTGAAAGAATAGTCTGTATAAACTACATTTCATTAGTATAACTATTTAATATTCTTACTTCATCTTTTCATCCTACTAAAAGTCATTTAAAGTGTATCTAGAAAATTCCGTATCTTTTTTTTAAAGTTTTTCTATTGCATTCACACTTCACATTTGATATTTTTTACATTATTTCAAATAATAATAAAGAATGCTTAGAATACAAATTATTATGAGACAGAGATAATGAGCTTATTTTTATACAACTAAATCTCATACTGTAAAAGAGTCGCAGTTTTAAAGTATTTGGGATCATAAAATCTTTTAGATAAACTACCATTTACATTATGTTACACTCAAGTGGAGATAGAATTTAATTATTTAAAGTGAAATAAATAAAAGCTTTTACAAAGATACCCCAAAGATTGCTAAAAAGGCCAATAACTGCAACTTTGTATCCATTGCAATCATGCATCCATACATTAAGCATAATAAAATTTTCATTGATATTTTATTACACATTACTCTTATCATAAATATTAAAGAAAAGTGAGAAGATATGCAAATTTTCACGAGAAACCAATATTTTTCATGATAAAATTCAATTTTAAAAAGAGAAAGTATCCATATGTATATTTTTTTTAAAAAAAGCTACCGTTTCCAAGACTTACGTGAAAAGAAGAACATATTACTAAATAAAGATATTTTGAATAATTTTTATTCATTTTCTAATTTTTTGTCATCAATTTTAGTAAACACCCGAGTTTGCGGGTTCGAACCTGATCCCTGTTGGTGAATTTTCATGATGCAAAACATCAACAGAGCCCATGTCTATGATTATGCGGCAAGCTATAAAGATCCGCGTAAGCATAGACAGAGTGCCTGTTTGGCTTAGATTATCTCGGAAAATTTAAATTCCTAGAACAATTTCACACCGTCAGAGTTTAGGTGCCTTATTCTGGGGAGGAATCTGGGAGTCAAAATTACACAGTGGTAATTGTTATGCACTTAATGGTGCCATACTAAAAAGTAATGTCAGCTCCCTGAAAATGTACTAAATTTACATGGTAATTTCCAATCAGCAGCCCATTTGAATGGTGGGAAAAGATTACTTTAATACAAAATTCATTTTTTTTCTATGAAGTAAAAATATTTTATAACATCTAAATAACCGATACGTATTCAATAAACGATAGAACACGCTGTTATTCGTTATATATTCATTCTTATTCATTAGTGTATCCAATAAGCTTTATTGTATACACTAGTGAATAAGATACATTTGTGTGGAGGGGGGGTTTCATGCTCAAACTGCAAAGAATAATCAATAAAACATAATATATAAAGATAATATGAAACAGGCAAAACTTTTCAGCCTTCAACTACAAATGATAAGCATTTTGAGTTAAATTGAAGGTGACTTCGGTGACATTGAGCATTTTTACTGCCCAAATACAATGGTGTGCAAAACTAACAAAATTTTCGATTTGATCGACTATTTTTAGTTGTTATATTCAGATTTTAGGGATAGTAGGTAAGTATAAAAATAGTATTATAATACAAAAATTACTGTACAGCAGTTGTACACGCACATTTTACATATCTGTACGACTTATTACAGCAGAAAAATTCAAAAGACTTAAAAAAGGAAAAAAAAAGGAACGGCTAAAATATAAAGACTGTGGTCCCTTTTTTTTCTTTTTACAGTTGTAAGGCTTACACGTTTGGAATTTATGCTGGAAATGAAAAATTCTATTAATCTCAATGGTAACTATTCCCACTCCTCTGGTAATGTTGTGTTAACGCTCTGAATGGTTATGTGAAAGATAACACAAACATATGTCCGAAGAGTATTTCAAGAGCGTTTCATAGGTTTAAGATCTGATTAGAGGAATTATGGCTTATTCATACGTCTAAAATCCTTAGTTTCCAGAAATCCGCTGGCCCGGTAAACCCAATGTGATAAGCGTTCTCATCAATGAATATTAATTTAGGACAAAATGTATTCCTGAGACAGCAGGCTTAGGATTGCAGAATTTCATCCCTATATCTGACAGCAGGCACAAGGCTTGTGTTAAAGGCATAGAATGCCTGTCCGTCAATCCAACAGGATGACTTCTCAGACCACCAAATATATCCACTGCTAGAACGTTCCCTTTATAATATGTTGAGGAACATTTATCAGATTCCTTGTTCCCTCCTTACGAAAGTACGCTGAAAATCAGTCGCAAATATCCACTAATGAAGAATCTATACCAAAAAGGAATAATTGGTTTATGTGGGCGCAAACGTAAGCAAAGTACAAATGCAGTAGATCCTCGTACAAACCAACTTGTGTAGCCTTATGGTAAACAATATTCCTTAAGACTTCAGTTCATGTGGCTCATGAAGCTCATAAGACAACAGAGAAGCTGATGCATTCCTCTTATGCTTAACTGTAATCAACAAATGCCGATCTTTATTTGTCATAGTAGTTCTTGGATGATCTTGTCAGATCCACATCTCTGCGTATTTGCTCACATTTAACTGCCTTCACAAGTTTCGTAGTACGCTTGGTGTTACACTGAAGTCTCTTGCCATTTAAACTTTTAACTACTCTACTTCAAGTCTAACACCGATCTGCCACTTTATTCAGTTATAAAAACGTTGGTGGTGGCATGTTTTAACTTTTTGAATATAAATAACACCAAATGTTGTAACAAAAGCCAACTTGAAAGTTGCCAAGGTGGGCAAACGAAAGAAATGTGGGAATTGGCACTGGCGTTTATGAAGATTCCCTTCTGACTACAAAGCACAAACTCACGCGTACGTTTATGCAATCGATACTTAAAATTTGCATCCTTATTAGAAGCACTGGATTTTCCTTTCATTTTGTATTCGAAAAATTCAACTAAACATGAAACCCAGTTATGTGGTGACATGAAAAATCTATCTTATATGGTAACAGGTCATTTCTGACAGTTCCTGCTTGTAGCTTTAATATTTTAATCATATATTGAAGCAATTTGCAGACCATTAGTCCTTCCATCGTAACAAAACCATCCTTTATAACAAATCATACATGAGACATTTTCCATTACTGCAGATCAAAGCCCCGTATAGCTAGATTATTTCTGAAGTGTGATTCAAATTCTTCTTTGGCCAGTAAATGCGAGAAATATTTTATCAATTTGGCATGCATGTGGCACGGTAAACTACCAAATACGAGTTTAACAAAATATTTACTTCCGGTGTGGGATATGAAATAGGCCGGTAAAAATCTATCAAAAGATAAGATTAAAATTCTACAAGCATGCATTACAACTAAAGATGATTTTTCAAATTAGGGATTAGTGTGCGTGATATGTTAAAGTGATGTATACTACCCATCCCATAATATAAAGATGATATTCTACATGATTTCCTTGAAATTAGACATTTTTTCATGTAGCTCATTATTGCGAAAAAAGGCCATAGAGGAACATGCTTCATTTAATAATCAAAACAGGTATTAGATAGCAGTTAAATATTAACTAAATATTGACTTTGAGTTTTGTCGTCTAATGATTTGCAGTCCAGTTTTATTTCTACTGAATAGTCATAAGAAATAATGAAACATTCTTGTTAAATTCAATTGATATCAAAGTCCTTTCATTTAACTAGAATGGTAAAAAGAAATTACATTTCAACAGTAGAACAATGGCTACTAAAATAAGGGTTTCATAATTCCGAAACAGTCACAGATAATCTACACTTAAGCATTACATTTAGCAAATTTCCTCACGGATGGAGAATTCTTGATGGCGAAGAAGTTAACTTTGATTACTAAAAGAACAAACTATTCTTCAGAAAATAGGGATACATTGTTTTTAGTTGCCCCACTGAAAAGGTCCTTTCTGTTCATTTTAGATAATAGAAACTAGATCCTAACTTTTCCGTCTATTAACCAACTCATTCCTCATTTTTTCCCTTTTTTTCTCGAAATCTTATCATGCTTTTTCTCCTCTCACTCCGTTCTTCAGTTATTTACTGTTGTTAACCCAAGGAACATTTCTTCGTCCACCAACCGTGACTTGAAGGGCTCTCTCACATTCCCTAGTTGATTTTCACTTCTTTTTCGCTTTTATATAGATATGCAACTGCATTAAGGTATTTTCATGTGATATGGTCCTATTTATTTAAAATAGATCGAGGTTCAGAAAATGTGATACTATATTTCTCACATATAAGTAACAACATTATATTACTTTAGATTTCTGAAAGTTTTAATACTGTAGGTTATGGAAGGAAATGGGGATGTTCAGGGATAAAAATTGTATTCAAATGTCAATATTTAAAGGGAAAAGGTATTCTTAACATGGCATGTTTCAATGTGTTTAATTGCTTAGTGTTTTCTCATTAAAATATGAGGGTTTCACAAATGAAAAGTGGACACGAGTGATTACGTTAGAATGACCGCAGCAATAACAACACCTTCAAAGAAAGATATAAAAGGCGGAAGGAGGTGTACACCGCATAAGTTGTTCAATAGTGAAACCTGTTTGCGGTACAGGAAAGTAAAGCAATCGAAAGTAAAGTTGTGCTATACAGAGATGCGTCCATACTAGGACAATGCATGGTCTTACGGTTTCTGATTGCAGAAGGTTAACCTTATACGGACATATATCGAAGAATAGTGGTAGTCTATGGCGTGCATTGCTTTGGTCAAAAGGCCGATATAAGTTTTTGTTAGGGGCGAAATAGGGGAGATATTCGATCTCCATGACAATGTCTGTTCTCATGAAACCCAGATGATCTTGAAACAAATGCCGATGGAATGTGTTTGAACATCCACCATACAGTCCGGATTTGTCGCCCTGAGTACTTCCATACTTTTACCCCTTAAGAGAGCATTGTGTTTCCATTTGAACGAAGAAGTGAAGGAAGCCGTGCAAGACTTTTTCAAGAATTAACTTCCATCTTTCTAAAGGAAAGGGCAGGAACAAGGACCTGCTGCTGAAATGAGGGTGCTTGTGTTAGTACTTCCACGGCGATTTCCTTTCATTATCAATAAAGATTTATTTAACTTGTCAACTTTTAATTCCAGTGACATTTATAAGAGAAAAGCCTTGATCAACATCAAAGTTTTAAAAAGTTAAATTTTGAATATTTAAAAAACTAGTTCAATTGAAAGAGCAATAGCTCCCTGTACCCACTTATTTAACGATGTAACCTCTAGTAACTCTACTCAACCAACCAGTACTTAAATCTTATGGAAATGAAGTCCAACGCTTTACTGATGTCTCAACTACGACGTGAGGTTGACACTAGGGTTGTGAATGCTCAGTTCTGCTTAAATGTCGTATATTTTATCGTGCTTCAAAATCATTAATTTCATTTCTGGTAGCTCCAATAAAATTAAATCATTATAAGAAAAATACTGGTCTTCATTCTTGATGATCATTAACTATCATTAAAACCTTAACCAAATGAGGAACTTATTTTCAAAATCATTTTGCAGGCTTTAGAGTTAACTTGATTTTGCGCACCCACACATAAAATTCTTTTCCATTTAATTCTTTGATATATTCTGTGTGTATTTATTTTCTGATATATTATCGTTATTACAAAATATGAAAATATTAATGGCCTTAAATTTATATTACAATGCTCTATCACCAATTTACATTTAATTTTCTCCTCAAGCTTTAGTTAACCGTTCTTCTCACGAGAAAAATGAAATGAAGCTTACAATAATAATTGCGTATTTCATTTCTATCACTACTTGATTTTGCCATTATTACTTGTCACGTTTACTTGTAAGAACTTGTTCCTGCAATTACAGTAACCTTGTGTAATTATTTGTAACGCTTACTGAAAAATACTGAGATATAATATTAACTGTATGTCTGGCTGTGTGAAGGAATAAGATGAGAATGCATGTTTCAATTCTAGCCGGTTCTTAGAAAGTTAAACAAAATGATATATGTATATTCCATGACCCAAAGAGTTGAGAAACTCGTCTTCATTTCTAGTTTTTTAAGTTACAACTGCTATATATGTTTTTCATGTTTATATTAAGACGTTGCAACACAACTCCCTACGCAAACTTTTAGAAAGATATTAATTCTTAATAACAAAGATATTAAACTTTAAAGATAATAATAATTCTATACTCAGATAGCACGAGGGGAATCCAGTAACAAACTTACAATTTTCTATAAAAAGGATTATAGCAATAAATGTTAAAAATTGAACACATTAATTTTGTTATGCTAATTTTCAGATAAGTAACTTTTTAATGTCATTTTATGTGAAAGCCACCATAACCCAGTTTAATTCCCTTTCGCGGTTATTTTTTAGAAAACTTGTTTAACCCTTACGGGACCACGAAGTGTTGCTAAGAGTAAATATTAATATATAACTATTTATTTTAGTTTTTTTAGAAATAAATTGAAAAAAATTCATACGAAAATTACATAAAAATGTGTGGTTGTTTGGAATAATTTATAGGGATAGAATAGAATTAACACTCCAATAGAATTCCTTGTCATTTATAAGGTATTTGTTTTCATTTGTGCGACTATACTTTTTTGATGCCCAAAACTTAATACCGAATAAGGTCATAAGAGAAAAAACAATATACTGTTTCACGACACAATAAACTGTCTTCATAACAGAGTTCACCCCATGAATACATTATCATTCGTGCCAATTGATTTGATGGTTTCTTGTTCTAAACGTTCCCGTTTTCGTAAAAGCATTCGCCGTATGTTCTATCCTGACATTGTGTGTACAAAATTCAAATAAATCACAAATTAAATACGATAATCATAAATTTTGAAACGGGATGGGGACTGTCTCTCTTAATAGTGAAATGATTCAAAGGGGGAAAAGAGATGGTAAAACAAATTATAAATCAGTGTTTCTCAAACTGTGGAGCGCGTCCCCCTAGATATAACTCAACAAGGGGGCGCGAGCCCCTTGAAAAGTCGAAAAAAAATTCTTTTAAAAATTATTAACTTACTGAAATTAAACAAATAAAAACATTCTGATGTAATAATTAAAAGAAACAACTCATTTACAATATAATAAATACACTTATAAATGTAATAGCATTGCATAATCTGTTTTATAATTAACTTAACAATACTAACTTAAGGACAAGTTTAATAATTACCAGTTTCCCTACGGATTTGTCATATATAAAATTATATACCATTAACATTTATATTGAATTTGTACGGTTTGTAATTAATCTCTTAAATGCGGATTAAAAATTATACGATTCGCGCGCTCTCCAATGCTCACGTTTAGCACGTAGTGAAGCGTATGTGGTGTATTGAGTGGGTGGGTTGTAGAAAAGGAATAAGAAATCAAATACTCTGAGATAAGTGAAACCATCGCAAACACTGTCAAGGTGATTTTATTGCTTTCTAAAGCCTTCGGAATAATTTTATGGATAGCAATTCACAGAAATGATATAACTTCGGAAAGACGTATATATATACGTCTGAGGGCAATAAACAAAGTGGCTGAGTGAGACGTTGGGGACTTAAGAGGTTGAAGTCGTATCGTATGTTTAATGTCATAGTATTTTTGAATTTAATACATCGCTATTGTGTATGGAGATGGGCGCGATGCAAATCATGATTGAATATTGGGTCGCAAACATTGGAAGTTTGAGAAACACTGTTATAAATACAAAACAAAACTTTTAAAAATAATCGATCATTTTGAAATTTCGCACATACACATTACTTTATATAAACTATACAAATTATACGTTTTTCAAAGACATTTAATTTTACGATCATAAACGCGTTTTTATTTCATAATTAGAGTGCAGTATGAATCAAAAAACAAATGTAAACATTTTACCTTTTAAACTTGTAGGTGGTGCAATTTACGGAAGGTATGTACAAACAATAAGGCCATTACTACGAAGGCCTATTTGCTAACTGGACGATTTCAGATATGATTGTTTAGTCAGGATGCCTCATCGCGTTCAGATACACCTGTCTAAAGGTGCTGACAGTAATGATTCTTATTAAGAACTTTTCGGCGAATGAATGCTTGGAAACCCAAGGTGCCCACATGAGAGAAAAGAACGGATGACTATGCAACAAACCCTAACTGTCTTTAGGATAGTATGATCTGCTACCCCACATTCTACAACTTCTTCAATATTTCCCATTATTTCACGGCCTATGCATGTAGTGGATTATACTCAAAAAGGCAGTTTAAGTCGTTTACCTCTAACATCCAGAATGGTGTGGCACTCGATTTTATGTCTGCGAATAAAATGGCATAGCATAGAGCTTTCTGTTTTAGTCTTGGGGATTAGATGTAATCACCTACATATATAGAGGGTTGGAGTCAGTTGTCCATTCAAGTTTTGTTTTACAGTCATACAACCAGTTCTTCAAAGACCTTTTCTGATTGGATTGTAATAAATAAGGTCATAAAGACTTTCGTAACTTTGAATCACAGTTGAAGACGACAATGATACCTAAACAGGTTTCTTTCGTAAATTTCAAAGTATTTAATATAAAGACTTGCTATTTAGTTTGACGGAACCTAATAAAGTTTCAATTATTCCCTACGCTGAATCTTTACAGCAGTAGTTCTCAACCAATGCGCCATGGCACTTTTGTGTGCCGCCATTTTTTTTTAAATTATTAATTATACTCTGAGAAAAATAATAAAATCCGGAACCGAATCATTCGGTCGTTTTATAGAAATAAACTAAGAGTATTATTCGAGGTGTATTTAACTTATTCTTTCGTTCATATATGGAAGTGTATTACAGATAAGTACATTTTTTTTTAACATTTATTCTTAGTGTGCCCCCAAATTTTGAAACTGTTAAAAGTGTACCACAGAAAAATGAGGTTGAGAATCAATGCTTTAAAGCACAGGTTGCCAAAGTGGTGGTCCTTGGACCACTAGTGGTCAAAATTTCGCTGGTCCCCAGAAAAATGTGGAATATACTATGTCATCGCGTTAAGTTACGTTTTAAGATAAACTGATTGTGTTCTTAGATCACAATTTTTTCATAAATGTATTTAACACCTAAAAATTTCCTTTGGTGGTTCCCGGGATTTAAATTATGAATTTACTGCTCCGGGAGGTCAAAAAGTTTCGCGACCGCTGCTTTAGAGGAACTGAACACCAGTTACCGGATGAAGTCGAATGATATTAGTAAAAAATATACGACAAAACATGTTTGAATCCTGCTTCCACCGAAGAGAGCAATTTCGAGAGAAATTAAAGAGCACGGAAGTTTTAGTTACATGTCATCATTATGTTGCACGTTTTGAAATTCGATAAAGTGCGATACTAGTGAGTTATATATTTTTTTTATTGACTATGACTTAAAAAAATAAAATGACCACCCCTTTGTGTAGCTATAAAGCAATGTTAATTCAAAACCAAAACACACACACAAAACTTTAAAAACTGTGGAAATTTTCGTACTTTATTGCGCCAAACGTATAACAATTCTTATAATTTTGTATTGTGGCATTTATTATTGATATTCCCATTTTAAACATTTGATTTTTCACCACAGACTATCAAAAATCCAATTTCAAATGAATTTCATATAAAACCGGATTACAAATACCTTTTAATCAATCGATGAAACAACAGTTTCACATATGGCAAACAAATCATTGTAGAAGTTTATGCTTATTTCATCATTTACGTCACTCTCCGATTTTAAGTCAAAGTTGTTTAAGTCATTGTTTGGATCATCGTTTTACTTTTATATGTTATGCAATCAAAAAAAAAATTGCGGCGTCATAAGAATAGAATTAAGACACACACAAAAGAATTATTGTATAAAAAAATATTTACTCATCTGAGGTAGTAACAATTAACAAATACATTCATTCCTAATAAAAATAGAAATTAAAAGCACTTTGAACAAAATTAAAGTATTTATATTTACTTTCTAAAATTACTTGAAGATATGATCATACAAGCATACAGCATTTAACAATATATATATCAAACTAAAGAAGAAAGATTTTTTTTTACAATAGTTCAAATTTTCTAGCGGCCTAAAGTCAGAAGAAAATTTCTTTTACTCTAATGTATTTATATAATTGCTTTTAAAAATGAATTTAAAACTTTATTCATTGTATAATTTATAAATCGTAATAAAACGTTCTTTTAAGGAAATAAAAATTTCAAAAAGAGTTAAATTAAAAATACACATTTCTATTAGATGTTAGAGTATAAAAATTATGCGTAAGTTTCGAATTGATGGGTCTCAGGGGTGTTAATTTTGTCTCGAGAGCTGAACATATAAACAAATTTTGATTAGATATAATTCTCTGAAATTCAAATTAAATAATTCTATTATTTCCCCCAATTTATAAAGGCGTGAGGTTTAAAAAAAGTTTAAAATGCTTAAAGTATAATCGTTATTTTAAAAGGTATAAGCATATGAAATAGGAAAAATTTCTGTCAAGTAAGTTCTAGGATGCGTGTGATTTTTTCTAAAATATTAGGTATAACTACTAGCAATAAGGTGATTTATAAAATTAAATATATTCTTATTACATTGCAGTATTTTTATACAAATAGAATAATAAATAATATTTTTTAAAAAAAATAAAATATTAAAAAAAATTTATAATTTCAATTTTTAAAATTTTTTTTGAGAAAAAAATATATAATACTAAAATTAACTAAGGATACATTTTATACTATTCTATGCAGTTGTATACATCAAAAAATCAATTTTAGTGAATATGCGGAACGTAAAATTTATTTAATATTTCTTACAAAAATATTCTTTATTTTCATATGCTTAGAATTTTTTAAAATTATGATTACATTTTTAACATCTCGCACTGTTTTGAAACCTTATTTCTTTATTAATAATGTGTAAAAGAATAGGATTATTTAGTTTTAACCTCAAAGAGTTGTATCTACTCGAAAATTGCTTATATTTCCAGCTCTCTTGACGAAGTTTAGCACCCCGAGACCCATTGATAGCATTTAAAGTGATAAATATTATAATGATTATTCTAATAATCATATAAGTTTTGACCTACCTTAGAATATGTACTCAAGAACAGGAATGCATTAATATACACGAAATTCGCGTTAATGACATGGATAAATTAATTATTTTTAATCGATCACTTAAAATTTTTACAATGTGAATAGCTTTCACCATTTTTAATGTTGTAGAGGTAAAAATTATTTGCGAGTAAAAAAAAATCCTATATTTTTTTCACCTCGACTGTAACATAAGTCATTTTAAAACTTTAAATATTTATCATGATCATGTTGTTTACTCATTCTCTTAATAAATTTGTTACTAGTTAAGCCCCGATTAGAGATCTGGCCTTAATACTCTATTGGGGATAAATACTATAATTTTAAATTACAAGTAGATGGTAAAGAAGATGTCATATTTTCTATCTCAATCGCTAAATAAAGATGAATTATAATCTTTTTAAAATCTTACTAATCATTTATAGTACTAATTATGTTAACTGTTTGAATATTTTAATGGACATTGCATTTTCATAATTCATTTTTAAATGTTGACTAAATCTGATCTTTCTGGATAATTATAAGGGAAAAGTTGCCCTTGATTGCATCAATCATAAAAAAGAAAAACAAAAGTTTTGTACTATTTTGATCAGGCACAGTTATCTACAAAAACCATTTTAATATATTCTATATTTTAAGAAATAAACTAGACGATTTTGATATTATTAAGCAAGTATTAAGAAACTCATAAAATAATGCATGAGAGTGAGTGCATGTTTAAATCTTACAGCTTTTTGAATCTTTAGATTTCGAATATTTATATTATTTTTATTTCGATAGTTAGATTCTTGTGCGCTTATTTTATGCTCATGCATATCGTAAATGAAACTTTCATTATAATATTAACGTTAAATTGGACACATATATGACACTTATCTGCGCTAAAAAGGAAATAGAATCAAAAATTTTTAAACCAATTAAAATATCAAAATAATGACCAAATATAATTGTTTTTAATTAAGATAAATACACACATATATACATATATATATATATATATATATATATATATATATATATATATATACAATTTTCGTCTCGATAATTACCAAGAACTCCTATTTTTTATATTTTGTCCCATTTTCAATGTACGGTTGAAATACCTAAAAAGGTCGCTACAGCTGATTAAATTTATTTTTTATAAACTATAAATTAGTATAAAATTTAAAATTAAGAGAGTTGCTTAAATATTTTTTATTAATTTTCAGTGGCTTTCATTCGATGCATTTGCGAAAATTTAAAGCAGATCGAATTTTTTTTTCGATTACAATTTTTTTTTTATACAATCTAAAATTTTAACAAAAGAAAAAAATTCTATTTTTAGAGGAAAGCATAATTTATTTAATGTATGTCATTTAGATATATGAATTTTAATTTTGAATATACTACATTTTTTTTACATCTTCTTTTGACAAATTGAAAGATAAGTTGGTTCGTCAAAAAAAAATTAACGTAAAATCCCGTATATATATATATATATATATATATATAACGCGCGACTATAATTTCAAACTTCAAATTTTTAAAAGTTTTACGTATATTCGCTGTATAATGCGCACCCCCTTTTTTACGAAAAAACCTGAAATGTATGAGTGAAATGATCTCATGTTTGAAGGCATTTCTTCCAGATAATGTCCAATACTTTCGAAAAAAAATTGTATTTTTCTAGAACTACAACCCCTCCTTTCACAATTTTTTAAAGTTTATTAGGTATGTCATTTATTTTAAATAAACAGTATTCTAATCTACGTAGAAGTCTATTTTTTATATTTATTCCTTTTTTCTATTTTCGAAGCTATCATTTATATATATATATATATATATATATATATATATATATATATATATATATATATATATATATATATATATACATAAATGATAGCTTATCTTAGTTTTCAACTATTTGTGTATTTTTATATTTTGGATTATATATATCACAACTTAATAATCAATTGAAAAATTGAAATTATATGAATTTTATAATATTAAATCCCATTTCAAAATAACAATGGTGAATACAGAAGATAAAATTCCAACGTTTTCAAACAAAATTTAAAAATTATAAAATAAAAAAATTTTAAATATCCAAGTGCAACCTCGGACTTAGGACCGGTAAGTGGGGTTAAACTAGTTTGATGGTGCCAACCTTCCCCCTATTTCAACTTGGTAAGTTAATCGGGAAATATATCTAATTCTCAAAAATTTAAAAATTTAAAAGTTAAAATTAAACATTAAACTTGAAAAATTAAACTATTCACCATCGCATTCTGAAAGATATAACAATAAAATATTAAAATTCTAAAACAATTTAGTGCACAATATAAGTGAACCATCGAACACCAAAGATGATGCACCCATCTTTAAAATAGTTGTATAGGTAGAAAAAAAATATAAAATCCGAAAATTCAAATTAAAAAATATCTAATATCCAGAAGTTTAGGTTAAAAACCCAGTATGTTCACAAATGAATAGCGTAAATCCTTAAAAACTCCCCAAAGAGCATCCTATCAATAATTCAATTCACAATTTCTGAACGATTTCTCATGTTTAATACAACAATTACCACTCCTAGGTTTTGCTCATAGCTCCCACTAATGCCATGTCAATCCAAATGATTCATAATCTCACATTAGAGTTTAACTATTTGGTATTAGATGCAAATCAGATTGCTTGCAAAAAACTTGCTTGATTGGTCATAAACGCTTGATTGGTCATAAATAATTTTAAAGTGTAGTCGTGTAAACATTGGTCAATGTGTGTGTATTAAAATGTATCATGTGTGTGGAATGCACACATTCTTCACAGCTGGACCACTATAAATACCCGGCGTATAACGCGCATCTATAAATTTCGATCATAAATTTTTGTGTTCAAAGTGCGCATTATACGCCGGATTTTACGTAATGCAGTTTTAAATTAATCAGACTATTGAAAAAAAAACATGTGTGTACATAAGTTCTTGTTCAAAGACCGCTTGATAAAATCTAGTGTACACCTTATTTTGTTTTCTGTTTTGTTTTAAAATTCGTTTATTAAAACAAAGAAAATGCGTATAAAGTTTAACTTATATGTAGGTAGTTATCTTATCAAGTGCACGTCACAATCTAGTTCTTTTTATCTTATAGATGATAATTTGAAAGGTTTATTTCTCTCTCTCTCTTTTTTTTAAAATATTATTTGTATACGTCAATATGATGTAAGAAGTACAACAGATAAAAGTATGCACTTCTTTATTATTTTTACTTTTTTTTTATTGGAAATACACTTGATATGCGTATTTTCTTTTGTAGATTCTTTCACATGGTATATTTCAAAACATAACGAATTTCAGAAGACATAAAATAATATATGATGATAATGTTTTGTACAGAAATTATACATTCTGAGAGAGTTGAATATTTAATTTGTTCTGCAGTTAAATATGCATAAATTATTCAAAATGTTTCAAATTTAAGGAAATATGAAGAACATTTTACAGATTTCTTGTGTTTTCCCAATAGCATCCTTATTATTATATCTTTATTTTGCTATTCTAATTCCTTTGATTTTAAGCTTTAATCGGCAGCGGCAAAGTAAAAACAGATTAAGGAGAAATTTATAGAAACAGCACAAAAAATAATATTTATTTAAGACTTAAATTTTAAATTTCTTTTTGAATTCTTAAACATGTCTTTGCTATAAATTGCTAGTAAATTTGAAAATTTTTAAGACTTTAATTATACATATATTCAAATAATTTAACAAACGCGAGGAACATTTTAACAATAGAAAACATCTCGTTCACATATATAGTAACCAAAATGTAGTAATCAAATGGGGTATTAATTAACACTATCTTGAATCTTATAAACTCAAAGAATTTTTCAAAAATTGAAATTTCTTTGGCATTCAAAAAAAAACAAACTTTTGTGTACAGGCTTTTAAAATTTAAGCGAAAAACTAATTGCAATAACAGCAAATACTTATTTGTAAACAAATTTTATAAAAACTGATACTCGTTGTAATATTCTGTTTTATTAACAGTATAAGTTCATTTTTTACTTACAGAAAAATGTTACATTTCTTGAAATTTTATAAATTAGCAAAAATTACAAACAGTAATTTATCTAATTGAAATAATAAGAGTAATATGTTATTCATCGAAACAGTATAAATTAAAACTTTTACATTTTAATTCGAATGCCAATCATTTTATAAAAAGCAAATTATTTCTATGGAAGCAGGATGCATGTGCCAATGGGTTTTAAAATAATATTTCTTCTCAGCTATGAATGTGTACAATATATTCCAAACTTCATATTAAATTTGTGAGTTTTGAATTCATTTTTTATTTTACTAAAGATTAATTTATTACTGGTCTTGTATCTATTTACCTTCTTAATATCGTACAAATTATTCATATTTTAAAATCCATAAAAAGAAAAAATAATACTTTATCGTTCATAATTTTCAAAAATCTGCTGTATTATTTAGTATTTATACCAGCAAGTCAATTATTTTATATAAATTCGAGACTACTTTATATGTGCATAAAAAGCACGTTCTTAAATTTGTCCACAATTTAAAATTTTTAACAGTTCAATAATAACCGCCTTTGTTACATCAATCACACCATCTTAAACAACAATCACACAAATTCTTTGGATAAACAAACTTCACGAAAACCTGTAGAACTCGTCGAAAACTTTATTCCCACTATCAGAGACGCTAAAAATAAAATAATCAAAAAAATAAACCTCTTACCTGATGTCAATCCCAAACCACTTATCTTGAGGCTTCTTCAGGTTGCTATAGCAACACACATTACTTTTCTGAATAAAACCATCGAATATAATCCTAATCAACTAAAAACATCTAAATTAAATCAGTCGCACCAAAAACAGAGTTGACAACTGTCAGCAACGTCCGCAAAACTCGTAAATCATCCTTATTATCTGGTCAGAGTACTTTCTTTTTTGTTCTAATATTTTTTCCCTCCCTTTCCAAATGCACAGAAGTAAACACCACGTTAGTTTCGCGAGTTACCTGTATTTTGCTGACGAAAACGGTGTATGATTACTTTCCGACGTCTGGCATGGCGTTTCCGCTATCTTGGCGCAGTCTTCCGTCGCCTCAGCTGCGCCAGGTTGTCGCCAAGGATGCTGAAGAACTCGTAAAGATGGGAAGTGTGAGCGGTAGTGCTATCACAAAGTTCTTGCTCTAGCAAAGTTATATCTTTTGTAAGTGGGAAATGTCTTGTTAGTAAACAGAGTAGGAACGCTATTAAATTTTATTTTTAGGGTCCATTTCCTTTTCGGAGTGTCTAGTTCCGGTGGGTACATTAGCAATTCTGCGTCTTGAAACTGTTCGAATTTTGATATTGTATTGATACTTATTTTGAAAGATAATATTTCTTCTGGAAGAAAAATTTATTTTATGCATGAGATTTATGCAAATATATTTTATGATTACATCGTAAAATATATTTGAGTGAAAGAAGTTACAAGCTAATATTAAATTATATTATTTATATGTTCAGCCATATGAATAGTAACAAAATGTGTTTCAATTGAATATGATTCGAAAATTTTATTGGCCTTATTCGAATCTAAGCCGCTTTTTTCCCCTCCGTTTCTCGGGCGCAGCTTAAAATCGAATGCGGAGAAATTCGTTGGATGCTGGAAACTGAACATGAATTCTGAAGATTAGAGTAATTACAGATTCAAGTATGCATTTAAAAGTTTTTAATTCTGGTAAAATAGATTAATTATGCCCTCCTTATTAGTTCTCATTTGAATTTTTTATTTTCCCAAATATCAGATATCAAATTAACCATTTTATGCATTTTTTTTAAATATTTTTTTTTTAAAAAAAAGGTGTTGAGAATTTGAGGCGGGGCTTAGAAACAATGGCGGCAATGATTTGAATAAATACGGCAATGATTTGAATAATTATTTTTAAATAATTCTTTAAAATACCACTATTAAAATATTTCTAAATCATTCCGAAAAAGCATCGTGGAAAAATGTAAACTGCAACAAATTAATAAAACATTTTATTTGTTCTTTTAAATTAACTTTATATAACTTTTATTATTTTAGGTAGTGATTTTGGAGCTTTGAATAAATAAAATATTTGCCAAATACTTGAATTTTAAACTAGACAATAACTTGGATATTCTAAAATATTTCCTGAAAATATACGATAATGTTCTGAAATGGAGGTTAGCTAAAATATTAATTAATTTTCTTCGTTTAAAATACAAGCGGAATATTTAGGCGAACTTGGCCTTGAGCTAAATTTTCGTTTTATTTCATCATTAATTTTTTCACATCAATCCTTATTAAGTTTGGAGAAATAATGTAAAATTCTCAAAATAATAATAATAATAATAATAATAAAATAAAGGAATAGTCAGAAATAAAATAAAATAATATTAATTTACTCTTCTGTAGGAAATGAACGAACTGAGTGGTCATGGTCTCTAACTTGTGGTCGGTGTTGTGTCAGTTGAATTGTGATTTCGAATCCTGGCGCTACTGAAGACCCTCTATAAAGATAATCTTAAATCAGTACTACTCAAACTTTCAATATTGGTGACCCAATATTCAATGTTCATTTTCATCACACACACACCCTCCATACAATAACAATGTGTATTGAATTCAATCATACAATATTTTGACGTTAAACCTACAATACGACTTTAACCTCTTGGGTGCCTCTGGGGCATATAAACGTCTCGCTCAACCAGTGCGTTAATTGCCCCTGACGTATGTATACGATTTTACGAAGTACGATCTTCAATTTTATATATGACAAGCCCGTGGGGTCACTGGTAATTATAAAACTTGTTCTTTGTATTTTTAAATTATAAAATACATTGCACAGTACTGATATATTGATAAGCGTATTATATCAGTATTAATGTGTATTTTATATTTTTCTACGTCAGGATGTATTTTGTTTCCTTTCTGTAAAGTAATAATTTTTTTAATCATCTTTTGTTTTCGACTTTTCAAAAGCCTGGCGGCCCCCTCGTATGGTTAACACGCCCCCTAGGGGGTGCCCCACAATTTCAGAAATACTGTGTTAAATCTATCTAAGCTGAAAGTCCTTACACTGACACGTGGCCCAGGTTGCCTAGTTGTTGTAGTCACAAGCTCGTGCCCGGCGTGTCATGAATTCGAGTCCTAATGACACTGATGACCTACCTTGTTAAAGAGATGATGCACGATAAACCGGAAGCTGCTCAATGTCTTCCTTTGGTGCGGTATGCTGGAGGGAAAGTGACAACTCATGTACCTTACTCTCATTTGACCGAAGTTCAAAGTTACGAGAGAGAGAGAGAGAGAGAGAGAGGATCGTCGCTTTACAAACAAAAATGCGACAAAGAGAACGACTTTAATAAAACGCTTATTCACTGAAACTAGAAAAATGTATTAGTTTGTTCGTTTGGTTTTGTGCCTGTGGTACGGATTTAATCATTTTAACAAATCTCATAATCTCATTCAGCGGTGCACACAGGAATTTTTCAAGGAGGGTCTAGCGTCGAAATCCACCATCCTGGTATCATGCTCCTATACTCCGTCAAACATATTCTTTTGATTTTGTCGATTTTCCGGAGCAACAAACAGTAAAAAATTAATTATTGAATAAATAATTAGGATTAGTTCATAAAACTAATTATTAATAACAAATACTTAATTAAATTTTACGCGCAAGATATGTACAGGATTATAATCAATCGAAAAAAATCATGTGCTACGGGAAGGCCGGATACGGGCCCCATTCATAGGTGTGGGATGACGTCACCAAAACAGCTGTTGCCAACTCCACTCTTTTCTCAAGCTACATCCTTAGTCTCGGTTTTTTTTGTGTGTCACACCTTGGATAGTTTCAAAAAGATTTTTTTTACTCGATCCATGTACGATACCAAATCACAATGAAAATTTGCCACAAGTGAAAATACAACATCATGTCGAAAGTCACGCTTAGCTAATCAGAATTCTAGTATACTAATTCTCTTATTAACATCATACTTGTAAGCTACAAGAGAGCTATTGGCAACGAGCCTCGTAATTTTGAACCGTCGTTAAGAAAAAATGAAGTTGGCAATTAAACTGTCCTCACTCTCAAATTTTCCAAACCACCCATCGTGATAATACTTAGGAAGATTTAATGTTCGTCAGCCCTTCTAGATAACGGTTCTTCAGTGGCGCGATTCCATTGAAATAATTTCATCTACTAGTTCGTCACCATGACCACTCCGCTACCGCCATATTGCTAAGTAGAGAAGGAAGTCATATGTAAAAGATTAAGTTTTCGCATAGAATATTTTAACAAAAATATTTAATAGCTATACAAACTATAAAAAAATTACTTACAGTATTTTTATCTGTCAGAACCTGACAGAATATTGAACTGTTTTATTTATGGCTTACTACATCCAAACCTGACACTCTGAAACAACAAGAATTGCTGCGCTAGTCTAGTAACCATAGTCCCGAACTCATGTCTGGCGTTGATGACCCTAAGTTTCAAGACGTAACACTTTGGAGTGGTGTGCATTTTTAGAAGAGTAGGGTACCGACTCAGGTTTCATTCTCTACACTCAACTGTGGCTCAAATTTACTAGGTCCGTTGACAATGGTTTTCATGTTACTTGAGAGGATAATGTTGATAATCATTCGTTCACTTGAAACTATATGAGGGCAAATGATGATGGACCTCTAAATTTTGAATCATCATTAACACCTGTAGTCGTTGAGCTACAAATTAACCCTCCAGATTTACACACCATAACGGAATAAAGAAAATCCGCATGCTTTGGGCATAATGTAGAACAATACGCGAACCTGGAGTTGTACTATTTTCTAATCCCGTTGATTCAGCTTTTGTTTGAGCACTTCACAACTCGATTACTCATTCCCTGCCTCATGTTTAGCTAATACACATGTTCGGACGTATCGCACGTAATCGACGTTTAGGCATAATAAGGTATTTAATTATATCATTAATAATATAATTAATAAATTCAGAAGCGTATAGTGATGACATCCAAGACCTTTGTTGGTAATTGATGAGCTCACAGATATGCATGAGCAAGTAGAAGATATTGAAAAACTTAGTCTTTAGAATCAGTTCAATCAGAAGATCGAACTGGTTCAATCGGTTGTGAATCTGACAGAAGGTTTCAGTTTAATTGAAAAGAATTAACACAAATTTAAAAAAAACAAAGGCTATAAAAAAAGAGCTTATTTTTTTTCAAAAAAAAACAAGGAATAAAAACATATTTGCAAAGCCGCGAGAATATTTTGCAGCAGAAAAAAAAAAGCTTTGAGCCGGCAGACTACTTTGTTAGATTTAAAGAAACTTTTACTTGTGTGGAAACAACTTTGGTTTGCAATTTTATATTTGTGTTATCCAAAATTTAATTAAACATTTTTTTTAATTATTATTTTATTTTGTCTCCGACCCTAACTACAAATAATTTACATGTATTTATAAACGAAGTTGAGCCCGTCTGACACGAATTCGATTCACGCGGTCATCACTCAGGTTCACCTGTCGCATAAGTTCGTAGTAATACTGTATATAAATTATAAATAATATAATGAAATTTAAAGAATCATTTGTGTTTAAAAGAATAATTTGATTTAATTTTATTATACATATATATATATATATGTTTACTTATATATAAAGGCAAAACCATCGAGTTAGTAGACTGAAAAGTCAAACAATAAAATTTGATAAAAAAATCTAAACAAGTTTATTAAAATATTTTCTAGGGAAAAATCATACCCGAGGCAAATGTAGCAAATAAATTTTTAAATACAATTCGTAAGATTCCTCAAAATTTCTTATATATATATATATATATATATATATACATAAGTCTCCTCGTACATATATTTAAAGAAACCTTGTTATACTGAAAGCCATTCGGTGCAGAAAACTGAATTCTGTGAAAGACAAAAGAAAATCTTATATCTTTTGAAAATTGCATTTGCTTTTCAAGATTAAAAAGGTTTTTCCTTGCTGATTTTGTTCTGAATAATATTATTTTCCGAAAATATTATAAAAGAAGTAATGTCGAGGAAAATTTTGAAAAGTGAAAAAAAATCAGCAATATAGAGAAGGTTTAGTATTAAATTATTAAAATATTCTGAAGTATAAATATTATTACGTGTCGAGATAAAATAACACATTGAAGAGTTTAATTCTTATGCATATAAAAAGTTTTCATGCTATGAAAATTATACTTCAACACACAGTTTTATAGGCCAACATTTCTTAACGTAAATGCTTTCTATATAGCTTTTGAAACATGCATGTTATTTAAAAGTAATCCTATAAAAAATTAATGAAAAATAGAGTAGATAGTTTCATTCTTTACACTATTATTGGACTATCTCTATGATTTTATATTTGTTTCTCACTCTTCTTAAACTCTTTCTCTTTGTATTTCTGTCTCTACGTATCTTTCTTCTTGTGTTCATGCATCGGTTTCTTTTTAGTACGAGTATTTCTCCTTTGTTTCTCTCTGTTTTTATGTTACCGTGTTTCTTTACACTTCTCTGTATCTGTTTTCTAGGTTCTCTTAGTATTTCTCTAAATCTGTGTCTCTTCTTTACGCTCTCTCTCTATCTTTCTTCCCCACAAATGTTTAACAAAAAAGCACATAAAAGAATGTTTAAAAAGAAATTAGTTTAATGAATGTAAAGCAACTGTTATAAAACACTCCTTATAATTCCTTTTTACACAAATTTCCTTGAAAGTTACTTATGGCTTCCAGTATGCTCTTATTTAGTAATAACGATTATAGACTACTCCTAGATAAACTCTTCTTTATACATAATTTAGATTTCATTTTGCAGCTAAATATAAATCTGTATAGTTCAGTATGGTGGATGTTTAGTGATAGCAGCTTTGATGGATTTTAAAAGCTGTGCCTGATCTAGGGGAGGGGGAACAACAACATAAAACAAATCATTATATTATACATACAGGTGGTTATCAAAATAAAATAAACATCTTAGATTTATGGAGAATCCTTTATTAGTAGGGTGTAGGACAACCTTTGGTATAAAAAAGAGCTAGGAATAGATTCATACAAGTACTGAATAATGTTTAGAAAAGTATTGTACCATTCTTCATGGAAATATAGTGAGTCCTGGGAAAGATGCCGCTGGAGGATATTGATTCCATACTGAACGCTCTTAAGACCATAACCGTTCAGTTAAATTGAGATCGGGTGTGACTGTAAGAGCTGTGATGTTTCACTTCATCCTCGTGTTCATCAAACCATGATTTGAGAAGTCTCGATGCAGGGATAGGTGCATTATCATCCTGGAAAATGCTATCTCCTACTGGAAACAAAATTTGCATCATAGGAGGGACCTGTCTGTTCAGCTAAAATTTCTCTATTCTTCTCCTAAGGATTCTCTTTACTTTCAGGACTACGATTTGTCCCGTAGAAATCCATGACACGACTGCCTATATCATGGCAGATCCACATCAATGCTTGACAGTTGTAAGGAGAAAATCACGATTATACACTTGTGTACGTGACCTCCAAATGTGCAATCGTCCTGTTGTAGGGAACGTTGTATGATTCGTCCCAGACCATATTACTTTCTTCCACTTATCAATCGACAATGTTCTGTGAGTTTCACACCCCTGTAGACGACGTTTGACATTAGCAACTGTGGCAAAAGGCTTGGGAATTGCTTCTCTGCCGCTAATGTTCTGTTCATGAAGGGACCTTCTAACTGTAATCATTGATATTGGAGAATCCTTATTCTGATTGAGCTCTGTGGTCACTTTTGCTGCAGTTGCTCTTTCACTGAGATTCTCTTACCATCCACTATTTTCTTTGCCTAGTTCTTTTGTAGCGCTGTGTTTATACTTTTATGAACACAGAAATGTATTAAGATGGGATGTTTTGGTCTCACATGATGATGGGTTCATACAATTTGGCCTCTTTGAAAATTTGAGAGCCCCTAGATTTTACACGTTTCAAAAAAAATTCACGACATACCAAACAATAAAGCTACCAGACACTACCAGAATATGTACATTTCTATTTATAAAAAACTGGTAGTAGAGCTATTATTATACTTCAATGCTTACTAGAAGCGTTCAAAAATGTCTTTTTTATTCACAGTTGTTCCCATTATTTTGATAACCAACTATATTTCTACGTGTTATTAAAAAATAATGCTTACTAGAAACACTACTTTCCTTTCTCTTTTTTCTATAATTATCTATTGGAAAAAATTATCCGTATCCATATACATTCAAATATTCATATCGTACCCACCATTATGACCAGGAGGTTTTAAATTACGATTACTTAAAAATCAGTGGCTGAACCAATGCGAAGAATAACCAATGCCGATTTTATATGAAAATGGTATACAGTGACGCAACATACACCACCAAAGCTTGACTGCCGCCAAGTACCTACCCTTTGTAAAATCCAACTTGGGGGCCCAAAACTTGATTTACTTCACTTTGCAAAAAGGCCCAAATGTTCTCAGATACGCCATTGATGATATAGGTTGCGTATTTAGAAAATGATACCAAACTCTATGTACAAAAACACTCAAAAATTATTTTATTAGTATAAACAATATATTACAGAACATTATTATATTAGTATAGTTATTTATTTCACTAAGTTTGTGGAAAAGTTTAATTCCAAACTTCTGGATATTTTGACAATGGTTTTTCTTAATTCAAGAAAAACCATTGAAAAATCCCTTAAACTTCATTTTTATACTTTTCAAACAATAATACAGTATAAGGAAAACTTGAAATTCAATTTTTGCCTTAATTTTCTATGAATAATATTGGCAATTACAGAAATGAAGACCAAGCAAGTTAAATTCTTGATTGTCACCTCTTCGATTAGAATTTTATGCATAAGAAAACTGAATTTTCCTTTCCTTTTATAATGCTCATTTTTCATGGTTGAAAAAAAAAGAATTATTTTTGAAAAATATCTGTGAAATGTGATGACCCTAATTTTTCCTACTTTTACTATTCTAGTTCATCAATAGCTAATGATTTTTAAAAAATGCATCATTCTGCAACGACCATAATCACTTAGAGGGAAAATTTAAGATTAAAAAAAAAGAAATAAGTTTGAATATTTCTTATCTAAAACGCTGTTTAAAATAAATGATACTCTCCAGTCAAATTGATTGTGCTCCGTTTAAATTGATTTTTTCACTGATCTAGATAAGATATTTCATTAACAACTCCTTTTCAATCTGTTTCTTAAGGTCTCTTCTTCATGATTTTTCCAAGATGCCGCTGAAAGCCCAGAGGGGTAATCGTTCAACAACGACAGTCAAAAAGTACAATTTAAAAAAGGTTTTACTTTCTCTTGATTAATTGCTGATTTTATTAGTTACTCTCGCTCAATATATTTTCGTGTTCCTTTTATCATTTTGATCATACCGCTTGTTACTTAATAGCTCTTGTTTTGTTATTATTCACATTTTAACCATGTCTGAAAACGAATAAAATTTATGAAGCGAACGAATTATATATATGGTGATAAGAAATTGTATTCATCCAGTTGTAAAAAAAAATTATCTCCCTCTCTATATAAAATGCGATATGCCGTTATTGATTAATTACGTACTATTGCAACAATGCTAACGTTTAAGATAATTTGCAAAGTTGGCAACCCCGATTTCTCATGTGTCTTACATACTAAATCGGCAATCATGTGATTTATTTTATGAAAGTCGTCAATATGGTTGCGATTGTTCATTATTGCAAGTTATCACAGAAAAATATCGCAACGATTTCATGTACTGGAATCGTTTCTTGAGAAGAAAGGCGTTGTCACATACGAAAACTTATTAACAATCAATGAAACTAACTACTCAGTTTTCCAGGAAGCTGCAAAAGCTGTAGGTTTACCAAAATCCAAGGACATTAACAATAAAGCGTTGGAAGATGCAGCTTCGGATTTTAGTCTAACTGAAGAGAAGCTAGCGCCATAAATAAATTTTGCGAGAAAAAAAAAGATAAATAAATGGAGTTACATAATACATATAAATTACTATTTTACAGTTTTAGCAATGAGTATGAACAGTTGTATAATTTGCACAACGGGGGTTGGTCCACCATCAGGCGGATAGAGTGTTTGTTCCCTCCCCCAAATTAATAAACTTTTTTTAAAAAAAAAACATTGTGTTGCAACATTTTAGGGGTTCAGATCCTATCGAAATTCATAAGAAATAGAAATACATAATACATGATAAATAAAAGAAAGGTAAATAAATATAGAACTACATAATACATGACAAATAAAAGAAAGACAATTAAATTTATAACTGCATAATACATGTAAATTACAGTTTTACAATTTGAGCAATAAGTATGAATAGTTGTATAATTTGTATAAAGGGAGCTGGTCCACCATTAAGGTGATAGGGTGTTTGTTCCCTCCCTCTAATTTAAATAAACTTTTTTTTGAAAAAAAAGTCTTGTGTTACAACATTTCCATGGTTTCAAATCCTATCTAAATTCTTAATGGTGTGTCTGATTTTTATGTTCCATATTAACAGCAAATTCAATTGTTTGTCGATTATATTTTCTTAAAAGCCTGTTTTGGCTGTGCTATTAAAAGCATGTTTCTATATTTATGATCCAGATCCAGTTAAAGGAAGGATGATCAAGATCAGCAAAATGTTTCACAAAAAGAAGAGTTGTTTGGATATTCCACGCCCCAAAATCTAGGTAAATAAAACAGAGATTCTATAATGGAAGAAGTTCGCTTAGGTATCTCGAGATTGTAAGAATCTGATATTTACCTAGTAAGGCAGTGCTTCTCAAACTTTCAATACTGGCACCCCCCTTTCCAATCACAATTTTTATCGCGCCCCCCTTATACATAAATAATGTACTGAATGCAATAATACTGCACTTTGACGCTAAAGCAACAATCTTTATTATAAACCGTACAAATTCATGACATAAGTATTAAATTTTGTATATGTTACTTTTAAGCAAAAAAAAATTAAGTAATAGGATAATTATTATGTTATTTTTTTCCTTTCTCTAATTTTTAAATTGAAACATATTGCAAAATGCGGTGGTTGTTTAGAAGACAAAATATAGATATCAGCTAAATGTAGAAAAAGAACTCAGAGGGTCAATTTCTAATCATAAGCATTCCTTTGAAAAACTTTGCTCTGTAAGACAAACCCGTGGAAGTCGCTAATACTTATTAAACTTGTTCTTAATTTAGTATTAATTAATTAGTTATAAAATACTTTGTGCAGCACTGATACATTAAAAGTATGCAGGCTGAAGTATACTTTTAATGCACAAGTTCAAGTTTCTTTGCACAAATTCATTTATAAGAAAATAAAACAGTATTGATATAATCGCTTAATTGTAAGGAGAGTAAAGCCAAGTGTGCAACAATGTTAACAAAAATGTAAAATGATTTTTTTAAATGATTGCTCAAATTAAAATTAGTTTTAAGCGAACTATAATTTTAAGCCTCAAATAAATAGCAATTAGAATTGTGATGTTGAATAGTGAACAATAAAAAAAATTCTGATGAAGAATAATTGTATTATTTTTAATATTTATAGCGAAAAGACTTCAACATGTTTTAACCCTGAAGCAGGCGCGCACTCGATACTAATGGTCGAGCGGGGTTATTGAATCACCCCAACCCTTTTTTTATATTTATTTTTATAGTACACAATAAAAATCGTAATTCCAGTGAATAATTTAATTAAGAGAAAATTTACTCATCTCTGCTTTCAAGGACACAGAAAATATTTCGGACAAAAAGTTATCACACCGGGAACTCAAACAAAACACGTACCTTAAGATCGTAAAAAAACGTCTGTCACTCCCAAAAAAGAGGGAGATATGTGACAAATATATTTTAGTTCACGTTTAGATTGTCAAACAGGAGGATTGTGTCAGGGCCATTGGTAACAATTAAACATTTTTGCCAGAATTACCGATTTCGTGCACTCTGTGCTTGGCGTGACCGCTCCCGGATTAAAAGTGTATTTATTACATTATGGATGTTCTAAAAAAATTATGTAAAACGTTTCTCATTATGCTTGGCTTAGTAATCCTTCAAACTTCCCTAAATGAAAAAGCAGATACAGAGCATACAGCTGATGGCAATAATATATAACAGTGATGAATTTTTTATCTTCCTAAAATTTTGTTTGATTATGGGTCTGGGTTTTGTCTTTCCTCTGAAAGAGTAGCATTTTCGCTTTGAAAAGAAAACGTAATAAAAAAATCTCTCATCATGGGATTACAGCAAATCGAATAAAACGTTTTTTATTTGGTTATACCCGTAGTATCAAAGATAGCTAAAAAATGAGGTTTTGAAGAAGAAGCTTTTATTTTTGATGATGTAAAATCGCAGTCCGTGTTAATGTGTATATTTTTTATTATGTCAGAAAGTATTTTGTTTTACTTCATTCTAGTAAATAATTTTTTTAAAATCTTTTATGTTCGATATTCTCGCCCTCCCTTGTAGGTTTATCTCACCCCCCAGGGGGGCACGCCCCACAATTTGAAAAACACTGTAGTAAGTTAAACCTCAGTGAAGCTGGCATAGATGAAAGAAATAATGTAGCATGCAATAGTATACATAGAACTAGGTATTAAAAGATCTTTATAGATGAATTCATCGAATGTTAAACGCGGTGTTTTTCTCTCTCGAATTACTTTTTCAATTGGACAGATTTCTTAATATCAATATAAGTTCGAATGGGCATGAAGATCAATCTATATATGCTGTCTCGTGTAATATGATTTTATGAATGTATTGTTGTTACATTTTTCTAGTGAATTTATGTATATATCCCGAAATTGTTTCATGTAGATACATACTAAGAACTAAAAGGAATTACCAGTTGATTCAAAATTAATGTGACCAATTTTAAAAGTATGTAACTATTTATGGTGAATTTCTATATCGTTTTATACTAATGGTTTTATTTTAAAAACGCGAAACATTTAAATTACTAATCTAATCATTTTTATTAGTGGAAGTAAATTATAGTACCAAAATATCTTCCTGAAACCCGGAACAAAATTTTTTAAAGGATGTCTATTGAAATTCTGTTATAAATAAAGCATTTTAAAATAAAAAAATATTTTTTTAATGTATTATTATCTAAACTTTGAAATGAAATAAAATTTCGATCGCAATCAAAAGCTCCAGGAAAAAAATGTGAACGAAAGGAAGTCCTTAATGAAAAGGAAAAAAGTTGAAAAGAATTATTGCTGTAGAAAATCCTCTTTTTCAAAGAAATTTGGCAAAGGAACTATAGGTATTGCAATCGACAATTTGTCGTCAGATAAAGTATATTGGTTATAAAAAGGAGAATAACCCACTCTGTCGTCAAATGTCTGTGAAAACCGTCGAAAAATGAAGAAAACACCCTTGGCCTCTGCATTTAATGTTATGCAAAGGTATATCAAAACAGGGATAAAGCAAATATTACATGCTAATGTATATACAAAACATGGAGCTTCGGATAAAGCGCTGTTTCATCTGTCATTTACAGCTGGCGAAACGAAATACAACATATTCCACGCAAAAAGCGTCACAAAGATGCAGCTCTTTTGGAAAAGGCAAGTAGGCCGTTAGGAGTTAAGGTATGGATGGAAATGTCCTCTCAAGTCTTAACAAAACCATTTTTTTTGCAGAACCCAAAGCTAAAATTGATGCTATGTACTATGAGCAAAAGGTTTTGAAGCACATGATCTAAGAAAGTAAACATCTTTACCTTCGACAGAAGTTTTTTTTCCAAAAAGAATCTGCACCATGTCATACTGCAAAATCAACTATAAAATGGCTACAAAATAAAAATAAATTAATTGTCTTCTTTAAGAAAATTAGCTATCATCCCCCCGACCGTGCTCCTTGCGAATATTTTTTATGGGAATGCTTAAAAAACAATTAAATGCAAAGTAAGAACTCTCCAAGGGCTTCAAAAAACAAAAAAAGGAAGAATAATTCCCCAAAAAATGTTCGAGAAAGCTCTTTTAGCTTAGCTAAATGTTTACTTAAAGTGTACTATGCTTAAGGGAGCCACACTGAAAATTTCAAGCAATAACTGTATTCAATAAAAATTTATGATGCTCTGAAAATGGTCACACTATCTTTGAATCAACCGGTATTTCTGTTAGGTTTTGGCACAGCCCTGGTAGCCTAGTGTTGATGGTCACAAGCTCTAATCGGCGTGGCATGAGTTCAAAGCCCAAAGTCATTAAAGATCCGACGTGTTGTAGAAGAAATGCGCGTTAAATCTATCTGACTCAAAGCCCTTCCTTTGCTATGGTGTGGAGGTTTGAAAAGAGATTACCAGTTCAGGTTTCGTCTATGTTTCTTCGCTGTGGATCAAAATTACGAGATTTGTTGCCAATTGTCCTCCTGTTTACTTTAAAGTGCAACTTTAATAAACACTCATCCACTTTATATACAATATACGTTCTTAAGTGCAGCCGTAGAAGCTTTCAGGAAAAACAGTAAATAGCTTATTGAGATGTATACCGTAAAGAAAAAAATATAAATTTTTTCCATTTCATAGCATGCCCAAAAAGGACCTAGATATGTTATGAACTTGTGAATTAATTAAATGAAAATAACTCTTGAATTTACCTCCAGAATTTATGTTCGCTTTCTTTTATCTCAAATTGAAGCTCCCACTTATTATACCTTTCAGGCTGAGAGTTTATTATACCCTTTTAAAAATATAAGAAACTATTCAATTTTTGGTTCGTTTTATTAGCATGTGTTTGGCTTTCGAACTTTGTGAATTGCGTAATTTATTCAGTCATATATGTAACCCATATCTGACGCAACTAAGCTTCATCTTTTATCTACACTGGTGTGCAAAACTTAAGCAACAGGTGGGTTTATTGCCATAACTTCACGAAAAATCATCTGAGAGAAATGAAATTCAGAAATGAGGGAGAGTATTATGTACGTAAAGGATGACAAAAGCATCGGCGCTGAAAAAGGAATACAATGCATACGGTATGGAATCAAGCAAAAACAAGCTTTATTAAAGCATGGTATCGTGACTCATGATTGTCTATCCAACAGGAAGAACAACAAGCAGATGTTCCTTAATATGGTATATGCCCTCCCTTCACTGAAATGGTTGCTTCACACCGTCTCCGAATACTCAGAACCAGTTGGTGCACCATTTATTGTGGTAGGAGTGTCCATTCCTCAATCAGCATCTGTTTGAGTTGTTGGGTGTTCTCCGGATGATGTAAGCGTGCTGCAATACGTCTCCCCAAAACATCCCACACATGTTCGATGAGATCTAAATCTGGAGAGTACGCTGGCCAATCCATTCGAGTGATATTTTCACTTTCCAGCAGCTCCTCAACAGCAAGAGTCCGTAGTGGCCGTGCATTGTCATCCATAAAAATGAAGTCTGGGCCAATGGCACCTCGGAACAGACGCACATGGGGAAGCAGTACCTCCTCACAATAGTGATCCCGATTACAGACCCTCTATCGAAAATGTGGAGCTCGGTTCGCCCGTTCAGCATAATGCCTCCCCAGACAAGAACTCCAGGACCACCGTAATGGTGTCTTTCCTTGATATTACTAGAATAAAACCGTGTCCCGATCTCTCTCCAAATCAAAACGCGTTGAGAATCGCTTCTGGTACTGAACCGACTCTCATCCGTAAAGAGGACACGACTCCATTGACAGTTGTCCAGTTTTTGTGCTCTCTGCACCACTGTAAACGGCGGCGTTGGTGGTCAGCTTTCAACGGGAGGCAGCGTTCAGGACGGCGGGCGAATAGGCCCCCTTTGTGAAGGAGTCTGGCCACAGTAAACCGCGACACTTGTCTCCCCGTTGCTGTAGAGAGCTGCTGAGCAAAGACGCTTGCTGACTGCCGTCGGCCTCTTTTCGCCTGCAGGATTATATATCGGTCATCCCCTGCAGTTGTCGTCCTCGGGTGGCCACCACCAGCCTTATTAACAGCTGTACCTGGAGTTTGGAACGCTTTCCAAGCGCGCGAGACGACACTTTTGTTGATTCCGAACTCTGCAACTACACTGGTGACGGTACGCCCCTCCTCCAGCTTTCCGATCATTCTTCCACGTGTGAAGTCGTCCAGGTGATTTCTTCTAGCCATGTTTCACGAACTGACTCACTGGCACTTGCAGCGAATATGTTGAATTGCGTCTGCGTCCTTCATTTTATTTTACTGCGCGCCGACATCGCGCGTATTGCGTACGCTCACGTCGCTTCTGACGTTTCGTTCCTGATATTTGCATACGCATGACGTTTCTACTGACTTACGTGTTCACTGTACTGATATCCAGACCTCCTTTTCTGCAATTTCATGGTTATCTGCTTTATTTTTACATTGTTGCTAAGTTTTGCACACCAGTGTATATGTGTCTTTGAAATTAAAAAGAATAATTATAAAAGTTTGGCGCTTCAGTATTTAAAATGTAATATTACATTTTGCATTTAAAATTAAAAATAAGCCGTTGAATATATTTTAAGCATTAAAAACTACCTCCTTCATGAACAAATGAATAAACGAATATTGATATACGGTGCTTTTTCGATTATTGCTTTTCAAAACAAGCTACCACAAAATTCAACGTATAACGCACACCGCTTTTTTTACGAAGAAACCTGAAACGTTGTGTGACAGGTTCTATCCGCGGTTCATCTCATAATTCTATTGGGGAGATTCTTCCTCAACTGTGGTGTGAGTTTATACAACCGTCTTTCTTAAACTTAACTTGATTTTATGCTAATATAAGTGCTATTTAAATCCTGGCAATGGGTGGGTTAGAGTTAGACGTTAGCCATTAATCATTATAGTAGTGAGCCGTAAGGTCCTTGAGATATCATTCAAACAAGAAATAGAATTCGAAAAAGCGGAAGTAATAGAGAAGCAAATTTAAAGTGGACTGTAGCAGAGCTTAGGAAATATCCGACAGGAGATGTACTCTCGGATCAAGAGATAAGTGTCTATTTGATAATCATATAAGCTTAGTTATAATTAATTCAACTAATTGTTATAAAAGTAATTACTTTTTCAACAATGTCTGCTTCTTCAGTGTGTCTCAAACAACATCTGCAACCTCAGGGTTGAAACAACAAATGTGTGCAATGCTCTTATGTTTTGAAGTCATTTATCCGAGGTATTATTCCAAGCTTTTAAAGAAAATAGTATGCAATCAAAACTACATCTCTTTAAGTTCATAAGAAATCTTATTTCTTTTAAATAAACAATATTTAGATTATTTTTATATACTTTTCCATACTCTCACAAAATTTGAAAGTTCTAAGTTTAAATAACGCTGAGTTGTGATAACTTTTACGTTCGTTTTTGTTCACAACACAATGGCAAATCAAAACTTAAAACTGACTTATCTCAGAAAGATAAAATAACTAGTTTTACTTCATTTAAAATGCTAAAGCCTTTTTTTCTTTTGGGTCTAATATTTGGAATTTTTTTCACTTGTTGCTACATACAATAGTACATAGAATAAAAGTTGGTATGCTTTTTTCAAAGTGATACTTATTTTTTAAAAAAATGATTGAATTTGGAATTTACACATGTTTAAGGAATGTTCATTAAGCATTCATAAAAAAGGAGTATTTTACAAATACCAATCATGTTATCGCAAAACCCATACCAACTTTTGTTGTACATAGTTTGACGTACCTGCAAATCGAATTTCCTATATGAACGTCAATTTTTGTAGGAGGAGAGAGAGAGAGAGAGAGAGAGAGTAGCATTTTAAAATCACTTCATAAATTTTAAATTTTTTCCTTAAAAAAATAAATCATTAGCTTTTTAAGAAATTTTGAGCACAAAATAAATCTGTTTTACATAATACATACACATAGAGGGCAACCAAAAAATTTTGAAAATCATTAAATTAAAATTTTTTGTTTAAATCATACCGTGTACGTTTAAAACTATCATTTTTATACCCGGTGTACAACGCGTACCCGCAAATTTCAATCTCATTTACTTGTCTTATAAAAGTGCGCGTTATACGCCAGATTTTACGGTAAATGAATTATATCCTTAAATATTTAAATCGGACCTTTTTCTAACTGTGAAAGTATTTCACACACAGATCTTATTCCTTAAAATTAGATTACAGTAGTCTTAACCATATCCTATTTTAATGAAACTACGAAATTGTTGGAAAAATTAAGTCTAAAAAATGGTTTACTAGACAGAGTTTATTGGAGAATGATAAATTTTAATTTAAAGTCGGCTGACAAAAAAATTTTAAAGCTTGTCAGTTTTAATGTAAAACTGGATGTCAAGATTATCTCGAAAAGCTGTTAGAAAAAGAGAAAATAAAAAGTTTTTACATAAGCTCATTTTAAAATAATATTTGAAGTTAAAATTTTCCTGTTTCTGTAACTTTCAAAACTTTATTCTTTTAATAAGGCTTAGAGCTACTATTAACTGGATTGTCTAGTAATTTTCAAGGCCCCTTTTCCCAGTAAAACACTTCAAAGATTGTTTTTTATTATTCTTTAGCCATAATCCAATGAAGAACTAGTAAATAAAGTACTCCGAAGGAACTTTTATCTCGCTATTGATTACGAACATTTATTTGTTATTTAGTCAATCAATCTAGTAAAAGGAAAAAGTCACCAAAAAATATAGTTGCTTAGAAATAAACATTGTTGCATTGTATATATTTTGTGTTACAATTGACGCACATCGGTGAAGACTTCAGCGTTTTGCGGAATTTACAATTAAAAATTACATTTCCTTTTTTTAGATGACTTTTCCATTTCAAAAATATATTTTTAACTGTTTTAAAAAGCATTAAAGGTAATATATATTGTATTTTATTGCTTCCAACACTGAAAAAATAATTTGTTACTGTTCAATTTTCAATAATGTTGAAAAATACTCGCACCCCCCACAAAAAAAAAAAAATATATTATACAAGACTACATTTGGCAAAAAACTTTACATCTATGCAAATAAAACTGATGAATATCAATACGTTTCAAAACAATGCAATTTTCTCCTTTCTACTGAAATCATTAAAACAAGCTTATAAATTTAATGAATATTGAATTTGAAAGTTATATGCAGTCGTTTACTAACTGACATTTTTTAAAAAAAATTCAAATTACACTACTTTTAAAAACACGTGATTCTTTCTTTCTGAATGACTTAATCTATCTAAAAATAATCATTACCTTGAAATTTTCCCTTATTTTCTGCCAAATACAGTGTAGAAAACCTTCATTCTGTGAAATTATTTTCTCAGCATGAATACATATCATTTAATATTGCGAAAATTTTACTGAAAAGAATACGAAAATTACAACTCGAACGATATTATACATAAAAAATAGAAATAATAGTAAAAAAACACAGTATATGTATATATAAGAAAATCCTAACCATATTAAACATAATCATATTACATTGCGAAAATCCTCCTCCTTATTTTATAAGATAGTTGGAATTTTTTATTCTTATTAATATTCAGTTATTCATACCAATATATCTTTGGTTATGCCTAAGAAATGTTATTTACCTCAATGTTCCTCGACCTTTTTATCGTCGGGGACTGATCATCATTTGATAATTTTACTGCTGACCAATAGAGGGGACGGGGATTCCTCGAGATTGTTTTGATTTAATAATTTTATTTTAATTATATTTAAACATGTCTTCAGAATAAAATACAGTTAGACCAAAATATGTACAAAAAGTTTTTTAACATGGAATATAAAACGATTTCCGTAAAAAGTAGCACACACCAGTAAGAAATACATCACAGTAAATAAAATGGAAATAATTTATGTTTCTTCTACGGCCTGGTACTATTTAATCCATAGACCAGTAAAGGTCCACGGCACCGGGGTTGGTGACCACTGATTTACATGTTTCATTAAGATGGTTGTCAATATGGTGGATGGAAACCATATCAAGTTTAGTGCCATTTCGATTGTTACATTTAGCTACACGTATCACTGAATAGAATATGTTTTTGAAAAAAAGGGAAAAAAAACCACTGATCTGTCTGAGCTGTCTGCATATTTTGTAGCCCAAATTACTATCGTGGTTGTCACATATAAAAGCCGTTCATTATGTAGGTTTCTCATTTGGTATGTGACAACAGCGTCATAAGTACTCTTATAGGCGACTTTTGGAACTAAATTTGTTTCCACGAAATTTTCTTCTCCCTATTGCGAGGGATGATCAGAAGAAAAGGTTACAAGCTACAGCATTTGAAAACTGCAAATTGTGGAGAAAGTTTGTTTCCCTAGATTTGAGACAAATGGCGCTACTTGTCATACAACCGGTTTGCGGGTAGGTACTGAAATTTCCCAGACGGTTCAGGATGATTACTGAAACTTCCCCGACGGTTCAGGACGATTGAATTGGCAAGACGCTTAGGAAATTGGTCTTGTTTGGAAATACGAGCCGTGATTCGATTTTTATGGGGCATAGAATGTGTCCGCATCTTACATTCACAGTCAAATCGTGGAAGTTCATGGTGAAAAAGTACTGACCAGTCAACACGGAGCGAAACGGTGTCACTCTTTCTCATCAAGCAAACATGATGTCGAAAACCGCAGTATAACAAGGAGCGGCCGGTCAAGCTCTTCAACAACAGAAATCAACACAGCACGAATTGTAGAAATGCTTCAAAATGATCGACGGGAAACTTTGTGTGAAGTCTTGTCAGAGCTGGAACTGAGCTTAGCGTGCAGCATATCGTTACTGATGTGCTGCGATATTTCACGACAGTGCTGTGAAAACATCCACCGACACCTAGCTGAATGGACAGGAACCTGATTTCTACCAAGACGGGTTAAACAAGTCGGTTCTGTGTTCTGATAAATGCCAAATAGATTTAGTGATTATGTCGAAATGTGATAGGCACGTATGCCTCTTAGTTCCTCTTTGTATTTTCTCTTTCTATTGTTAATAAATATTTCTTTATTCCAATTGTAATGTTTTTTTATCACATCTCGTATTATTAATCTCCATTCCAAATTTAGTATCATTGTGGTTGTTAGATGGAGCAACAGGGGGCACTGAATAGTGTCTGTTTTAAAAAAGTTCCATAAACTCAAACTCAGCGGCGAACAGCCCATGAGGGCCAGGGACAACTGTGCCCATCCCAGTATACATGACCATTGGGCGTTGAGGTGTATGAGCAGATGTCCCTATCAGATGGTCAGTCTGAAGCGAGACCCCCAGTGCTTAAGTCCTTAAGCAAGCTCATTACTCATTTATCGATCCACTACAGTTGGGATGAAAGGTTGAGTTGACCTTGCCCACGCCAGGAATAGAACCCAGACCTGTGATGAGGAAGCTCAAAACGCTACCACTCGACCACTGGGCCTTATAGTTCCATTTGTCTCGTGATATACAAATGCTATTAATAAGGAATTTACTTGAATGGATGGTAGTTTATGACCCAGCTAAACTAAGTATTGTGATGAATATTTTAAGGATTAAGGTGCAAGGCAGCGTTTCTCAAACTGTGGGGCGCGCCCCCCTTGGGGGGCATGGCAACTCTACAAGGGGGGAGTGAGCAAATTGAAAAGTCAAAGAAAAGATTATTTAAAAATTTATTAATTTACTGAAAGTGGAGAAACAAAATACATTCTGACATAATAAAAAATAAAGTACACATTTACACTGATATATTATACTTATAAATGTATATGTGCTACACAATGTATTTTATAATTAATTTAAAAATCATAATCTAAGAAAAAGTTTATTGTTTACCAGTGACCCCATGGGCTTATCATTTATGTAATTAAAAACAAAAATTAACCCTTATCTTAATTTGTCCGGTTTATAATTTTTCTTATAGTTTCCAATTAAAAGTTATGCGATTCGCTTCCTAATGCCAAACGTTTTCCACGTAGGCACGCGTATGTGATGTATTGGGTGAGGAGGAATGAAGAGCAAATAATCTGAAATAAGTAAATCCTTCGCAAACACTGTCAATGTCCTTTTATTGCATTCCAAAGCCTTCTAAATAATTATACGAATATCACTGCACAAGAAAGATCGTACTTTGGAAAGATGTATATATACGTCCGAGGAAATAAACGCTTTGGCTTAGCGAGACATTTATATATGCCGGGGGCGCTTGAGAGGTTAAAGTCGTATCGCACTTTTAAGGTCAAATTATAGTATTATTGAATTCAATACATAATTATTGTATGAGGGGGGTGATGAAAATTATGATTGAATATTGGGTCGCTTACATTGTAACTTTGAGAAACACTGATGCAAGGGGTCGTCTCCACGATTCCTACTAATCATTTTGTAATTTTTTTTTCTGTATGATTATAAAATCGCTTTCCATGGAGGTGTTGTGATTAATGCAAATGTGAGTTGCTGTTTAAAGTCATGCGAAGAAGAGAGACGAAGTCGATGGTCGTCAGGCTGACACTGAAGGTTGAGAGTTATAAATATAATAATTGAAGTTATCGGAGTTTCAGGCAGGAGATTCGAGATCCCTAAAGGAAAATATCATCAATGCTGCGTTATTTAATAATTATTATTCATAATTAGGTTAATAATTAAGTTGACCGCTTCCTTTTTTAAAGATAAAATTTATAGTTAACTTATACGCGTAAAATATAAAGGTGTTGCTTGTATTAAAATGTCTCTTAATTTTGTGCATCTAAATCCACAAGCGACTGAAGGTTCGTGACAAAGATCTGAAGTGAATGGAATAAATGATATCTAATTTAAATTTTAAGATTTCATTTTACAAAATTATAAAATTTATGAGTATTTTAAAGGAAAAATATTTTATATTATAATCGTAAGAACTATACACAATGTTTAACCCTTTATCTACCGCATTGTGATTTACTGCATTTTTTTTCATGAAATATTTTTTTTAATCATTACATTGAAAATTATGGGATATACAAAAACAAAATACTCAACTTTGGGAAATTTAATTAGTTAGAGCTAATTAATCAATTAAAGATCTGTAAAATTAATTATACACAAGTTTCACTTAAAATAAATAGTCAAATTGTTTTCTAAAGTCTTTATTAACATACAAAAAAAATAAGGGACTTACCTTTTAACATCAACTATATTTTCGAAACAAAAATGACAATCTTCGCAATTCTCTCAAATTGCCGTCAGCTGAAAACGCAATTTCTGCCATAAAACCTTTCGCCTTTCCCGCTCAAACACTCATCATAGAGAACCCGTGCTGCCATTTTTCTTAGAAGAGTAGATTTAAAAGAATATTTCTGCTACGTATCGTTAGAGTATTCGTAATAATGGTTATTCTAAGTAATTTTAAAGTGAGTGGTACTTATAAGTACTGTTGGTAGATAAAGGGTTAAAGTGAAATAATCGCTAATTCACATATGTTTCAATATAATTATACCTTGGAAAATTTAACTCAAATTTCAAACGCTCAATTTATCCATTAATAAAGTGCACTGAAAAATATAACATACAAATAAATAAATAAATACTTTTATTTTAAATTTAAATTAAAACTATGCTGAAATTTATTTTTAATGAACTTCTAACATTTAACTTTTTAACATTTCTTAATTATTAATATCATCGTTAATCAATTCACAAATTACATTCACAATCATTCATATCAAATGTTTTCAAATCAAATAATCCTTCAGTTATTGACGTCGCACATTCTATCAGGTAACAACATATCACCACAACAAAGCAACAGATGTGTGGCCTTGCAAAACAAATCACATTACATCTGTTTTTGCCAGACACGTCACAACCAATGATCTCGATGAAATTTTTCGTTCACTTCCTACCTACAAGGAAATCATCAATAAAAGTAAGCTGGATTAATTAAAAGAAACAGGCCCAAGATGAAGATTTATTTAATTCGTATTTTCCTAAACACGCTCTATTCTCGAGGTTGTTTCAAGTTCATATAAAGAAAGAGAAGTGTTTTGTGTAAGAAAATCGTTTTTCGGCGGTATTGTCTTTAGTTTTATATTAATGACAAGATCTATAAAATCTATGGAGCTCTATAAAATACATTCTTCTCTCACTTATACACCTAAATTTATATAAAAATAATAAAGTTTTAAATAAGAATAATTCCTATTTTGAATGCAATTTACAAGGCTTTGTTCGCTTTACAAAATGCTAATAATTATAATTAATTTTCAATTTAGTTGCAGTTTGCAATAATAAATGTTTATTGGTTCAATAAGTATTTTTATTTGATTATTTTTCTTCATTTGACAAGTATTTTAAATCTTTGTCTGCATCAATAAATATTTCAGGATATTCGCCAGTATATTTAACTATTCAAATGGGGGAATTTCATCTTTTGACTATATTTGAAAAAAGAATTATTATTGTATAACATAAAATAAAAACATCTCCATCGTATAATTTATAACCAATTTGTTTCATTTTTAATTGTATTCATATCTACTCTACCTACAATTTATTTAAGAGGAAAAACAAAACAGTTTTAAATTTATTATTATTCATCTTATAAGCTTACGAAATTACTAAGTAACAAAATTATATACAGTAGAACCTGTTTTTGTGCGGGTTTTTTGTATACGATTTGTTTTGTGCGATCTTTTTTTATGCGGTACTAAAATTTCAATGGCTTTTGCGCCACTGGAATGTTTTCTATCTATTTACCAGTGGTGAAACGGAGAATGTTAGTCCCCCCCCTGAAAGTCAGGTTTTACCTTTAATATTTTATAAATTGGGTAAATACATAATTAGCGTTAGTCAGACCTCAGATCCCAAGAGTTCTGCCCCCTCCCTCCGTGATGCAGGGGTGTAAAGTACACCACTGAAATGTAGAAATTTCAAAACGCTCTGTTCATTTGTTATAAACAGTCTCCTGACAATGCGCGTTCAGTTGCTTTCTCTCAACGTCCCAGAAGCCCATGCTTGATTGAAGAAGAAACTTTCAATGATACGGACATTATATGAATAATTTGATAGATTATGAAGACGGACAAGAAGAACCAGATTTTTTGGGAGTGGATAAAAATATGCAGGGATCCAGCTTTCCAATAAATTGGAAAAGCATTTTCTTAAAAAAGATACCAATTAAGAAAGGAGTATAAAATTCCAAAAAGGGCTTCAATCATGTATGTCGTGACATTTACAATCAACTGTCTCTACCCGACCTTTTTTCTTTTCGTCACAAAATCTTCTCTTACTTTATGTTGCCAAAAACTAAATCAATTGAAACTGTACTTTCAATTACGTTTGGATTACGTTGAGTAGCCATGAATTATTTATGTGCATTTTCAAAACTTATCCATGTATACAATGAGAAAATATATGTTTTAAAAATATTTTCATGCGTAATATTTAATTATTTAGTTTTATGGAAGTACCCTTACATAAGTTTCGTAAATAATTGGCATATTTTATAAATGCGACTTTTTTTGCGGTCCCTATCCACCGCATAAAAAAAAATCTGTAGTATTTCTCCACGAATTAGTTTGTTATGTGTAGGAGTTAATGAAATTTTTTAATATATTTTGTGCGTTTATTGTTATATAGTACCTATCTACAGCACAAAAACAGGTTCTACTGTACACGAAAACTATTTCTTTAAAAATGTTTTTTTCATCGACTTTATATAATAAATTCAAAATCAACTTAATGCAAAATACTTACAATGGCAATTTAGAATCAGGCGTTACATACCTTGTGAATTATTTAGAACTTAGAATAATAAAAGATCTTCAGCGTCTTATAAATAAATTACGTTAGATAATATGTAGCAATGCTTCTCCTCAACATTTTTATTGCCGCAAAGCGGTCAATGTTTGATAATATTACCGCGTTGGTTATTTATATTTTAGATCACTTTGATTTAATAATTTTAATTTAATTGTATTGAAACATGTCTTCAGAAAAATATAGAGTTACATTAAAAAGGAATATAAAGTGATTTAACATGGAATGTAACGTGATTTCCATAAAAAGTCTCACTGAGACCTGAGAAAAATACACCACAAGAAATAAAATAAAAATAATTTAATGTTCAAATGGGCAGGCCGGTGCTATTGATCCACAGACAGGTATCAGTCCATGTCCCAGTGTTTGGAGACCACTAATATACAGGAAACAAATTACGACAGACTTTCATTTTCTTTGGATCATTTTTCAGACTAAGTGGTCATTGTTAAAATCAGAAAGCATATTGCTTCTAATGAGTCTTGGGTTCGAGTCCTAATGCCTCTAAAACTCTGCCATGTTATGGAGTAATGCTGTTTTAAGCCATGGATCCGAGCTGATGGTTTCGTCTCGTTTTCTCGACTTGGTGATTCATGAGCCAGATCAGGGGTCGGCAACCTATGGCAAGCATGCCATATAATGCACGTGGTACAATTCTCAGTAGCACTCTGCACTATTCTATAAATTTGTCAATTTTTGAGTGGTTTGAAGTCTTTCTTGACAAACATCTTCAGAATTATGAATATTTAAGGAATTATGAAACAATCTGAAAGAGATAACTCTAAAGATAAATTTACATCTATTTTACAAATTATTAAATGCCACATTACAGGAAAGATGTAATTGTTTGAAGAGAGAAAATTGCATGTGTGGTCAGCTTTCCGCTTTTTGTTCTACACATCTCAGTAAAAATTATTTCATAATACGAAAAATACCACGAGTCCGCAAAGAAATTGTTTAACAACTGAATGCTTGAAATCGTGTTAAATTGAAAGTCACAAATTTTACCCCTGATTTTGCGATATGAAAGTAGAGTAGTGCAAGCTCCAAGTACGCGTTACAATTATTGTTCATTTTTTATTTAATCATAATGAAGGAAAATACTTATATTTTATGCGTTGTCTATTTTTTATTTTAATAAATATGTTTAATAAATGATAAATGAACAATATAATATTTTTTTTTTATTTTTGTTGAAATTGCTATTTAATTTCATGTTGAGAAATATTGCCATGTTTCGTAAACATTTCAACGAACGAGTTCATTTGATTTAAATTGACTCTCTGGAATTTTACAGAGAGTTGCAGCGTATGTAAATTTATGTTAGTTTAAGTACTTCTAGAATATTCTAGATGTCACCACTGTATCGTATATAAGCTGCTTCTCTCGAGCTGGAGTTCAGTTCGTCTTGTGTATTATCAAGTAGATCACGCTTGCATTCAATAAATTCTCATTGTTTTATTCAACCGTTGTATTGCTACCTGCTCTAATCTAAGAATCTTTGTGACGATATGTTTAAATGATGCAAAACTATTGTATTGTAAAAATGTAAATCTCTATATTACTGGCCTCTATTCTCTAACTCTAATTGTTTTAAAAATGTCCTATTGTGCGGCAAGCGGAACCATATTGGTAGATTGGTTAGGCACACCACAGCTAACAGGTTGCCGACTCCTGATTTAAATCGTCAAATATTATTCCTAGCTGTATTATTTGAAAACTCTGAGAATTTTGATTTTTATGCCAACTGGCAACAGTGACAAGACTGTATTACTGTGTGCCATATGCGTCATCCATGGCAAGGCCTAGACGTACCACCATCATCACTCAATTAATGTCGTTGGACAGTCGAAAAACAACAGTTTGTTGAGTCGATTTGTGCATATTTATGAGATTGTGAATTATGCAGATTTATTTGTCACGGGTTGCCGTTTGTACCAGTATTTGACAAAGTATGCTTTATGTACAATGTATACTTTTTCATACTTTCTTCTTAAACACCTCACACATAGGGCCTACTTTTCAATAGTGACCAATGAGTTCAAAAAGTTTTTAAAACGCTATTGATGATGCATGGAAAATCTGTCGAAGCTGGAACTAATTTGATATCGGGGGTAATTGCACCCAGCAGTGTTTGCTGTAGCTGGAATGGAATCCAATATGGCGGCCTAACAGTAATTTAATGATACACAATAATTTTAAAGAATTGTTTTTAAATACATTGAAATGTATTTCAAATAAAGGATATAGGAAGAGATTGAGAATAACCTAGATCAATAAATAAATAATGAATATCAATAATATGTAATAAAAAGTAAGATGTAGTAATAATATTATTATTAGCAGCATATAATAATCTTATAATATTTTATCGTAATTATATATAATATTCATATAGTACAATTTAATAATAGTTATTGGAAATAATAATCATATAATATAATTTAATAGTAATTATTTAAAAAAGAATAATCGTCGAATTGTAAAAAAATAAAAATAACGCATAAGATTACTCGTATTACATAATTATAAATAAATAACATAATAGCTATAAATAAACAACAAAAACAGTTATAAATAAACAACAAAAACAGTTATAAATAAACAACAAAAACAGTTATAAATAAACAACAAAAACAGTTATAAATAAACAACAAAAACAGTTATAAATAAATAACATAATAATTATAAATAAATAACCATAATTATAAATAAATAACAATAATAATTATAAAAAAGTAACAATATTATTTATAAATAAGAAAATATGTAATAATATTTATAAATAAATGTTAAAAGAAACAATTATAAATAACGAATATTGGATGATTATTAAAAAAGTAATAATTGCATTTTTGTATTACATAATGAATAACATAATCAATGTATGTTAAAATTAATTAAGAATTCTAATTACAAAGTAGTGAAAGCTTGCAATATGAAGCTTGCACTGCCAGTTCCTTCAACAAATTGCATCGAACAAAGAATGTAAAAAAAATACATTTTCAAAACGAAAAATAAAACGAAAATAAGCAATTTATAGCAATAATTAAAAGCTCAACACATTTTTCTAAGAAAAAAATACTCTAGTACTCTCTCATTTTAGAAATATCCATATTCGAAAATAGCACAGAATTAAACAGAAGACGCAAGCAATAGAAAAATTACACTGAAAATGATTAAATTTTTACAGAAATTAGAAATTTTTATTAAAATCGTCTGAAATTAATAGGCTTGCAGCGGGAAAAAACAATAAAAATTATTTCTAATATACGTTATCCCCATGGCAACCATATCCACAGGTGATAAAAATATTAAGGTAACCATATTGTAATGTTATCGCCCATCTTGGCGAACATAAGCAACAACTCGGTGCTAGTACCCCCTATATAAAACTAGCACCTTCACTTTGGTGTGGTGCGGAAACTTGGAGAATAAAGTTTAAGTAAATCAGTATTGGACGCGACACTTGACCATCATTATGAGGTCCTCACCAATGAATTTCGGGTAGCTCTGAAAATGAAAGAATATTAACGTCTCACTGTTCATCTACATGAGGGCGTTTGGCGACGGACCTCGTAATTTTCAACCTTAGTCAAGTGACGAGGACGACACCTGAGTGTACACTCCCTCTCCTAACTTCCACACCAAGGAGAAGACGCTTGAGCTTCGACAAATTCAACGAGTATCGTCCTCCTCTATGCAACGGGTCTTTTGCGGAACTAGACTCAAACCCAGGACACGTTGGCCACGAATCCGTTACCTTGACCACTACGCTACCATGTAGATGTAGCTTTGAAATGTAACGTTCGTAAACAATAAATCAATCAACTGGCTCTTTTTGACTTATCCTGGTAAATATAATGTTGTAAATAATGAAACTGCTAGTATAATTAATTCCACTTTTATATAATGCAACAAAACGTATGATTTTATGAGTGCGATAAAATAGTAGAAAAAAGAAAAGAAAAGACTTCTCGAAAAAGATATGGAATACTAATGTCCTCTGTCTAAGACATTATTTCAATTCCAGACAAATAATGACAAAATAAAATCTCTTACAGAAACCGGTGTTACGTGCCACGTGTTTCAACCTTATAAAATGATAAATACGAGATATGAAACACAATTTTCCACTTTAAGATTGAGCAATAGCTGTTAGATTCAATATAGGTTCCGATAAATACTGTTATTATAGCATCTAAAATATGATTTATTCCTCGTTATTCGTTGGAAATTAGCAGTGGAATAATAGATAGCTTATTTATACTTTTTTTCTAAAAATAAAAAATGTTTAAATTGCATAGATTGGTTAGTTAAACTCATGAAGTTTGCGAAACACGTAGTTTAACATTTGAAATAGTAATCTAATTGATGCATCAATCTTATGAGTAGCCAATTAAAATTTAATAAATGTTTTTAAATCCTTTATTCCTTCTTAATTACTATTTATTCATGTCAAATCATGAGCTTAAATTTTATTAATGTAATTAATTCATCTTCATAGCTGTCACCACTGTGTGACATTTGATATCATGAATATATTTGAAGATAATTCGTCAATAATGGTGAATGTTTAGCATTCATAACAGCCCTAAAAGTTTTTTCCTAATTGAATTTAATCAGCTTCCACTTCTTCCTATGTTCCTATGCACACCTTTGCTTTTTTTCTTCGTTATATTCCTTTTCGGAATTTTAATGATGGTGTCAACTCTTTCTACTTGCATATAAAATTTATTCTGGAACTTAAAAAATTTTACCAGTTGCAGAGAAATCATTTTAGGTTCGTCCTTTAATACACTCAGGAACATTGAAAATAGCGACCCAAGAAGAAAGCATCGGATTGAAAAGAAATTTAATACACATAATGACACAGATGAGAGATTCACTTGATCTCAAAAACAAGACAATTAAATGAATACAGGGTGTACAACGACACAAATACAAGCAACTTCAATATCGCGTTGGACCACCTCCAGCTGCAATACATGCCGCACACGATCCGGCATTGAGTTGATTAGACACCTTATGTTGTCCTGGGGCAGATGGGCCCACAAATCTTGAACAGCCAACTATAAATCATGTAGAGAGTGACACGATGGCATCTGCCATTTCAGCTGATCCCCCACAAGCTCTACAGGGGACAAATTGGGGGAGCGGGCCAGCCATGGAAGAGTCTGAAAATGACGTAGGAAGTCTTGAGCAACTCTTGTTGTATGCAGACGAGCAATATCTTGCTGGAAAATTGCCCCTAGGAGACCATTTAGGAAAGGTCCTACATGGGGTCGAAGAATATCATCAACGTAACGTTGGTCCGTTAACGTTCCACACATCACAATTAAAGTGGACCGACTATCATAGGCTACGCCTCCCAGACCATTACACCAGCTGTGCGGGCAGTGTGACGTAAAACAGTGGGGGGGAATTGTACCGCTCACCAGGGCGCCTCCACACCCGTACACGGTTATCATCTGTCCCCAAAACAAACCATGATTCATCTCTAAACACAACCTTTTGCCAATCTGTGACATTCCACATTGATCTGGCTTGGCACCACTGTAGACGCAGTTGCCGATGTTCCGGTGTTAAAGGGAGTGCACGGAAATGGCGCTTGGATTTAAGATTTGCTTCTGCAAGGTGTCTGGAAATTGTTTCTGGAACAATTGCTACGCCTACGTCTGTTCGTATCGTGGAACGAGTCACTGTGGGGTCCACAAGTGCTTGCCGCAAGATCCTTCGATCCTCTCTCCTCGTGGTCCTCCTGGTCGCTCCAGACCTGGTTTTCCGTGCGTGGGTACCTTCTCGTGTCCACTGCTCCCAACAATTTCTAACGACACACTCCGAACGATCCACCTGGCCAGCAACACGGTGCGTCGACCAGCCTGCAGTTTTCATTCCGATGATCAGGCCTCTCTCATACTCGCTTAACTGTAAGAAATGTCTTCTAGCACGTTTACCTGGCATGTTTCGCTTACCAAAGTCTTCCTACTATCGGCGTGTAATCGTCACGTTTATGAATCTAAGAATTTGCGCTGGCTTATATGGCATCCTCTTCCTGATTGTAGCACCACCTCGGCGTGTATGAGCATGCGTATTGGCAAAAAACTTGGATCATTTGCTTATCACATTACGCTGTACTTATTTGCAAAGTTTCGCGATTGTACTTAGCTTCCTTCTTGGGTCGCTATTTTCAATGTTTCTGAGTGTACATGAGTCTTTTGTGACATGAAGTTTTTATTTAAAGTTTTGTGACATGAAGTTTTTATTTCATAGAATTGTATATTATTGTATAACAACCACATATATATATTTCAGTCATCAAAATACTATTCCTTCGTTGCTGCATGTAAAAACATTATGCAGGGGAGAGAGAGAAAGGCATGCTCTCTATACTAAAGTTAGTGGTCAAGCGGGGTGACAGAGTCACCCCAATCCTTTTTTTTAAATATAACTATTTGTATTACACACGATAAAAGTCGTAATTCTAGAGTACAATTTAATTAAGAGAAAGTATACTTATACCTACTTTTAAGAGCTTCAACTTTTCTTTACTAATTTTAGAAAAATTTCCAATAAAACTGAACTAAAATACTTCAAATTTGGGTGACTTCAAAAAGAATGCAAGTAGCAGACAAACTTTACTCAAGCATTACAGGAATGATATTTTCAGGCAAAACTCTCATAGTTTGTTTTCATACTGTCTCATACTGTCTTTAGATAATTGAGAAACAGCATGTTGAACTTTTTCTTGCTTTTGTCTTTTTGACGAAGATCTTTTTTGATGGAGCTCTTTAGATAGCATTTGAAAATCTTTCTTTTCACTCAAATGTTTTGTTTTCATTTCTTTTTTCAAACTTACTATTGCTATCATGATTAATATCCATAATTTCGTGAGGCTCTTCCGTTGCTTGATCAGTTTCAACTTCATCCAGTAGGATCGTAGAGGCATATTTCTATTTTTTAAATCGGTTTATATACATTTGTAAACCATAATGAGTCGTGCAACTCAGCAATCAAAACCGCTAAGTCGTTCACAGGGGGGAAATGTAGCATTTTCATAGAAAATATTTTGGAACAAAAGGGGTCAGGTGGTGAACTCAGTCACCCCAAGTCCCTTAAGATCGCAAAAAATTAATGTTTACCATTCCCAAAAAAAGAGGTATATGACAAATACATTTTAGTTCCCATGAAGATTCTCAGATAGGGGGAGGATACTGATATTGTCATTGGTAACAAGTAAACAGGTTTCCCAGAATTAAAGATTTCGTACGCCTGGGGTGACTCAGTGCCCCGAGTGACCTCCCCCGGTGTAAAAATTAAAATTTTTGAAGATCAACTTAAATAAAATTTAATCAGATTTCTATTTTTTATAATTCATTGTCCGTCTCTATATCTTCATTGTTTTCCTAATATTTTATTTAATTTTAAAACATAAAATTCCAGAATGACATTTCCTTTTACTCGGGTCTTTCAGTTCAGAAAAAATTATGTCCTATTTTAATAGCCCCTACGTCTAGTCTTATTTGTAATATTCTTTCTCCCAAATAATTATAAAGATTTTTTTTTAAAAAATTAAATGTGAGAGTACACACACACACTCACAGGTAACAAACAAAATATAAATAAATTTTACAATTAATTATATTGTGTTGCCTTCAGATGAAAGTAACCTTTGATTATATACTGCGATATAATTTAATTTAAAATATTTACATTGTTATTTTGTTTAAATTCTAAAATTTAAGTATGACACTCATAAAAGCTAACAAGATCCAATCCAAGATCTATGTAAAATTTAATCCAATAAAAATGTTTATATATTTTTATTATTATTGAAGACAGATAAAGTAATTATCATACACCACAAGTATCACACGGAGCTTACAGGAGTAAGTAAAACAAACAAAATAAGATAAATAAAATAGAAAGTAAATAACAAAGCAAAAGTTACGAAATGATGAAATAATAAAAGCAAATAAACTACAAAGACAAAAATACATTGAAAAATAAAACAAATACTGAACAAAACCAATATAAGTTACAAAAATAGAGAAATTAAAAATTTACAAAAAAGAAGAAAAACATTTTTATATTAAAAGATAATGTCATACGAACCAATCACTCTTTGAGCAGCATGTAACAAATTAGATTCGGCCATGTTTAATTTTTAAATTCATAGGCAAGCATTTACCTACGTATATTTTATTATAAGACTGCTCTAGGTTCAGCTATATTTGACAACTCTGTAAATAAAATAAAGCAATTAGAAATTTAATATGATAAAATATTACTGTTAGAATTATTTTGATCATAAACATATTTCCTAAAAAATTCAGTTTTTTTATGAGACTTTTTTTTTCATTATGAAATCAATTCTGATTTGCCTACCTGACTTGCTTTATATTGTATAAACAGTGTTTCCGAAAAAGATTGTACCTCTTTAAAAATGTTTCTCTAGTTTCCCCGAGGTACTATTGGAATGTTTTATTATACCAGAAGTTAGGTAATATATCAAAGGTTTTTTTGTACCAAAGTTGTACCTTATAAAAATTTAATATTGATGTCTTTCGTGACACGGCAGATATCTAGGCGATACTCCATTTCCGTCCATATTCGCAACATGTCTTTTGTAACGGAGGCAAATTCATTTCTGATCCGCCCTCGCAACTCCACCAGATCTCGAGGTAACGGTGTGGCAAAGACTTTTCCCATAGTGTCCAAAAAAGAATTACTCCTTTTTCTTTATTTTTTTCTGGATACCCGGTGTGTAAAGAGTAGTAAAAATTGGCCTGAAATCTACTACATACTCCAAGTTTTGAAATATCCGGCTTTTCTGTGAGTACAGAATTGTCAAAATGACGCCCACCAGAAATGAATTTGTTGCCGTTACAAGAGACGTGTTGGTGCGAGTATGGACAAAAATTTAGTACCACTTAGATATCTGCCATGCCTCGAAGAGTATTTGAATCTTTCCCCTTTTGAATCTTTGTGAGGTACAACTTTGGCATCAAAAAAAAGCTTTGATATATTACCTAACTTCTGGTATAGTAAAACATTCCAATAGTACATCTGAGAAACTAGAGAAAATGTTTTAAAAAGGTACAATTTTTTTCGGAGACACTGTACATCTCTCTAAAATATATTTCTTTCTTTGTGTTTTTCTGTTTTGTGATGATAAAATAGATGTTTTATTTCTTTATAATTGAAATTAACTCTTTAATTCTCCCATGCAGTCAAAAGGTCCAGTGATTATGTTGCTGAAATTAACACTAAGGTATAAAAAAATTTATTATTAATTACATTGTTGTTGTTGTTGTTTTTGCTTTGAAACGAAGTATTTAACTACATTTCTGTAAAATTAATCTAACAGGATATCTAATTCTTCATTTAAAATTTTGCCATATTTTATATGTAATAATGTGTTAAACATTCCGGGAAAAAATAAAACCTCCGTTGAAAAGTATCTTATTGTAATGCATTTGCATAAGCGCAAATATCTTTTGAATATCTTCAAATTCATCCCGTAATGAATGCATCTTTAAATGAGCTAGTTTTATGTACAGGTGTCCCAGATTATTGAGAAAAACTTTATGCGGAGTTAGGGGACGTCACAGGGATTCAGATTTCTACAGCAGCCTATGGTCAGAAACATCTTCGTTTGGCGCTAGTAGAGATGCTTCATAAGAGCATTGGAGGAAACAGACCTGCATTATCTTAGACCAGGGGTATTCAACCTTTCTTTCTGCTGGGCTGCATACATATGTTAGTTATTTCTCGCGGGCCAGAACAAGAGGATAAATGGGAGAAGGGGGTGGGGAGAGAAATGCTTTCAAACCAAGATAACATTAGAAATTTAAAATGTGGAAATTTAATCAAAATATTATAACTCCTGTGTGTGTTTTGCACTTTTTAAATTATTTTTTATATTTTTATTTTTGTCACTAAAACAATAAATTATAAGCATTTAAGAATCACTCCTTCACAATTTCTGCGTCAGTAAATGGTTTCATATGAATACCAATTCCATTGTTACCGCTGTGATATTACCACTGATGAAACACTTTGTTGCTGTTGCAAAGACTATTCAATAAAGCCTATTTATCACCTCTTGGAAGAGATATTCGAGGAAATGTGTCATTGAATTATTCCTGTTTATTGCTATTTTTTAAATACTGCACTTTCGTGGCAAATCAAACAATTACAGATCCATGTTTTTTTTCACCACAAAATAGTTCACCTCCCAATCCTCTGGAAACGATATATTTTCTTCGAATATTTTTCACTTGCAAGATATGAAAGATAGTTAAAAATTATTTCCACCCTTAAAATTGTCGCTACTCCACTGTTGTCTGTTATCACTAGCTGTAAGCATTTCAAATAGGAAAAGAATATCAATTCGTACCCGTACAACACCGACAACAAAAAGCAAAATTGATACATATTTGATTTCTTGACAAAGAATTTCCCAACAAATTTTTAATGCAATGTTCTTAAAATTTCCCATAGCAATGGGTCATAACCGGGACACTTAAAAAACTCGAAGGGCCGCATGTGACCCTCGGGTCCCAGTTGAGTATCACTGTCTTAGATATTTCAACAGCCATCCTCCGCAGAGGAGTATGGAACATTTTACGAACACCGATCGGGCAGATATGCGCCTGATTTTAAGGATTTCCAGAAGAAAATTCAAGAATAGCACTAAGATGGCATGTATCACGAAACGTATCCACAATAGAGATGCACCGGAGAGTCAGATGTTTATTAATTTGCATCACAATTTGTATGAATATGGATCATTACCAGTTAATGTTGAGGGTGAGACACGAGGAACTAGAACTTCCTACAAATATTTCAAATGATCTCAGTCCTGGGCATCTTTGTTTTTTGTACATGCCCTACTATTTTCCCGCGAGGTTTCCGATCACGGGTTGCTATGTAAATCTGAATCCTTGTGATGTCACCTACCTCCCCGTAAAGTTTGTCCTCATAATTCTGGGACACTCTTTTTTCGCACAATTCACACTGTGTACACACAATTCTGTGAATAATACTGTGCTTTGAATCTGTATTGAGTCCAAAATCCGGCAATAACTTATTTATTGCACACAGATTTAGCTTGAGCTATATTTTTAGGTACTTACCTTTTCCTTGTAGTGGATTTAGAAACTCTATTAATTTTCAATAGAATGTGTGTCTGTGTGTGTTGTAAAAATTCACCATACCATGCTAGATTTCAAAATGTTTTGTTTTCCACTAAAAGCCTTCTCATTGATGAATGAAAATTTGCTTTTCATTTTTTTCTTCTATTTATTCTGAAAATATTTCGAACCCAAGAAAGCATTCAAAAAACTGCCTAATGAAATGAGTTATTCTTATCCCAAAACTACTTACATGACAAAGAAACTATTCACTTCTCTAAAAGAGCAAACTACATGTTTCTGTGTTATTTGTGGAAACAATAATACACTGGTGTGCAAAAATTAAGGACGAAGGACAAAGTCGAAAAATTAGCATATCAGCTGAACGAAGAGGCAGAGTGGACAGAAAGACCAATCAGGAGATTAAGTAAGGTGATGTACGGTAGCACATGCGCAGATATGCAGGTAGACGTAATGGGGGAGTGTCTGAGTAGTATAAAGCATGTTGTCGGTGTAAGATCAGTATTTCTGGCAAAGAGATTGCACGCCGTATAGCAGTTAAAATCACACCGAGTTGCTGCCTCAGCGAGAAATGGCGAATAATCAATCTGTTAGACGACATCTGGATGCTTTTACCCGAGGTCGAATCATTGGGAAGTTGGAGGAAAGCCGCAGTGTGACAAGTGTGGCTGCAGAGTTCGGAATTGCTCAAAGCATCGTTTCACGACTTTGGAGACAATTTCAAACTACAGAAACAGCTATCCGGGGGTTCAATAGTGGTCGTCCACGAGGAACCACACCCGCAGATGACCGGTACATTGTCTTACAGGCCAGAAGAAACAGGCGGCAGACAGCGCGAGAAATCGCTATACACACGACACAATCGACTGGACGACCGATATCGCGTTTTACCGTGGCCGGAAGACTGCGCGGTGGTGGTCTGTTTGCACGACGCCCTGTACGGTGTGTACCTTTAACTCCTGCCCATCGGAGAAGGTGGTGCCAGGAACACCAGAATTGGAGAGACAACGAATGGGGACGAGTACTCTTTACAGATGAGAGCAGATTCAGTTTGAGTAGCAATTCTCATCGCATACTCATCTGGAGAGAGCGGAAAAGCCGCAATCATCCCTCGAACATCATTGAAAGGGACAGGTATGGAGGTCGCGGTGTTCTCGTTTGGCCAGGCATCATGCTTGGTAGTCGTACAGACCTTCACATCTTCGACGCAGGCTCAGTCAACGGGACCCGTTATTGTAACGAGATTCTTCTTCCATATGTGCGTCTTTTAGAGGCGCTATGGGTCTGCAGTTCCTTTCATGGACGACAATGCACCATGTCATCGCACAGTAGCTGCCGAACAGCTCTTGTTAGAGAGTGAGGATATTGAACGTATGGATTGGCCGGCACGATCTCCGAATCTCAATCCCATCGAGCATGTATGGGATTTTCTAGGCAGACGCTTGGCAGCTCGTACCTTACCAACAGTAACGGTTCGGGAGCTTCGATTAGCGCTGCAAGACGAATGGGCAGCAATGCCTCAACAACTCATTCTCAGCATGGGCAGACGCTGTAAAACCTGCCTAGCAGTCAGGGGAGATCATATCCCCTACTAAAGACCGGATGTTTCTTGCTGGACACCCATCACAGGGATGTTTCGGCCTTCAGTCGCATTGCGCTCCATGCTACTTTTTCAATCAAGCTTCTTTTTATCCCTCTGATTTCTCTTTTAGTAAGTGTTGCTTACATATTACACATGTCCTTACGTATTGGGGATCTTACGGTATTAAATGTGTTGATTTGGAAAGCTTTTGTACAAAGTTATATTGAAAAAACCGTCTCGTCCTTAATTTTTGTACACCAGTGTAGTATTAATCTTGCCTCAAAATTCCCATATAATTTTCCTTATTATGATACAATATTATTTTTTTTCAAAACTCTTTCTTTCGAAGTATAATTTTTCTGATATTAAAGAAAAAGAATTGTTTCTTGTATGAGTTTTGCCTCATCTGTTTACATAAATAACATTTATCCGAGGAGTTATTTTTATAGTCATATTGATTGTTGACTCATGCATACCCAATTGAGTTTGAATTTCATGGCGGATATTAATTATAAGTATAATATCAATATTAATTAATAATATAATAATTAAAAGTATAATATCAACTAAAGTTCAGTTTCATTATTTTAAGAAAATTATTATTAGAAGATTCATTATTAAAAAATATGAAGTTTATTGCTAATGACTAATTTCATAGCTGTTATCTATAAGAACAATAAATTCAAAAACCAAATCATTTGAAATAAAATTCCTGACCATTCGTTTCTGGTCTTTTTCGTAAAATTTATGTTGCATTCACAATTGCTTTTATTCATAATTTTAAAAGAATTTAATCGAAATCTATATTTTTGATGCTCGTTAATACGTTATTAAAAACACCAGTTTTTGTTTTAATCAGTCAAATATCAGTTGCTATTTTATTAAAATAGGCAAACGGGAAAAATAGGGGTTTTCTTTAATTAAAAGAAAGCAAAAGAATTTTGAATAATAAAAATGAAGAAAATCTAAAGCAAAAGGCTAATTTGAAATTTACCGCATTTTTATACAGAAGTAAGCAAACATTCCTAATTAATTTATCAAAATCAATCACCCTTTCTGAAAATAGAATATTACCTTAGAGCGAAGCATTAAACGATTTTTTAAGAGTGCAAAAAGTGAGTATGGTAATTTATTTATAGAATATATTAAAAAAGGATTTTCCAAAAGAAAAAATTAATTTAGGTCAAAAGTTGAGAATTTTTTTGCGATATCCTTTGCATCGAACTCTAAAAATAGGTTTAGGAATATTTCAACACAGAATCAATTCCCCTCGATCTCTGGGTTAAGAGTAAAAATAATTTTAAAAATACATCAAAGTAAAAAGAATATCTTTGAGATATGAAATTATTTACATTCTTCTGAAAGTCAAATTGCAACATCATGAAACAATGCGCATAGATAAATGTAAATTATGGGATGGATAGAAGGGAGGGAAGTGTAAATACACTCTATAACAAAAAGAACGACGCACCAAGAACGATTTGTCCGATAGAGACAAATATTGGTGGGTAGAAAGATTATGCACAGATTAGAAAATGATTAAAGTTTCAGAAAAACAGGTTTATCTCAGAGTTGCATAGCTACAAAGTGGCAAGCTCAATGTTGACCCACCTTTAGCCCAGATGCAAGCTGCCAAAAGACGTGGCACTGAGTGATAAAGCACCCTGATGGTCTCCGGTGATATTTCTTGACAAATATGCTTCAATCTTCGTGCTAGTTCATCAATATTCTCTGGTATATGCAGTCACCTTCCCATCATATCCCAGACATGCTCTATTGAAGAGAGATCTGACAGGCCAAGAAAGTATTTGAAAAGCTGTAAGACGGTTCATAGCAACACGTTCCGTATGTGGTCTCGCACTATCTTGTTGAAAAATAAGGTCAGGGCGCTGCTAAAGGAACGGCAACAAAACAGTTCTCAGAAAGCCAACAACATATCGCTGTGCTGCAAGTTGCCTCTAATCACAACCAAACGGGTCCGGCTGTCAAAGGAAATGACACTGCAGTCCATAACTTCTGGTTGAGAGCCTGTGTGGCGTGCAATAGTGAAAGCAGGAATGGCACGCTGTCCTGGACGTCTCCAGGCACGTCTTCGATGATCGTCAAGACACAGTTGGAAGCGAGATTTGTCGCAAAACACTATAAGTCCCCATTCAACATGATTCCAACCCGATCGATCCAAGCACCACTGTAATCTGTCTCTAAAGTGTACAGGTGTAAATGGTAGGTGGCGTAGCGGTCAGTAAGCGAGTAGATTTTGCTCTATCAGCCACCTGTGAATGGCCATGGGCGGGTTACACGTCTGGTGGTTGATAACAATGATTCAGATGCTGTGACAGCTGTTTTGAAAATCAATTTGTTCTCCCTATCTGCTGTGGCCCTAGGTCGACCGCTACCATCATAACGCTGAAATCTGCCATTGTCCACCCATTCTTGCAAGTATCTTCTAATGGCCGCATCGCTTCGACCTATATGACGAGCGATTCTACGATTTGTTCAACCTGCCCCTTTCAATCCAATTATACGACCTATTTCAAACTGTGACAGCTGTTTGTAATGAGCTCGAATCTTGTGGCGAGGCACATATTAAGTCGATGCAAAGTATCCTAAGCCGCAATGCAAAAGAAATTTTGACCAAGAGATTGAGAGTCGCTCCTTATAGACACCTGCTGAGTGCGCAGTTCCGATGCGCTGTAGCTCCCGCTATTCATTCATTGGACACCAAATTTCAATCCTTTGTATGTTTGGTATAAATGTCATTTCAGTCGGGCAACTCCTTCTTGGTGCGTCCGGTTTTTTTTTGTTATAGAGTGTAATTAAATTCACGAGAGTATTTGTTCGCAAGATATGCAGTTTCTGACTATGAAGGACATCAGCTGGTTTCCCCTGCATATGTTATCAGCGTTGAATAGCAGCATCGGAAATTTTTAAAATGCGTAGGATATGCTTCGGAATTGTCAATGAGCTGAATACCAGCAATTATCCCCGGTGAATCTAGACCGTATCTGGACCTAAATGTCCCACTTTTATCGATGCTCACAAGTACTACTCTTGTTGGACGAGATGGGAGTACAATGTAGGGGTGTATGGTAAGATGGAAGTAGTACATTGTTTCTCACACTTTCAATACTGGCGACCCAATTTTCAATCATAATTTTTGTCGCCCCCCTGTACAAAAATAATGTTTAAGTACAAATGTCATTAGAAAAACAGTCTAGTCTATGTTGCTCTCTATCATATCCATCACATTTGGCATTATCGGGTACGTTTGCGTGAGTCTGGGTAGCCTATCGGACGTCTGCGCAAAACATGTAAAAATGCTTTTCCTCGTACAATTCCAGTCAGTTTTGGTCGACTCGATACTTCTATAGCTACCGAATCTAGCTTGAATGTACATTTATTTAATTTGCACGTTCATTGTAATTCACGGTAATTAAGTATTTACGGCAGTAGATTAAAACAAAATCATATTTACATTTTTAAGTCGTAAGCGCACATGCGACGATAATAAAGGATTAACAAGTACACAGACGAGCATGGTTCCTAAAATTAAATCAAGGAAATATTCTCAAAAATACTTAAATTTTGGATTTACCACTACTGAAGTAAATGATGGGGGAAAAAGCCCCAGATCGTTATGTGTTAAAACTTACAAATCTGAAGAACAACATGTGAAAGTTGTTTTTAAACCCATGTAAAATCATTTAGCCATGTTGGCAAAGAATTTTAAAATATATTTTCTTGATGAGGACAACTTGGTAGCAAGTTACGAGTGGATTAGTGGTATATTTCAAGATACTCCAGGAGGGCTCTCAACTTCCGAAGAAGAAATTTTCATAGATTCATATTTATGAAATACCTTCTTCAGTACTGATACATTAAACGTATACTGGCTGAAACACCGGCTCTTCGCACGAGTTCATTTTTTAAAAAAATATAACATTATTCTTGATATAATAGCTGAACTGTAAGCAGAGTAAAACTGCGTGCACGACATTGTATACAAAAATGTAAAATGATTTTTTTAGATAAATGCTATAATTGTAAATAACTCTTTAAAAGAACTGTTATTTTAAACCTCACAGAATTAGCATTTAGAATTAATGTTAAATAATGAAAAATAATATAAAATTCAGACGAAGAATAATTGTGTTACTATTTAATATTTAAAGCGAGAAGACTTCAAAATGTTTTAACCCGGGAGCAGCCATGCAATCGATACTAACGCTAATGGTAGTGCGGGGGACTCAGTCAACCCCAATCATTTGTTTATAATTATTTTTACTGTACACGATACAAGTCGAAATTCCAGTGAATAATTTAATTAAGAGAAAGTATAGTTACCGGCTTTCAAGGAATGTTCAATTTTTCTTAGATGATTTGAGGAAAAATCCAATAAAAGACTGAACTAAAATTATTCAAAAGTGCAAGACTTCAAAGTGCAATAAAGGACGCAAATCAGAGATACTTTTCACTAATATTACAGAAGTGTTATTTGCTGGCAAAGCTTTCATATTTTGTTCAAGAAATTGTAATTTTAATGAGATTTCATTATCGAGTGAGTGAATATTAACGTCGCACTGTTCAGCTACAAGAGGGCTTTTAGAGACGGACCTCGTAATTTTGAACCATGGTTGACGAGGATGATATTTGAGCTTTGTTAATTACCACAACCCTCCACAAGAGGACGTTTGAGCTCTCGACAGAATTAACGTGCACCTCCCCCATACACGACGGGTCTTTAGTGGTACTGTGCTCGAACTCGTGACACCTTTGGTGATCAACAAATAGCAAGTTGAACTTTTTCTTCCATGTGTCTTTTTGACAAGGCGAACTGAACCTTGTGGTACACTTATGGCTTCATATTTCAGTTGATGCAGTTCTTTAGGAAGCATTTGAAAATTTTCCTTTCGTTTCATGTTCATCGTGTTCCGCAATTATGAATAATATGCATTATTTTGCTTGATCAGTTTCAACTTCCTTCAATAGAGATCACAGATGCCCCGCGCTACTGCTCCCGGGTTAAAAGTGTATTCAGAAAAATATACGGATGTTCTAAAAAGGATTACGGCGTTTTTCACTATGCTTTATATGTTTGAGATTACTCTTAAAAATAAATCTTAGCCAAATAATCCTTCAAATCAATCAATTATTTTCCAAATATCATAAAAATCTTCATTATTTACAATTTCCCTAAGCGAAAAATAAAAACATATAAGATAGGACGGAACTAATGTAGAAACCATACCACAGTAAGTTTGAAGGTCAATCAAATGATCAGCAAACATATTATGCTGCCTAGCTGAAAAGTGAATCATGTCTTCCTTTTCTTTCTATAACTAATGTACAGTATTTCAATAATAATTACAGCGATGAAATGTTTATCTTCTTAGAATTTTTCTCAGGGTCTGGGTTTCGTTTCTTCTTTTAACGAGTAATATTTTATGCTAAGAAAGAAAAACGCCAGATATCAGTGTTGTTGAGTATTTTTTTATTATGGAAAAAAGTATTTTGTTTCACTTCTTTCCGGTTATTTTTTTTAAAAAAAATCTTTAAATTTTCGATATGCTCGCGCCCCCTTTGAAAACCACTGATGTAGGATATGGGAGCAACGTAAAGTCAATAATCAGCGATCATCAGACAGCACAGAAAGATGGATTTATCTAATGATTCATCGAGATCCGTTTGGCACTGCCTGTCATGCCCAGAATGACATGGCCATCCTCAAAATGTGCTTATATCAACAGCAAAGCCATCCGCAACAGTTTAGAAGCGAAATGGCTATGTCAAACGGTAGCGAATCGCTTCTTGTAAGCATTGGGTTGTACATCCGCGCGCGAGTTGTTGTCATATTCATACGAACTGTATTAGTCCTAGACAGGAGTAGCCACTTCCCGGGGAATGTCACTTGCCACCTATTATAATGAAATGTCATATCAGTACCCCACCAGGATTGATGCCTTGGAGAGGTCATCATGTTTGCGCAGTGAAAATTCGTCGGGCACATTACTCTGTTCTATCTCCTGCTTCAAGACAAGCTTTTAATAGCTGAAATGGAATTGACACAATCGCCTAATCAGCACCCTCATGATATCTCTATCCTTTCGATTATGTGTGGTTCTTTATGGTTCTGCATGACAACTGAGATCAGCAGTGAGAGAGAGAACTTGGCTTGGTATAGAATATTTCAAAATATCATTAATGATCTCATTGTTTTGTCATTTAGATACATTTCAGTGGCTCGTGGTAGCCATATTAAGTGCTGATTAAATAGTTCTCGAGTGTATAATTTTGTTTCTTCAATGATTTAAATATGTTACCATTTCTGAAATTTTCGCATTTCTTAATGGTCCTATTATTTAACTATTGAGGAGTGTATAAATAAAATGTACAGTTCAAACGTGACTATAGAGGTATAGAGAAGCATTCATACAGGTATTTGACTCAAAGAGATATATATTTGAGGAGTCACCTTGCTTTCTGCATAGTTTATATTTTGCATAAAAATTTCAAACGTTCAAATTGGTTAAAAAGTGTAAAAAAAAAAATGTTTGTAAAGATGCTGCAATTTTTCACGAAAGAAAGCATTCAAAAAGAAAAAAACATAGATATACGAGTACTATATAATTTACTAGCTTGTCTACCCTTTCTTCGCACGGGTTATTTGAAAAATTAAACAATGCAGATTGAAGGGTAAAGAAGTTTTTAATACGTTAATTTTTACGCTAAATGCAAAAAAAAAAAGCCATTGCTTATCTCAGCTGAACAAAAACATCATATTTGTTAAATTTTAAGTCTATAGGTCTAATAGCTGATAAAAAGGACTTTTTTAATTTATAACTCCCCGTAAATCCCTTGGGGATCGATTTCTGAAAACATCTTCCTAAGCTGATCTTTGTTCAAGAAAAGTAAAATATTTTTACTCATTTTGAGTAATGAATGCTTAAATTAGAGTAAATAAATTATATCTGGAAGTGTAATACGTTAATATTACTTTCAGTTGCATTTCTTTTATGTTAAAATTTTAATATTCGCAGGCAATGCCGTTCCTAACATTATAATAGCGATCCAATGGGAACTGTGAAATGTTAACAATACAGCCAAGTTGGAATCGTTTTGGTGACCCTGATGGCAACTTGGCGATTGATATGTTGTAGCGCCACCTGGTGGAGATCTGCAACAAAGAGGGTAGCACAAAAACCTTCTGCACAAAAAATATACATGCATGCCAATTTTAATGATGATGGTTTGAACGGTTCTGGAGTGAAGGGAGGTCATACATTCATTTATATATATATATATATAATATATATATATATATATATATATATATATATATATATATATATATATATATATATATGTGTGTGTGTGTGTGTGTGTGTGTGTGTGTGTGTGTTTTTAGAGGTATAGAACTTTAAATTGCAATAAAACAACGAAGTATTATTCGATTGACATGAATTTTTTTATTCGAAAGATAATCTTGTGGCATTACATTTTAAATATGATTTCTGGCATAGGACTGCCACGGCTGGCTCGGATGTAGTCCAAACTGGACGTCCAATTTTCGATGACTTTTTCCAACATTTGTGGCCGTATATCGGCAATAACACGGTGAATGTTGTCTTCCAAATGGTCAAGCCTTTGTGGCTTATCCGCATAAACCAATGACTTTACATAGCCCCACAGAAAATAGTCCAGCGGTGTTAAATCACAAGATCTTGGAGGCCAATTCACAGGTCCAAAACGGGAAATTAGGCGGTCACCAAACGTGTCTTTCAATAAATCGATTGTGGCACGAGCTGTGTGACATGTTGCGCCGTCTTGTTGGAACCACAGCTCCTGGACATCATGATTGTTCAATTCAGGAATGAAAAAGTTAGTAATCATGGCTGTATACCAATCACCATTGACTGTAACGTTGTGGCCTTCATCGTTTTTGAAGAAGGATTCCACCAGCCCATAAAGCGCACGAAACAGTCAGTTTTTCTGGATGTAACGGTGTTTCGACATACACTTGTGGATTAGGTTCACTCCAAATGCGGTAGTTTTCTTTGTTGACGTAGCCATTCAACCAGAAGTGCGCTTCATCGCTAAACAAAATTCGCTAATGAAAATCGGGAACAACGGCAATCTCGTTTTGGGCTCATTCGACGAATCTACGCCTTGCTTGATGATCGTTTTGATGAATTGCCAAACCAAACTGAGAATAAATCCCTTGACAGCTGTTAAATCGGTCGCCATCTTGGAAAGTAATGCCAACTTAAACTTCTATACCTGAAAAAAACACTCTTTATATATATATATATATGAATATTTTATTAGAAAAAAATATGTGGGGTTAATGACTCACGAACGCCTTTTCGAATTTGTATCTAAATGCCTAAACATTATTCGCAGCTTTATGTAGAAATAATAGATTTATTTATTTAATTTTTTTCTATATATAATTTAATCAAAATTGTTTTTAAAAAGGATTAGAAATTGTTAAAATAATAAACTAATTCAACATATTATTTATATATTAACTTCAAATAAATAGGTTTCAGCATATTGAAGACAAAAATATATTGATAAAATAATTCAATAAATACTTTTTACAAAAATAAAAAGACATACAAAACCATAATCATAAAACAAAAAACTACAAAGAGGATAGTACAAAAACCATCTCCATAAAAAAAATACATATGCATGCCAATTTTCATAGTGATTGGTTGAACGGTGTGTTAGAGTGAATCGAAGTCATATATACAAACATCCATTTATATATATATATATATATATATATATATATATATATATATATACAGTTATATTGATTCCCGTATTAAATAAGCTAAACAAAATATTTAAGGAGCTCATATTGAAAAATTGTTCAAGAAACATTTTTGCACGTTTTTTTTTTTGTTGAATAAAATTCTTTGCATGTAATAAAAACAAAAAGAAATCTTCAAAAAGAGTGGGCACTTTATTTTAATATTCGCTCATATAAAATATAACAGACACGTTTTGAAATTCGTAATAAAGAATAGAATCCATTTAAAAAATTTTAAAGTAAAATAAATGAAAAACAAACTAAAAAGAGTAGTTTTTACCTATTCTCAACTCAAAAAAATAATATCCAAATATGTACAAAAAAAACTTTTTTTTATCTCTCAGTAGAATAACATCCCAATATAACAGGATTATAGCACACAAACCGATCTCTACTTGAAATTCCAAAGCACGTTTTCAGGATATAATTTAGGAGAATCTTTCTATTCCATATTTGTTTCTACCTTAGCTTACGTATAAACAAAAATTCGTGGGGAAAAAAAGGCGTTCGCTTCAAATGGTAGGTATGTGCTTTTTTTCAAATTTTAGTAATTGAAAAACGTATTATTTTCTTTATATCTGCCAAAAACTAAAGCCTTAAAAATGAGCTTGGGAATATCTTTAGATTTTGTAAGAAAAAGAAATAAATACCCCGCATGAAAAGTCGTTTTCTGAAAATTTTACTGGAAAAAAGTAAAAAACTTTAAGCATTTTGATGTTTGTTTTTCAAAAGATTTTTTTGTTACAGATAATGAGCTGTTTTTTTCAGTTTTGAAGATATATAAAAAATGAAAAAAAAAAAAGAATTACAGCCTTTACAGTAGAATTGAAAAAACTAATCATGAAATATTTTAATGGTAACTTTTCAATGATGTGAATATCTTAATAAATATGATCTAATTTAGTGTCGCTGTTGCTTAAAATTACTTACAATTTTCTAATGAATTAAAAACAAAGGAAACATTTTAAATGTTATTTCTGTAAGACATTTCATACTTCTAAATATTTATCGAAATGGCTATTTTATAAATGGTCATTTCAATAAATATTTAGATTATAGAATTTTTAAGAAATTCTATAGTCTCTATTATAGTACTGCGAATTCATTTTCTTCTCAATATATTAATAATAATATGTAGAGAAAAATACCCTTCCTTTTTAGCACGATATTCAATATTTCTACAATTTCATTTTCAGAAAGCTTCTAATGTCATCAATTTATTTCACAGCCATATCACATTAATAAACACATTTGGTTACAACAGAGTCAAGAAAACTAGGTATTCGATAACCTGGCAGTCCGGATAACTCACCTTTGCTAGTCAAAAAATATATATTATTGCAGAAATTATTGCTACTGTCGCAAACATTTTGTAAAAATCGCTAGAAAACGACGCAGACATTCATATTGAGGATACCTTCCATAAATTTCTAGGTCGCGGTAGCCGAGTGGTATAGGTATCGGACCCTGGCTTGCTTTGTCACGGGTTCGAACCCTGTACCGCTAAAGACCCGTTGTGTAGGGCAGCGATGCACGTTAAATCTGTCGAGAGCTGAAACGTCCTCCCGTTGGTGTGGTGTGGTAGTTAGGAGAGGGGGGTGCCAGTTCAGGTGTCGTCCACGTCACTTGACCATGGTTCAAAATTACGTGGTCCGTCGCCAAAAGCCCTCGTGTAGCTGAACAGTGCGACGTTAATATTCAATCGATCAATCAATCCATAAATTTCTAAAATATCACATAGTGAGGAACTAAAAACTGTCAAACCTGCCCTTCTATATTTTGAACAACAAGGTGTGTAAGTAATGAACTTACTGTTCCTTTGTCGTCTTCGTGATGAAGCAACTAAACACAGAGTGTGGTACAGAAGACAACAGAACATTTCTTTTTTCATCACTCCAGTTTATGCAGAGTAGGCTACGTAATTTTCATTATAGATAGCTTTATGTCTTCATAAAGTATTTTCCTGAGTTGAATCCAATCAGGTAAAGTATTATAATATGTCTTCATAAATTTTCTTTTCCGTGTAGTAAATGTGTTCTATGCTTCCACAAAGCACGCATTTTTCCTTGTAGGGCAGCATTTCTCAAACTTTGGGGCAAGCCCCTCTTGGGGGGCGTGATAACTCTACAAGGGAGAGCGAGCATAATGAAAAGTAGAAAAAACCAAAAGATTATTTTCTAAAAAAATTACTAAATTATACTGAAAGTAAACAAAAAAAAATACATTCTGACATAATAAAAAATAGAATACACATTTACACTGATATAATACACTTATAAAAATATCAGTACTGCGTAAAGTATTTCGTAATTAATCTAACAATACTAAGTTAAGAATAAGTATAATAATTACCACCATGGTTGTGTCCCTATAAAAAAATTAATCCTTATCTTGATAATTTGTGCGGTTTATAATGAATCCTTTAACTGCCGATTAAAAGTTATGCGATTCTCTCCCTAATGTCACCGTTTTCCACGTAGGCGTGCTATTTGATGTATTGGGGGAGGGGAAGGAATAAAATAAGCAAATCCTCTGAAATATAAGTACATCCTTCGCAAACACTGTCCTTTTATTGTATTCCAAAGCCTACAGAATATTAAAAGTGCTCAGAAAACATCGTACTTTTGACAGACGTATATATACGTCCCCGGGGAAAAGAACGTTTTAGCTGAGCGAGACGTTTATATGCGCGGGTAGAACTTAAGAGATTTAAATGCTATTGTCGATTTAGCATCAAAGTATGGTATTATTGAATTCAATAAATTGTTATTGCATGGAGGGGAACGCGATGAAAATTATGTTTGAATTTTGGGTCGCAAGTATTGTGAAAGTTTGAGAACCATTGTTGTAGGGTATTTCGGCAGTTTTTTTTATGTTGTATTCTCAAGCAACCAGTACATACAAGTGCATAAGAATATTTTTTGAGGAAACACTCTTACTTATTCTTTTTTAATCCCATTCTCGATGACCCGCATTTTCCCAAACTCGGCCCCCTTCCGGACTACCTTACACCGAGTTTTCCGAACTCTATGGTTCTAGACCAGGGATGGCGAACCTTTTTGAATCAACGTGCCATTTTTTTCTTCAAAATATGTTTAATGAGGTATAGACGTGCCGTCAAATAATTTTGACTTAATTTTGATTTGAATGTAATTTTGAAAATAATAAAACTAAATACCCACATTACAAAATTCTTTATTTACTACAAAAATATACATTTTGCACTGTATAGTAGTACATGTTTCAGTTATTAATTTTAATTACATTAAATTTAATTAAATTTAAGTAACATTAGTGTGACTTCTTTTGTTGCAGATTATATATATAGATGGCAAGTAACTTATATTAGGATTGTAAAATGTTTCTTTTAGCAGCATGCATGTTGAATTGAAGTCATCTTCCAAACGGTTTCTAGCGAGTCTTTAATGTTATTCATCTCTGAAAATCATCACTCACAAGCATAGATAGATAAAAAATATGGTTAAAATAATACAAGCTAGCTTCTTAAAACAGTTATATGTGTCTGGAATCGAATTCCATGTTATCAAAATTTCGTTAATGGCATTTTTACTTATATTGCTTGTTAATCTTTCTGTTTCAAATCAATTCCAACTTTTTCCTTGTTTCAATAAGTTTTTGAATCCATATTGAACTAGACTAGAAATCAATAAGTTGCATTTCAAATTTTTCAATTTCCAACGAATCGAATTGGAGCAAGTTCAGTTTATCAAATAATGTCACATCAGGGTATATAATAAACTTGATCGCACGTTTCTTACAATTCTTTGAACTGAGAAAATCTCACTTAAAACTCTTTGATTGAAGAATCAATTATCGAAATGAATTCTTCAATAACTCTATCTTTGTCTGGTTTCTCATGTACATTTTTACCGTTGAAATTGTTTTTCAAGTTTGGGGTTACTTGCAATAATATAGTTTCTGAATTAAAATGCAAACCGTTTTGATCGGTGGCGTGCCCAAAATATTGCGCCGCGTGCCACCAATGGCACGCGTGCCAATGGTTCGCCATCCCTGTTCTAGACAGTGGCGTAACGTACACCCCCGCAACCCCCGCATTGCGGGGGGCCCAGGGCTCTAGAGGGCCCACAGCCTGACTATTGCCAAGTACCTACCCTTTGTAAAATTCAACTTGGGGGCCCAAAACCTGACTTTGCAGGGGTGCCCAAGTGTTTCCCGTTACGATACAGGTTCTGGAGTCGCAAAAGAAAAATTAAAAATAAATTTTATTTCATTTATCACATACATAACAATTAAAAACCCTAACGATTTATATTAATTTAAAAGTTGTTCATTCCTTTAATATTTCCCTCCTTACTCCTTGAGATGAAATGAAATCATTTAACACTAGAGGTAGCCAGAGTTCTTATAGTTGCGATCAATTTAATTATTATATATTATAATATATAAAAAGATGCTTATAAATATATTTGAAGTGAACTTTGTTAGATAGTATAAAATAATTTCTTTAATGATTTTTCTACATTTTTAAAACAGTAAGGAAATAGTTATATGATGTAGTTGAGTAACGGTGCCAAATAAAAAAAAGGAATGACAAGTAAAAAATAATATTTTATTAACCAAAGTTGTAAGGACACCCCCCTCAGGTGCCCTTCTCCTAGATTATCAGCGTGAGCTAGAGGTGTAGGAATAAAGGAAGAACTAGAAGCTGCCATAATCTTAATATTACTTTATTAAAATCTCAACTTAAACCAAAAACAGATTAGATAATAATTTGATATGCGAGAGAATCTATGGTGGCTAAACACACAAGTCCTCCTGATCCTAGTTGAAGTTGCGGTTCACTGGCGTGCAACGGTGTGAACCTTGACTAAAGGCTCTCTGTCACGGGTAACTTCTCTTGGCTGCCGCTTAACTTCTCGAAATACTCTTCATACTTGACACACGGACTATCAAAACACTCCCCAAAATGCCACCGCACTTACTCTAAACTTCTGTTACTTAAAAGCTTCCTAATTTGCATCTTTCCTTCACGTTTTACTTTTAGGGTTGGTTGGAAAAGAGTTGCCATTTAAGGTACCCGACTACTTTCGAAACCGTTATTTTTCAAAAGCGTTTAAATTGATAATATTTATGATATTCAGTGTCACTTAGATTAGTAAACGTAAAAAAAATTGTTTTAAGAATATAATTACAATAAAAACTTATTTAAGTACAATATTTTGACAAAAAATGACCTGATCGCATTCTTATAGTGAAACCTGAACAGTGATCGCCATAGACTGCCATTTTTTGTCGATAGATGCGCATTAGACTCTTCTTCAATCAGAAGCCTTACTACCGCACTTTTTCCCGATCTGGATGCATTCTTATATGGCACTACTTTACTTTAGATTAATTTCCTGTACCACTAGCAGGTTTCACTATTAAACATTGTATGCGGTGTACACTTCCTACCGTCCTTCGTATCCCTGTTTGATGGCTCTGCTATAGCTGCACTTATTCTGACGCAATCGCATATGTCCGATTTTCATTTGGGTAAACCTTATATTAATCAATCAAAAGTTAACGGAAATGTTTTTTATTTACATTTTTTTGAAGTCCATTTACATTTGTTGTTTTTTCAATGCTCTGAACGTAAATTTGGTCGGATTTCGATGGGTGTGCTTAAGGGGACATGGTACGATTTAAGCAAAAATTTTAATTTACGGATTTTCAAAAGTTTTTGATTGCCTCCTATGTGTGTATACTACGTAAAACAGATTTTGTGCTCAAAATTTCATAAAAAGTTAGCCATTTATTTTTTCAAGGAAAAAAACTTTAAAATTTTTAAAGTGATTTTAAAATGCTACTCCTCTTACAAAAACTTACGTACACTCATGAAATTTGATTTACAAATATATCCAACTATGTATAGTAAAAGTTGGTATGGGTTTTGCGATAACACAATTGGTATTTGTACAATACTTCCTTTTAGGAATTATTATTGAAAATTCCTTAAAAAATATGCAAATTCTAACTTCAACTATTTTTTTAAAAAATAAGTATTGCTTTGATTCAAAAATGCATACCAACTTTTGTTACATGTGCTATTAGCAATAGGTAACAAAAAGAATTCAAAGCATTAGGCATGATAGAAAAAAAGCCTTACTATTTTAAATAAAGACAAACTAGTTATATATATTTATATATATATATATATATATATATATATATATATTTTACCTTTCTGAGATAAGTAAGTTTAAAGTTTTGATTTGCCATAGGGATGTGAATAAAAATGAATGTAAAAGCTATCATAATTCTGCGTTTTTTAAGTTTTCAAATTTGGTGAGGTTTTAGAAAAGTATATAAAGAATAATCTAGGCTAGAAAAATTAGATTTGATTTTTCGGCCGATTTTTGTCAATTGAATCATACTGTGTCCCCTTAAAAATATTTTAATATATGTTCTTAACCTAGTGTTCCTCTAGGAGGCATTATAACCGTACGTGTGGGGCACAAGCATATCGAAAAGTCTAAAACAATAGATTTAAAAAATTTACAAATTTACTGAATGGAAAAAAAACAAAATTCACCCTGACATAATAAAAAAATATAATACGCATTTTCACTGATATAATGTATCTTTAAAGGTATTAGTACCACACAATGTATTTGATAATTAATTTATCAATACTATGCTAAGAATTATATTAATTACTCGTGACTCCCATTAGCTTGCTATTTACAAAATTACATTTAATACTTATCTTGATAATTTTTGTACAGTCTATAATTAAAATCGCAGCTTTGCATCAAAGTAAATTATTATTGCATTCAATACATTGTTATTGCATAGAGGGAGGCGAGATGAAAATTATGAAAGAAAACTGCATTGCAAGTATTGAAAGTTTGAGAAGCACGTTTTAACCTTTGAATTGAGTTAACCTAATCTAACCATCAGTTTTTTTCAGTTATAAAAAATTCAATTTAAAATACAAATATTTTATCTAATTAACTCAAACTTACCATAAATTAACTTATTAAATAATTCCCATAAATTATAAAAAAACTAAGTTTATTTATAAAAGTAATCAGAATTTTTTGAAAACTTAATTTAAAATGCAAAACAGCCATTAACGTTAACTGGGTTGCTAGAAGCTATTTAATCTTGGAGAAAAACCTTATTCCATGATTCATTTTTCCGGAGCCCTTAAAAACCATAGCAACCATTTTTTTTTTCTAATTTCATCTTTTATGTATAAGCGTAAAAATAGCCATTTGTGTGAAATGCGATGGAGTTTACGAGAGATAATCTTCAAAGCCAGCGTCTTATGAATGTTGCCTTGACGTTGAGGCTTTTATATAAAAATAACCAGACAGATACCTATTTTAAAATAGAACTCCACACGCAACTTGTTTTGCCTTCTCATTAATTAGTCTCTTAGACAATACTCCAGACTAAACTGTGTTTTATTTAATTTATTTTTCAATGTTACTTTATAAAATTCTAAAGAAAGTCCAACTATATATAAAACTTAAATACGAAGCTGGCGTATTTGTTCTTTTAAAGTTGAAAATTAAATTTTTAACTTTTCGTTTGTTGCACCAATTTGCAGTCTTTGCTTACAATGATCTAAATTAAGGAGTTTATTTCAGTTGAATGAATAAAAAGTAGCGTAGAACTTATTAAAGAATATTTCTTTTTTAGGCTATATCGGGAGCTTTTAGAATTCTTGAATTAAATGATTCCTAATTTAGAATATTCTATTTGTTAGTCTTCTAATAGATATTCAAATTGGAAAAAAAATATATTTCAGAAAATGAAAGCCTATTCGAATGAATCATTTAAATAATTAAGTTGATTTAGAATGTTATCTTTCTGGGTTTTTTTCTGATCGTCATTAATTATAACATTCCTCATTCAACACCTTAACTTATTTAAATACGGCTAAATGTATTGAAGGAGCAATTACGTGCAAGGAGCAGTACTCTCAGAAGAATAAAAAGAAATATATAAAGTATACTATTATAGAAGAAAGTATTTGATAACTTCCCTAAAAACCATATTCTGTATACCATTTTCAGAATATTCCCTCAAAGGCTTTTCGAATGTATTTGAAATAGAATTTTCGGGACGTATGAACAATATTATAAAATAAATGTCACATCCTTTTGGAATACAAATATAAAGAAATCAGAGATTTCCTTCTTTCTGTGTTTACATAAATTTCACTGGTATTTTTAATAGGTTTTTCTCACAAATGTTTGATATACCTCATTTAGATGTTCTTTTGTAGAGTGTGTGTGCACTGTGATTCTTTTTTATTAATCTCAAAATATGTGAAGCGGAGAGAACTGGGTACCTCCTGATCCGTAAGCAGGTAATATACCACTGGACTAAACTGATCACTTCAGACCGGAGGCTGCCACTGGCTTATAAAGATACCACCGCTACACACTCCCCTTCCAGTGAGTGGATGGATAAACGAACGAACGATATATTTGTTATGGCGAGCATGTGAGTTGTTGCTGTTGTGTCAAATGGGTCTGACGACTTTGATTGCTTTCGCGACGGGTAGATGGCGCCTGTCAATAAATTTCGCTGCAGGAGTCTCATTTCAAATCGGTACGTACTCAAAAATCTATCCATCGCATAGTCACTAAAGCAGATTTTTTTAAAGAAATTTTAATAAGATTGAGTTTATTCCTTTATATACCGCATTATGACTTATTGCAACTTTTGAATCCCAATATTGAAAACTATAAAGGATATGCATAAATAAAATTAATCATTTAATCATTTAGAGTTAATTAATTAGATTGGTACTTTAAAGTACCGTCAGAGTACACACAAAGGTCTAAAATATTTTCTTTATTCAAAAAGACCGAATGACTTTTTAAAGCAGTTTTAACTCTTAAAAATGCTAAGCAACCAAAGAAAAGTAATATAATTATTTTTTTTAATTTATTTACTTTTTTACTCATAAAAGTAGGTTTTATATTTAAAATTAATTTGATGATATTAAAAAAACTGGGCTTTTTTTTCATTAATGCAAAAAAAAAAATCATTACATGTTGTGTATTTTGAGTGAAACTTCGATTGAATGTTTTTAAAGCACTGTATCCTAGGGTAAAACGATGCTGTATTTTATGAACATGGACTATTGCACCTTGAGTCTTGCCCTGTCTCTTGATCGTCTTCTTAAGAATCTAATGAAAATTCCCAGCAGATTATTTGCTGGGACTCCTTCTTTTGAAGAATCATCTGTTAGTGCTTTACTGCTTTCAGATGGTAGGTAGGTTTGTAATAAATCGAAGGCCTATTGAAGACTGTGAGCTGCTTTTTTTTCAGACATTCTAAGGAAAGGGAAAAGTATAGCACCTTGAAAACCTATTATTATTAAATTTTAGTTACACATAAAGAAATTAAAATTTTGATGTTTTAGGAGAATGAGGTATATGAATTGCGTCAGCAATCCTCAGCCCTCTATCTGAAAAGACGAATCGTTGCGTTAGAAACTTGGCTAGGAGACTGGAAGCGTGGATTCGGAGAGAGCGGGTCAATGGGGAGACTTTGTCAAGAAAGTTCATTCTCTTCACTGGTTGATTAATGGAAGTTGGAAGTAAGTTTAGGGAATGACTGCACTAGTAGAAATTTAAGTTTAAAAGTAGAAATAAAATACAGAAATATTGAAATAAAATTTAACAGAATTTAATAATTTAGAATATAAGTGCTAATAGAAGAGGTTTTAAGTTAAAAAGCGAGGAAATTTTTTTTCTTAAACCACACACATTGCTTTCATAAAGGAGGCAAGTTTTTTCTTCTTCAGTTACTGCAGTTTTAATTTTGGTTAGCAAGTTTAAAAGCTTGGGATTTCTTTTGATTAGGTCTGAGATGATTGAAAATAGTTCGATAACTCTTGTGTAAAATTGGAAACATTGTTGTCTTTGGCAAGGAATCCTCGGAAGTTTTCACAATTATTATCACTTTTTCTGACGTTTTGACTTGAGATGGGGGGTTTTTCCGCTAGTGACCTAGCGAAGGATTAACCTTCTCTAACCTTATTGCTATTAAAGGAGTTATTTTTATTCTTATTTACTTCGGGCAGGGGTGAAACTTTCTTGGCTTTCGGGAAATCTGGGCATTTAGTACAACATGCGGTATGAACAAATGCTTCACAGTTGATGCAAAATGGGTTTTCTTGGCGATTTTTTATTTCACAATCGCGAGTTAAGTGATCTTTACCACTCTTTAAGCATCTCGGTTTGAGGTGGCTATTAGCGGCGATGTGAAAAAAGTTATTGCACCTAACGCACACATTGGGTTATTCCCCTTACGAAGAAACTCTCAACTTTAACCTGAATATAATCCAATTTCCCGATATCAAAAATGGTCTTTCTAGGTGCATTCTGGGGCAGAGTAACTTAGAAAAATGGGAGGGGGCATTTGGTCTTTTTAGAGATCATTTGGAGCTTATCTACGTAGCTTAATGCTTCAAGGTTGCTCCGAATTCCTTCGGTGAAGATGAAAATTGACAATCCTTTGATCACAAATTTAATAGGTTTTTCTAATTTCGGTTGGATTGCGTAGAATTCATAATCCTTGTTCTTCTCCAATGCATGATTAAGAATACGTTATTCCTTGAAGTCATTTGCGAAAAGTTGAATAAATTTATTGGAGGATTTGCAAATTATGTTGGGGAATTTTTCATTGAGGTTTTTCATTTGCTCTGTAGTTGGCTTTTATTTTTAGAATAACGGGGGGAGGGTCAGTGTTTATCAACAGTTTCCTCAGGGGAATCAGCATTTCCAGGAATTGGCTGCTCTAAGTCGGAGAAGCTGATGTTTGTTCCTACGGGAGCGGGAGATTTAGCAGGGGAATCCGACCTAGCACTCTTCTTAGGTAAGATGAATTCCTTGCTCTTATTTTTACACATTTCTTACTGCTTTTCTTTCTTTTAGTTTTATTACCTATAACTTCAACGTCTAGTATAGTTTTAATCTCAGTTTCCTCAGCTACTACAGTAGGGAAGGGGGTCTTATGCTCATTGCAATCGTTTCTAGTGCAGGGGGGAGGGTCCTAGGCTCACTTACTAAGTCTTCCTTTTTTCTCATCATGGCTTCAGTGCTCATCCGATATAGATCCATAAAGGAGTTTCTGGGGCTGGAAGTATGGAATCTTGCATTGTCTTGAAAGATTTGGTGAAGGACTGAGATACCAGTGACTGTATCTAAGTTTTTCACAGGCTGTGTGTGTGAAATTTGCTCGTTTTTCGATGGGAAAATATTCATATTTAAGGATTTTCCAGAATCAGAGGTCATCATCAGGCAGTCCCAGTAACCATGAAAGCTCTGAAAAGAGCTGTACGGGAGAATAAATCGCTCTCTGCAATTTATAGAATACGGAGCTTGTCAGAAACACGTCTGTCCTCTTCAACGTCTGGCTATCAAACTACTAACTCTATTCTAGTTATGGGTTTCTATATTTTATATAAGAAATTAAAATGTTACTGATTTTTGAATAAATTACAGATATTTTATTTAGTTGTGTGGTAAAAAAAAACAAGCTCAGATTTGAAATTCAAAATTTTTGAAAACGTTAAAATAAAATAATAATTAAGCAAAGTAAATAAGTTAAACTTAATAAAAGCTAAAAGAAATTCCAAAAAAGCATAACACTATTGTACTATAGTGATGATGCTACAACACAACAGAAAACAAAAATAAGCGATACGGACGAAAACAAACTAAGTTCTTGCTCCAATACCCAGTATACTGTCGGTACTTATAAATACCACGAATTCTTTCAACTGTAAAATTAATTCTATTCACTGTTCACTTAAAATAAATAGCCAAATCATTTTCTAAGCTCTTAACTAATATACAAAATAATAATAATGGCATTAAATTAATTTGACATTAAATACTTTTTCGGAACAAAAATGACAATCTTCCCAATCCAATCAAAATGTCAGCTGAAAACGCAACTTCTGTTTTAAAACTATTCGTTTTCCTCACAAAAATAATCATCATCGAACATGTGCTACTATGTATCCTGGAAGAGAAATTAAAAGAGTGTTCTTGCTAAATACCGTCAGAAAATTCATAAAAATGGTTATTTTGTGTATTTTTAAAATTAATGGTACTTATAAGTACCATCGGTACATAAAGAGTTAATATAAGAATAATTATTTTTAAAAGTTTTGTTGAATGGTTTTGGCAACTACTATCAGTTCTCTAGTAAGATTGTCCCCACGATTACTGTAACATTCAAACAGTATATATATATATATATATCTTCGTACTTTTTCTTTTATTCCTAAAACATGCTTTCTTCAGGAGGTTTTTTGTTGCCCTTTTTAAATTCCTCATTATTTTACCTTTTTTTTATTTCATTCAGTTAAAGTTATTTTTGGATTAATTTTTAGAGTGCGCTGATTTTCGTCAGGAAGTTTCATTTCATAACTTATTTCTTATTTAATTAAAATTAGTTTCTAAAAATAAAAATTTTCTCTATACAAAAATTTTAAACCACCTTTTTAATTTAAAATTTATGTAGGAGCGATCACATAGGTAAGTACGTATATAATTTCAAGATGTTATATTCAGAATCATTTTTGAATTTTGCGAAATGTGTTCTTAAAATATTAAATAATTTTTACAAATATTTAATTTAGTAAGCATTAGTTTCAAAATTGTTTAATCCTAAAACTAATTTCATAAGTTTTTCGTATATCTGATTTTTCTAGGATGCTATAACACGGAAAATATGTAGTTTAAGCAATAGTTCAAAAAAACTCATTTTTATGAATTTTGCTTAATAGTTATTAACTCTTATAAAACTTTACAAAAAAAGCAAGCAAATAAGATTAGTACGTAACTCCTTTAGCTTGAAATCGTATCAGTTTATTAAATTTTCTTTGTGAATATTTATTTATTTTGAAGGATGAATTTAAAATTATCTTTTTTTTATTTTTAAATTATAATTCGAAATATTAAAAATAAATAATATTTAATCCCGGATTTTTATAACAATTTTTATAGATATAATCCTATTTATGTAAAAGTTCATTAAAATATATACTAGGATCTTTGTGATTTAAAAAGGAATACTACTTAAAACAGATTGATACTAGAATATGCATGTTATTAAAATATGGCTGCGTAGTAAAAATTTCTTTTGAAGTTTTTATATTTCGTAACGAATTAATTCAATTACTTTTAAAAAAGACTACCTTCTTTTTTCTTAGAAAAGAAGTTTCAAAATAATTCTCAGTCTTCCAGTGTTTCCCCTCTCAAGTAAATTACGTGTGTTAATGTACTTTCCATTTGCAGCAAAGAAATAAAAAAGATGTCTTCTTCGCAGAATTTTTAATATTCTGTATCAAATTAAACATGGGGGTATTTGTAAGGAAGTGAATTCGTAAAGCAGAGAAAAGATTCAAGCAAAAATAATTTTTTTGATTCGTGAAATACGTATAGATTTTAAGTGAAATACGTTCATCCTTAAAAAAGGAAAATGCATTCCTTTAAAAGATGTTGTTTAAAGCGGAAAAAAATATTGCAAAAAAAATTATCCTTACGTAATGTTGATTTATTTTAAAAGTAATTCAAATGTTTGGAATACTTCGAACGACATGTTATATTTTTTTAATAAAAAAAGACAAAAGAAAATCAAAATATAAAAACAAGAGAAAACAAAAACATAAGAACAAAAAACTGGTTAAGCTTTTTGGTAATGATTTTTCTTTGTATAAATTTTCAATACCTGTTTTTTGATACACACAATTTTTTTTGAAATTCGAAAGCAGACATACAAAAAAGAGAAGAAATAAAAATAACAGTCGTATTGTTTTGCCATATACTGTGGGAAGTATTTTTCATGCTTTTCATTAACTGTAATATCTATTTTTTAAGATGAAACAAGTGCTTCCTTTTGTTTTAAAAATATTGATTACTTTTCCATAATTGAGTCTGATTTTAAAAATATTTTGCGAAAATAAATAATTCCTCAAACTGTTGAAAGGCAAAAAAAAAAAAAAAAAAAAAAAAAGTTTGATTTAAAAAAATATGTTTCAAACAAGGTCCATTTCCTGCACTCGAATTATATTGTAAAAACTGGGGATTTTTTCCTAACCACATGGAGAAGCTGAGGCACGTTACCTGTCAATATCTAAGTCCTCACTGTGGCGTTGTTCGAAGTAAAGAGTGTGAGAAGCTAGTTCAATTAGTTATAAATCTTGTTACTTTTTTAGATACATCGATGACTTAATTATATTTAGTAATATAGTAGACTCTGTTCCTAGCTTTAATTATTATCCCCACTATTTAAAATTTGTAAAAACTAATCATAATAATGAGTCAGTTAACTTTTTGGACCTTCAATTAAACGTTAAGAATAATTTGCTATTAAGTAACATTTTTGATACAAGAGACTCATTTGATTTTAACATTATAAAAATGCCTTTCTGGGGTAGTAGTTTACACCTATTAATATTTAGAAATATTACCTTAAATTTTATAAAAAGAAACAATAATTTAGTTACTGATAACATTTTAAATCATAGTAATTTTGTGAAATTTTGCAATAATTGTTTAGAGTACAATTATCCAAGTACATTAAATATATTTCTATTTAAATATATTTCTATTTCAAATTAAATCTATTTTTATCCTAGTTCAATATTTTATTTAAAATTTCTTCTATATAGTTTTTTTTTGTTTTTTTTTTAAAAATTAAATATTTTAAGCATTTATTTTTAATTTTAATATAACTATCTAGTATATAATTTTACAAGTAAATTTACTTTTAAATATATTTTTATTTGACATTATCTATTCTTAACTTTGTTCATTAGTTTATTTAAAATTTCTCATGTTTTGTTTATTTTAAAATATTTTAGTGGTTAGTTTATTTGCAAAACAAATATCCAAGTAACGCCATGTTTTTTTCCTTCTTATGCTGTTGTTTCAATCCTTTAAGCTATTTCGCATGGGTTCTTAACGTAGAAGGTTCATTTTTTGATTTCCAAAAAAAAAAATTTTAGATGTAAATTTTTATCCTAATTTTTTGTATAAATTTTTATTATTATTCCTCTCCTTGAAGGATTCATTTTTGTTCTCATTTCTTTATTTCATTTTGCTATATTGTCAGGTTCATCATCCCCGTGGTAGAAATAGGCTTAACTTTTCAACGTGACTCTAATTTTTTTCTATTATGTCAAAAATTTCTGCTGTACGGGGAAGGTTGGATCCATAAAGCATTGCTAACCTTAAATCGCTGACCTAATTCAGTTACAATTTTAGAAATCATAATAGATCTCCAGTTTAGTCCAAACACTTTTTTGTTTCTACATCAGTTGGGTCTTGTGAATTCCAATTTCTTCCTTCTTTAGCACTGTAGGTTCTAGAACTCCGTCACTTTTATTTTAATATACTGTATATATATATATATATATATATATATATATATATATATATATATATATATATCTTGTTCAAATTTTTTCAATCGTTAATAAAATATTTTCTATTCATCCATTCAAGTTCAAATACATTTTTTTAAAATTGTAGTGGATGACACTTGTTGCTAATAAAGTTTTTTTTCAAAATTTAATACATTAGTTAAAATAAAAAAATGAATAAATAGTAACAAACAAAAATAATAGTCCAACTGCGTATATCGAAAGGAAAATCATTCATTGTGTTCCTGTAGTGCAATGGATAGCGCGTTGAACATCTAATCCAAATGCCATTGGTTCGAATCCATCCTAAGATGGTCAAATTTGTGAGACTGTGATTTCATTTTACTATACTATTTCATTAGAATAGTTAAACTTAGTTAATTAATAAATAGTAACAAACAAAAACAATAGTCCAACACTATAAATAGAATTGAAAATTACAAGGAAAATCGTTTTATATTTTGTCCTATTCTTGTTTGTTGTATTCTATTTTCTATTTTGTTGTAACACTGTTATATATATATTAATTGTAACTACTTAATAAAAAGTAAGTAAAATAAAGTTTTCTTTGTGAACTTAAGTAGGAATAGACTTAATTTTTTTTTATATTACTTGTTTTTATATATACTCAAGGTATTTTTAAGTAGTATAAATGTCTTCAATTTTTTAAAGAGATAAATACATATCAAGCCAGTTGTCCCGCAGAAAAGCAATAATTTTCAAATTAAATTTCTAAAACAATTTTAGATGCTAAAAACCATAATTCTCAAACTTTAATATTCTTTTGGCTAGCGAAATGTGCAACACAGTTAATCACAACTTTCGACACTGGAACCAGAAAATTGAAATGAACATCATTTAAAAAAAAACGTGTTCTATATAAATAATTTATCATTAATAAATTACCTTTTAAGACTCAGAATACAACTTTTTTTATCAACTTTTTTCTCTAAACGATTACGATACGCGCATTTCATTGTTTATCTTGTTTTAATCAAATAAAATTAACGAGATTTTTAATTCTCATTGATTTTATAAGTCAGCAAACCAAGAAATACTTATTGTGAGAGAAGTAAATTTTAGTAGGAAAACGGATTCCAAAAGAAACATTTACTTAACTAATTATTTTTTGGCAACAAGTGCATGAAAATTTCCCATGCGATATGTTAAATACATAAGCAAAATTTATTCAATCTTAGGTTAAGTTGAAACTGTAAAACTTATGAGATAAAGAAAGAGATTACCATATTATCAAATTTAAATATAATTATTCAATAATTCTTGTTTCATTGTTTAGTCTTCGACTTTTTTAAGATATGCTGTTAGAATGCATGTAATTTTATGAGCATTCAGTGCAGTAAATATTAAAGAATTGGAGGACAAAATTCCAATGCAGAAAAACTTATTGAAAATAATTATTGGAAAAAAATGCAAATAATCAAGATCTTTCCCTGCAGTAGAGAACTGAGAGAGTATGAGAAATATAGAAAAAAATTTAAGTCAATTCCTACTTAGGTCAACAATGAAAAAAAAAATTTTAGTAATTTTTTATTAAATAATTTCAATTAATATAAATATGTATATACATAAGACAGAATCACAATATTAAGTGTCAAAACACCTTTTAATTAACATTTAAAACTTTTTAACCACATTAAATTTGTAATTCCTTTTGTTAATAAATGTTGAATGTTTTAGGTAAGAATTTATATTAAAACCAGTGTAAAAGGAATGATGACACGTCTAACTAGCATATGATTATTTAGGATAAGTTAAATCTTCACCACAAAGTTAACAAAAGCTGTTTTGTCTGATAGTGATGCCATCTAAAGAAATAATATTGACTGAATATATACCTCTTTAACAAAAAACATTTATTAAATTTTAATTCATGAGTTAATGTTAGAAATAACTGTATTAACATCCAGTGTCATCCACTGCAAGTTTTAAAAAATGTATCTGAACTTAAGAGGAAGAATGTAAAGTACTTTATTACAACTAAAAATTTGAACAAGGTATATAAATAAACATATGTGGAGAGAGTGTGAACAAATAATAGGAATTGAATAAAGGTATCTTTGGTCTACTGCAGTGCTTCTCAAAGTTGCAATATTCGCGACCCAATATTCAATCATCATTTTCCTCGCGCCCCCCTCATACAATAACAATGTACTGAAATTCAATAGTACTATACTTTGACGATACGGCTTTAACCTCTTAAGCACCCCCCTCCATGTACATAAACGTCTCGCTATGCCAAAGCGTTTATTTCCCCAGACGAATATATACGTCTTTTTGAAGTACGATCTTTCTGTGCACTGTTATCCGTAAAATTATTCCGAAGATTTTGAAATGCAATAAAAGGACTTTGATAATGTTTGCGAAGGATTTACTTAATCCATATTATTTGGGCTACTTCATTCCTCCCCCTTTACCAATACATTACATATGCATGTCTACGTGAAAAACGGTTGGCATTTGGAAGCGAACAGCGAAACTTTTGAGCGGCTCAGTCAAGGTTTAATTATAAACCGTACAAAAACTATCAAGATAAGTGTTAATTTTATTTCACATTATATATATGACAAGCCCATGGGGCCACTGGTAATTAATAAATTTGTTTTTAACTTAGTATTGTTAAATTAATTGTAAAATACATTGTGTAGCACTGATATATTTATAAGTGTAATATATCAGTGCAAATGTGTATTTTATTTCTTATTATATCAGAAAGTATTTTTGTTTGTTTACTTTCAGTAAATTGATATTTTTTTAAAAATAATCTTTTGTTCTCGACTTTTCAATAGGCTCGCGCCCCCCCTTGTAGAGTTGTCACGCCCCTCAAGGGGGCGCGCCCCACAGTTTGAGAAACTCTGGTCTAATGTTATAGAGAGAAAAGCATAGCATGAATTCAAATGTAATAAATATTTCATATAATGTACGTTTGAATTTAATAAAATATTTTGTGTAATAATGCATTTAAATGTAGTTAAATATTTCATAATAATGCATTTAAATGTAGTTAAATATTTTATAATAATGCATTTAAATGTAGTTAAATATTTGACATAATAATGCATTTAAATGTAGTTAAATATTTCATAATAATGCATTTAAATGCAATAAAATATTTTTTATAAAGTATACCAAACTCTTTTGTAAATACCACGTAACAAATATATATTTATCAGGAAATGAGATATTTAGTTATATTCTTCTTTTACTATGCAGTATTTCCTCGATCTCTATTTGTTTAAATTCATTTATTAATCTTGTAAAATGTTTTGAGATTCAATCCAAAAATATGACTATTTCTCAATTGTTTTAAAAATTTGCTTAGCTTTATACAGTTTTTTTAAATTGCTTATGTTTTTGTTGACATGAAAATTGAAGTGATAAATGAATAGATAGTAAAAAGAATACTCAACATTTTGTGAAAATTTCTTTTTACCATTGAAAATTTATTACAAATTTTAACTGCAAAATTTTATATTCATAACTTGAAATTTGTCCATTTCACTCACCACACTATGTTGATGACGTCAAAAATGTGTTCTACTTTGTAAAAAAATATAAGTTTCATTTTTCCCGTAATATTTCTGTGTTGTAGATGATGAAGAAATAATCGATTTGCGCAAATTTAACAGGAACTCACAAAGCATGCAATTATACATTAAATATCACCAGTGTTTACGCTTCAAATTAACTCTTCCGTCATCCTTAATGGTTCATCAATCAATGCTACGAACAAAAGAAAAGTTTCTTTTTTCCGCTCATTTTGGTACTGGTGTCAGGCGGTTTAAAAACCATTACTAACTTAAGTATCAACGTACTTGTTTTGTTGAACAACTTTATTTTAAATGTCTTTTTCTTTTTTAAATCCTGTAATATATTTGTCCTACTTTAAAATTGAAGAGTATAATTTTGAAGTTGTTGACACTTTTTTTATTTAGGTTCGGAAGTTAACAATAGAAATGATCGTACAACTAAATTCCAAAAGAGAATTACTATGGCTAATAGATGTCTTAATGGAATACGAAAATATATGTAATCGAATTTAATCAAAAGAAAAACAAAGGTTTTATTGTATAAAATTCTTTTAAGATCAGTATTAACCTGTATATGTGAAACTTGGTCTATGTCTTGAACAGATGAGAACATAAGTATCTACGAAAGGAAGATTTTAAGATTTAATTTTTATGAATTCAGGAAAATGGAACGGGGTGAAGAAGATCAATTTTCGAGCTGTATCAATCATATAAAGAATCTGACATTATTAACTTCATTAAAATACAACGAATTAAATGGGCAGGTCACGCTGCCCGAATGAACGAGGACCGCACCACTAAAAAGTCTTCAATGCCCAATTAATTGGCGCACAAAGAAAGGGCAGGCCAAATCTTAGATGGATTGATGGCCTAGAAAAAGATCTCCTAGTTTTGAGAACTAAGAATAGGAAAACACTAACAGGACGAAGGCTGGCATGGAAAATGCTTCTTGAGAAGGCCAAGACCGACCCTGGGCTGTTCGAGCCACTGGGGAAGGAAGGAATATTTTTTGTAAATCTTGTAATAGTTTTCAATGGATGAATCATCACTGTGTTCAAAATTAAAATATATTAGTTATATGTGCATATCATAAAAGAGTGAAATTATTTAAAGTAATTGATATTCAATGATCTATTACATAACACTAGGGGTGTTTAAATGAAGATATATGAAAAGTCGTAGCAACGTAATTGTTAACGTTGTTACGTTAACATATTTTCGTTAACTAATATACTACATTATAATACTATAATGTATAAAACGTTCACATATTTTCTTATGCCAATTTGGGAGAACGTTGCGAGACATCTCGGAATGCGAATGGAGTGTCCGGTATGGATAGGAGCTTGTAAAGAGCGCTATGCAATAGCCACCTATATCATCACTGCAACAGCCAATTAGAAGAACTCACGCAGCCACTAGGACAGAGCAACAAAATCAAGCAGGTTAAGGATATAACTCGCAACTTTTGGGTTCGTAAGCACGCATCATACCTCTGAATCAAAATGATCACTTCAGTCCGAAAGCTGTTACTGGCTTATATAGATACAACAGCCACACACTCCCCTTCCAGTGAGTCGAGGGATAGGCACGAACGAACGATATAGTTGTTATGGCTAGCGTGTGAGTTGCTGTTTGCTGAGTCAAATGTGTCTGGCGGCTTGATTGTTGCGTCATGTGAAGTGAGTGAATATTAATGTCGTACTATTCAGCTTGTAAGGGTGCCCCCTTCGGGTGCCCTTCTCTTTGATTATCAGCGTGAGCTAGAGGTGTAGGAATAACGGAAGAACTAGAAGCTACCATGATTTTAATTTGACTTTATTAAGATCTTAAAACTTAAACTTCTAACAGATTAGATAATAATAATATATGTGAGAGAATCTACGGTGGCTAAACACACAATATATATAACACCGAAATAACGTAACCCGGACCACTTTCAATAACTATTTCACCTTAACTCAATTCCAATACTATCGCAGATCCTGATGTTAAATAGTCACTCCTACCTTAATGTCGATCGATCAATCCAATCCTACAGAAAATTGTGGATTTACTGGAGTGCAATGGTATGCACCTTGACCTAAGGGCTCTCTATCACGTATAACTTCTGTTGCCAGTCACCTAATCTTTTCAAAACCTCTTTACGCTTGAATCACAAATCATCATAACATTCCTCAAATTGCCAACCAGCTTACTCTAACTTCTGATATTTAAAAGCTTCCTAATTTGCATCTTTCCTTCTCACTTTTCTTCTTGGGTTTGGTTGGAAAAGAGTTGTCATTACTTCTGGCCCTAAACAACCCAAAGGACATGTTAATGAAAAGACGCGTGAGCCCGTCACAAGCTACATGAGGGCTTTTTGGCAACGGACCTCTAATATTGAACCATGGTTAAGTGACAAGAATGGTACCTGAGCTGGCAGCCCCCTGCGCCATGTGGATCTGACGGTTTGATTGTTGCGTCATGGGGATCTAATGGCTTTTGATTGTTTTTGAGACGGTTAGATGGCGCCTCGACAGCTGTGCGAAGGTTTCCTTGCTTCAAAGTTCAGCCAGGGTCAACAATGCCAAGGATAAAACTCACAACCTTTGGATTCGTAAGCACGTAACACACCTCTAGACCAAAATGATCACTTCAGTTTGGAGGCTGTTACTGGCATATATAGATACCACCACCACAGGCTCACACTTCAGCTAATCGGATACCAGATTGAGAATTGCTTCGCGATTCAAGTCCAAAATGTGGCAGTGCATGTGAGGACAAATTAGATGATTACAGAATTAGATGATTGAGGAGAAGCGAGGTGTTGTCCAATTTCTGACAGCAGAAGGTGTTAAACCGGCTACCATTCATCGCAACGGAAAGTGTGGTTCTGCTCCGTGATAACGCGTGTCCACACGTCTCTAGGGTCTCGCAAGTTAAAGTGGAAGCAACTTGACCACCCACCTTACAGACCAGACATGTCGTTCTACGATTTTTATGTGTTTGGTCCCCTAAGAAAACATCTGAAAGGGAAGCGCTTCAACTCGGACGGCGAACTTAAGGACACTGTGGAGGATTGGGTCTCGTCACTGCCGCAGGAATTCTGGGAACAAGGAATCCTTCGGCTCGTTTATCATTGGGATCGTTGTCACCAGGCTTATGGTGTATATTTTAAATAATCTTCATTTATACCCACATGTCATTTCCACTTTTTCATTTGAACACCCCTTGTATATATATTTGAGTAGATTTATAGAATCAAATAATGTAATGAAGGTACTTTTTTGATACAATATAATTCTTGGTACATAATTGTCGGTAATAATTTTGATTTTTCTATGTGTCTTGCACTCTTAAACCATTAAAATGATATTTAAAAATTATTAAAACCGTAAAAAACGTCAGTAGTTTTAATAGCTGTGCGTTTGAAATATATTGAGAATCTACATCGAACTTAAAATAATAAATTATTTTAAGTCATTTGAAGAATAATGCTTTTACATTATACATTTGTCAAAAAAATTATATACTCAGAAAATGCGCAGTTCTCATCGCTTTGAGATACAATTTATATTAATAGTAATGCTTCTAAAAAAAACTAAATTGTGATTTATTCATTTACTTAACATAGTTTATTAGCTTTTCTTTCCTAAAAAAATCTACTATTAAATTAAGGTGGGTTTTTTTCCCCAGAATTATATATATAGTTATCATAACGCCTTACATTTCAAATTTTGCTTAAACTCGACAGTTAATCACGGAGATATTTTGGAAAACTGCCGAGGACTATACAGTTCAGTTTTGCTTGAACCTTTATATATTTTTTCACATAATTACGGTTAATAAACTAATATATAATCTCTAAAGTCTCCGAGAAAATATCTGATAGTTATTTCCAAATTTAGTATATCCTTATCAATTAGAAAAAATCGCATTACATTTCTGATTTAAGAGATTTTAGATATGAAAAATTATAATTATATAATACATATAACAGTGTGAGTATATTACAGTTCATCTTTTTTATGACTGTATTTAATAATTCATATATATGCGTTAAATATGTTCGTGTATGTGTGAAACACACACACGTAATGATCTTTCAAGTTTTTTTTTATTTTTATTTATTTATTTATTTTGAAGAAATTTTAAATATCGTTTGGTGCAAAAAGCTTGATAAATTTTTAATAAGAACATTTTTATTTTAAAGTGTTTCAGCTATTCAATTGATATTACAGGACCTATTTTAATCCCGGTAATTCAAAAATTTGTACTGTAAAATTTTACGAAGTTTTAAACTTCAAATGAAAAATGCGTGTGAGATGTGCAAAATATTTTTGATTCCATAACGGAAAAATTTTTATTTTAGAAGCTAATCTACTGGGTCGATTAAATTAACTAAATATTCCTTTAATTTTATAATTTAATTTTTATTGAACAATAGACTGTGATGAGAATATGTATTCAGAAAACTGCATTTTGTTTAAAGTGCTGACAAAACATTTTATTGCATTCCCAGTACAGCTTTATTAATTTAACTAAGAAATAACATATGACTAACATTTCCATTATGTTTAAATTATATATAAATTGGGTTGTTTATAATTTTTCAAATCGTGCCTTCAGACAAATTTTTTAATAAATATAATTTAATTCTGTAAAATAATATCTAATTGGATGTAAATCTTAAGAAGATTTATTTTCTGTATTATTAAACAAAAGACCAATATATGTTCGCCTTAATCTTATTCTTTAACAATTTTTATGTAAAAAATTCATAATCAAATTCCTTTGTGTAAAATATAACTTGTTTTACATGGCGATCGGAAACTTTTAAACTGAAGTCTTGGAAGACACTATAATTTCGGTAGGAAATCCTTTGAAGTATATTATTCAGAGTTTATAATTACGCGTAAAAGTTTCAATAGCTTTGATCCCTTCCAGAAAGATGACAGAATAGTAGAGAAGTTTGCTCGAAGACTCAACTTCCTCAACTTTAATATAAAGTTACATTTTCTCGACTTTGAAGTTTCTTAGAATTACAATGTAGGCAGAGTAAAATTTGCGGATTCATTACTATTAAATTCAAATATCGATAACACCACTCATGATGCATTAAATAGCAACTATTGTGACACCAATATCCTCTACCTTTGCTTCATTCATATATCTATAAATTGAAGTGAAGAGCTTTTAAAGAAATGAAATGAAGTAAGTAAAAGAAGAAGGATGAGAAAAGAGGCTGTTACCGATGCTCTCGAGTAGGAGTAGGATATATAATACATCTAAATTGGTTAAATAATTCTATGATGTGTAAGATGTCTGGAGAGACAACTGAGAAGAATTTAATTAAAGAGTGATTTTTTTCCAGGTATAGAAGTTTAAGTTGGCATTACTTTCCAAGATGGCTACCGATTTAACAGCTGTCAAGTGATTTATTTTCAGTTTGGTTTGGCAATTCATCATGAATAGACTCACGCCTGAACAACGCTTTCAAATTGTGCAATTTTATTTCGAAAATAATGGTTCTGTTCGGAATTTTCATAAGCGAATTTTGTTTAGCGATGAAGCGCACTTCTGGTTGAATGGCTACGTCAACAAACAAAACTGCCGCATTTGGAGTGAAGCTAATCCACAAGTGTATGTCGAAACACCGTTACATCCAGAAAAACTGACTGTTTGGTGCGCTTTACGGGCTGGTGGAATCATTGGTCCGTACTTCTTCAAAAACGATGAAGGCCACAACGTTACAGTCAATGGTGATCGGTATAGAGATCGGTATAGGTTACTAACTTTTTCATTCCTGAATTGAACCATCATGATGTCCAGGAGCTGTGGTTCCAACAAGACGGCGCGACATGTCACACAGCTCGTGCCACAATCGATTTATTGAAAGACACGTTTGTTGATCGCCTAATTTCATGTTTTGGACCTGTGAATTGGCCTCCAAGATCTTGTGATTTAACACCGCTAGGCTATTTTTTGTGGGGCTATGTAAAGTCATTGATCTATGCGGATAAGCCACAAACGCTTGACCATTTGGAAGACAACATTCGCCGTGTTGTTGCCGATATACGGCCACAAATGTTGGAAAAAGTCATCGAAAATTGGACGTCCAGATTGGACTACATCCGAGCCAGCCGTGGCAGTCCTATGCCAGAAATCATATTTAAAATGTAAAGCCACAAGATTAGATTTCTAATAAAATAAATTCATGTCAATCGAATAATGCATCGTTGTTTTATTGCAATTTAAAGTTCTATACCTCTAAAAAAACACCCTTTACGTCTAAATTAGTTAATTAATTCTATAATGTGTAAGATATCTGGAGAGACAACTGAGTAGAATTTAATTAGTACTAAATCGTCATTTGAGAGATTATTGTGTGTCTACGCGCATTTTTCTTGTACATAGAAATAAGTGTTAATGTGTGTAGTAAATAAACATCATAATTAAAATTAAATTAATATCAGGTACTTTTCCTTGTCGTCTTGACTTCATAAAGATTCAATGATATTTGTGTAATATCACCTTTTATAATACGATCTAATTTATTACGATGAGCTTTGTTTGAATAGGTCATTTATGACAACATTCCTCCTAGCTTTTTGTTGCTTTTAGATGCTATTAATGTTTAACTTACGCAAATAATCAAGTAATATAAAAAAAAATAAGTCAATTACTAATTATAGGTCAACAAAGAACATTTTACTTTAGCTACTTTTTACTAAATATTTAAAATTAAAATAAATATGCGTAAACATATGATAGAATTATAATATTAAGTGACAAAATAGAACGCGATTTTCCTTAAAATTTTCCATTTACCTTTCTATATATAATGTTAAATCATTTTTTTTTTTTTTTTTGCTATTTATTCATTCATTAAATTTAATTATTCTAATAAAATAGTTTTGTAAGAGAGAAAAAAATCACATTCAGAAATTAGACCATTTCAGGAGGGATTTGAACCCAGAAACTTTGTATTAGAAGTCCAACCAAGGGCGTAGCTACCACCGTATCAATGATACGGGGCCCCAACATATGTAATTACAGTGCCACTAACAAGATTTCTATATCGAAAAAAGGGCCCCAAAGGAATTTTGATACAGGACCCCCTCGGAGCGAGCTCCATCAGTGAGTCCAACGCGCTATCCAATGCGCTACAGCAGTGTTTCTCAAAGTGTGGGGAGCGCCCCCCTTGGGGAGCGTGACGACTCTTCGAGGGGGGCATGAACATATTGAAAAGTCAAAAACAAAAGATTATTTAAAAAATTATTAATTTACTGAAAGTAAACAATAAAATATATTCTGACATAATAAAAAATAAAATACACATTTACAGTGATATATTGCACTTATAAATGTATCAGAACTACACAATGTATTTTATAATTAATCTAAAAATCCTAAGTTAAGAACAAAATTAATAATCAACAGTGACCCCATGGGATTGTCATATATAAAATTATATACAAAAATTAATACTTATCTTTATAATTTGTTTGGCTTATAATTAATACCTTAACTGCCGATTAAAATTTACGAGATTTGTTTTCCACGTAGGAATGCGTATGTGGTGTTTCTTTGGGGGGAGAATAAAGAACAGGAAATAATTGTAAATAGTAAATATTTGACAAACATTGTTAAGGTCCTTTTATTGCATTCCAAAGCGTTCGGAATAATTATATAGAATACAGTGTAGAGAAAAGATCGTACTTCGGAAAGACGAATATAAACGTCCGGAGAAATTAACGCTTTGACTGAGTGAGACGTTTATATACGCCGGTGGAACTTAAGAGATTGTGGTCGTATTGTAGTTTTAGCGTCGTATTATTGGATTCAGTACGTTGTTATTGTATGAGGGGGGAGGGGCGTGATGAAAATTATAAATGAATATTAGGTCGCGACTATGGAAACTTTGAGGAGCACTGCGGTACAGGGACGCAACGAACTATTTTTCTTTCTATATATGCTGTTGAACAATTATTTTTTGTTACTATTTACTCACTTTTTAATTTAATTAATGAATTATTATTTGAAAAAACTGTATTAACCTCAAGTGTCATCCACTACAAGTTTTAAAAAGTGGATTTGAACAGAAAGTATTTTATTAATGATTGAATATTTATATAGGAATAGTGTGAACTAATAGTAGGAATTTAATAACAGTAAAACTAGTATCTAAAATACTAAATGAAGCTTGTGCATTCTTCGGTTATTTTGAATTTTTGAATACGATTCTAATCGCTTGAAGTAGCAAATTCCCTTCCAGATTATTTTCATTAGAATGCAATAAAATGCAGTAAAAATAATTTAAATAGGAAAGGTTTGTACCGGTTAATTTATTTCTCTTCCGTATCAAATGTTATTCTATGTGTTTTTAAGTAATTCGTCTATTATTTCAAACTTTAAAAAAAAATTTAAAATACTAGCTAAGTTCGTAAAAAAGGTAAATTGGTCAAAGCTCTTTTTTTTTTTGCATATGCGGTTTATTGCATTTTAAGAGCTTAGGTTTGATAAGAAAAGTCATAAAATTCCAATATTAATACTAAAGTATGAAATTTATGATTCCTGGTAGATGGATATATTGAGTACAATTTAGGCCATTTTTAAGTTTTCTGTTACTAAAATATGTGTGTGGAATTGTTGTTAAACATGTACTTTATATTTACCCACCAAACTGTCAAGAATTATTGTATTAATATTTACTTTTGAATAAGAAACGTGCGTTTCTGAGGTAATCGAGGGAAAAAATATAGGGAAAGAGAACCATTTTTTACCGTAAACAACATTATGTGCGTATGTGTGTGTGTGATATTTTGTTTTATATTATTATATTATATATCTCACGAAGGTTGATTTGCAATCCTTTCCATATTTTTGTTGATATTTTACTGTAACTTACTAGTTTATAAATAAAGGGTTTTTTTTATAATGCTTGGACATTAGAAAAAGGAAGAAACATTTTGAATCAATTCCTCTATAAAGAGCCAGATCAAATACTGGCTTTTTCCGTACACTAATTTGTAATAAAGGCAATATTTTCATTAATTTCATAGAAGTGAAATGAGTTCAGAAGTTAAGAAATAAGTAAGTTACTAAGTGTTGTGACGGGACTTTATCGGTACTTTTACTAATAGTCTTCTTGGGATTTCTTTGGGGTCAGAATGGCAATTCTTTCCAACCAACCCAAAAAGAGAGCGTGGTTATGCAGATTAGGAATTGTATATATTGGAACGTTAGTATTCGCGTGGAGCACTAAATAGTGCTAAGTAAAGCTAAGTGAAGTGAGATAAAGTTCTAGGAGAAGAGTCTTAGTGTATTCTATGTGTTCTGTGAGTCGGTCAAATAGTGCCAGTGAAGCTGAATAATAAGTGGGTTCGAGACCAGAAGAATATTCTCTTAGCCGGAGCAAGTCGGATTCAAGAATATAGTGATGATTTAAGGACGACCGTAGCTGTTCGCCAAGTAAATAGCGGTAAGACTGTTTGATTAAGCTTTAAGACTTGAGCGGATTCCATTAAGTTAGGAAATAATCTATAAAAATAGATTCAGTGGTTAATTGTGCGCTATTTGTCGGAATTACGGTTTGCGTCGCATCACCCTGATCATAAGCCTCCCAGACTAGTGTTGGTTTACTGTATATAAATTAAGATCATAATAAACTAATTTTATTATGGCAGAGTTTAGTGGTCCATCTTTCATTCCCTCAAACATAGGTCATGTGTGTGATGAATAGATGATAACCCAGCGCGTGGGGTATCACAGTCTTACTAAGACATAAATAATAAGTTTCATTTTACTACACTAATGAATGTTATGTTTGTGGTAATCAACTGTATTAACGAATATTCATCAGCACTGTCTATTTGAAAAAGTTCTAAATCTGTTGTATTTTCATAACGATGTGATCAGTGGCTTAACGGGAAGAATTAGGAACCCCTGCAAACTCAGGTTTTCGGTCTTAAGTCGCATCTTACAAAGGATTGCAAAACCATAAAATCAGGCTTTGGCCCCCTAGAATCCTGCCCCACCTCAACGATGCGAGCGTTGCGGGGGTGTACGTTACACCACTGCGTGTGATGTGTGTACTGGTGCCGTTAACCATCGTGTTACATTGAGACGTTAATAGACACTTTCAATCAATTACATATTCCTTTTTAGTAGGTTAAGATTTCTACTCTTGGTTCAAGTCAAATTAATCTAATGACAGTTTTACATTTTAACATATATTTATTACAGTTTCATTGCATCAGATGGTTTTGATATTTTATAATAGGATTTTCCATTTTAAAGGCGAAGCAATACGATGAAATAGGTTAATTACACTGTTTAATATTGTCTGGTGAGGGTATTAATTTCCCATTTATAAGTTGAATGACACTTTTTCAGGCTAGATATCTAACACACACGTAAGTTAAATTGATTATTTATGTTTTCGTTCAAGGAAAAATCAACCAGACCCGAAGACAAGATTGAATTAAATTTATTATGACGTACTTAAATAAAAATTGTTGGTTAAAATTTAATACATTGCTTAGTTGTTTTTCTTTTCGTAATGAGTCATTTTGTCTTAAAAGTAATTTATGACTTGCATGTTTGAAAACCCTCTTTAGAATAGTTTCAATCGGACGTTCTTTTTCCCACACTAGGTGAATGACCAGAAAATATTTTTGCAGAGGCATTATGAATTACATGCATAATTTTTTGCTGCTTGTATGCATTATATTGGTTATTTGTATTCTTTGATTATTATATGCAAAATGAAATGTGCGTAATTATGCACATACACACGTGCGTTCATGCAGAGAGAGAGAGAGAGAGAGACTCTTTAAAAATCCTTTAATATCTCTTTTTCTGTATGTCATAGACTTTCAAACTATCCCAGGCGTGTAAAATGTTGCAGAAAACACATACATAAAAAATTATTTTCTTAACAAATAAAAAACTTTATGGGATATTTTTATATTATACAAGTACTCTTGAAGCAACTGATATGGTATCTTAAATAAGCCCTGGATTTTAAACCTATTATAATTCTTTCTTTTTTAGCCTGGAACTCATTTTTATCTTATAAAATGGCCGTTTATTTGGCACGCAGGCATGCTTTAAGCTGAGCACTTACTCGATAAATTCTTTATGAAAGGCGCAACTATTTAAAGCCATGCATTGAAATTCCATTAGAGATATTAAAGGTTTTCTATAATGCGTCGTCTTCTTAAGTGAAATTCAGAAATTGTTACTTCATCTCAACAATGTCTTTATAAACTTTAATAGCGTTTTCGTGCGCTTTTTAAGACCTTGAGGATAAAGCTTAATTCACGAACATGATAAAACAAAAGCTTGTAGTTAAGCAATATTTATAGTACTGTAATAGTTAAGCAAATTCTTGAAGCATAAATTTAATACAATTTTGGCATTCATTTCCTTTAAACGTGTTAATTTAGGCTATATTTATAAATTGCCTGTGTTTTTTTTTCTGTGTGTGTGTTGTTCAAGTGTCTAAGTATTAAAAAAATGGAATATCATCAATAAAAGAATGTCTCATGAATACAATCACAACACCAATATTATACGTAGTACGATTCAAAAGTTTCCGGACTGAGTCTATAATTTAACAAATATTACCAATTAAACTGCTGAAACACATCTTCCTTCAAAATAAGACACTTGGGTTGCAACATACTTTTGCCGTGTTTTGTAAAGATCATCAAATCATTTCTGGAATCAATTTTTAGTCATGACCTTTAATTTGATGCCCTTTTAACTTAATTTGGATATTGGTCTTTGTCTAACATGCGGATAACAATATATTTACACACCCTATGCATGTTAAGATCCTTAGTCAGTATCCATTGAAATGTGAACGAGAATATCCCAACTGATTCTGCTATTGTTTGAAATAGCAGAAACCTTTTCGATGTTTTCAGTGGTGTGGGAAGTCTGCAATCGTCCAGAGAGTTTGTTGTTTTCGACACTTTCCCTGCCTTCTCTGAAACGTTGATGCTTGCGTTTGCCCTACTTTGTCACATCTTTACACTTGCTTTAACAATTCGTAAGTCTCCGTAGCACTTTTTCCCAAACGAACACAAAAATAAATATCCATTATCCGCTCAACAAACGCAACTTTTTCCACTTGCCATTGACTAAATATATCCGTCTACAAAATACGATGCCGTGACGACCCACCGACCACGTGATTTGGAACAAACTTTTTAGAAAAGGGCAAGAATACAATAACACAGAAATGTTATTGTAATCGCTCTACCGCAAAAATGTTCGACATTATAGGCTAAGTCCTGGAACTTTTGAATCATATTAGTAGATATGGTCATCAGTAAAGAAATCCTTATACCGCTCCAGTACTCGACATATATCTATAGTCTCTTAAATAAACTAGAGTAGTTTTTATCAATATATTATAAGCATGCAATTTTATTTATACTTATACCAGGAAAGTACAATACGTATACAATCTCATCATGGAAATATAAATAGCTAAGTAAGATAAAAAAAAGTTGATCCCAATACTAAACAAAATTGTAAGAAATTACGAATTGAAAATCGCAAATTTTGTTTTACCTCTACAATTACACGAGACAATTGATAAACATAAGAATACACATTAATAACAAATCACACAAATTCGAAATTTTTCCAAGAAGATTGTATAAAATACAGAAAAATTTTTTGAGAGGAATATAAAATACTGAAAAGTTTAAATGAATGATGGCTTGTTTGATAGGGAATTATGGAAAATTTTTTAAATTGAAATGACTCTTTAAGTTATACGTAAGTAACATTTTGTAAAAATAATTTTCATTTTGTGTCAAGTTAAGGTACTTTCGCTATTAAAAGAGGAGAAGAGTACACGTTCTTTAGAGGATGATTATTATTTCCGTTTGGATGAAAGGAGTTTAGTCATGTTAATTTTAGCACTTTCTTGAAATATCATTTTTATACGTTTACTAAACTAGTCTTTATCCGCCTGCTTTGCTGGATATTTCATGATATTGTTCGTATATACCATCGTTACTCAAACTGTGGGGCGCGACCCCCATGGGGGCGTGATAACTCTACGAGGGGGCGCGATCATATTGAAAAGTCTAAAACAAAAGATTATTTAAAAAATTAATTTTCGGAAAGCAAACAAATAAAATAATTCATGGTATAATAAAATATAAAATACACATTTACCCTGATACAATACACTTATAAATGTATAAGAACTATAGAATGTGTTTTATTATTAATTGAACAATACTAAGTTTAGAAGAAATTTGATAATTATCAGTGTATTAATGGGACTTGGTACCCTAAAAATCATAAACCTATCGTTTTTTTTTTTATTTTCATTTAATCTTATTCTTTGCATTATTATCTTTCGATTGATATATCACTTGTGCATGTCGGAAAGTTAGAAGTTGAAGAAAACTTCATTTGAAAACAAATTAGGCAATTCAGCCACACCCCCTTTTTAGAAAAAAAAGCTAAAAAATGCGTTATGATAAAAAAAATCTATTTTATAAATAAAAATAATAACCATAAAAAAGAATGTGTAGTATTAAAAGCAGAATATTTCGAGGCAATACAATAACGTAATTTTTCTTCCTTGTGAAATGTGTGCATGTATAATTTTTAAATTAAGGCATTTTATATTAATAATTTTATAATTTCAGTTCTTATTCCTGATATATTTTTCATACAAATGTAATACTTTAATATTATAAGAAGAAAAACAGCTAAAATGTCTGTCGTGACAGAAAAAAAAAAATTTTTTAAGTTTTCTTGAGTTTTCTTGTGCAATTAGTACTCTCTAAAAGTTGATCATTTATAAAAATGTGTGGGTTGAAAACATATGAAAATGTAATTATTTTAAAGAAAAACGTATAAGTAATATCTTAAAGTGGTATTTTAAGTTTAATTAAGCTTATAATAATTATTTTTTCAGAATTATAAACTTTAAAGTGGTTTTCTCAGTTTGTTTTTTTCGAAACCTTAGTGCATTCAAAATGCTACTCCTTCGACAATTATTTACCAATCACTTCAATTTTTTTCCTGCGTATTAAAAATAAAGCATGTAATAAAATTAGGGATCCGTTTTGCTATAAACTGAATACTTTTTTAAAAAAAATAAAATGTAAGACATGTTGGCTTTTTCGTCGATTTTTAGCCTGTATATCAACATTTTATTTTTCCTCGAAAACGAATGAAGTTATTCTAAAATCGATCCCTAAAGTTGTTAAGAACATCCATAAGAATATTATAAAAAAATTCAGGTCAAGAAATTAATTTTTACAAAAGGAGTAGGATTTTAAAATTTTCCCAATTTTCTTCAAAAATTTAAATTTTTAAAATTGTGTGAATAATATATGAAATTTTTCATCTGGTAACATTTTCTTGAATAGAAACATTGTATAAAATGTTAAAATATAATTTTTAAATACGTAAATAAAGAAGTTTGCTCAAAGGGTGCCAAGTCCCCTTAACACTTAGCTTATCTTGATAATTTGTACGGTTTATAATTAATTCCTGAACTGCGGATTAAAAGTTACGCGATTCTCTCGCCAATGCCACCATTTTCCATGAAGACGAGCGTATTTTGATGTTTTTTTAGGGGAGGGGAAAAAGAGAAAAGGAATAAACAAGCAAATCCTCTGAAATAAGAAATTATTTCGCGAACACTGTCAAGGTCCTTTTATCACATTACAAATCGTTTGGAATAATTTTATGTATTGCACAGCATAGAAAAAATCGTACTTCAGAGATACGTATATATACGTCCAGAAAATTAATACTTTGACTGAGTGAGACATTTATATACGTCGGTGGCACATAAGAGGTTAAAGTCGTATATTGTAGCTTTAGCGTCAAAATATAGTATTACTTAATTCAATACATTGTTATTGTATGGAGGGGGCGCGCGATGAAAATGATGATTGAATAGTGGGTCACGTATATTGAAAGTTTGAGAAGCACTGATATATACCATTACATCCGGGGTATAACGCGCACTTTGAACTCAAAAAATAACATGGGAACTTAAAGGTGCGCGTTATACGCCGGGTATAAAAAAGATAGCCTTAAAAAAACAAAAGAGATGGGCATAAAAATCTTTTTACTTCTACATGTATCGAAACACTGTTTATTTAAAAGAAACGATTTTCCTTATGAACTAAAAGAGCTGTAGTTCTAGAAGTATACTATTTTTTCAAAAGTCTGGGATAATACCTCGAATAAATGCCTGCAAAACATAAAAGCAACGCATCTTAATATTTCAGATTTCTTCGTTAAAAAAGGGTTGCGCGTGAAACGATGAATATACCTAGAAATTTAAAAAATTCACCTTGAAAGTATAGGTGCGCGTTATATATACACGCCGGATTTTACAGTATACTGTTTATTTGTTCAAATGCATTGAAAAATTTTTAATACCTCTCACCTTTTGATTTAAAAAGAACAGGACTTGATTTTCTAAAATTGAAGTAGAATTACCTTTTACACTCCCGGTAACCCCTCCCACAAAGTAGATTTCCGCAAAACCCATTTTTAGTGTATCTCTTCTCAATAAAATATATATGCATATCAAATTCAAAGTCTAAATCTAATTGTTGAAAAACGGAAATTTTTCAATCGATAAGCCCCGTCAACCACTTTGAGAAATTCGATTTCCCTAAGACCCGTTCTTAGCGCATTTCAATTCAACAACAACAAAAAACATGCATACCAAATTTCACTACTGTAGGTCAAGTAGTTTTTTTATATCAATACGCTAGTAACCCCTCACTCTCCCCCCATTGAGTCAATTTCCGTTTAATCATTTCCTCTCTAGCGGATCTTTATTCATTAAAATAAACTTGCCTACCAAGTTTCATGTATGTGAAATTTTAGTTCAAAAACAAGGGTTTTTTTTAATCTCTAATGTCCTGCTGTAAGCCTTGGCAATTCCCTTTAATGTTTGATTTCTGAAAAACTTGTTCTTAGAGAAAAAATCTACTCCATGACAGGAACATGCATACCAAATTTCACTACTGTAGGTCAAGTAGTTTTTTTATATCAATACGCTTCAGTAACCCCTCACTCTCCCCATTGGAGTCAATTTCCGTTTAATCATTTCCTCTCTAGCGGATCTTTATTCATTAAAATAAACTTGCCTACCAAGTTTCATGTATGTGAAATTTTAGTTCAAAAACAAGGGTTTTTTTAATCTCTAATGTCCTGCTGTAAGCCTTGGCAATTCCCTTTAATGTTTGATTTCTGAAAAAACTTGTTCTTAGAGAAAATCTACTCCATGACAGGAACATGCATACCAAATTTCACTACTGTAAGTCAAGTAGTTTTTTTATATCAATACGCTTCAGTAACCCCTCACTCTCCCCCCATTGGAGTCAATTTCCGTTTAATCATTTCCTCTCTAGCGGATCTTTATTCATTAAAATAAACTTGCCTACCAAGTTTCATGTATGTGAAATTTTAGTTCAAAAACAAGGGTTTTTTTAATCTCTAATGTCCTGCTGTAAGCCTTGGCAATTCCTTTAATGTTTGATTTCTGAAAACTTGTTCTTAGAGAAAAATCTACTCCATGACAGGAACATGCATACCAAATTTCACTACTGTAGGTCAAGTAGTTTTTTATATCAATACGCTTCAGTAACCCCTCACTCTCCCCCATTGGAGTCAATTTCCGTTTAATCATTTCCTCTCTAGCGGATCTTTATTCATTAAAATAAACTTGCCTACCAAGTTTCATGTATGTGAAATTTTAGTTCAAAAACAAGGGTTTTTTAATCTCTAATGTCCTGCTGTAAGCCTTGGCAATTCCCTTTAATGTTTGATTTCTGAAAAACTTGTTCTTAGAGAAAATCTACCCATGACAGGAACATGCATACCAAATTTCAAGACTGTAGGTCAAGTAGTTTTTTATATCAATACGCTTCAGTAACCCTCACTCTCCCCCCATTGGAGTCAATTTCCGTTTAATCATTTCCTCTCTAGCGGATCTTTATTCATTAAAATAAACTTGCCTACCAAGTTTCATGTATGTGAAATTTTAGTTCAAAAACAAGGGTTTTAATCTCTAATGTCCTGCTGTAAGCCTTGGCAATTCCCTTTAATGTTTGATTTCTGAAAACTTGTTCTTAGAGAAAATCTACTCCATGACAGGAACATGCATACCAAATTTCACTACTGTAGGTCAAGTAGTTTTTTATATCAATACGCTTCAGTAACCCCTCACTCTCCCCATTGAGTCAATTTCCGTTTAATCATTTCCTCTCTAGCGGATCTTTATTCATTAAAATAAACTTGCCTACCAAGTTTCATGTATGTGAAATTTTTAGTTCAAAAACAAGGGTTTTTTTAATCTCTAATGTCCTGCTGTAAGCCTTGGCAATTCCCTTTAATGTTTGATTTCTGAAAAACTTGTTCTTAGAGAAAATCTACTCCATGACAGGAACATGCATACCAAATTTCAAGACTGTAGGTCAAGTAGTTTTTATATCAATACGCTTCAGTAACCCCTCACTCTCCCCCATTGGAGTCAATTTCCGTTTAATCATTTCCTCTCTAGCGGATCTTTATTCATTAAAATAAACTTGCCTACCAAGTTTCATGTATGTGAAATTTTAGTTCAAAAACAAGGGTTTTTTTAATCTCTAATGTCCTGCTGTAAGCCTTGGCAATTCCCTTTAATGTTTGATTTCTGAAAAACTTGTTCTTAGAGAAAATCTACTCCATGACAGGAACATGCATACAAATTTCACTACTGTAGGGTCAAGTAGTTTTTTATATCAATACGCTTCAGTAACCCCTCACTCTCCCCCCATTGGAGTCAATTTCCGTTTAATCATTTTCCTCTCTAGCGGATCTTTATTCATTAAAAATAAACTTGCCTACCAAGTTTCATGTATGTGAAATTTTAGTTCAAAAACAAGGTTTTTTAATCTCTAATGTCCTGCTGTAAGCCTTGGCAATTCCCTTTAATGTTTGATTTCAGAAAAACTTGTTCTTAGAGAAAAATCTACTCCATGACAGGAACATGCATACCAAATTTCAAGACTGTAGGTCAAGTAGTTTTTATATCAATACGCTTCAGTAACCCCTCACTCTCCCCATTGGAGTCAATTTCCGTTTAATCATTTCCTCTCTAGCGGATCTTTATTCATTAAAATAAACTTGCCTACCAAGTTTCATGTATGTGAAATTTTAGTTCAAAAACAAGGGTTTTTTTAATCTCTAATGTCCTGCTGTAAGCCTTGGCAATTCCCTTTAATGTTTGATTTCTGAAAAACTTGTTCTTAGAGAAAATCTACTCCATGACAGGAACATGCATACCAAATTTCACTACTGTAGGTCAAGTAGTTTTTTTATATCAATACGCTTCAGTAACCCCTCACTCCCCCCATTGGAGTCAATTTCAAATCATTTCCTCTCTAGCGGATCTTTATTCATTAAAATAAACTTGCCTACCAAGTTTCATGTATGTGAAATTTTTAGTTCAAAAACAAGGGTTTTTTTAATCTCTAATGTCCTGCTGTAAGCCTTGGCAATTCCTTTAATGTTTGATTTCTGAAAAACTTGTTCTTAGAGAAAATCTACTCCATGACAGGAACATGCATACCAAATTTCACTACTGTAGGTCAAGTAGTTTTTTATATCAATACGCTTCAGTAACCCCTCACTCTCTCCCCCATTGGAGTCAATTTCCGTTTAATCATTTCCTCTCTAGCGGATCTTTATTCATTAAAATAAACTTGCCTACCAAGTTTCATGTATGTGAAATTTTAGTTCAAAAACAAGGGTTTTTTTAATCTCTAATGTCCTGCTGTAAGCCTTGGCAATTCCTTTAATGTTTGATTTCTGAAAAACTTGTTCTTAGAGAAAATCTACTCCATGACAGGAACATGCATACCAAATTTCACTACTGTAGGTCAAGTAGTTTTTATATCAATACGCTTCAGTAACCCCCTCACTCTCCCCCCATTGGAGTCAATTTCCGTTTAATCATTTCCTCTCTAGCGGATCTTTATTCATTAAAATAAACTTGCCTACCAAGTTTCATGTATGTGAAATTTTAGTTCAAAAACAAGGGTTTTTTAATCTCTAATGTCCTGCTGTAAGCCTTGGCAATTCCCTTTAATGTTTGATTTCTGAAAAACTTGTTCTTAGAGAAAATCTACTCCATGACAGGAACATGCATACCAAATTTCACTACTGTAGGTCAAGTAGTTTTTTTATATCAATACGCTTCAGTAACCCCTCACTCTCCCCCCCATTGGAGTCAATTTCCGTTTAATCATTTCCTCTCTAGCGGATCTTTATTCATTAAAATAAACTTGCCTACCAAGTTTCATGTATGTGAAATTTTAGTTCAAAAACAAGGGTTTTTTAATCTCTAATGTCCTGCTGTAAGCCTTGGCAATTCCCTTTAATGTTTGATTTCTGAAAAACTTGTTCTTAGAAAATCTACTCCATGACAGGAACATGCATACCAAATTTCACTACTGTAGGTCAAGTAGTTTTTTATATCAATACGCTTCAGTAACCCCTCACTCTCCCCATTGGAGTCAATTTCCGTTTAATCATTTCCTCTCTAGCGGATCTTTATTCATTAAAATAAACTTGCCTACCAAGTTTCATGTATGTGAAATTTTAGTTCAAAAACAAGGGTTTTTTTAATCTCTAATGTCCTGCTGTAAGCCTTGGCAATTCCCTTTAATGTTTGATTTCTGAAAAACTTGTTCTTAGAGAAAATCTACTCCATGACAGGAACATGCATACCAAATTTCACTACTGTAGGTCAAGTAGTTTTTTATATCAATACGCTTCAGTAACCCCTCACTCTCTCCCCCATTGGAGTCAATTTCCGTTTAATCATTTCCTCTCTAGCGGATCTTTATTCATTAAAATAAACTTGCCTACCAAGTTTCATGTATGTGAAATTTTAGTTCAAAAACAAGGGTTTTTTAATCTCTAATGTCCTGCTGTAAGCCTTGGCAATTCCCTTTAATGTTTGATTTCTGAAAAACTTGTTCTTAGAGAAAATCTACTCCATGACAGGAACATGCATACCAAATTTCACTACTGTAGGTCAAGTAGTTTTTTATATCAATACGCTTCAGTAACCCCTCACTCTCCCCCATTGAGTCAATTTCCGTTTAATCATTTCCTCTCTAGCGGATCTTTATTCATTAAAATAAACTTGCCTACCAAGTTTCATGTATGTGAAATTTTAGTTCAAAAACAAGGGTTTTTTTAATCTCTAATGTCCTGCTGTAAGCCTTGGCAATTCCCTTTAATGTTTGATTTCTGAAAAACTTGTTCTTAGAGAAAATCTACTCCATGACAGGAACATGCATACCAAATTTCACTACTGTAGGTCAAGTAGTTTTTTTATATCAATACGCTTCAGTAACCCCTCACTCCCCCCCCCATTGAGTCAATTTCCGTTTAATCATTTCCTCTCTAGCGGATCTTTATTCATTAAAATAAACTTGCCTACCAAGTTTCATGTATGTGAAATTTTAGTTCAAAAACAAGGGTTTTTTTTAATCTCTAATGTCCTGCTTTAACCCTTTAATGTTTGCTTTCTGAAAAACTTGTTTTTAGAGAAAATCTACTCCATGACAGGAACATGATTGCCAAATTTCAAGACTGTAGGCCTAACAGTTTAAAAAGCTCGAATATTTATCTTCACCGCCCCTAAAGTCCCCTCAATGTCACTTAGGGGTCAATTTCCGAAAAATTTCTTTTGTAGTGAACCTCTACTCCATGAAAGGAATGTGTTTACCAAATTTCAAGTATGTAGGGGTTCAACAGTTCTGCAGATACCGGGATAAATAGGTGAGTGAATGAATCGCTTTTTTCTCCTTTGTATGTAATCCTTATTATGTATGTATCCTTATTATGTAATTTGTAGGTCTAGTAGTTATATATATATATATATATATATTTATATATATATATATATATATATATATATATATATATATATATATATATATATATATATATACGGAAATATTTTTATCTTTAAGACCCCCTTAAGCCGACTAACGACCCCTAAACAACGCTCCTAGGGAGTCGGTTTTTGCTAAATACGTTCTTAGCGGTTCTCTACTCCATAAAAGGAACATGCCTGCCAAATTTCAAGCATGTAGGTGTAATAGTTTCAAAGATATCGTGGTGAATGTGTGGATGAGTGTGAGACACTTTTCTCTTTTATATATATAAATAAAATATTTTGCTTATTATAATTGAGAAGAAAACAAACCCAATTTTTCTTTCTATTATCACTTCGAGTAGTATTTTTCTTATCAGAAAAGTTTTAGTTCATTTTTACAAATTTATGTAATAGAGAAATTTTTAAAAAGGTAAACCAAATGTTTATTTTCGAAAACCCCTGTGCTTTAGATGCTGATGTATTTTCTAATTTTCCGCAAACAAATATTTGCCTAAGTTTTTTAAGAGAAAATGCAAGCTGAATTTCATTTATTTCTTCTGCGAAAGATATAGTTGTTGGAAGAAGAAAAGAAGTAGCTAATAATTAACATATTCAATCAATAATTTTATTTTTCTTCTAGATTATTCTAAAAGAGTTAACATTTGAATAAATAATAAAAGAAAAATCAAAATTCGCCATTCTTGTCGATTAATTAAAATAACAATGTAGAATATGTATATCTTTACTAATACTGAAATAAAAAAAACTATATATATTTACGCTTGATTAAATTTCAGAATACGGTGCAAGTAATTAAAAGTTAATTTACTGCACGCTCTTTCAACGTCATAAAGGTTATTCTCTAAAAGATCATTAACAATATTAAGTAACATAATGGTGCTTATGATTGTTTAATTAATGAAAGTGATTAAATAAACTGATTTATTTTTGCAGCAGTCGTTGAGGAGTTCCATCCATCTGAGATACGACTCATTTTATATTTAAGACAATGTTTATTTTCTGTTATTTTTCTCCTTGTTTTACTCGTATAACCCATGATACGATAAATTAAACAAAATACTTCAGAAAATAGAAAAAATTGAGTTAGATTTAAGCTGAACTTTTTCTTATCCCTATGAATATAACAATTTTATTAGAAACTAGCTGTACCCGGCGCGCGTTGCTACGCAAACAACTGAAATAAATTTAAGAAAAATAATTTTAAAGGAAAATCAGTACACAAATATTCAATTCATTCAAAGCCGTTTCGAAAAAATTGTGTGATTACAAAGTTCAGTTTCAATTAGATGTTTATTGAAGTGCTGTGGGATACACAATATTTCTTGTTTTTCCATCTGGTGCGTAGACGAATAAATCAGAAGGTTTTCCGACACATGAGCAAGCCACATAGAGCTGTCCATGTGAGAAGCATGGATTCTCCAAATTTAATCCACACACTTGTAACGATTGTCCTTGTGCTTTGTTAATAGTCATTGCGAAAGCGAGTCGCACCGGGAACTGTAAACGTTTGAATTCGAATGGCATATCTGTCGGGATCATTGGGATACGTGGCAACAGGACGTCTTCACCTTTGAATTTTCCAGTCAAAATTGTTGCCTCGATAACATTGTTCATCATTTTCTTGACTGAGAGTCTGGTTCCGTTGCAAAGTCGTGGTGGATTTATGTTTCGAAGAAGTATGATGGGTACGCCAATTTTCAACGCAAGAACGTGCAGTGGCATGCCTGGCAAATCAAGCGAATTCAAGAATTCAGTTGGATAGTTGACAACCTCATCTTGATTCTCCACAGTATCGATGGACTTATATGTTGTCGTTTCACTGGGTATTCCATGCTGAATGGTGAAGTTGATGGTATTGACATCGATGTTTTTGGCTGCTAATATAGCACGCGTACTGAGCCACTGATGGTTTTTGTAGTTTTGTGCAATGTTTGGGAAAACTTTTTGCACCAATTCGTCGATGCTTTCTGTTATCTTACAGAAGTTTGCTGGCAGGGTGATACATTGTGTAGATTCATCAATTTCCATTCGCCCATTTCCAATATCCATTAATTGTTTTGCAAAATTTCCAGCCGATGCATCCCGTTGTAGTTGTACACGCATGTTAGTTTTCAAAGTCAATTTCTGTAAATGACGCCATAGAACTGATGATTTAAGACATGCATGAAGTTCATCAGTGGGTGTTGATCGTGGTATAATGGGCAGTGTTTGTGGAAAATCACCAGACAATAAAATGAGTGCGCCACCGAAGATTCGTCTGTTTCCTCTGAAATCTCGCAGTGTACGATCAAGCGCTTCCAATGCTTTCTTGTGAGACATTGTACATTCGTCCGATATGATAATTTGACACGTTTGGAGTACTATTCGCATTCCAGAATTTTTGCTGATGTTGCATGTTGGTGCCTCAGTGTTTTGCAAATTCAACGGCAGTTTCAATGCTGAATGCGTTGTTCGGCCACCATCCAAAAGAGTTGCCGCAATTCCAGATGATGCAATAGCCAGTGCAATATTATTTTGTGATCGTATGGTTGCCAAAATTTGTGAAAGAAGAAAAGTCTTGACTGTACCACCGGGCGCATCTATAAAAAACAGTCCACCACTTTGTTCTGTGATTGCACGCATAATTTTGTCATACGCAATGCGTTGTTCTAGAATCAACTGTGGAAGATTTGTCCTAACGAATGTCCCCAGTTCATCAAAATCATAGTGTGTTTCTCGTTGCAAATCACGATCAAAAAGGTTGTTTGCAGGTCGGTTTGAAGCAGGCATTCCCAGTTGCATCAGTGCCTTGTTAGCGATTGTCAAACATATGTCTTCAATCAAAATCAATGTTTCATTATACACGTTTGGTGTGAATTGAATGTCCGGATTTTGATTCGCAGCGCGCAAACGATGTAGAATATCTTCACTCATGTAGTCCTTGTATTTTTCCCAAAGATCTTTTGGATTAAATGGGAAGCAGGTTGTTAATATTATGGCAAATAGCGTGCGTATTTGCTGTGGTCGAGCAGTATTCGATGCATCAGCTAGTGCAGTATCCCAATGTGCATCATTCTCAAGAAGATTTAGTTCTTGGCAAGCTTGGCGATAAGTAGCGCACAGCTGACCGTTGACTGTTCCTAAATCTTGGAAGGATATTGGTCCACGTATATTGATCAACAGCAATCTTAGATAGAAGCATTCTGTATTGTTCGGATGAACAGTGTACAGACGACCCAATGCATCACTGGAATATAAATTGGTATGTCCTTCAACTGCTTTACCTTGTTTGCGACGCTGAAACTTTTTAGTCGATGCATCCCACGTGTAGAATTTCGGTACTTCAGAATAAAGCAAAGTTTTAGCAAAAAGATCATCTTGGCACAATGAGTAAAACGCAGTTAAAGTTGTTGCCGGTGGAACCAATGCTCTTGCACGTACATTATCTGCTGTAAAGTACACGCGCTGTCCATTCTCGAGATGCACCACCAAGTGTATTACTGTTGGATGTCGTTCATGGATTGGAAATGATAAGATGCGCCATACTGCTTCATTGCTGCTTATGTAGCGTCCAAATTGGTATTGGTTGATTTCATCGAGCGGTGCAGCTACATTCCCTACTCCGAAGACTGCCATGTCGCTTCCTTTGTTGACATATTTGCAAATGTATTTGATCGACTTCACTGAATTGCAATACTCAACATTAATGTGTGCTTTGAAGGTCTTTGAAAGCAGTGGTGAATATAGCACAATCCAACGATTATCTACTTCAATATCAATGTTTCGTACTTTCAGAACGACGGATTTGCCACCATCCTCAACTGATCGTCGACGATACAGTGGATATCTGTCATTGCCAGTGATAGTATCTGAAACCAATTTTCTTGGGTATCGTTTCGTGCATTTCCCATCAGACATGCATGATGAATTATTGTTGAATGCGCCACATGGGCCATGGATCATATTTTTGGTGACGACGTCGAATAAGTTTGGATCAATGTGCTTATCTGGTATTTCTGCTGAGATGATTTGATCAATTTGATCTGGCGTAATTTTGTTGATTAACCAAACCAAAATATGTTCCTGGTGCAATCCTCTTTTCTGCCATTAAATGGAATACATCCAGCAGCGTGTCTCTCCAAAAACATGATGCTTGATAATAAAATCCATCAAACATTTCAATTTTTGTTTAAATACGCGTGCGGTAATCTCATGGCGGTCCGAAGATGATTTTCCAACTAATAGAAGTTCTTTAATTTCATTCCATGTTGGATTGCATGTAAAGGTGACGAACAAATCTGGACGACCATATGCGCGAACGTATGTCATCGCATCTTGTGCGTATTCATGCATGTGCCGTGGACTCCCCGTGAATGTAGACGGTAATATGGCCATTCTTCCCAATTCGTTTGGATTGACGTTACCATCATTAACGATTGCGTCTCGTAAATGGATGTACTGTTCAGAACGCAACTCGGTTTGATTCAATCGAATATATAATAGCCGTTCGGTTTCAATCTTCGCGTACATGTCGACGATATATTGATGGAACAATTGTCTACATTTCCGAATGTGGTTCTCAGCGTTTTGACGAATCATAAGTCGATACGAATAATAATTCATAGCACTGACTTTCTTATTCGTTCCCTCACCTGTTTGTGGATTTATCATTTTGATGTTAAAATGATATCCATCATCTCCTCGCCAAAACAGAATCGGATACTGCAATCCGTTGTATGAGCGATGAGTTTCGGAGACTCGCTGAATGTCACCACTTCTGCGATGAAGAATTGTGTCGCGCGATTCAAATTCTTCGCCAACTATAACGATCGCCACTTCATCGATTGTTGGTGCATTGAACTGTCTCTCGTGTTGGCCAACGGGTCTTTTGTCTGCTCGAATCACAACTGCATAGTCATCGGCTGGTATTCGTTGAATGGCGGTTTTAAACAACCGAACTAATTCATTGTGTTGATCGAAAAGGCCTTGTAACGCACCCACAATTTCTCGTCTAGTGCCCGCATTATAATGACAACGTTGTTCAATTTGTTCATCTCTGTTTGCCATAAAATAAATTTGAAGGAACTTGTGATCTGCGTCCGGCAATGGTAGAAGCGATCCGGCATGATGATAAATTTGCCCTTGGACTCTGAATGTCGGCATGTAATTTTCGCGCACGATGTTCGTTGCACCGAACGATTTCATTTGGAAGCATGAATTGTACTTGCGGATGTTTTCCAAGAAATGCTTCGACACACGTGTAACACCAGATAGAAACGTTGACAGTGGTTCGGGTGGTGAATGTAATTCTGGTAGCTTAACTTTTCCACTGACGCAGCACATTCCACGCGTTTCATTTTTAAATTTGAGTGCACTACAATACATGCAAATTTTATCCATTTTTCCAATGACGACATTTGGATGAAGACTGTAATCATTATTACTGTCATAATGGAATGCACTAAGATTCAAATCAGCGTGCAGTGTTCGTCTTGATCGAGCAGTGCTTATTCGAACATTTTGCAGTCTTCTTTCCTGTAATTCAGTTGTCTCAAAAGAACGGATCTGATTAGTACGTATTCGATCAGTTTCTAATCTTACTTCTCGTTGGTCAGATGATTCAGACGAACGGGTCTCAGTGGCGTGTACTCAAAGATTTTCCAGCCTTAATGCTCGTTGCTCGTCTGATTCTGAGGCTCGTAATGCTCTTCTCTTTCGTGCTTGAGGTGTAGATCGGCCAATTTCTCGTCGCTTTGAAGGCATAATTATACATAAATGACGTGATGCTTTTGAATTTATAAAACGTCGCAAAGTCGCAGATGGTATAAGATGCTAATAAGAAAAAAAAACGCACAGCAAATGCGTTCGGAATGTCAATCAGCAGTCAAATCCTTCACATACACATTCGATGATCTTCGTAAATTCACTGTAGAAAATGAATATAATCAGCTCACGGAAACTACAAATATTCAATCCGATTGAAGTATTTATCTAAATTAATTCAGCTTACGATGAAATGCACAAAATTATTCGAAAAACTCTCCCAAATATAAAAATACTCACAATAATGTCTGTTTAATGTAAGCTAGATATGAATTTCACAACCTACACAAATTCTTATGTCACTCTCGACTCGAAATGTCATCTCTATCGTTCGCTTCATTTGTTTCAATTCACATCAGCATGAACTGTAACGACAATATATGAAATTCATTAGAATGACATCTTCACATAATCAAATACATAGTTTACGATTCTAGAAAAGACATGCAGGTAAACAATCATTTTTATAGAGATAGAGAAGAGAAGGGAATAAGAGATAGAGGAGAAGAAAAAGAGAATAGAGAAAGAGAGAGAGAGAGAAGAGAAGAAGAGATAGAGAAGAAGAGAAAGAGAAGAGAAAGAGAAAGAGAAGAGGAGAAGAGATAGAGAAGAAAAGAAAGTTTATAGTTTTATTTTACTTATCGCACCAAAAATATATTTTGAGAACTTTTATTTATACGAATTCGTTTAGATATCTATTAAAATCAGTATTGAACTTGATACATGGAAGCGCCATCTGGTGGTAACTTCCATTAATACGAATATCATATTCGTTTCCTCTGTGTAAAAGTACATGGTCATAATGATTTTCATGACAATCGGTTGAACGGGGCAGAAGTTGCTACTCTTCAGCGCCACCTGGTGGCGAGTGGCATCAATGAGCATATTATACAAACCTTCTCCGTGGAAAAATTCATATATATACCAATTTTCATAAGAATCGGTACAGTGTAGTTTTTGAGTTCATCGATGACATACATACAAACATTCATTTTTATATATATAGATAATAGGTAACTTATATAGTATATACACATACTGAAGAACCAGAAAAACTAGTACACTTTCTTGTCTAATATCGTGCAGGGCCTCTACAAGAACGTAGAAATGCTTCGACACGTGGTATGGACTTAATCAATAACTAAAGGCATCCTGAAGGTTTGGAGGCAGTTCATAAAACGATCGCAGATCATGGAGATCTCTTCTTATGAGCTCTTTGGAAAAAGGTATTGTACATATATTCAGTAATAATCTCATGTATACAAATATGGGTGATAAATGGAAGTGTCTAAAATCAAAAACAGTGATCATGGAGTCAAGTGGTCGCAACTATTGGAGCATAGTAGTGCTTCTCAAACTTTCAATATACGCGACCCACTATTCAATCATCATTTTCATCGCGCCCCCCTCCCTACGATAACAATGCATTGAATTCAATAATACTATACTTTGACATTAAAGTTACAATAAGACTTTAACCTCTTATGTGCCACTAACGTACATAAACGTCTCACTCAGCCAAAGAATTAGTTTTCTGGATGTATATATACGTTTTCTCGAAGTTAAATCTTTTCTGTGCAGTGCTATCCATAAAATTATTCCGAAGGCTTTAGAATGTAATAATGAAATGGACCTTAACAGTGTTTGCGAAGGATTTACTTATTTCAGAGGATTTGCTTATTTACTCCTCTTTTTCCTCCCCCTAAAAAAACACCGTCTACGTCGAAAACCGCGTAACTTTTAATCGGCAGTTAAGGAATTAATTAAAAACCGTACAAATTGTCAGGATAAGTGACAATACAAGCCCATGCGGTGACTGATAATTTTGAAAATTATCCTTAACTTAGTATTGTTAAATTAATAATAAAAAAAATACATTGTACAGTACTGATACATTTATAAGCGTATTATATCAGTGTAAATGTGTATTTTATGTTTTATTATATCAGAAAATATTTTGTTTGATTACTTTCAGTAAATTAATAATTTTTTTGATTACTTTCAGTAAATTAATAATTTTTTGAATCTTTTGTTTTCGATTCTTCAACATGCTGGCGCCCCCCTCGTAGAGTTATCACGCCCCCTAAAGGGGGTGCACCCCACAGTTTGAGAAACACTGGAGTATAGGGTTTTGCATTGTCGTTCTGCAATTGTCCAAATTCATAGTAATGCACAATGGACAGGAATTTGCGTAGGTAATCGGACAGGATACTTGCGTACCTGTCACCTGTCAGAGTCGTCTCTAAACGTGACAAGCGTCCCGTATCCCGCCAAATGCACACATCTCATATTATCCCAGAATCTCCATAAGATTGAACAATCCCTTTTTGGCATAAAGGTTCAAGAATTCATGAGGCTCTCTTAATATCCGCGTACATGTCCATTCACCTGACACAAGTGGATACACACTTGTTAGACCAGCCAACGTATTTCCAGTCTTCGGCAGTCTTCGGCAGTCAAATGGCGATGTATGTGAGCCAGGCGAGGTAAAAGGCTTTTAGCCGTGTATTCAATAATGATACCAGAGTATCATGTATCAATAATAATTTTTTAACAGTTTGTGCACTGGCACTTGTTAATGCTTTAACATTGAAAACCGCAACAATTTGGAGAAGTTTTACACATCTATCTCGTTTAAGGATTATTACCAGTCGTCGGTGGTTTCGTTCTTTCGAGACTTTTCCTGGTCACAACAATGTCAAAGATTTGATGGTTAAACTGATACTTGATATTAAAGATAATCTTGTAAAATGATCATACGAAAAAATTCAAATTTCACTTCTATCTGTTGTTTGAGAGATATTATGCCCCATCTCTCAAATGCCAACTATTACGCCACGTTCAAAGTAACTTAAATTTTGATAGCCAACCATTGTGACCAGAACTAGGTTTGTCATCTATTGACATTTCACCATTTTTATAACAGGAAAACCACTGAAGCACTTACGTTTTCCCTATAGCATCGTCCTTGTACACCGTTTTTTACATTTCAAGAATTTTTATTCTACTGGATCCGAACAAAAAACAGAGTTTCACCACCGCTTATCGTTCAAGAAAACTAATCATTTAAAAAAATGACGATCACACAAAACAGTTGACAAAATAAAGACTGCTAAAACTGCTTTAATGTTCCGTAGTTGAACCTTGATGATTTTATGAAATTTTTTCAACATTTTCATGTGTTAAGGCCGTAGAAGGGTGATCAGAACTCAGTTTGTCATTCTTACCTTCTTAATTCATGATACTAGACTTATTGACTTGGAAATGTTAGCTCTGTCAGCTCCTTGAGGCAAAACGTGGTACTACAAAAAACATTACACTCCAAAAATTAGCTCTGTTTTTTATAAAGGTTCACCTCTCCACCTACTTATTTTTATATTAAACGTATAACGTAATCCCTTGTATGTATTTAGACTTGAGTATTTTATTTCGGTTTATGCAACACTAAATAAAATTTCATGAGAGGAAAATGATTAACGGAAAATAAAAAATAACAAAAAGAATTATTTCATTTTATTTGAAAAAACTTTTAGTCTATTGTCATTAAACATATGTTAGAATCAATGTAAGACATGAGGCCTAAAACGCAAAAATGCTTATGCAAACAATTCTTTTTTTATATAATATTCTTTCCTTTCATCTCCAACACAGCAAACTGAAAGCAGCATTTTCATGGATTGTTCTGTTGTTGTTTCTAATCCTTATTTGGACTGTCTAAGACTAGACCAACTCCATCAGTCTGTATATAAACTTCCAAAAAATCCAAAAATCAAAGATGTTTTAAGAATACTTCATCCAAGCATTAAGCACTGTAAAATGTGTTCAGGTGATACCTAAGCAGTATTACACTTCGTACAGATCTTAAAAACTTCTGACCCCTGTTCAAAAGTGAAATATTTCGAGTGTCCACTGGCAAATTGAGATTAGTAAGTCTGCTCAACTATTTGACCTTCAAGGAGTAGAATACCACCAGGGTGCTTTTGTGGGTATCAGACATGTTCTGGAGCAGCAATACTCACCCTGTGGCCCACCGAGTCTTTTTAAGTGGCCTGGTCATGACCCATTGCTCTGAAAAATTCAGTTATTTAAGAACAATGTATTAAAAATTTTTAAAAAATGTATTAAAAATTTTCTGTCGAAGTCGTACGGATGCGAATTGATATTCTTTTTTCTATTTCTAATAGTTACAGTTAGTGATAACAGACAACAGTAGAGTAGATATAATTTTATGGGTGGAACTAATCTTTAACAATCTTTCATACCTTGCAAGCGAAAAATATTAGAATGTCTTGGAGGTTCACTGTTTTGTAATGAAAAACAAACATGGATCAGTACTTGTTTGATTTGTCACGAAAGAGCGGAATTCAAAAATACCCAGTAGATAGGAATAATTAATGACACTTTCTTTCCAAGATCCCTTTCAAGAGATGTAAATGGGCTTTATTGAATATTCTTTACAACAGCAACAAAGTTTTTTGTCAGTGGTAATGTCACAGCAGAAACAGACACATCCTGTGAAGTTTGTTATATTATTGATAATCATATGAAATCGTTTATTCCAAAAACTACGAAGGAGCGTTTCTGAAATTCTTTTAATTTACTGTTGGTGACAAATATATATATATAAAATAATTAAAAGAAGCAAAACAGGAGTTATATAATATTTTGATCAATTTTTCACATTTTAAGTTTCCAATGTTATATTGATCTTAAAGCATCCCCTCCCCCCATTTAATCTCATGTTGCGGCTTGCGTGAAATAGCTGGCATATGTATACGGCCAAGCAGAAAAAAAGGTTGAGTACCCCTGTTCTGGAGGAACTCTCCAGAGATCCCTTTGCTTTCTTTATCTTACCATCGGAGAGCACCTCACTGAAAATAGAAGGCATATGAACCCGGAGAGTGTTCAAAGCGGCAGCCTTTTCCAGTGAGTGTTCTATCCCCTTACTAATGATTCCGATATGAAACGGAATCTATTGAGTATGAAATTCAAGCTTTGCAAATAATTTGTCAATCAACCTTAAGATAGACCCTGTCACTTGTGACGGGGCTTTATAAATGTTTTTAACTTTCTATTTTTTTCACTCTTGGGGAATCTTTTGGGCCAGAATGGCATTTCAATCCAACCTTCTCAAGAAGAAAACGCGATAGGCAGATTAGGGAATAGATATATAAAGGAGCTTTAGCAATCGTGAGGAGTCATATAGGAAATATATAGAAGTCATATAGAAATCGGCTAGAAGCTTGAAAGTTGAATAAAAGCTGGATCAAGTCGGATAATAATATATATAGAAGATTAATATTAAAAGAATAGAAGACACACAAGAAGAAGACACAAAGCTTGGTTGCCGATCGCCGTGTGATATCGGTAAGAGATTGATTATTAAAGTTTAATTATTGAAAGGACTTTAGCTTCATAAGGAATCTACTACAGATAAAGATTCAGAAGTTAATTTATCATAAAGATAGTGAATAGGATTTCTAGCGCTGTTTAACTTAGTATTGATAATTACGTCGTATCATTCCTGATCGGATTCTCTAGTAAGACTTGTGTTGCATTAATTAATATATATTGAGACGTAATAAATTAGATTTAGTATGGTCAATCATTTATCCCTACAAATCTAGGTCGCGTGGATGAAGAGATGATACCAACAGACATGGGGTATCACACACTAACCTCTTTCCAGTTAGTTAAATGTTGGATAGAGAAACGCCTGTCAGTCAGTATCCAAATGTTTTTAAAAGGTTCAACATAATTGCCAAAATAGTTAAGACCCTTCTTAACAACAATTAGTTATGATCTGAAAACAGAACAAGAGTTTGAATTTCTATATTTGAGACTGAGTGTAGAAGCAGAGGTCTTAATACAGACACCACTACCAGTATGGCCTTGATCACTCTTGTTGCCATCAGTATTAATTTAAACAGTATCACAAAGTGTATGCCTAAGGGTTTGAAGGATTATTTTTCTCACAAAATCAGAATTGCCATTACCTTTTTGAATTGGGTAGTAAAGTATCGTATGAAAGTGGACGCGACTGAACACTTTAGCCAGACTGAAACGCGATTTTTCTAGTCGAGTTTCAAGAATTTAAATCATTGACAATAATTGAATTTTATGTTAAATAAATATCTGATGTCTGTAGTAGATGTTATTTTAATTCGAATAAATCTTTGATATATTTCTTAATGTTAAGGATGTAATATAGAAAATATACATCTCAAAGCCTGAATCACTAAAAATATACTTTAAGTTCAAACAAAATATCACATATCTGTATAAATTTATTAAAAATAATTTCAATTTAACGTTTGCTATTTAATGATAGCTTTCAGCTAGCATCCTTATGCCAGAAAAATAAAGATTAAAATTTATTGTTAAGTGGACTCCTATATATATATATATATATATATATATATATATATATATATATATATTCTTGGTCTCATTCTAACGCAAAAATTTTCAAAAAGACACGTGCGCTTTTTCTGGGAATATTATAAGTAATAGGAAAAATAATACTTAAAAATACACGTAACACGTAGAAAACACTTCCTGTTATAATTTCTTTATGAATTCATGATTCATGATGAGAAGGTTTTGTTAGTTATATATTTTGAAAAAGACATTTTTATTATATTTCAATGTTACAATCTAGGTAACAAATACAATTAATTCTTCTGAACAATTTGTGACATTAATTTATAAGAGAAAAAACACAGGATCTCATTAATTATCGATAAATAAAGATAATGGGTCTATTTATTATTTTTTCAATGTCCACAGAACTTCCTGAAATGTTTCTAAAAATTCCTACATCCAATAATGAATTCATTTCTGCATTATACCAGTAATTATAATTCACATTTAAATTCGCAATTTAAAATTATTTATTTAAATTAAATAACTTGAAATTTTGAATTAGATGGCTGTATTGTTTTTTCAGCACATAATACAGTTTTGATTTAATTATGTATCTTAATTACACAATAGATTATATATATATAACTTAAGATTTTTATAAATATTCAAATATTTCTTTGTATAATTAACATCATCACGTATAAATAAACTTTACATAAGTTATTTTACTTTAAAAACTGAAGTAAATAGATATATTTTTGTATAATTAAGTTGGTTTTTCTTAAGGAAATGCACACATGAGACTAAATGTTTTATGAATGCATTTATATTAAATAGTAATGTTTCGAAATAATTTTTCCGAAAATGGTTGAATTTTTGAATTGTGTAATTAATAATATAACCACGAGTTCTCTTTTAGACATAGGAATACGACTTTGAAATGGAGCTCTTTACGACTCTTTCAAAAATATATCAAGAAAAGACAAACCTGATTCATAGTCTGAGGAGTTGGTGCTTTACATAATTTTGCATAAATACAGATTAGAGTGGAATACTACACGTAGAAAGTTTTTAGAAATGTGTTCTATAAAATTTACATCTATTTTTTGAAAAAAATGGATAATTTATATTTTAAATTTTACGCTGCTTAAAACTTCGCGTGAAGCCAGACATTTACTCAAGGACAAAAAGTTAATTCTTTTCGTTTAACAAAAAAAAAATTACAAAATTTTTGAAACTAATCAAAAGAAAATCTATTGGAGAGTACCAATATACCCTCTGTTCAAAACAGAAAGATCTCTAGTGTTCACAAAAAATTCCTCCATTACGCAATGTTAATATCTTCTGTTCGCAACGTCAAGCATTCTTTTTGACTGGAAGTCCTTCTGAATAATACTGCGGTTTAATTGAGTTGTGTTGAAGTTACATATACGCTGATGAGTCTATTGCAAACCAATTAATTTTAAATCATGAAGAGATATCAAAAAGAATCATGAGATAAACTGAAGAGCAAACTTAACACACAACTCTGAAGGTTTACTTGCCATGTCCAGTTTAGACTTTTTATTGAGTGAGAGAGATAGAAGTGCAAGAAGGCCTATATATATTATACAAAACCATTCATTGTGCTTCCTATCTTTTACTGCTGAGCATGTGACCACAATAACCTTATGGTCATGGTCATGAAATCGTGGCTGGCAAGTCGTAAATTCGAGTCCTGGTGCCGCTGAAGGCGCGCCGTGTAGAGGAGCTGCTGCAAGTTAAGGTATCCGACTACTTTTTCGGAACCATGATTTCGCAAAATGGATAATATTTATGATATTTAGTGTCACTTAGGTTAGAAAATGTATATAAAGTTGTTTTAAGAATATTATTACAATAAAAAAATAATTTAAGTACAATATTTTGACAAAAAATGGACATAGAATGACCCATTTTCAAAATACTCTTCTTTGGTCAAAAATGCTTCTATTATAATAATATTTTGCCTGTATATATCTCAGACCTATCTGCAGAGGCTCAACTAGAATTTTTGCAATATATGACTTAAAAGTGGGTTTATTCATATTTTACGACAACAGAGGGGAGCAATTTTAAGAAAAAAAAACGCCAATGATTATTTCAATTGGTGGTAACTCAGAAAATAATATGAATAAAAATCCTACTTCAGATTCTCTGGAGAAGTCTTTATTTTATATAAGCGAAATATTATTATTTTAGAAGCATTTTTTATAAAAGAACATTTGGAAAAAAGATTATTCTAAGTTAATTTTTTGCCAAAGTATTGTATTTAAATAATTTTATTTGTCAAAATGTCCTTAAAACAATTTTATACATGTATTCTAATCTAAGTGACACTAAATATCATGAAAAATATATATTTATGCGCTTTTTTAAATTCACGTTTCCGAACGTAGTCGTGTACCTTACATCTATAGTGGCGCAAAGTTCATATGTTGGGGCAGTGGGAAAGTTTAGAAAGTGAGGTGCCAGCTCAAGTGTGTGTGTGTCACTCTGATCACTTAATCAAGGGTGAAGTTTATAAGGTCCGTTAGCAATACCCTTTGCGTTTCTTTAGAATGAGACGTTAGTAAATAATCAAATTAAATTCAACATTTTTGTGTCGAAATGCTTGCTCCAGTCAAGGTGCCACTAAAAATCTGCCGTGGTTACGGTCTAATACATATTAACCGGGCATTACTCGTGCGAAAAAAAACGACTGAAAGTTCTTGCACTGGGTATCCCATAACCCAAGGGTGTTTACACTCTATTTTTAACCTAAAATTCGTATACAAAAGTTAAAAATGAAGAAAAGTAGGAAAAACAATATGTTTATTACTTTTTTCACACGTAAATTTAGTTTTATTTTTAATTTCTTTTGATAAGGACATTCAGTACATTGATTATACACTCCTTTGACCCTTTAACGGTCGCGTGATTTTGAAGAAAACGGTCATAAAAGTGGCTTGTTTTATTCAGGAAAATGATATAAAACTAAATGTATTTTCAATAAATGTATTTATTTTTAAAGTTTGGGTAAATTTTTAACTTGAAATATAAAAATTAATATTTTTAAGAAAAGCCAACATTTAAGGATATTATGACTGAATGTCGGTTACCCGGCAAAAGGAAAAATTTTAAAAACTTGTGTTTTATGCATTAAAGGTGAGTTTTATTACACATATGCACAATGTAAAAACACATTATAGTAATTTTTTCTTGTGAGATAAATTTCAAAGCCTGACATAAAGAAGCCAACATCAACCGATTCACTTCCTGACTAACTCCATAATAAATACAATATATATATATATATATATATATATATATAGACACATATATTATATCTTACAATAATATTAAGAACCAAATTGCGGACCTAAAAGAGAACTTTATTATTCTTTATGTTGATAAAGTACCGGGTAATTATGCAATTATTTGCAAGTAGCTTTATACTAATATGCTAAACAAACATTTTCATAATAATTCTACTTTTAAAAAATCTAATTCAAGCAAAAGAGAAATTTTTAATTGAATCGCTGCTTTTTATAAAAAAAAATAGATTTACGTATTTTAGATATTAAATTCCCTCACATATTTTCCTAACTCCTAAATTTCATAAAAATCCTGTTAAATTTAGAACTATTACAAATGGTTTTAAAACTTATATTACACATCCGGACAAGAAGCTACAAAATATTATTCAATCTACATTAGACAAAATTGATAATTCTATTATAGTTAAGAATAGTATGGACAATATTAAGTATATGCAAGGTAAATAAAATTATTTCTAATTATACCTATGATTTTGAAAATTTATTTAACTCCATAGATATGGAAAACATGTTTAAGATTCTTAAAATAGCATATAGCAAATATTTTTTGAATAAGATAATAAAATATGACAAATATATTTCTATTATTAAATTAGTATTAAAAGAAACTTATTTTTTTCCATAATAACGCTCATTATCAGCAAAGTAAAGGTTTACCACAAGGGGGACCAGCTAGCAACTGCTTAGCATATATTTACTTGCATTTTTATGAAAATGAAAGTATTAGTTATGAATCGTGTAACTTTTTTATATACATAGATGGCTTAATTATATTTAGTAATATAGTAGGCTTTGTTCCTGGATTTAATTATTATCCCCACTATTTAAAATTTTTAAAAACTAATTATAATAATGAGTCAGCTAAATTTTTGGACCTTCAATTAAACGTTACAAATAATTTGCTACTAAGTAATATTTTTGATAAAAGAGACTCATTTGATTTTAACATTATAAAAATGTCTTTCTGGGGAAGTAACTTACACCTATCAATATTTAGAAATTTTATCTTAAATTTTATAAAAAGAAACATTGATTTAGTTACTGATAACATTTTAAAACATAGTAATTTTGTAAAATTTTGCAATAATTGTTTAGAGTGCAATTATCCAAACAAATTTATTTTTAAATATATTTCTAATTCAAATTAAATCTATTTTTATCTTAGTTCAATATTTTATTTAAAGTTTCTTCTATTTAGTTTATTTTTTTAAATTTTTTTTTTTTCATATTTTAAACGCTTATTTTAATTGCAATATAACTATCTAGTATATAATTATTCAAGTGAATTTACTTTTAAATATATTTCTATTTTATATTATCTATTCTTAACTTTGTTCATTATTTTATTTAAAATTTCTTATGTTTAGTTTATTTAAAATATCTTAGTGGTTAATTTACTTGCAAAATACCTATCCAGGAGGCACCACGGTTTTTCCCCTTTTTTTTGTGCCAATTTCGCGTGGGATCTTAACGTAGAAGATTGATTTTTTGAATTCCAAAATAATTTTATTTTACATGTAAGTTTTTTATCCAAATTTTTTATACAAATTTTTTTTTATTATTCCTTTCCTTGAGAGATTCATTTTTGTTCTTTTTTCTTAATTTAATTTTACTATATTGTCAGGTTCATCATCCACGTGGTAGAAATAGGCTTAACTTTTCAACATGGCTCTATTTTTTCCCCTATTATGTCGAAAATTTCTGCTGCACGGGGAAAGTTGGATCCATAAAGCATTGCTAACCGTAAATCACTGGTCTAATTCAGCGACAGCTTTAGAAATCATAATAGGTCTCCAGTTTAGTCCAAAGACTTTCTTGTGTCTACATTAGTTGTATCTTGTGAATTCCAATTTCTTTCTTCTTTAGCACTCTGTAGGTTCTAGAATTCCTTCACTTTTATTTTATTATACTATGTACATATATGTATGTATATATATATATATATATATATATATATATATATATATATATATAATAATCACAGAACGCAACCCACGTGTATTCACGAAAAGAGGAACTAAACAACTGAGCAAAGGTTACAGAAACATATTGCTAATATATACGTTTAATTGTGCTAAAATCGAGAAAAAATAAAATAACTATCTTTTAACACGTTAAAAACGATCTGGTGAGATATACTCATGATTCCGGACATAAGAAATAGATAGTTTTAATTTTTTTAGCGCGTTACTTTTGAACACTCCAACCCGGAAGTGGCACGAGAAATAGAGAGGGAAACTTTACCCCGTGATATTGACTTGAGCGAGAAACAAGGGGTTAATCTCGTCGTGAGTGTATGCGATGTTTTGAATGGATCTGAATTTTTTTAATCTGTATCTTTATAAAACTGAACATATAGGAGTAAATTTCTCTATTCTTTAAATTCAAAAACTTTTTAATTTCTTTTTTTATTTTCACTTATTTTTCCAGCAATGTATTTTTTTTTCAAAAGTTAATTTGAAAGTGGAAAAGATGTGTACCAGTTGTCTCCTTTAAAATTACGTTCTTCCCAAATGTTTCTGTCACTACATAAAAATCATTTATTTTCAACGGTGTCTACCTCTTCTATAAACCTGGATCAATTTCATTGAGGCAATCATACTTGCTGTTATACTCTTCATCATCCGGTTCTTCCTCATCTTAACCGCGAAGACAATTTCTGCATCCTAAAATACTGTGTGTGTGTGTTGTACGATATCTATTAAAAACTGTAATTTAATAAATTTATAAATATCACATTTTTTCATCATAGCTACAATAATACGCCATAGCATAAAGAAGATTTAAAACGTGCTCATGCATTCAGAACTGTAACGGCGATTCACGCGCAGGGTATGACGTACTCGAAGAGGCGGTATTCAAAAATATATATTTAGAATTCACTACAAGATAAGGCCCCTCAAAAGATATGACCTTAAAGTCCTCTACACGAGAAACTACCCATTTCCCAAAAAAATGTATAGAAGGAACGTTGAGAAAACATTTGGACGGTGGATATGACATACCCTGTGCGAGAAGTGCTGAGTTAAATCTATTGAGGTTGAAAGTTCTCACGTTGGTGTGGTGTGTAAATTTTGATTGCCAGCGCGGTTGTCGTTCTCAACAATTGACCGAGGTTCAAAATTTCGAGTTCCGTCTCCAATAGTTCTCAAGTTGCTTTAAAGCTGCTTTAAGTTAACTAACAAGTTAATCATTCCTCTATCTCTCCCTTTTAATAATTAAAGAGTGAAATCATTGAACTGGAATACTTAGAGATCAAAAAGAATAATTAATACATTTTAAATTTAGTGAATATTCATTTAATAAATAAAAGCAGTTTGTTATATAAGTTACTCAATAATTCAATCATCTACAGAATCCACAAGACATGCTATTTCTTAAAAGCAACGTACAAAAACCTCTCACGGCCTTTCTAGCAAAATTTTTCAAACCTAATGTATTAAAACTATTTTTTTTGGAAATAATTAAGTATAAAATAGATTATCCATCTTTAACTATAAGAGCTTTTGATTTATAGATTTTCTTTTTCAAAGGTAATTTTATGTGCAAGGAAGACAACTTTCGATTAACTTAATAACGTAAATATCGAGAAAAGTAATTTATTTACGTTATGTTCTAATTTTGCTTCATTAGGGACGCCGTTTCTAATTAATTCTGCTTACACTACAAGCGCCTGCCTCCTTAATTACCGTAGAGGAGGGCATAGTAATTGTGCCCCATCGTTCAGTATTTTCTTTGTAGAAATTACCAGAACCTGATACGTGAAAGAAATAATGCAGCTTTCTAAAACTCCTGATAATAAAGAGGAAATTGAATTAGCTTTTATCGTTTGAGTCTTTTAGAAGAACAGAAAAATATCGACATAGGCGTGGATTAAATTGGTGATTTAGGAAATGGATTCGTGGCACACAACACAATGAAGCTATTTCGTTTAGTATATATGCGAACGCATTTATAAAAGGAATTGCGGGGGGAGTTATGACATTGTGATTGGGATGTACATGTGCATTCTTTTAAGTGTTATTATGCGACAGGGTTGTTTCTGCGTACTTTATTATTATGAACCAAAATAACGCCTTACTTGCCGATAAGAGAATAGAATATTACCAAATGATAAAAAAAAGAATAAAATATTCTAAATCAGGGGTGGGTAACTATTTTGGCTTGAGGGCCACTTTACGAAAGCGGGGCTGCATCTTTTTAAAATGATTGCATTCATTAGTTAAATTCGTATCTCAGAAAAAGACATAAATTGTACCATAAAAATCAATGAATATGATTTAAAATATCCGACTACGTTCGGAGACGTGATTTTGCAAAAGCGTACAAACGAATTATTTTTTTTCAATATTTAGTGTCCCTTAGACAACATATAAAGCTGTTTTAAAAATATTATTACAATAAAAAATTATTTAAAGACAATTTTTCGGCAAAGAATGAACATTAATTCTAAGTCCATTTTTTGTCAATAACTTGCATTTAAATAATTTTTTAATGTAGTAATATTACAATAAAAAGAAAATGTTTTGAAAGAAGGTATTTTCAAAACATTCTCCTTTTATGAAAGATGCTTCTAAAGAAATAATATTTTGCTTATATATAACACAGACCTCTGTACAGAGCCTGAACTAAGACTTTTGAAACATATAACTTAGAAGTGATTGTATCCAAATTTTAATACATCAGAGTAAAGAGATTTTAACAAAAAAAAAGTCCATTATTATTTCAATTGGTAGTATCTGTAAAAATAATGGGAATTTTTCAAAATCCCTAGTTCAGACTCTGTAGAGAAGTATTAACGATTCGAAGGGTTCCGAACATAGTCGGATTGCTTAAATAAAAATGTGGAAAATTTATTCAATTTATTTATTGTACTAATTTTAAATTGTCTATAGCTGCAAGGTCATTTAATTTTAGAATCCCTTTAATGAGGCAAATGTACCCTATCACAATTTTCTGGACTTTTTTTAATGAACAGTGAGATTACTTTTCTGTTAAAATTTTCATTTTGCCTTTAAGTTAATCTCATCCAACTTGCACATTTATATTTACTCTTATTGATATTTATACAAAGAAACTTTCCACACCTTTGCAACTTTGCACACACAAAACAAACTTTTTCAACATATGTTGATAAAATATGAAGAATATTGTTTGTCTATTTGGATTTCTGATTATTTGGTGGGCCACAAAAAAAAAACTCTTTGCGAGCCTCTAGTTGCCTTTCCCTGTTCTAAATGATAAAACAGATTTTTTAAAAAAATTCTAGTACGTCCATTCAGGAAAAATAAGATAAATAATAGATCTCTACAGAAATATAAAAATTAAGTAATAAAAATGGTAAATAATTCCTTCTTTCTTCAACAAATATTTTATTTTCTTCTGGTTTAAATATTCCTCACATAGAACTACTATACGTTGGAGTGAATCGCTGTTATGTAGAGAAAAGAAATATTTTCATCGAATCCTATCAATCCGGAAAAGATATTGTATAGTGTGGAGATTTGGAGAAAAATAATTACAAAATTTAACTTTGCTATAAAGGGGTTATTATTTCAAAAAATGCAAAAATAAATAAATAAGGACTTAAGCTTGGTTAGATTATTTTAGACTCAAAATAAAACTATATATTTTCTACAATGTAAGTAACCAAAAGCGTTGATTATTCATAAGTGAGTACTATAAGTAGTGAATATGGTAATGTGCATTGCAACATTTCATAACCCCTTCTGCCTCTTCCCACACCATATCCAATCAGTCCTATTCAAGCTTTTTTTTCGTCTTCCACTTCATCAAGCACTACAAGTGCGATAGGGGTTTTTAAAGGCTTAGTACTAAAGAAGCTGTTAAATGTACCCGATGTGTGTATTTGTGTTCTTGTATAGCTACACTGATTAAATAAATTAAGAGAATTTGTACATTTTATCGAATTGCAGGAAAAGAAATGAACTGAAAGAAAAAACATTGTTTCTAGATAAAAATGCAAATCTTGTACAGAAAAAACGTAAGCGTACACGTGTGTGTAGGCGGAGCCACTAGAAAAACAGGATTTATAAGCGCGTGTAAGTTAAAATGTATTTCGTTCGCCAGCACACCTTGGAGAATTTCTTGGTGTTATTTTGAAGCAATCGGTTCAATTCAAATTGTAACAGTAAAAATGAGTAACCACCAATGTTTAGATGATGGAATCAGATGGTGAATTGTGAGGAGGCTAGAAGCAGGCCAATGTCATGTCCATATTAGTAGGGTTCAATTTAACGCCCAGCATCGTGTGTAACTTATGGAATGGATCCCTCGAGAGAAAGCCTGGTCAAGGTCGTCCAAAAGCCACGACGGCCAGAGAAGATCAACATTTGTCGATTATAGTGAGGCGTAATAGAGAGGCAACAACTTCTAAGCTCTCTCGTTACTTTTATGCAGCCACAGAAACCTGTGTATCAAGGGTGACTGTTCATGAGAAAGGGTGGTTTGCCAGAAGACCTGCTGTTTGCGTCCCACTCACGTCTACGAACAGGAGAGTCCATTTAGCATGGTGCAGACAACATAGAGATTGGAGTGCGGATCAATGGGTGACCGCACGTTATGTTTCAGCCTAAACACCAATTCTCGCCGTCGTATATGGATAGAACTTATTTTGGTATTTCTTATTATGGAACTTATTTTGGTATTTCTTATTAGAATTTTATCAGTTCTTAGAGTAGTTTTCTGTTTGAGACCACATTTTCCTTTTTTTTTTTTTGGAGACAGAATCTTAAAATGTTCTTAAAATTCTTGGAACACTTGAGTTGCTCACACCAACTTACCATAGTTATATCTCTCACAGTCATAGAAGGGTGTTTATTAAGAGTGATTATTTTAGAACGCTTCCTTAGAGTAATATTCCTCTCAGATCAAGTAAAAGTAATATGTGTTACAAGGAACGCAAAATTATAACCATCAACTGGACAATTGATACACAAACCCTAATCAAACGTGTAAGTCATAGTTAAGGTCGATCAATCACTTCATCTCTAGGCAGACATAGCCAATTTAAGTGGGTTCAAGACATCACTGATAGTCATATACCAACTCAGACAAGAAAAAAATGCTTTTCCCAATTAATTCGAACAGTATAGTATAGATCATGGGTACTAAACCTTTTTTTCTGCTGGGACGTATACAGATGTCAGCTTTTTCACGCGGGCCGCAAACATTTGTTAGCAACTTCACGCGAGCCGCATCATGAGGAAAAAGAGGGGGAGGGGTCATAGTGTGGAAAATTGATCAAAATATTTGGCTCTTGATTTGCCTTTTTTAATTACAATTTCTTATATTTTTTATTTTTGTCACAAAAACTGAATTAGAAGAATTAAGAGAGCATTCCTTCGCAATTTCTACATCAGTAAACGGTTTAATATGATTACCAATATCATAACAAATTTCATAAGATATCGTTGTTACCACTGACAAAACACTTTGTTGCTGTTTCAAATATTATTCAAGAAATCCTATTTATAGCATCTTGAAAGAAATCTTCGAGGAAAAGTGTCATTGAATGATTCCTGTTTATTTGTATTCTTTAAATACAGCACTTCCGTAACAAATTAAACAATTACTGATCCATATTTATTTTTCACCACAAAATAGTCAACCTCCCAATCGTCTTGAAACGATATATTTTCTTTGAATATTTTTCACTTGTAAAATATGAAAGATAGTTAAAAATTAGTTCCACCCATAAAACTGTCACTACTCCACTGTTGTCTGTTATCACTAACTGTAACCGTTACAAATAAAAAGGAATATCAATTCAAACTCGTACGACATCTACAGCAAAAAACAAAATTGATACATTTGATTTCTTGACACCAAATTTTTAATATATTGTTCTTATGTAAGTTAATTTCCCAGAGCAATGGGTACTGACCAGGCCACTTAAAAAGGCTCAATGGGCCGCACGCCGAGTATCGCTGGTGTAGATGAAAAATGGCTGACATGAACTTGCAGGCTGTGATGAGACTTTAAAATAGAAATCTCACATCTGATTTTTAAAAATGTTGAAAAGTATGCTAGGATGCATTTGTTTCACTAAACTGATTCTCGTTAAACTGATGAATTAAGCACGATAAATAAATTGGATAAAAATGCCACTATTTTATTTAACTTATATTTATTTCTTTATAATGAATGCAATGATTTTTAAAAAGCCCGGCTCTTCGGTGTCCTCTGCTCCCACAATGCACCCCGAGAGCAGAAACAAGTTGCCTACCCCTGCAAAAAGGAAATCCACAAACCTATTAGATATCTATTTTTGGATATAACATTTCGATATAACATTATTATTCAGCCTGTAGGTCTGTTTTGGATTAGAAATTCTGCTGTTGGGCTTAATCCATGACATAATTCAAAATTTAATGTGAATAAATCATTTGGAATCCTTACCTCAAGTTTTTTCTTTGATGTTATAAAAAATTCTAATTGCCACCAGCTTACAAAGGAACAATAATATGTAAATGAAAGTAACTGGATTTAAGTGCACTAAAGTAGAGCTAAATATAGTTGTATAAGAGAAATCGCTGATATTTCGACAATATTAGTTTTGATGAAAGGATCGCAAACATATACTGATCCGAAATAAAGCTGATGCATCTGGAGTAAGCTCCAGCTGGCCTGCATTTGTTCTATTTCTAATTCTTTGTTATTAAACCGTGAATGTTTTCTTTAACTCTGCATTAATATACAGAGTGTTCATCTTTCAACGGTTACAAACTTTCCGGACAGAGATAGAGTATACCTAGACGATTAGAAATAACATAGCAATGCATGGTTGGAAACGCTTTCTTGGCACTATAGTGACGACGCAAAACACAAGAAACACAAAACACGAATAAAAGAAAAGATATTTATTATTCTTAGTACAGCAAAAATTCCAGGAAGTCTTTGATTGGTGTACGCGATAGACGACAAACGTAAGCAGAAGCATCAGATGATGGTACATGTGTGTGCGTGGTTTTTCTTACCACGCTCGCTATATGAAGCTTCATTTCGCTTGCCGACGGAGTAGAAGTGGATGAAACGTAACACGATATCTGAGAGCGTTTATATTCATCTGGCATACGATCCATTACAGCAGTGCTTCTCAAAATTGCAAAACTCGCGACCCAATTTTCAATCATTATTTTAATCGCCCCCCATACAATAACAATGTACTGAATTCAATAATACTATACTTTGACGCTAAAACTACGATACGACTTTAACCTCTTAAGCCCCCTGTGTATATAAACGTCTCTTTAAGCCAAAGCCTTTATTTCTCCAGACGTATAAATACGTCTTTCCGAAGTACGATTTTTTCTGTGCACTGCTATCCGTAAAATTATTCCAAGACTTTGGAATGTGCAATAAAATGACCTTGACAATGTTTGCGAAGGATTTACTTATTCCAAATTTTTTTTTTTGCTCCTTTATTCCTCCCCCCTCCTCCAATACATCACATACGCGTGCCTAAGTGGAAAACGGTTGGCATTGGGAAAGGAATCACGAAACTTTTAATCGACAGTCAAGGTTTAACCCTCCAATTGAACAGAACGGATTTTCCGCCCTACTAGAGAGGCTTCGAAAATGGACTGCACAGATTTTTCTGCCTTCAAGTAACGTTTTCAAAATCGGATTAGCCGCACTTTTCTGAAATCCTTTCCCCCTTTTAAGGTTTAACATCTTGAAAGATAATGAGGGACGGAGGAAGCAACACAGCAGGAGTTTTATGGCTCGCAGGAACCCCGTGTTTTGACCCCCAATCGTAAAAAATCGGGGAGAAATTTCTTTACAACCCAAGAAGTGCTTCTTTCCTAGCTTGTATTTTAAAAGTTTCCAAAAGGCCCAACGCATAAGTAAAATATGTTACAATTCCATTTTGGTTTCATACTAATTTCAAACTGTAACAAGTTGGGGCGTGTCAGGGCAATCTGCTATTTTATATAGTTAGACAAATTATCTTTCTTTAAGTATATTCTCTTTCGCTTCATTTTTCTTATTCAAAGGTTTTTTTTTTTGAAAGATGATTATTTTATTATAAGATACCGAAAAAATTAATAAAACATCAAACTCTTTAAAATTTGGAACCTTTTCAATTTTCCAACCACTAAAAATGAATAAATTTAAACTTCATCAAATCATTTGAAACATTTTCTTACACTTTGATAAAAATAAAAACGAAAAAAACTAATTAAGATTTATTAGGTTTTTTTTTTTAGATTTCAAAGCCTAAGTGTTCAGGTAAGTTTAAGTACAGTGCCTGGTTATATATTGTTAAAATACACCGAATTATATTTGAATTTTAAGTGCTTGAACTTCAGTTTACATCAAAGACAACATGAATGAAGATTTTCACACATTTTTTATAACTGGAATGTTTGAATAAATGGTAATCAAAATATACGGAAACATTTACAGTAGACATTTATATGCATATAAATAAACATAAAAATCAATTTTAAATTCGAGCTATTGAAAAACATTCGAATTATATATTGTTCAAAAATATCTATTTATACAAAATACCTCAACATTTATCTTTTTTTAAAGGCTAACTGAATAAGTAATTAAAATCTGGATATGTTTTGAAATCTCGACCTTATAAAGCTAGAAATTTTATGTTAGAAATTCCATTTGAAATTTCGAAAAAAAAAAAATGCATCGCGCAGTTAAAAATTATTTACCATAAGTTTTAACAATTGTTTGAGTATAATAAAAATTTCAAATTTTTTATTATATAGCTTCTTTGGTATCTTTCAATATATTTCGGCCGCGGTAGCCGAGTGGTATAGGTATCGGAACGTGGCTTGCTTTGTCACGGTTCGAGCCCAGTACCACTAAAGACGCCGTTTCTAATTAATTCTGCTTACACTACAAGCGCCTGCCTCCTTAATTACCGTAGAGGAGGGCATAGTAATTGTGCCCCATCGTTCAGTATTTTCTTTGTAGAAATTGCCAGAACCTGATACGTGAAAGAAATAATGCAGCTTTCTAAAACTCCTGATAATAAAGAGGAAATTGAATTAGCTTTTATCGTTTGAGTCTTTTAGAAGAACAGAAAAATATCGACATAGGCGTGGATTAAATTGGTGATTTAGGAAATGGATTCGTGGCACACAACACAATGAAGCTATTTCGTTTAGTATATATGCGAACGCATTTATAAAAGGAATTGCGGGGGGGGAGTTATGACATTGTGATTGGGATGTACATGTGCATTCTTTTAAGTGTTATTATGCGACAGGGTTGTTTCTGCGTACTTTATTATTATGAACCAAAATAACGCCTTACTTGCCGATAAGAGAATAGAATATTACCAAATGATAAAAAAAAAGAATAAAATATTCTAAATCAGGGGTGGGTAACTATTTTGGCTTGAGGGCCACTTTACGAAAGCGGGGCTGCATCTTTTTAAAATGATTGCATTCATTAGTTAACTTCGTATCTCAGAAAAGACATAAATTGTACCATAAAAATCAATGAATATGATTTAAAATATCCGACTACGTTCGGAGACGTGATTTTGCAAAAGCGTACAAACGAATTATTTTTTTTCAATATTTAGTGTCCCTTAGACAACATATAAAGCTGTTTTAAAAATATTATTACAATAAAAAATTATTTAAAGACAATTTTTCGGCAAAGAATGAACATTAATTCTAAGTCCATTTTTTGTCAATAACTTGCATTTAAATAATTTTTTAATGTAGTAATATTACAATAAAAAGAAAATGTTTTGAAAGAAGGTATTTTCAAAACATTCTCCTTTATGAAAGATGCTTCTAAAGAAATAATATTTTGCTTATATATAACACAGACCTCTGTACAGAGCCTGAACTAAGACTTTTTTGAAACATATAACTTAGAAGTGATTGTATCCAAATTTTAATACATCAGAGTAAAGAGATTTTAACAAAAAAGTCCATTATTATTTCAATTGGTAGTATCTGTAAAAATAATGGGAATTTTTCAAAATCCTAGTTCAGACTCTGTAGAGAAGTATTAACGATTCGAAGGGTTCCGAACATAGTCGGATTGCTTAAATAAAAATGTGGAAAATTTATTCAATTTATTTATTGTACTAATTTTAAATTGTCTATAGCTGCAAGGTCATTTAATTTAAGAATCCCTTTAATGAGGCAAATGTACCCTATCACAATTTTCTGGACTTTTTGTAATGAACAGTGAGATTACTTTTCTGTTAAAAATTTTCATTTGCCTTTAAGTTAATCTCATCCAACTTGCACATTTATATTTACTCTTATTGATATTTATACAAAGAAACTTTCCACACCTTTGCAACTTTGCACACACAAAACAAACTTTTTCAACATATGTTGATAAAATATGAAGAATATTGTTTGTCTATTTGGATTTCTGATTATTTGGTGGGCCACAAAAAAAAACTCTTTGCGAGCCTCTAGTTGCCTTTCCCTGTTCTAAATGATAAAACAGATTTTTTAAAAAAATTCTAGTACGTCCATTCAGGAAAAATAAGATAAATAATAGATCTCTACAGAAATATAAAAATTAAGTAATAAAAATGGTAAATAATTCCTTCTTTCTTCAACAAATATTTTATTTTCTTCTGGTTTAAATATTCCTCAAATAGAACTACTATACGTTGGAGTGAATCGCTGTTATGTAGAGAAAAGAAATATTTTCATCGAATCCTATCAATCCGGAAAAGATATTGTATAGTGTGGAGATTTGGAGAAAAATAATTACAAAATTTAACTTTGCTATAAAGGGGGTTATTATTTCAAAAAAATGCAAAAATAAATAAATAAGGACTTAAGCTTGGTTAGATTATTTTAGACTCAAAATAAAACTATATATTTTCTACAATGTAAGTAACCAAAAGCGTTGATTATTCATAAGTGAGTACTATAAGTAGTGAATATGGTAATGTGCATTGCAACATTTCATAACCCCTTCTGCCTCTTCCCACACCATATCCAATCAGTCCTATTCAAGCTTTTTTTTTCGTCTTCCACTTCATCAAGCACTACAAGTGCGATAGGGGTTTTTAAAGGCTTAGTACTAAAGAAGCTGTTAAATGTACCCGATGTGTGTATTTGTGTTCTTATATAGCTACACTGATTAAATAAATTAAGAGAATTTGTACATTTTATCGAATTGCAGGAAAAGAAATGAACTGAAAGAAAAAACATTGTTTCTAGATAAAAATGCAAATCTTGTACAGAAAAAACGTAAGCGTACACGTGTGTGTAGGCGGAGCCACCAGAAAAACAGGATTTATAAGCGCGTGTAAGTTAAAACGTATTTCGTTCGCCAGCACACCTCGGAGAATTTCTTGGTGTTATTTTGAAGCAATCGGTTCAATTCAAATTGTAACAGTAAAAATGAGTAACCACCAATGTTTAGATGATGGAATCAGATGGTGAATTGTGAGGAGGCTAGAAGCAGGCCAATGTCATGTCCATATTAGTAGGGTTCAATTTAACGCCCAGCATCGTGTGTAACTTATGGAATGGATCCCTCGAGAGAAAGCCTGGTCAAGGTCGTCCAAAAGCCACGACGGCCAGAGAAGATCAACATTTGTCGATTATAGTGAGGCGTAATAGAGAGGCAACAACTTCTAAGCTCTCTCGTTACTTTTATGCAGCCACAGAAACCTGTGTATCAAGGGTGACTGTTCATGAGAAAGGGTGGTTTGCCAGAAGATCTGCTGTTTGCGTCCCACTCACGTCTACGAACAGGAGAGTCCATTTAGCATGGTGCAGACAACATAGAGATTGGAGTGCGGATCAATGGGTGACCGTACGTTATGTTTCAGCCTAAACACCAATTCTCGCCGTCGTATATGGATAGAACCAGGGACATGCTACCTACTCTTCAATGCCAGCGAAATCGTCACTTATGGTGGAGGAGGTTTAATGGTCTAGGCAGGCATCATGTTGAATGACCATACACCTCTCCATGTCTTTGAAAGAGTGTCTGTGACTGGTGTACGGTATAGGGATGAGGTCTTGGAGCCCTGTGTTTGCCTTTATAGGGGTGCATGTGGTCCGAGTTCATTCTAAAGAACGATAACGTGAGGTCACATGCAGCTCTTTTTGATCGACGAATTTCTAGAGAGTGAAGATATTCGCCGTATGGATTGGCCAGCCATGTCTTCAAACCTCAACCCAACACAGCATGTCTGGGATGCTTTGAGGAGGGCAATTGTAACTCGTAACCCCCTCCTAGAACCATCCATGAAATAAAAACAGGGTTGCTGAAAGAGTGGGACCAATTGCCACAAGAACTGATAAGCTGTATAGCTGTACGAAGGGGCCATACCCCCTATTAACCCATTTGTTTGTTTGTTCTGCAAACTCTGTTTCATACCTTCCAACTCCAATGAGTGTTACACACGATCATTCGTGTGTATTGCGATTGTTGAATAGTTATTTGGTTTGTATTGTATATATATATCAATGTATGTACATATCGAATTTCATTAAAATCGGTCCAGTAGTTCTAGAGATAATCGATCAAGTCTATAAAATTCACTTAATTTCTTACTCCAATGTATTTCGTAGGTCTCCGTTTATGGAAATAAATGTTAAAAAATACTAAAATGTTGTTTCATTTTGTAAAATATTACTCTTTACCAAAAATTCCTTTCCTTTGAGGCAGTACCTAACATAATGTTTTTCATTTTATTTTTCCATTCATCTAAGCGAACATCTTTTCCGCATATCGTAAAATCCTGAGTATAACGCACAACTATACTTTCAAACTGCATTTTAAAAAAACTCTTTTGGTAAATTTGTCGTATTTACGCTTCCCTTTTTTTATGAAGAAACCTGAAATGTACATGTGCATTGCTCTTATGTTTTGCAGTTATTTATTCAAGGTATTATTCCAAGCTTTTCAAAAGCAATATACTTCTAGAACTTCAAATCTAAAGTTCATAAAGTACGTCATTTCTTTTAAAAATCCAAGATTTAGATCTATGTATCAGTCTAATTTTTTTAAGTTCTCATCTCTTTTTTATTTTTAAAGCTATAATTTTTATACCCGGCGTATAACGCTCAGCCATAAATTTGGATCTTATTTTTGCGTTAAAAATGTGTCATACGCTGGATTTTAAGGTAGGTAAATTTGAGAAAAAGATTTGGAGATCCATTTTACTATTCGTATTTTGTATTGCAGTATATAAAACACGGTCTTTTATTTGTTTTTCTTCTTTACTGCTCCTCAAGAGCGAAATAATAAGCGTTTCAAGATCTTTTAATTTTAAATTCTTATTAAACTAGGGAGAAAACACTTGCGTTTATATTTCATCTTCAACTTCTTCATAAAGTGTCGTTGAATTTGTAGATTTCGTCTCCGGAGATCTTCAAGTTCAAGAAAGATGCTTTTATCAAGAATTCTTTTATCACAGACTCTATTGTTGATTTACTAGAACCAGCAACTAACTACTTGTTAATTTCAAGAGGTGTCACAAAATCAAGAATCAAATGGGTGAGATGTGCAAGCTAAGAGACAGACTTATTATATTAAGCGCCACCCAACTTCCTGACACTATGTCCAAGAGGTCATGGCAGCAAGCTCAGTATGAGCAGCGTATTCGAACTTTTATCCCACTAAGGCCCGATCTCGTAACAAGACTGATGCATATCAAATTCTTGAAGCTTAGAATCCTTGGTTTGTAAAGATATGAAAGTTGGAAAAACCTCAGATTGATAATGCATTGATCCTTTGACCGTGATTTAAAATTACTAGATCCGTTGTGTTGCTTCAGAATGTGACGATAGTTTCAAATCAATTAGGCAGGGGTGGATAACTAGCGGTCCGCAAAGAATTATTTTGTGGCTTGCCAAGACAGTCAGAAAATCCGTTTTGAACCAAGATTTGCTTTCCGTGCTTGATCAAAGATTCGACTTTTATTTTTCCCTATTAGGAAAACTTAGTTCCTGAAAGCTTTTCTACTAAAATAATTATCAACAGAGTTTGGAGGTCACAAGGAGGGTTCAGGATTTTAAGAAAACTAAGCCTGAATTCAATTTTTTCTGTTATCTTATAGCTGTTGATAATGGTACAAAATCTGAGGAATTATAACTTGCACTTATTGACGTCAAGTCAGATCACAGTGTGAAGAAAATGTTCAATGTTAAACCATTGACTTTTACAAATCTTTGTCAGCTGAAAAATTTCCCCAAATATGAAGAAATTTGCTGGATAGCTATTATTTATATGTTGGTCGACATCTATTTGTGAGAATCATTTTTTTTTTTGCTTGAATATGAACGAGAGTAAATACTATACTGATCGAATTGATTGGGACAAATGGTATGAAAAAGAGTTTTTCTAAAACCACATAGCTTTTAATCATTACTTACCTTAAGTAGATAGAAAAATCACTATATTAATACGAAATATGTCCTCCTCTAGTAGAAATGACCTCTTCAAATCAATCTTGGTTCACTTCACTAGTGCAGAGCTGAAATATTCTTAACTTCATCATCGTAGAACCACACTTGTACAGCACTTTTTATTATTTGTTCTGCAGTCGTGCAACTCATCCTAGTTAAACGATTTTTGAGAATATGTCATAAATTTTCTGTATGATTTAGGTCTGTTAAATTACCAGGCCAATTAAGCACTTTTGTTTTGTTTTTTCCGCATAAAAGTTTGGACCAATTTCAAATTGTGACAAGAAATGTTTCATCAATCGTTTCCATGAATGCAGCAATAATATTTATATGTATTTGACAGAACTCAACATGACTTTAAGAGTAACTAAGCTTCTAGTACCATTTGTTGTGAGAAAACCCTAAAACATTTGCTAAAACGTCCTACCCTGCAGACTGTTAAACATTTGTTTTACAGTCTGCAGGGTATGATCTGGGGTAGCAGAGTTTTTTCTTCACTTCCCCTTAACTGCACCTAATTTGCATCCCTGAACACAAATAAATGTGTTTCATCACTGAAAATCACCTTCCGCTAGTCGTTAACAGTCCAGGATTGGTATTTTTTGGCCAATGTTAAGCGATTTTCGCCTTTTTCTCAACTGGAAATTGCTCTATGCTCAGTCTTGTTGCCTTTAGGCTAACTTCCAGAAGCCTTTTCCGTATACTTAAAGGCCTCACTTCAACTCCATAATCCAATAAACTATTCGAAGGTCTTTACTTCTTTCTTGGACTTATTTTGGTATTTCTTATTAGAATTTTATCAGTTCTTAGAGTAGTTTTCTGTTTGAGACCACATTTTCCTTTTTTTTTTTTGGAGACAGAATCTTAAAATGTTCTTAAAATTCTTGGAACACTTGAGTTGCTCACACCAACTTACCATAGTTATATCTCTCACAGTCATAGAAGGGTGTTTATTAAGAGTGATTATTTTAGAACGCTTCCTTAGAGTAATATTCCTCTCAGATCAAGTAAAAGTAATATGTGTTACAAGGAACGCAAAATTATAACCATCAACTGGACAATTGATACACAAACCCTAATCAAACGTGTAAGTCATAGTTAAGGTCGATCAATCACTTCATCTCTAGGCAGACATAGCCAATTTAAGTGGGTTCAAGACATCACTGATAGTCATATACCAACTCAGACAAGAAACAAATGCTTTTCCCAATTAATTCGAACAGTATAGTATAGATCATGGGTACTAAACCTTTTTTTCTGCTGGGACGTATACAGATGTCAGCTTTTTCACGCGGGCCGCAAACATTTGTTAGCAACTTCACGCGAGCCGCATCATGAGGAAAAAGAGGGGGGGAGGGGTCATAGTGTGGAAAATTGATCAAAATATTTGGCTCTTGATTTGCCTTTTTTTAATTACAATTTCTTATATTTTTTTATTTTTGTCACAAAAACTGAATTAGAAGGTTTAAGAGAGCATTCCTTCGCAATTTCTACATCAGTAAACGGTTTAATATGATTACCAATTTCATAACAAATTTCATAAGATATCGTTGTTACCACTGACAAAACACTTTGTTGCTGTTTCAAATATTATTCAAGAAATCCTATTTATAGCATCTTGAAAGAAATCTTCGAGGAAAAGTGTCATTGAATGATTCCTGTTTATTTGTATTCTTTAAATACAGCACTTCCGTAACAAATTAAACAATTACTGATCCATATTTATTTTTCACCACAAAATAGTCAACCTCCCAATCGTCTTGAAACGATATATTTTCTTTGAATATTTTTCACTTGTAAAATATGAAAGATAGTTAAAAATTAGTTCCACCCATAAAACTGTCACTACTCCACTGTTGTCTGTTATCACTAACTGTAACCGTTACAAATAAAAAAAGGAATATCAATTCAAACTCGTACGACATCTACAGCAAAAAACAAAATTGATACATTTGATTTCTTGACACCAAATTTTTAATATATTGTTCTTATGTAAGTTAATTTCCCAGAGCAATGGGTACTGACCAGGCCACTTAAAAAGGCTCAATGGGCCGCACGCCGAGTATCGCTGGTGTAGATGAAAAAATGGCTGACATGAACTTGCAGGCTGTGATGAGACTTTAAAATAGAAATCTCACATCTGATTTTTAAAAATGTTGAAAAGTATGCTAGGATGCATTTGTTTCACTAAACTGATTCTCGTTAAACTGATGAATTAAGCACGATAAATAAATTGGATAAAAATGCCACTATTTTATTTAACTTATATTTATTTCTTTATAATGAATGCAATGATTTTTAAAAAGCCCGGCTCTTCGGTGTCCTCTGCTCCCACAATGCACCCCGAGAGCAGAAACAAGTTGCCTACCCCTGCAAAAAGGAAATCCACAAACCTATTAGATATCTATTTTTAGATATAACATTTCGATATAACATTATTATTCAGCCTGTAGGTCTGTTTTGGATTAGAAATTCTGCTGTTGGGCTTAATCCATGACATAATTCAAAATTTAATGTGAATAAATCATTTGGAATCCTTACCAGACTCCGAAGCACAATTTTGTCATCATCTATATTTTTGGCGGTTGTTAAGGTATCCGACTACGTTCGGAACTGTGATTTAAAAAAAACCGCAATAAAGGGATAATTTTCATGATATTTAGTGTCTTTTAGATTAGAATACATGCATAAAATTGTTTTAAGGCCATTTTGACAAAAAAAATTATTTAAATACAGTATTTGGGCAAAAAATTAACTGAGAATAACCTTTTTCAAAATGTTCTCCTTTTGTGAAAAATGGTTCTATTATAATAATATTTTGCCTCTATATAGGTCCGATCTCTGTACAGAGGCTCAACTATGATTTTTGAAAAATTACCATTGTTTTTAGAGTTACAACCAATTGAAATAACTATCGGCGTTTTTTTCTTAATATTTCTCCCCTCTGTTGTAAAACATGGATAAACCCACTTCTACGTTATATATTTCCAAAATTCTAGCTGAGCCTCTGTACAGAGGTTTGAGCTATACACAGGCACAATATTATTATAATAGAAGCATTTTTTACAAAAAGAGAATATTTTGAAAATGGGTCATTCTATGTTCAGTTTTTGTAAAAATATTGTGCTTAAATATTTTTTTAATGAAATACTATTCTTAAAACAATTTTATATATATTTTCTAATCTATAAGCGACACTAAATATAAATACTATCCATTTACACGCTTTTGCAAAATCACGGTTCCGAACGTAGTCGGATACATTAAGGACTTGTTTTATTGTTTTTGACTGAAATACTACTGTGTGATGGTATGTGTCATAGTCCATCCCCATTGTTTTTCCTTATAAAAATTATTCCATTTATTTTATACCCATTGATTTTTCTACCCCCTGATTGCAGAAAAAAGTATGCATTATTTTAATACATTTTTCAAAAATATTCCAATCACAAGAAGTTGCTATATTTGACCATCTGAAATAATGCAAGAATATGATTATATTTTTATGATCAGTTTTTCTATTATTTATTTATTTATTTAATTATTTTTATTATCAGAGTTGTTAATAATCGAAATCCTAACTCTGTGAAACAGATGTATAACTAGTTATACATATAAGACCAGTTAACATAGTTGAAAGCAAATGGTGGTATATGCGAGTATAATGAGGGCGTAAAGACGTCATTCTCGACAAATATAATATACTATTAATAAACTTCTGTCATCCTTCTGCCAATACCAGTATGGCCAAATATATCCCCTCATGGTTCAAAGGAATGCAATAGAACAGTGGTTCTCAAAATTTCAATACTTGCGACCCAATATTCAAACATAATTTTTAGCGCGTCCCCCTCCATACAATAACAATTTACTGGACATCCGTCACTACACCACTCACACTCACACACCCCACATGGGCAGCCATTTTTCCTGAGCCATTATCCTCACTTTTCAACAGCCAATAGGAAGACTCGCTCTTCCGCTCAGATTCCTCACTGAAAACTTTCCAAGATGTCAAGATCCATGCCTCCAAGCTCCGCCTACTTGCCTGCCGCCACTCGTCCAATTGCAATGATCTACTACCAAACATGAAAACTCAACGATCAGCCTTGTCATTAAAAATACTTTTGCCAGATACGGGATTAAGTGTTCTTCGAACCCAGGTGCCCGAATAAATTCCCGCAGATATTGAACACAATCATACGATACTTCGATGCTAAATCTACAATAGGATTTAAATCTCTTTATTCCCAACCGCTCATATAAACGTCTCGCTCAGCTAAAACGTTCTTTTCCCCGGACGTATATATACGTCTGCCAAAAGTACGATCTTTTCTGTGCACTTTTAAGATTCCGCAGTTTTTGGAATACAATAAAAGGACAGTCTTTGCGAAGGATGTACTTATATTTCAGAGGATTTGCTTATTTTTATTTCTTCCCCTCCCCCAATACATCATATAAGCACGCCTACGTGGAAAACGGTGTCATTGGGGAGGGAATCGTATAACTTTTAATCGGCAGTTAAGAGATTCATTATAAACCGCACAAATTATCGAGATAAGATTAATTTTTTTTATAGTGACACAACCATGGTGGTAATTATTATACTTATTCTTAACTTAGTATTGTTAAATTAATTAATACATTATGCAACACTGATACTTTTATAAGTGTATTATATCAGTGTAAATGTGTATTCTATTTTTTTATTATGTCAGAATGTATTTTTTTTTGTTTACTTTCAGTAAACTAGCAGTTTTTTTTTAAAAATAATCTTTTGTTTTTTTCCACTTTTTAATATGTTCGCGCCCCCCTTGTAGAGTTATTACGCCCCCAAGGGGGGCACGCCCCACAGTTTGAGAAACACTGCAATAGAAGATATTCGTTTTAAGAATTGTTAGTCAAAAATGTGGAAGATATTTTACTACATTAAGCTAGCACTTTTCTTGGGAATAATAAATGTATGCCTGAATTTTGTTTTAAACACTTTTTACCTAAATTTATTAAGATTTTTCATATAATTAAGTAGTATTTTTTTTTCATTTAATGTTTTCCATTTCTTCTAAAAACCAATTTATTTACACTTCTGAGGTCTAAGAAAATATTTTCTTCTCGAGCTTTTAAAATATAAAAAAAACAACCAAATATACTTCGTATTTGGGATCATATCACTAATTTCTTTTACACAAAAAACGGTTCAATAAATTCAATGAACATTTTGCACACTTTAACATGAAATTATTTCAGTTGAATAAATGTATCTCTCACAAAAAAAAGTTTCTCATAATGCTGTAATAAATTTATTTTCTCCATAAGGTATAGTTAGGAAAAATGAATCGTAAAAAGCTGAATTTAATTTAAGAGGTGTGCCACACAAGAACGATTTGCTTAAGGTTCAAAAATCATTTGTTTAGGATCCGATTATCTTCTAGCGCTTTCTCGAAAAACTGCGCTTACGTCCTAGATCGTTATGGTATTGAATTCTCTAGTAATTTTTAGAAGCATCGATATGGTCACCAAGTTGCCAAATTTAATCTCCAAAAATTATGTCCACTTGAGCGATGCCAATTACCTAAAAACTTAAGCTTCATGTATTGTGATTAAATCTTCAATGAAAGTATCAAGTTTGCAATCCTACTTTTCATGAGGAAATCAGAATTAGCATTATGTAAGTTATTTGTTTCAACAAAAAAACATTCAAAAGCACAGTTTCATTGCTTGTAATTTCTTGAAGAAACATCTTGTAATTGAAGAATTTATACTAAGTCAAAAATTGTTACTGCTAATACATAGAATAATGTAGTATCAAAAAAAATTCCTAAATTTAATTCTTACATTTATATCTTGTAACGGCTTTATCCGCGTCCTTTTTATTAATAAAGCCCTCTTGGGAAATCTTTGGTCTGTCATATAAATTTTATTCACAACCAACCCTCTGAAGAAGAAACCCTGATTATTCAAATTAGGTCTGCTATATATAGACTAGGCTTTCAAGCCAGAAGGAGAGAAAGTGAGAAGATAGGGTAGATTGGTATTGATGAGGTATTATTCAATTTTATAAATTCTCGATCTTGAAACAAGCGGGTCGATATTTAAAGTCTTCTCATACTTTGCGTATCTCGTTATTTATCCACATATTGCTTAGATTGGCACATATCTTATTTAAGATTACTTGAATTAGTGTGGCTAATTGTGTGAAGAATTAGTGTTGCTAATTGTGTAGAACATCTGTAGGCGATAATGAGAGAACCTCTCTTTCCTCACAATCTCTCTCTATATAGAAAAAAGTTTTTCGTGATGCTGCAATAAATTTATTTATTCGGCCAGGTCACCAAATTTGGTCGCCAACTTGGCTATATCACCAATAGAACTACATAATACATGTAAATTACAGTTTTACAATTTGAGCAATGAGTATAAACAGTTGTTTTATTTGTACAATGAGGGTTGACCCGACCTCAGATGGACAGAGCTCATCCCCCCACTAACACTAAAAATAATATTTCATTATCTAAGCAATTGAAAAATTTGATTGTAAATAATAATGTTACCATACTCCTTCAGACTAAATTTATTTTTAACACTCATTATCTCTTTTTTTTTAATGTTAACGTCTGTATTTTTAAGTAAAATAAAAGAAATAAGTCTGTCTGAACTGAAGAAATACGTTTTAAACCATAGGAGATGCTATCAGAATCACAACATGTACAGTCAAAAATTGGAAACATAGTCATAAATATAAGAGGTGTTCAAGAAATTTCCATAAGAATTTGTTAATTGACTTGAATACAAATGAAACAAATCTCACCATTGTTAATAAAGCTGTACAACTGGAAAATTCTTACGGTTTAACCTATTATCGTATATTATTTAAAGCACGTTCTTAAGTATGAAACTATACTTGAAACTGGAAACAACGCTTTGCACCTTTACATTTAATTAATTCATTTAAACACATATAAAGGAAATTATAACTATCACATATGTGCAAAGAAACTGCCCGTTTTTGAAAACACAAATTGAGCTAATGTCGTGCAAAAATTTTGAATGAGTGGTACAAATGATGACGTCGATAGTGTCGGTAATTCAGGAAAGGTGACATAAGCTGTCAAGATCAGACACGATGTGATCTCGTCTTACACTTGGAGAAAATGAGATGCTTTTCATCAAGGCATAAAAAAACCTAAAGCTAATCATACCTGAATCAGTAGGAGAATTTAACATTCACATCGGACAACAACTGAAATACAGCTGGAAGCAGTAAGTTTCCTCTTTAGACATTGCATCACCTTGTGACTGTGGTAATCTATTGGGTTGTTCGGAAAGTAATTTCGTTTTTTTTTTGTGTGTGTGGAAATGAAAGACAGTTTTCTCGTATAATAAACAAATACTTTATTAAATTATGTATTGGCCGCTCTGGTCCAACATCTTTTGCCATCTTTCTGGTAGTAGCATAATTCCATGCTCATAAAATTTTTGGTCTTTGCTGGCAAAAAACTGATCGAGGTGGTTTTCGACCTCCTCATTTGAGATGAAGGTTTTAACTTCTAAAAAATTTTGGAGTGACCGGAACAAATAAGAATCCGATATTTCCAGGTCTGGAGAATATGGTGGGTGTGGCATTGTATCCCATTCAATCTGTAAAAGCTTTTGGCGAGTGACCAAACTTGTGCGAGGTCTCGCGTTGTCTTGGTGAAACACTACACCTTTCCTGTTGATTAGTTCTGACCTTTTCTGTTGAAGTGCATCATTCAGTTTGTCCAGCTGATGACAGTAGACTTCCGACTTAATCGTTGTGTTACCCGGTAAAAGCCAAAAACAAAACAAAAAAAAACGATTCCTTTAAAATCCCACCTAACAGACAGCATCACCTTTTTTTGGTGAATATCGGCTTTGGAAATGGTTTGAGCCGGTTGATGTTTTTTGCTCCATGACCCTTTTCGTCCCCAGTGATGATGCGCTTCAAAAACGGATCATTTTCGTGACGTTTGAGAAGCGAATCGCAGACGTCAATGCGGCGCGACACATATTTCTCTCTGTAAGAACATTGGGAACCCATACATCGAGCTTCGAGGATAATCCCAGACCTTTCAAGTGGTCATTAACTGTTGAATTTGATAAATTTAACCTCAATCCGATCTCACGTGTTGTTATTCGCCGGTTCGCATCAACTAATGCCTTTATCGCGTCTTTATCAGCTTCATCCAGCCATCCCGAACGTGGTGCATCTTCGACATCAAAATCGCCGCATCGAAATTTAGCGAACCAGTTCTGGCACTGGCGTACTGTCAACACACCTTCTCCATACACATCGGTCAATTTCTTTCTGGCTTGAACAGCATTTTTACCCTTTATGTAGTAAAGCAGTAAGATATGTCGAAAATGCTGCTTATCGCTCTCCATATTTAAAAGGGCACCAACCAAAAACTACTGCGTAGAATTAATGGGAATTTTTCACACACAAGCCTTGCTGTATGAGCTCTCAAAAAAGCATATAAAAATTATACGGATTAAATGTGAAGTTGGGTGCAAAAAAATACAATTAAATCCTCTGTCGGGAAAAAACGAAATTACTTTCCGAACAACCCAATAGTAGTCAAGGTCATGAAGAGGCGAGTCAATTTCGAGCCCTTGTGTCCAGTAGCCTACCGGAAAATATTGGGGGGACTGTAAAATCAGGTTTTGGACTCCAAACCGGATCTTACAAAGGACTTGTGCTTGGCGCCAGTCGGAATTCGGGCCCCCTGAAATCCCACCCTACCTTACAATGCGGGGGTGTACGTTGCGTCACTGCTAGTGTCACTAAAGTATACATCAATAGCACTAGGGCTCGAACTCATGACACGTCGGCTACGAGTTCGTGACTAAGACCATTAAGCTACTACGCTCACACCAGTCGTGTAGAGGAGTTAATCCACGCTAGATCTGTCATGGCTGAAATTCCTCACGTTGGTTTAGTGTGGAAATTTAGAGATTGAGACACTAACTCAGGTGTCGTCTTTTTCCCTTCAAAAATTACGAGAGATCCGTCACCAATACTTTCAGGTTGCTTGAAAGTGCGACGTACATAAAAAAAGATATAAATCGAACCCGAGAACGAATCTGTGTTTTATGCTTTCCCAATACAAAAGCAAACCATTTTCAAATGGATTGTGATACGAGATGGCAAGGGGATTATGTACCGTAACCAATAGTGCTGAACTTTCTGAATTGTCTGCATCGACGCTGAAATTAGAACTTTATTCCAAGAAGACAGGATGTTCAGAGATAAATTAATGGAGCCATTTACTCATTTTTTACTTTTTTTTACTCAATATACCCTTTTTTTAAAAAAATACCGAAAATTCAGCGAGATATTCTGGCGAATGAAATGCTGATTTGGCGCGTGCGTTTATAAATCTTATGCCCACACATACACGTACGTCTTCGTATTCGAAACACAAGGTATGCATCTGTGTTTCAAAGCAGTATTTTTACATTTCGATTCAAATCCTTTGATGGAATTTGATAAAATATGCAAATTCACTTTATTCTGAACACTCTCTAGTGTATATTTTCATATTTATATACATTTTCTAACAAAAAAAAATGACGCACCAAAAAGGAGTTGCCCGATTGTAATGAAATTCCGTATGCAAAGATATTTGTACCAAACATGCAAATTATTAAAATTTGGTGTCCAATGAATGAATAGCGGGAGCTACAGCGCATCGAAACAGCGCTTTTAGCAGGTGTCTATAAGAAGCGATTCTTAATCTGATGATCAAAATTTCTGATACATAGCGATTTAGGATAACTTTCAAAGACTAAAAAACGCCTCGCAGCAGGATTTGACCTCATTATATGAAACTATCAGAGTTTAGAAGAGGTCGTATCATTGAATTTAAAAGGGGGCAAATAGAACATATCGGAGAATCGCTCGTCATATGGGTCGAAGTGATGCGGCCATTAGAAGATGCTGGCAAGAATGGATGGACAACGGCAGATTTCAGCGTCATGAAGGTAACGGTCGATCTGGGCCACAGCAGATCGGGAGGATAGATTGATTGTCAGATCAGTTGTCACAGCGCCTTATTCACGTTATCAACCATCAGACATGCGAACAGCACACAAGTGTCCAACATGACTATTCACAGACGTCTGATAGAGCGAAATTTACGCTCGTACCGACCGCTATGCCACCTGCCACTCACGCTTGCACACTGTCGAGCCAGATTTTAGTGGTGCTGGGCTCATTCGGGTTGGAATCAGACTGACTGAAGGCGTACAGTGTTTAGCGACAAATCCCGCTTCCAACTGTGTTCTGATAATTATCGCAGACGTGTCTAGAGACGCCTAGGGCATCGTGCTGATCCTTCTTTAACTGTTGCACGCCACACGGGCCCTCGAATAGGAGTGAAGGTCTGGAGTGCCGTTTCTTTTGACAACCGAACTTCTTTAGTCGTCATTAGAGGCACAATTAAAGCACATCGATACCTCGACGACATTCTGTGAATTGTTTTGCTACCGTTCCTTTTGCAGTAAACTGGCTTTATTTTTCAGCAAGATAATACCTGACAACATACGGCATGTGTTGCTATGAATTGTCTTACAGCTTGTCAAACACTTCCTTGGATAGCCTGATTGACTGATCTCTCTCCAATCGAGCATGTGTAGGATTTGATGGGAAGAGGACTGCATCTACCAAAGAATGCTGATGACCTCGCCCGACAACTGGAGCCCATTTGGCAAGAAATACCACAGAAGACTATCAGGGTGCTTTACCACTTTATGTCACGTCGTGTGGCTGCTTTCATCCAGCCTAAGAGGTGGGTCAACACCTTATTGAGCTAGTTACTTTGTAACTTTGAAACTTTGAAATAAATCACATTCAATTGTTCTGAAATTTTAATCATTTTCTTTTCTGTACATAATCTTGCTACTCATCACACACACACACACACACACACAATTTTGGTTTCTATCGGACAGATCGTTCTTGGTGCGTCGTTTTTTTTGTTATAGAATGCATTTAAAAATAAATAAATGATGCTTTAGATAATTTTGAGGAAGTACGTAAGGTAAAACTAGTTTATAATACTAATTTAAATCATTATGCTTGATAAGTAATGCAAAATAGCATACAAGAGCAATAATCAGTTTTTGAGGAAGAATTTTAATATAGGCTGAGAGCGTGCTTTCATGGGCTATTTTAAAATTAATATTTCCCCATTAAACTTTCTCTTCATTTGTAAACAAGAAAACTTATTTTCCGTGTTTCTTAATGATTTGATGCTCGAACACTCATTCTTTTCTCGTCTTTTGTTCAAACTTTTGTCTTTTACAAGTTCTGAGTTTTAGACTTTATACGTTCTTTTAAATTCCCAAGCATTTATCACGTTTTGATAACAATCTAAACTGGTCTTAACTTCCTCCGGTACTTTTAAACTTATCTTCTAATAACTAGTTTAAACTAACTGTCCAGAATGAAAAATGACTTGTAGTAAAATGAGTTTCGTAAGATTTCGTCATAATTTTTATGTGTGTTTCTCTTTGTATGGTCATTATCAAAAGCTTCAGTATAAAATTTTCCATCTCATAATAATATAATGACGTTACTAGAATATCAAACGTTCTTTCACCATTTCCGGGACATTTTTTCTAGTAATAATATGTTAATGTTAAAACACGTTTTGGGTCGAGACTGATTTTTAAAGGAAATTCATACAGTTTATTAACTAAAATTAATTTGATTCTTTGTAGGAAATATATTTCCAACCGCCTATTGGGATGTATTCAAATGTAGGACAAATTATGTTTTGCTTATGCTTTTATTTCGCATTACAGGATACATATAAAATATAATTTGAAAATACTAAAATCTACAAAAGAAATAATAAATTAGATTTGTTTTTATTCAAATGCTTAAGACTTTATACATATTACTCTCCGTGAAATTTCAGAAAACAGGGAAATACCACATAGTGTGACATTGCAAGGTATCTTGTTCTTTTCTCATGTGATTTAATAGAGCACAAAGGCAACGTCTACATGCTGTTTTTTGTAAACTCGGCATATGGTCTTTGCAAATCCCAACTGGAACAGTTCTGGAACAATCTGAAACAGTTTTGGAACAATCTGAAACAGTTTTGGAACAATCTGGAACAGTTCTGGAACAATCTGGAACAATTCTGGAACAATCTGGAACAGTTTTCTTGCTACTCAGGAAACTTACATGTCGACCTTTACACTTACGTCTTAAAAATTCAGAAATCAGTTATCTTGCTAGCCAAAGTACAAATCATAGGTGGGAAAATAGTTTACCCCATCAATACTTCAAAATTAATGAAGTTGGTAGTAAGTATACTCATATAACGGCTTTATAAAATGTTAACACTTTTAAATCACCAATTTTTATAAATATATTATCATGAAATATTTATTAGAAACAAACCTCTCTACTTCATAACAACACAATTATATAACAATTAACTGCTTCTCACTACTTCGTCCACGTGGAATTTAACACAAAAAATGTTTGTTCAGTTCGCAGAGTTTACGAAAACTTAATACTTCTGTATTCCACGTAAAGAAATACCTATATGATAAGTTTAATGTCATTCTTCTACTTTGTGAATCGATATGCGACAGGCAGCTTTGTGATATTAAGAGTGAGATACGCCTGACAACAGCGACATGCGCATAGGACGCGCGCGCTTTTTTTATTTTATACAATACACATACTTCCCTTTTTATCTCGGATATTGCTCACTATTACATTGATTTTAATTTTGTTTTCGCGGAGCCATAATTTTTTTTTTCTAAAATAAAAGTAGCCTAAGTTATACTTTATGACATCAGCTATCTGCCAGTTAAAGTCATGTCACGTTTCAGAGATTAGGCGAAACAGACAGACAAACATTTAAAAAATTGACTTTTTGATACAATTACCGTATATACTTTTAAATGTATTTATTTAAAAGCTGTTAATGTGCAACTTATGCCAAAGCCGTCGTAAATCGATTCAAAATGCCACTTGTAATCATTTGAATTCATTTTCGTTAGTCACTTACAACGTTATGTACTGATATACTTAGGAATTTGTTTTCTTGTACCATAACCCTTTCCACTCTTTTTAAGTATATTCAGTCCAAATTTGAAGTCAATCCGTCCAGTGGTACTTCTTTACGGCATTTTGAAAATAGATCTTTAATTATATCACCTGGTATATTTTAACTTGTGCAATACATGAGTTTAATTCAGCATAGATTGGAATATAAAAACACACACAGTCAATGGTCTATATTCCAATCCAAACACTGTAGATAAATGCAGATCTTACCCAAAGAACAACAAGTCAACAAATTCAATTTCTGTAAACTCATAAAATAAACTTAAAATAAACAGCAATAAACTTATAAAGCAAAAATTTATTTCTGTTTTACTACCCTAATTTTAACGTTGGTTTTAAAGCTCTGAAAACGTGCCATAAAAAAGAAAATCTTTTATAGTCGTTTCGTAACATTTTACGAGAATCTGAAATTTCTTTATAAAAATCTGAGTCTCAAAAGTAACTAACCAGAGTTACGAAAGTAAATTCATCAAGGCAATGTATTGATCAATAAAAGAATTATTTTCAAGAACATTTTCAATTCTCAGATATCCTCAAATGATCCCTTCTAGTATTTCATCATTTCTAGGTTGTCTCATAAAATTTTATATCGATGTGCAAATATTGATTTTTGTATATCCGATGGAACCTAACGGGATGATCAAATTTTATGGAACTGGAGACTTTCATTGCGCTAGTAAATACTATACGATAATTCATCTTGATAAAAGGAAATGTTCTTTTCTTTTTTTTATTTTTGTTTGCTAACAGTGAACGAAGGGGTAAAAAAAACATATTCTGCAAGATGTTTAGATGCTTGATTTAAGCTGTCAGCTGATTTTTCTTGCTCCATGAAGCAATATACTTTATTTTGAATGTAAAATATAACAATATATAAAACAGCACTTTTAGCATGTAGTATAACAAAAGCCATTTAACTAACAATTTCCTTTTATATGCATCTATTTGACTCAATTAGATAAATAATGATATAGGACAGGGATGGCGAACCTTTATGCATCTACGTGCCTATTTTTCTAAAGAAGTGTTTAATGAGGTACAGACGAGCCACCAAATAATTTTGACTTGTGATTATTGGGAAATTAATAAATCTAATTACTAAGAACAGAAAATTCTTTATTTACTACGTAAAAATTCCTTTTGCACTGTATAATTATAAATGTTTTAATTATACGTGTAATTCAAATTAACGTAACATTAGTGTGATTTCTGTTGTTGCAGATTGTGTGTAGGTGGATGACAAATAACTAATATTAGGATTGTAAGAAATTACTTTTAGTATAATGCATGCTCAATAGGAGTCATCTGCCAATCGGTTTTTAAGCAATTAATTATTTTTGATGTGGTTCACTTTTTAACAAGTGGATTTGTGATGTGTTTCGAAATGCCATTTTACAGACGATGTTCTGCATACCACTATTCCAGAAGATAAAACACGCATCTTTTTGTCGCCTTTACTAATATTACTGTCACCATATTTTTAGCTTCACCAAATTTGAAATTCTCTGTAACACTTACTATCTTGCCCTTTTTATTTTTTTTCGCTGAACTAGCTATGTTAAATAACACTTAAAAATCATAAATGTAATACAAATAAACTTTAAAACACAGTTGTGTCAATGAAATCGGCTATGATATGCATAGACAAACTTTTCAATTGTAGTCCACGACATAACTAAGGCAAGACAATAACAAACGAGTGTGCTCACCGCCGCCCCATGACCGATCACTCGCATTTGTTCGAAATACTTCATAGTGAACTTGGTTATTTTGAAATAAAATGCAAACTATTTTGATCGCTGGCGTGCCCAAAATATTGTGTCGCGTGCCATGAATGGCACGCATGCCAATGGTTCGCCATCCCTGATATAGGATTATTAAATGGGCTACTTTTAACCAATCTTTAAATTATGATTGCCGTAAAATCAGGCGTATAACGCGCACTTTTAACACAAAAAATAAGAGCGAAATTTACGGGTGCGCGTAATACGTCGAGTATGAAAATGAGAGCTTTAAGAATAAAAAGATATAAGCATAAAAAAATTAGACTTCTGTATATAGATAGAAATACTATTTATTTAACAGAAATGTGACATTTCTTATAAACTTAAAAGTGTTGTAGTTCAAGAGGTACACTACTTTTTTCTAAAGCTTGGAATAACACCTCGAGTAAGTGACTTCAAAACATATGAGTATTGCATACGTATGTTTCAGGTTTTTTCATAAAAAAGGAGATGAGCGTTATACGACGAATATACCAAAAAAAACTAAAATTTGCAGCTTGAAAGTATAGGTGTGTTATACGGCGGTGCGCGATATACGCCGGATTCTACGGTACTTATTTCAGGAACAGGCAATTATTTTGGTACAAGGACCATATTGTGGAAGCGGAAGGTTGCTCTTATTTTAAAATTATTGCATTTGAATGTACCCTATCACATTCTTCTTCGATTATTTTGAAATCAGGAATGAGATCCCATGTTGCAATGCTCATCACAATCTGCAAGTTAATGTCACAGCCAACTTGCATCTATATTTACTCTTGTTGATTTTCAAGCCAGAAAGACTTTGCTCAACTAAATATAAAGATTATCATATGTCGACCCAAATATAGAGAAATCAGCGTTTGGTTATTTCACTGTTTTGGCGGGCCGTTACTTGACCAGCCCTGGCTTAATTGATGGAAATGATAAACGGTGTGATATACAACAATTAGGCAGGTTACCTGGTCCTGCAAAGTTACGTATCAAATCTTATAAAGATTTGAATTCCAATTAATTTTTTTATGGACAGAAGTCCCAAATACTCTTTACAAGTTTTCTTTATTCTTGAGTTTTAGAGAAGCGCATCCTTGATCACGACTAAAAACTAAATGTCTTTCTTAAATGGCGGCTTATGAATTTGTACCCCTTTTCTGCTGACATTTTAGATGTTTAGTAACTTTATAATAATAATGCACATTATAAGGTGATGAGATGTTCCTTAAAGTCACACTTAGAAATATCGTGAGGAATGTTGACTACAAACTTCCTATTTCAGAACCAGGACCAAGTGACGAAGAGGACAATTGAACTAGCATTATGTTATGGCCTATCTCACGGGGTGTTCCATTTAAAACTCAAGTTTTTTCTTTGATGTTATAAAAAATTCTAATTGCCACCAGCTGGATTTAAGTGCACTAAAGTAGAGCTAAATATAGTTGTATAAGAGAAATCGCTGATATTTCGACAATATTAGTTTTGATGAAAGGATCGCAAACATATACTGATCCGAAATAAAGCTGATGCATCTGGAGTAAGCTCCAGCTGGCCTGCATTTGTTCTATTTCTAATTCTTTGTTATTAAACCGTGAATGTTTTCTTTAACTCTGCATTAATATACAGAGTGTTCATCTTTCAACGGTTACAAACTTTCCGGACAGAGATAGAGTATACCTAGACGATTAGAAATAACATAGCAATGCATGGTTGGAAACGCTTTTCTTGGCACTATAGTGACGACGCAAAAACAAGAAACACAAAACACGAATAAAAGAAAAGATATTTATTATTCTTAGTACAGCAAAATTCCAGGAAGTCTTTGATTGGTGTACGCGATAGACGACAAACGTAAGCAGAAGCATCAGATGATGGTACATGTGTGTGCGTGGTTTTTCTTACCACGCTCGCTATATGAAGCTTCATTTCGCTTGCCGACGGAGTAGAAGTGGATGAAACGTAACACGATATCTGAGAGCGTTTATATTCATCTGGCATACGATCCATTACAGCAGTGCTTCTCAAAATTGCAAAACTCGCGACCCAATTTTCAATCATTATTTTAATCGCCCCCCATACAATAACAATGTACTGAATTCAATAATACTATACTTTGACGCTAAAACTACGATACGACTTTAACCTCTTAAGCCCCCTGTGTATATAAACGTCTCTTTAAGCCAAAGCCTTTATTTCTCCAGACGTATAAATACGTCTTTCCGAAGTACGATTTTTTCTGTGCACTGCTATCCGTAAAATTATTCCAAGACTTTGGAATGTGCAATAAAATGACCTTGACAATGTTTGCGAAGGATTTACTTATTCCAAATTATTTTTTTTTTGCTCCTTTATTCCTCCCCCCTCCTCCAATACATCACATACGCGTGCCTAAGTGGAAAACGGTTGGCATTGGGAAACGAATCACGAAACTTTTAATCGACAGTCAAGGTTTAACCCTCCAATTGGACAGAACGGATTTTTCCGCCCTACTAGAGAGGCTTCGAAAATGGACTGCACAGATTTTTCTGCCTTCAAGTAACGTTTTCAAAATCGGATTAGCCGCATTTTTCTGAAATCCTTTCCCCCTTTTAAGGTTTAACATCTTGAAAGATAATGAGGGACAGAGGAAGCAACACAGCAGGAGTTTTATGGCTCGCAGGGAACCCCGTGTTTTGACCTCCAATCGTAAAAAATCGGGGAGAAATTTCTTTACAACCCAAGAAGTGCTTCTTTCCTAGCTTGTATTTTAAAAGTTTCCAAAAGGCCCAACGCATAAGTAAAATATGTTACAATTCCATTTTGGTTTCATACTAATTTCAAACTGTAACAAGTTGGGGCGTGTCAGGGCAATCTGCTATTTTATATAGTTAGACAAATTATCTTTTTTTAAGTATATTCTCTTTCGCTTCATTTTTCTTATTCAAAGCTTTCAGTTTTTGAAACATGATTATTTTATTATAAGATACCGAAAAAATTAATAAAACATCAAACTCTTTAAAATTTGGAACCTTTTCAATTTTCCAACCACTAAAAATGAATAAATTTAAACTTCATCAAATCATTTGAAACATTTTCTTACACTTTGATAAAAATAAAAACGAAAAAACTAATTAAGATTTATTAGGTTTTTTTTTTTTGATTTAAAAAGCCTAAGTGTTCAGGTAAGTTTAAGTACAGTGCCTGGTTATATATTGTTAAAATACACCGAATTATATTTGAATTTTAAGTGCTTGAACTTCAGTTTACATCAAAGACAACATGAATGAAGATTTTCACACATTTTTTTTATAACTGGAATGTTTGAATAAATGGTAATCAAAAATATACGGAAACATTTACAGTAGACATTTATATGCATATAAATAAACATAAAAATCAATTTTAACATCGAGCTATTGAAAAACATTCGAATTATATATTGTTCAAAAATATCTATTTATACAAAATACCTCAACATTTATCTTTTTAAAGGCTAACTGAATAAGTAATTAAAATCTGATATGTTTTGAAATCTCGACCTTATAAAGCTAGAAATTTTATGTTAGAAATTCCATTTGAAATTTCGAAAAAAAAAGGCATCGCGCAGTTAAAAATTATTTACCATAAGTTTTAACAATTGTTTGAGTATAATAAAAATTTCAAATTTTTTATTATATAGCTTCTTTGGTATCTTTCAATATATTTCGGCCGCGGTAGCCGAGTGGTATAGGTATCGGAACGTGGCTTGCTTTGTCACGAGTTCGAGCCCAGTACCACTAAAGACCCGCCGTGTAGGGCAGCGATGCACGTTAAATCTGTCGAGAGCTGAAACGTCCTCCCGTTGGTGTGGTGGGGTAGTTAGGAGAGGGGGTGCCAGCTCAGGTGTCGTCCACGTCACTTGACCATGGTTCAAAATGTGGTCCGTCGCCAAAAGCCCTCGTGTAGCTGAACAGTGACGTTAATATTCAATCATTCATTTAATATATTTCGAAGATTTCATACAATTCGGTTGAAAACCGCATGCTAAGAGCAAAAAATATACTAAAAAATTGATGAATATACAATTACAATAAATTCTTACATATAGAAGCAAAACTGAGAAGCTAAAGCGTAGGAATAAAAATTTTGAGTATATCTGAAGTAGTTTTCGAAATATTTGTTTTAAAGTTTAGAAATTTTGTGTGCGTTATGTTATACTTGATATCAATTAAATGGTTAAAATAATGTGTGTGTGTGTGTGTGTGTGTTAATATTAGTCATGTAATCGTTTGATGACACATTCATATACTAATAAAATTATCATGGTCATTGATGCGAATGTCAAGAATTTTATGTAATTTTAAATTCAGACATTAAGATATTGATGTAGAAAATATAAAACGACCATCTAAAATACATGACAAATGCAGTCTGCTATAAAATGATCTTGACAAACAAAATCCGGCATTTTCACTTACTATGGCAGAGCCGGCTTAGTCAGGGGCGATCTGGAAAAACAGAGAGAGAACCGCGGTTTTGATGGATGCCGCTCTAGCTTTTAAAGCTCCCAGGAAAAATTATATATATATATATATATATATATATATAAATTACAAATGCAAAAATAAATCTTGTAATTTTCCATACATTTTTATAACAACGAATTGTGGAATTGGCTTCCAATACATTGTTGTGTTTGACAATATCTAAGGTAACCAACCCTACTTTAGATAGATTTGTACTACTTTTTCGTAACCGTATTCCTTTTAAAATTAATTCGTGCAGCCGAAATACACCTTTTGTACCCTTAAAAATTTATGTTAACTATAGCGGTTAATTTTAATTTATGCAACTTGTGAAATGTTCATAATTACCCATTTCCGTCTAAACAATTTACATGAAAAAAAAAGTTTGGACTCCTTCATTCATTAGGGATTTATATAAGATTCTAACATTAAATTTTATTTTTCACCGAATAGGATTGAGTGAAAGTGTATAGTGCTTCCACACCACAGGTCTGGGGTTCTATTAACGGGCTGCGCAAGGTCGACTCTGCCTTTCATCCACGCTACATTGGGTCGATAAATGAGTACCAAGCTTGCTTCGGGTCTTAAACACTGAAGGTCTCTCTTCAGACAGACCACCAAATCGGGACATCTATTACATGTTTTTAGCTCCTCTAAAAGCTTTTAGGATTTTACAACTGATCTTACAAACCATATACGTTTTATAGTAGTATATTTAAAAATGATAAGGACATTTTTACGACTGTGTGAGCTGTTATGCCTCGTTTATAAATATAAAAAATTGCATTCAGCTACAGTTTTTAAAATGTACAGAAATATGTGGAGCAACAGGATACTTACATATGAATATTTTTGACTGCAGTAAGATATATTTATATTTCAGTTTCTTTACAATTTGAATAGAAGTTGTAAGCCATTTTGCAAATAGTTTGATATTGAGTATAAGCCCATAGGCTGTTTAATATTGTAAAGTGTTTTACTTTGATACCAGCACACATTAAAATAAGGCTCATTTGCAGTTATATGATCAGCTTCAGTGATATTTAAATTTTCAAAAATAGTCTACACGTACGAAAACATTCTTTCACAACCGCACACCACATCTCATACTATATCTTCCCCTACAGCAGGAAATATTTGTGTATACTGAAAATTTAATACAGGATACATTTCCAAGTGTTAAATTTGTTTTTTAAAATTTGGTATGAATACATTGTGGAACTGTCGGTTAACTTCACTGAACAAAATTGTTTTAAGTGTACTGTTTTGAAAGACAAGATTAATTAGGAGAACTTTTCTCACAATAGAATTTGTAATGACTGAATTGTGTGAAAATGTAGTTATCGATGTGTGACATTTTTTTCCTTGTAATAAAAGAAACAGAAAGATAAGAAATTTAACTTTGAGTGAAAATGGTTAGAAGTAGTGTCATGCACATTTGAAGAAGTATATCCCCCATTAAAATTAAAAGTTATTGACTTAATGTGTGTTATGTCCATCACAAATGCCGATGTAGAAAAGGAATTTTTTATTTAATACAAGAAGTTCGAAAAAGAGAACACTAGGAAGGAAAATTTAAATTTTTTCCGAAAAATATTCAGTTAACATAAAAATATCTTTTATATGATTTTAATTAAAATAAATTAAAAGTATTGAAATCCTTTTTGCGCTATTTTAAATTAAAAATATAACTGAATAGAGAAAGAACGGTTTTATTTCATAAATATAATCATTGTATGTAATATTTATTGTGTTATTGTTTAAAAATGAGATAGGGCCTTTGCTCTTTTACCTCATTACTTTTTTAAAAAACAGGAAAGTGAGCGCGTTTTCTTACTCTCATATTCAAAAATGAATACAGGATGCTTTTTCCTGGTTCAAATCGCAATACCAAATATATATATATATATATATATATATATATATATATATATATATATTAATTTTTAAAAAATGACAGAAAAATAAATTTTCTTTGAAGAAAATATAATTATTTTTCAACTTCTAACATACTATTTATTTCATTTTTTCCTCTTTTTTTTTACCTTTCATTTCGTTTTTAATTTTACTGTGACTGAACATATAGGAGAAAGAAACACCGTATCTTTTTCAAAGAGGATTGATCAAGAGAGGATATCTACGCTTTCAAAGAAGATTGCCCAAGGCAACTTAACAGCTAGCTGTAAACGATTGATCTCTTGGTTCTTACTTTTCAAAGCGACCGAACTGGGTCGTAAAATTTTCCCCGTTCGACCTCCCAAGTTCTAAAAGGGGGAAAGAAAAAAGTCTGTTGCATTTTTGAAGGGAATCGCAAAATAAGAGTTAAACGCTTTCGGAATAACTTTTCAGGAGGAAGGTATCCAGTTAGAGGGTTAATTATAAGCCGCACAAAAATTATCAAGATAAGTGCTAATTTTTGTTATAAATTATATATATGACAAACCCATGGGGGGTCACTGGTAATTAGTAAACTTGTTTTTAACTTAGAATGTTTAATTAATTATAAAATACATTGTGTAGCTCTGATATATTTTTAAGTGTAATACATCAGTGTAAATGTGTATTTTATTTTTTATTCTGTTAGAATGTATTTTGTTTGTTTACTTTCAGAAAATTAATAATTTTTTTAAATAATCTTTTGTTCTCGACTTTCCAATAGGCTCGCGCTCCCCTTGTAGAGTTCTCACGCTCCCCTCAAGGGGGTGCGCCCCACAGTTTGAGAAACACTGCATTACAGCATTGACGTGCGTTTCCACCATGCAGCGCATGGCCGAGGAGGGTGTTCCAATGCATTGATACGCTGGATCGCCGTACCTCACTTGTCTTCATTACTCTTTATGGAGATATGTAAAGTTACTCGTGTACGAAACTCTTGTTAACAGCACTAAGGACCTTGTTGCACGCATCGTTGCAGCTGCTGAGGAAGTCTGGGACACTCCCGGTATTTTCGTCAACGTTCGATCTTCAATGCGCCGGAGATGGGAGGCCTGTATGGTAGTCAGGAATTGTAACTTTGAATACTTTAATGATGATCACCGTCTCTTTAATGTTCTTTTTTCTTAGTTTTTCGCCATACTAAAGATAATAAACATGTTTTCTCCTGGTATTCTGTCTTTCGTGTGTTTTGTGTCGTCACTACCACCCTAGGAATCCGTTTCCGACCATGCATTTCTATGTGATTTCCCATCGTCTGAGTGTATTTTATCTGTCCTGAAAGTTTGTACGCGTTAAACAGATGCACCATGTATAACTATAATTTGATCCAAGTTTATTAATATATTGTACTATTAATATACTGTAATCCTGCTCACCGCTGGTACACAACTAACAGTCCTGGCCTATATATACAGTGCAGGAGTTCCAGGGCTCATCAAACGGCCTCGGCGCGCTTTAGAAGCGGTCACCCGCGTAGTATGACTTTTGTGCAGGGGGTGAAGTCTCTCTACCTGTCCCTACGCTCTCCTTGCTTCTACCGCTCATCTTCTGGACTGCTGGGGCATTTCCCTGCGACAGTTGCATGAAGAGCAAGACCTGGTACGTGACACTATTACGCGGAAAGGTCAAATGGACTTGGTGTAGGCTTTCCTGCTCCAAAGGGATTGGAAACAACAACAACAAATGCCATCGCCAGCAGCCTTCGTGTTGTTTCTGACACTGACATTAATAGAGATAATTAATCATTCAGTGTACGCTTAATCTCAGTTGCATCATTAAGTAAGAAAAAAATGCTAGTAATTAGTAGAAGATAATTATTATAGTAATATAAATCTATCCAATGTTTTTATATTAACCATACAATGGCACCCCCCTCCCCAAAGCCCTTGATTTTTTTTCCGATTGATTGTAATTCTAAGTACATAATACGTAAAATTTAATTAAGTATTTGTTATTAATGATTAATTTTATTAATTAATGCTAATATTTATTCAATAATTAGTTTTTTACTGTGTTTTGTTCCCGAAAATCGACAAAATCAAAAGAAGCATGATACAAGAATGGTGAACCTTCGACCCCGGACCGCCCCTCTTGAAAAATTCCTGTGTGCGCCACTGTAACCATAGTATTATAACTGAAACTGTAATATTAATTTGTGTGGTCCAACTACTTTATTGATTATTTACGTATAAATGAATATTTTAGTATGCTTTCATTGTTTGCCGCATTGTGAAACTGATAAGGAAATGCCTATCTAAAATAATTTTGCAATGGAGATAATCTTTCGAATATGTGCATCAGAAATCTCACTATCATTTCGATATTTTACGACTTTTACATAAATATCCTGCTTACATGACATTACTACTATTTTATTCATTTCTACCTAGTGTACTCGTTCTTCGCGCGGGAGAATTGAACAAAAATAACAATCGAGACTGTAGGACAAAAAATATTATGTGGTCAATTTTTAATAGTATTAAATGCAGCGATAAATAACTATAATTATAGTTAAAATAACATACAATCTTTGAAGAAAAATGTATAAAATATGCAATCTCGCATTCTGAGATAGGCGCGACATCACATGATGTCATATTGCCAGAGCTATAGCAAATCGCTTGAAAGTTTTATTTATAAAAATCTAAAACAAATTTTGAGAAAAAAAATATCTTGTATAAATTATATATACTACATATTTTAATTCTCTAATTCGCGCAGAATATTTAAATTGCTAAAATATAAATTAATCATTTTAACATAAAAAAATTTTCTGGCTCTAAATTTTCAGGCTAGAAAAATCTAATTACTTGGGAAAGGGAGATAAATATCCCTTAGATTATACAATGAATAATTTATAAATTTTAGCAGTGTTATTGATATATAATTAATAATGAATTCCAGAAATGTATTTTTTAACTCAGGCATATCCGGCCTACAGACCAAGGACGGCTATGAATGCGACCTAACAAAAAATAATTAGCCTTCAAATCTTAAAAATTATATATAAAAATATGAAATTCTTACAAATTACTCCAGCTGCGACAGAAGAAAAAGATCTGATTTTGCGTGTTTGAGTCAATCAGAAAAATAAAGCAGCGAATACTGATAATATTTTTGGTTACCTAACTTCAGGAACTAACTTTTGTTATATAGCAGACATGTGTCTGCTGCTTTTGCTTTCTGATAAATCTGCTTTTAGGCAAACTATTTTTACATAATTCGAAAATGACACCACTGAGAAAAAATCATTGGGGAGTACTTTATAATATCCATATTGAAACCATGTGTTTTCGCGCGTGCGCGTATAACAAACTTATTTAATTCCTACTATTAGTTCCCTCTCTCCCTATATATACAGTGGACCACAAAAATGTTCGTACACTTGTAATTTCCAATAAAATTTAATGTTTCCGACTAGTAAAAATTAATATATCGGAATTGTAATTTTTTTATGATATTTGCAGCTTGTTCCTAATGGAATCACGTAATCAGTTTTTTAAGAATATTATAACTATTAGTTTTAAAAATTAATAATCAAAAAGCTACGAAAAAATTACGTCACAAAAGTCTTCGTACATTTAATAAAAATCTTATCATAGCTTTAAATATGGTATTTATTTCTTAATTTAGTACTTAGTAGGTATTTTGTAGTGTCCACAACAACTTTTTAACGTCTTGGTATAGATTTAATCTGTTTTTTGTAAATTCTGCATCGATTTTCCTCCTTGCTTTTGTGATTATTGTTAGTACTTCCCATTATGAGTTTATGTGTCATGTTTTCTTTTTTTAAAATCAAATTATCACCAAATATGTTCTACTGGGCTAAATAAAGTGATTGAGAGGTGTTTTCAGAATTTGGGACAGTTATAGAAGGACCAGCTGCGTATATTGAGATCAGTGAGCTTGGCGTCAGTATCCTGTTAAAAAATGAAATCATCTCCAATATCCAAATTTCACGCGGATAATTTAAAATTTTTTCTTTAAAATATTTAAATAGAGCTCATGCTTCATAATACCATCAAAAATTAACAAATTACCTAATTCTGAAGCCAATCTACACCCCCACGCAGGAATACTTCTAACTAAATGAACTTTTTTTAACAAGATAGTGACACCAAGCTCGCTGCTCTCTTTGTACGCCGTCGGTTCCTCTATAACTGTCTTCAAATTCAGAAAACACCTCTCAACACTTTATTTAGCCCAGTAGAACATATATTAGGTGAGAAAATTTGATTTTTAAAAAAAGAAAACATGACATATAAACGCTTGAGAAGTAAAAACAAAATAAATTTAGAAGCATGGAGGAAAATCGATGCAGAAATTACAAAAAAATTACTAAATCTACACCAAGACATTTAAAAGTGGTTGTGGAAACTAAAAGATATCCTACTAAGTACCAAATTAAGAAAGAAATACAATATTTAAAGCTATATTGAGATTTTTATTCAGTGTACAAAGACTTTGAGGCGTAATTTTTAGTTGCTTTTTGATTATTAACTTTTAAAAATAATAGTTATACTATTTTTAAAAAATTAATTATGTCATTTCTTTAAGAATGAGTTGCAGATATCATAAAAAAATTACAATTCCTATGTATTAATTTTTAAATTTTATTGGAAATTAGAAGTGTACGAACACTTTTCTGGTCCACTGTATATATATCTTATTCAAATTTTCAGTCATCAATAAAATGCTCTCTATTCATTCATTCAAGTTCAAATACATTTTTTGAAACTTGTATTGGGGGACACTCGATGTTAATACAGATTTTCAAATATTAATTCATTAATTAAATTTAAAAAGTAAATGAATAGTAACAAAATCATTAGTCTAACAGCATATATAGAAAGAAAAGATGTTCGTTGCGTACCTGTAGCGCAATGGAAAGCGCGTTGGACTTCTAATCCACATACCATAGTTTCGAATCCCAGCTGGGATGGCCTAATTTCTGAGAATGCGATTTCTTTTATTACAATACTATTTTATTATAATAATTAAATTTAATTAATGAATAAATAGCAACAAACAAACAAAAAATAGCTCAACACCATATATGGAAAGGAAAATGGAAAATTGCAAGGAAAATGGCTTTCTATTTTGTCTCTTAATATTATGATTCTGTCATTTGAATTAACATATTTTTTGTAACTATTTAATAAAAAGGGACTAAAATAAATTTTTTTCTTGTTGACCTAAGTATAAATTGACTTAAAAAACGTTTTTTTTTCTTGAAGGGATAACTTCTTTATGTGCGTTTTGCTGGAGAGTGAACTTGAATGATGCGTTTTAAAAAGCCAAGCATTGTTACGCTCGGATTGTAACGCTCGTAACAATACTGCTGAATGGAACAGTACTACTGTATCATTTGGGTTTAATGGGTCATGTATCGGAGAAATTTGTGCAGCGAAATGTAGAGCAGAAAATGGACAAAAAATTCTAATGGTTACTATTTATATTTCACCAAATCAAAGTGTAGAGAAAAGTATCGAAATCATTCATAAAAATTTAGTTGCCTACACTGAAGCCGGATCAACTTTTCTGAACAAATTGCCAATTATTTTAAGTGGGAATTTTAATGTAGAATTTTCAAAAGACAAATCAAAGCCTTTAGTAATTTTTTTTAAAATCAAAACTCAATTTAATCATGTCAAATGATTCAAATGAAAGCACGACAAAGGACAGAACAACGCTTGATGGAGTTTTTCTTAAATATTTAAATAATTTTGAATATAAAGTATTTATAACCTATTTCAGCTACCATAAACCTATTGTTTCCTTCTTAGAAAACCATTAATTCACAAATATGATTGAATATTTCACAAAAAATATTTCTTTATGAGTACTGACATATTTCTGTGAATAAATAATTTTATATGACAATACTAATATCCCTTTTTTTTTTTTTTTTTTTTTTTTTTACTCACCTAACTAATCCCTGAAATAACATTGCAAAATTTGAAGTTATCACTTCTATCGTGGGTCATAAGCGCACACACTCTTTTTTATTTCATCATACGAAGGTCTGGAAATATTTTTAATATACGGAGAGAAAGTTTCGCTAAATTGTGAATGCTATTTGGAGGTTATTTTAGGAAGAAAGTCGTAAAATGTTCTTGGTTCTAGGGAAAATCTCACAAAATAGGGTTTTTTAAAATTTAGGTCCGACTGTATTGTAGACCTACTTTTAGTTCACCATACCTACGCCATTAGTTGGACCTCAATACCTTGAAAAAATTAGAAATAGCCCGTGCCCTGGAAAAGTCTGTCCACTCCTGCTCTTTAATGATAGAGGAAATTACAGATATAATGTACTCATTCAGGTGAAGTGGTAGTTTTTAACTAAAGAAATGGCTTCTTAAGTTTTATTAAAAGACACAATCACTGAATCAAGAGATTTGGATACGCTTAAAAGAAACAGTGTGAACTGTATTACTTTATTACTTTTATTACTATAAAGAAATTTTCTTTTTCAATTGTTATCAAATACATCTGTAATATTTACTGATATTGATTCAGTGATATAGATAGTGGTGGATAAAACTAAGGGCTGGTGTTATTTTCATTTATTAAGTTTGAAATAGAGCTCAGCAACGTATGAAAATTTCGATGAATGAGGTTATATATTCTGTTTTGTTGTGAAATTAAGAGTAGCCTAGTAGTCATCGTAGTGAACCCGTGGCCAACCTGTCTTGAGTTCGAGCCCTAGTGTCATTGAAACCGCGCCGTAGAGAAGGCCTGATGCACGTTAAATCTCTCGTGGCTCAAAATCCTCACAGTGACGTGGTATGGAAGCCTGCAGAATGAGCTGTCATTTTAGATGCCACTTAACTGTGGTTCAAAACTACGACGACAGTCACCAGTAGCCCTCTTATTGCTTTATGGAGTGATGTCAATAAACGCTCACTCACTCGTGAAATTAGTATTAGTATTTCTGCTTGTCTCGATCACATGCGATGGCAGATGTAAGAGATTGATGGTGATCCCCACGAAATATATCTTATATGACGGTAAGTTCTCGTTAAAAATAGAAATGAAAGGAGTGGAATGTTAAAATGTTGAATTTTTGGATATTTCTTCCAGGTTGTTGTTGTTATTGTCGAGTGCAGGGGTTTTAATAAAAAAACAACAAAAGGATATAGTCATATATTGCCAAAGGCGTGAATCACTGCCGTGGCAATATCCATGGCACGATCCGAGTAAAGAATGTCCATGCTACAGTCATTGTTTATTTTAAAAAGGGCACCAACAGTGGAAGGACAGCTAAAAAGGTGATTGGGATCCAGTTGCGTGCCTGGGATGACGTATGAATTTGAACCATCAGGCAGAATCTTCATGCCCTTAAAATGCTTTGTCTCAGTCTAGTTATTGTTGACGTAATTTTTTTTTCACGGCTATAATTTAATTATGGCAGCGATAATTTTTTTCTTGAGTTTGAGCAGAGCTTTTGTTTTGCGTTAGCATCAAAGATCGTAATTTATGAAGTTAGAGGCTCAAGTGTTCTGGGTTCATTGGCAAGGAAATCGGCCATCTCGTTTCCTTTGGTGTCAATATGGGCAGGAATCCACTGGAAGGTACATGATTTGCCCAATGCACCAATAGAGAATAGAAGTGAGTGAATTTCTTCCAGGTATCATTTAAATCAGAGGATCTTAAACTAATAATCGCCATGCCCCCTTTATGTATCAACCTGACATCGCGGACCTCCAAGATTTTGAATACCTCTCTCTGACACCCAACACATTGCTGAGTTACTTAAAGACAATCGTTACCGTATTGGCACACTATGAATCCAGTTTTTATCGTTTTGCATACAAAAAAAAGAAAGAAAAGAAAAACCCTGATTTAATATTCTTGATCGAAATATAGGAGGTTCCAGTAGAGATTTCTCATTAGTAGCAAACAATTTAGTTATCTATATGGTAGATATACAGTCGAACCCCTCTGTATCACGAATTTTTCTATATAGCGAACTTTTCCTGGAACCTTGAACATTTCACGATTTTCTTCGCAAAATAACCTCTCTTTAGCGAAGTGCATTTTCTTTACAATGAACTTTTTCTCTTGTGATTCAGTTTTTGTTCTCACTTTTTTTAAAGTATTTCTGAAAAAAATTTCAAGTTATGCTTTCTTTAACATATTTTATGGTGGTCATAAATCTTGAACTGGCTTTATTAGATCCTAACTCGCATAGAGCAATAGAGTTCTGGACCTTTCATCCAAGAAATGCAACCTTTAACCCCCATTGTCCAATTCACTAAAAACATCTTTGGTTATCCTCTTTCACCCTCAGTAGAGATGTCCCGTGCCCCCGCATTCTAATTATAAAATAATGTATGCTTAATTTTACTTGTATGCTTTAAATTATAACATGTCCTTAAAATTCATTAATTTTAGCATAAAATTATTTTCTCAATATTGAAAATACAGTGAATTCTTCGATATTCTTTTTTCTTGTTTTCCTTGTAGTTATCCTTTCTTTTTTTCTTTTTTGATGGGTAAGATTTATAAAATAAACATATATTAATTTTAAAAAAGTGTGAATAATTAGTTTTTTTATAATAAATAGTGTTTATGAATTTAAAATTTGTTTGATGTGGTTTATAAAGTATATTAAAAGATGAATCTCTATATAACGAATTTTCCATGTAACGAACTTTTTTTCTGGGATTTAGCGACTTCGTTATATAGGGGTCCGACTGTATTTCAATTTTTCCATGAGTCCTTTCGGAATCTGTACAAGAGAAAAATCTTATTATTAAATACGAGACCTTCGCGGACCCCCTAGAAAGTCGCTGTGGACCCTAGCTGTCCACAGACCACAGTTTAAGAACCACTGATTCAGAGGATTTCACTCATGGAAAAGTAATCGGAAATTTATGGAAATGCTCCAGATGATAAATGTTGTCCATGAACTTGATATCTCTCGCATTACCGTTTTTAGAGTGTGAGCAGCGTTAAATCGAGGAACACAAAGGATAGATTGTCTGAACAGTGCAACAATATTCAAAAAATCAGTATATTCTTATTTTAGAACGAAGCAACAGATACAGCACGGTTGGTCAACTGGCAAATCATTTCGTTGCTGCTACAGGAACTCATATATTCCTGAAAACAGCCTCAAGATAGCTTCAACAAGTAATTTTAAAAAAAAATTAAAATCAATTCCTACTTAGATCAACAAAGAAAAATTTTATTTTAGCTACTTTTTATTAAATAGTTACAATTAATATAAATATGCATATACATATGACAGAATCACAACATTAGGGGTAATTAATTTTTATTAATTATCATTAAAGTATCGTATTGCCATCCAAAACAATCGTGTATATAAAATTGCCGTTCAACTGAATGCTTTAATACGTGAGAAAAAAACCTTTTCAGGTTTTGACCCAATTCGCCAAAAATGATTCCAATGTGGCTGTATTTCTAATTCTTTAAATAATTAGTTTTAATCAATTAATTTTTATTAATTATAATTAAATTATTGTATATTGCTATCTAAAATAATCATAATATAAAATTTCCGCTGAATTGAGCGCTTTAAAATGTACTTTATTAACGATTGAAAATTCCACCAAGATAAATAAATATATAGAAAGTGTGAGCTAATAGTAGGAAATGAAAAAATATTGACTATACGATTGAAGATCTATTGTGTGTTTCCGGCACTCTAAACGTCTCCATATCTATCGATTGGAATGGTGTCGCTAGCATTTCAATTGTACTGATGACGACTAGTCATCCGAGCTTTTCACAGATTAAAGTAGATTCAATCCATCGTATAATTGTAAGCATAATATAATATGGCGTGAATTTGACAATGCTTAGTATCACGGAAATAGACTGGAAAAAGATTTCTATGTGATTTGTAAAGGGAGAGAATCCATTTGTGGGCAACTATGGTCTATGTATATACAGACTTCTCTATACTTGACAAAATTTCTTAACTAACCTACAGTCCATTGGTGGCATTCTACATCCCTATGCTCGACTATTCCGTAGATCTGCCGTTAAAAATTTTCATTTTAACCCCCTACCTGGGGAAACCATCTGTTCATCTACTCGACCTATTTGTGGAAGGTAATGATTGATGACCCAAGCTAGCCATAATAAAACCAATTTATTATTATCAATTATAATAATCAAAGACAGTCTTACTCTAGGAAGGAAATCAGTGATATATCGTAACCCTAAATCTTATGTGAATAAGCACCTGGAATCCTAACCGCTTAACTTTAAGCAAAGTTATCCTATGAATCTCAATCTTCCTTAATTTCTCTGACTCGCTAAAACCCGTTCTATAATTATGCTCCTAAGTTCAAATCCTTACCATAAGCTCACGGCGTTCGGCATCTCAGCTTCCCCTTTCCTCCTTCTTCTTTTCTTCCCTCTACACGATTACTAAACCTCCACTATAAATCTACTAACTAATATGCATATCAAGGTTTCTTCTTGAGAGGGTTGGCTGTGAAATAACTCAATTGATGGCCCCAAAGATTCCTCAAAAGGATTCCCCGAGAGTTGAAAGACTCGTAAAGCCCCGTCACAAACTAGACATTGCACACAGGCTGTAAAAAGTTGCCTTGAAACCGAAGATATTCCTTACATAACCTGGTTAGCTAGCTCTCCGGACTTTAATCCCAATGAAACTGTACGGAATAATTTAATGAGACGTATTAATTCTAGATAATTTCCTCTCGTCAATGAGGAAACCTTCATACGTGCTGTGAGAAAAGAACACACACGACTTTACCTTAATAGGTCTTGTGTCCTGTTGCTTTTCGTATGCTACGTTATGTTGAAAGTTGCCATATATTCCATAGTGACTGGATGTAATTTGACACTCTTAATGGCAGGACGTTAATGATTGTTGGTTGTAAATATTATACTTTCTTCTTACAGTTATGTATTCGAAAAATATGTACTTTATGCAAAAGCATCCTGTTGTAACAACACCCTGCATACAAACTTCAACATATTTTTTTATATTAAATTATGTGGAATTAATTCCATTTTGATCTACGATTACACACACACACATGTAGATTATCCCTTACATGACCATCTTTTCTTTCTTTTCTTTCCGAAAATTTTGTCCATCTGAAGACTAGAAGAGATGGACATATGCAAACTTATTAGAAGGAAATGCGATTATTTACCAAAATTTAAATATAATGTTTTGAAAATGGTTTGGACAAATTAAGAGAAAAATTTGTACCCATCAAAAAATATATATATACATTTAGTGAAAAACTAAAATCACTTTCTGCTCTCGAGTACTCAAAATGCGTAAATTGTGAGATGTCCAGTAAAAAGCAAAAATGTAGAAAGACAATTAAATAGTAATAGTAATAAATAAATTCTCAATGAGATTTAATGAGCATCAAACTCTTAACGTAGTATCTTTTTAGATTAGAAAGCTATAAAAATATAAAATATATTTACATTATACACTTAAAAATTATGAAAGATATTTGATAGATAGATTCGAAAGTTAGTTAAATATATTAAATAATAAGAAACTAGCTCAGTTCGCTTATATACTCTCAATTTCGAAATAACTATTGACTTGTATGCATTTAAAAATAAAACTTTTTTAAATATATTTAAATTTATATGAAATTACTAGCCGTTACCCACCCGCTTCACTGGGTATTTCACGATGTTGCATATAGGTATACTGTTTACATATATATTAATTATTGATATCTAGCATTAAGAATTCGATTGTATTGAAAAATATATTTATAGCTGTTACACTCTCTCCCCTTGATATAAAAAGAACATAAATTATAATATCTAATTTCTATTTATGTCTAAAATCGAAGTAGAAAGATTTTTTTCGCTCACTTAACCTAATAATCGAGTGGATTTCCACCAAAGCAACTTTCAGTGGATCTCTACTCCGTAAAATAAACATGCGTGCTGAATTTCAAGTCTAAATCTAACAGAGCAAAAACGGAATTTTTATCATCAATACCTCGTTGACAGTATTCTTAGCGGATTCCAATTCAACAAAAGAGACATGCAAACCAAATTTTATTATTATAGTCTTAGCAGTTCAAAAACGAGAATTTTGTCTATCAATACGCCCCAATAACTTTCCCCCCTGGAGTTGATTTCCGTAAAATCCATTCTTAGTGGAACTCTATTCAACTAAAGAAGAAAAAAAAGTGCTCAACAAATTTCAAGTAAGTGAGTTAAATTCAAAAACAGGAATTTTTCAATAACATGCCTTAATCCCTCGCAAACTCACTCCTTTGGGGGTCCGTTTTCGAAAAATCTTTGTAAAAGGAACTTTATTCCATGAACGGAACATACCTTCTAATTTTCAAGCAGGTGGTTCTATTAGTTGAAACGCGGAAATATTTATCTATTATACGCCCCTTAATCACCCTCAGTGACCCTTGGGGATCAATTTCCCCCAAAACTATTTTGTAGCGGATCTCTACACCATGAAAGGAATTAGCTTACCAAATTTTAAGACTGTACGTCTAATAGTTTAAAAATGGAAATAATTATCTATAACGCCCCTTAAGTCCCCGCAACGCCACTTGGGGTCGATTTTCACAAAACCCATTCTGTAGGGGATCTGTACTTTATGAAAGGGATCCGCTTATCAAATTTCAAGACTGTACGTCTAATAGTTTAGAAATGGAAATAATTATGTATAACGCCTCTTAAGCCCCCGCAACGCCACTTAGGAAACGATTTTCCCAAACCCATCTTATAGCGGATCTCTACTTAATGAATGGAATCAGCTTACTAAATTTTGAGAATTTACGTCTAATAGTTTAAAAAAGGAGTTAATTGCCTATAACGCCACCTAATACTCTACAACGCCACTTGGGAGTCGATTTTGACAAAACCCATTTTGCAGTGGATCTGTACTCTATTAAAGGAATCCGCTTACCAAATTTCAAGACTGTGCGTCTAATAGTTTAAAAATGGAAATAATTATCTATAACGCTCCTTAAGCCCCCGCAACCGCCACTTAGGAAACGATTTTCACAAAGCCCATCTTATGACAGATCTCTACTCAGTGAATGGAATCTGCTTACTCAATTTCAAGATTTTACGTCCAATAGTTTAAAAAGGATTTAATTGCCTTTAACGGCACTTAATTCTCTACAACGTCACTTGGGAGTCGATTTTCACAAAACCCATTCTGTACTCTATGAAAGGAATCCGCTTACCAAATTTCTCAAGACTGTACGTCTAATAGTTTAAAAATGGAAATAATTATGTATAACGCCCCTTAAGCGCCCCTTGGAGGTCGATTTTTGTAAAAATCATTATGTAGGGAATCTCTACTTTATGAAAGAAATCTGTGTACTAAGTTTCACGACTTTACATCTAATAGCTTAGTAAAGGAAATAATTATCTATAACGCCCCTTAAACCCTCGTAACGCCCCTTGGGATTCGAACTTTGCAAAATCCGTTCTTAGCTGACGTCTATACCATGAAGGGAACCTACCTACCAAATTTCAAGTTTGTAGGTTTAATAGTTCCGGAGATATCGTGATTAATCAGTCAGTGAGTCAGTCAGTCAGTCAGTGAGTGAGTCGCTTTTCTCCTTTATATATGTATATAGATTGATCTGTTCCTCATTTAAAAAAAAATGGCATGCAACATGTTATACAAAATTAGAGAACAGCAAATACCAGTAGGCAATGGATTCAATTCATGTGACGTCATAGTCGCATGATAGTGAAAGCCGCGTGATTCTAGCCAATCAATTCAAAATCTCATGCGACGTCATAGTCAAACAATAAAAACTATCTAGTGTTTCCAGCTAATCAGTTCACGAGGTCTGGTGTTGCCAAGTTTTGCTCTTTGCAGAAACTTTCTCTTATAAAGTACATATGTATACAAAATGAATTTTATTTAAAAGTATAAACATAAAATATATACTCTTTTTTTTTAATTTAAAAAATCTTTTTTAAGATTTTTTTTCCTAATATTTAAACATCTTTATCCAAATATGAGATTTGAAATTTTATCTGAGTTTTACAAAAAAAAAAAAAAAAAAAAGAACAATAAGTACAATTAGTTTAATGTTTGTTTTGAATTCAATGGAAAACACGTGTTTGTTTTTATCATGTGACTTCATGAATTAAGCCCATTATTTTATGAGAAAAAAATCTCTTGCTTTGTAAGTAGAGCTCGTAAATACCCGATATTTTTCAAAACCAGGTTTTTGGTTTTTCGTCTAGTGAAAACCGGTTAACTTTAAAGCTTTTTTTTTAAATCAATGTAAAAAAATTAAATGGACTATTACTTTAAATATACAATAAAATCTTTTTTTACATATAGCGTTACTATAAACCAAGGAAAATAAATATGCGAGTACATTGCAATTAGCAATTTGAATTCTTATTTATTATATGTAATATAAATAAGAAGAAAAATAACACTTTTATTGTTAAAATAACATAATGTGAAAAGGATAAAATGTAACACAGAGCATATACTATAAATCTCGTTTTTAATGCAGTAAGTGCTGTAAGAAAACTAATAATTTCTACAATCATATGTGAAAGTCAACGAAGTAAAAAAATTTTCTGTTTTTTTCTCTTAATTTGTTCACTTTCAAATTCCACTTATATTTCACTATATTTTTTATTTAATATTTAAACACAGCTTTTTATTTTATACAGATATTATTCTTTTCCCTTTTTATTCAAATTTAAACAAAATACAATTCGAACACTTCATTAATAACAGCAGAAAAATAAAATTTATCATTTGCAAAAAAAAAAAAAAAAAAATTATAATAATAATAACATGAATAACTTTTTCGGATTTTAGTAAAAATCCAGGTTTTATAGTTCGGTAAAATTTAACAGTTTAACCCCGATTACGGTTTTAACTGGTTTGCAAGCCGTAGTTCTAAGCTAAGATTTGACAAACTTAGTAGATTCTCTCCTTCAAACTAACCAATGGATCTAAAACTAAACTTCCTCATATCAGAAAACAAATTTTGCCGGCACGTGTCGATACATCCAGTTTTATGTATACGTATTAAATCAACGCTTCTTTCATAAAATTCTGCCCGTCGTTACTTGAATGTTAATGTAACCTTGAATACTCCTCTCTCTCACACACACACATTTCCAGAAAATTCTAACACATAATTATCTTCGGCAAATGTCGCAAGTTATTTCTGAGTATCATTCGAAAGAAACGGAATTCAACACATATAATAACATTTTTAAGACTATTTTTTGTCACTCTCTCTGTTCGAAAAGTAAATATTCACTACTTTCCCGAGTCGAAAATTAACAGTAACTCAAAACAAATAAAAAGAGAAGAGAGAAAGTTTGCTTTTCTCTCAAAATAAATTGCTCACGGCGCCATTCGATTCCTGAATATTTTCAATTCTGCCTGTTTGACTCTGACTCGGAATGCAAATAAATTCTAATACGTTCTTTTTTGAAAAGACGTTTTATTAAAGTATGTGACCTTGTTCTTTAGAACAGCATTTCACTAGTCATCTGCTTTTACATACATATACTTCTTACAAAGAAAAATGAGTAAATATTTTGCTTGAAGATGGCACTCTATATTCTAAAACATTTTGTTAGTGTTATCTGTATTGTTTGAATAGCATTGTTTTTATAACCATACGTTGCCTGGGTATTAAAAAATAATTATATAGCATATTAGAGAATGATGTTTATAGGGAAATGAATATCATTTTCACTCTACACCTGATCTGAAATTAGAGTGAAAATTTAACAAAAATCTTATCTTTCTTATTAAATATAATATTATTTAATAATTTAACGATCTCTCTTGTGACTAATTGTTTTTTTTAAGATTGAAGCTCCGTTAGACCAGGAATTTTTCTGTATTCCAATGAAAAAAAAAAAAATTTAAGGAATATATTTAGGATGCTATATGTCTCTCAAATAAAAATTTTATATACGTGTTTGAGGTGGCCGTTATCCGGAGGACAGAACCTGCAACCTATGGATCCATATCTGAGTGACATGCCCACTAGACTGAAGTGATCGCCTCTGTCTGGAGGCTGTTACTGGTTTATGTAGATACCGCTGCTGTAGAATAATGCAGATACCGCTACAGAGAGAAATATGCAGAATTTTTGAAATATATAACAGAAATGGATTTATCCATATTTTACTACAAAAGAAGGGACAAATTTTAAGTAAAAAACGCCGATAATTATTTCAATTGGTGGTAACTCTGAAAACAATGTGAATTTTTCAAAAATCCTAGTTCAGACACTCTGGAGAAGTCTTTACTTTATATAAGCAAAATATTATTGTTATAGAAGCATTTTTTATAAAAGAACGTTTTGAAAAAGGTTGTTCTAAGTTCAATTTTTACCAAAATAGTGTATTTAAATAATTTTTTGTCATAATGTCCTCAAAACAACATTATACATGTATTCTAATCTAAGTGACACTAAATATCATGAAAAGTATCCATTTATACGCTTTTTTAAAATCACGATTCCGAAAGTAGTCGGATTCCTAAAGCTCGACTACAAACGCTCCATAGGCGTAACGGAGAATTTTAGGCCCCCCCTGCAAAATCAGATTTTGAGCCGTAGCCGGGTCTTAACGCAATCGGCATCGCTCAGGCTTTGGAGCCCCTAGAGTCCTTCCCCCCCCCCGCGTTGCAGGGGTGGCGGGGATGTACGTTACGCCACTGAGACGCTCACATATAGCTCATCTGGTTGAACAATTTCAGTCAAATGAGGATCTTCCGCTAACTCTAAAGTAGATAAGAAAAAATCTTGGGAAAAAAATTACAATTACCCTTCATTCTGCCCGAACCATTCGGGACTTATAAATAGTAGCTGCTGCAACAACGATACTCAACCTTCGGCCCGCGGGTGACATGTGGCCCACTGAACCGCTTTGACTGACCCGTTACATTAACAAATTCATTTATTTGCGAACAATATACTGAAAATTTAGCGAGGAATTATATATATATATATATATATATAATATTGAAAAATACTTATCTTATGTAATTGTTTTAGGATTTTCTACTTTTCTTACGTATTTGTTTTTGCGATTTTTCTGCATTAAGAGTTTGGAAGAGTTTGTTACATAATAGTAGTGAGTGGTTTTATCATACTCTCTGAGTTTTTACATACTCTGAATTTTTGTTTATTTTATTTTATTTGCTTTTTTTTCCTACCGAGTTGCAAAGGGGAAGGTTGGCGCCTTCAAACTAGTTTAACCCCACTTATTCGGTCATAAGTCCGAAATTGCTTTCTGACTCGCTAGGTTCTTCTTTTTTGTAGTTTCTTTTTTATTTCTCTATAATTTTGTTCTTCATTTTCAGCTTTTATATTTTTATTACGCTATTTCTTGTTATGTTCATTATCTATTATTTCTTGTTTTTGATATATAATACATATTCCTTTCATATATATATATATATATATATATATATATATATATAAAGGGGTTTTTTTAGAAGTATAGAACTTTAAATTGCAATAAAACAACGATGTATTATTCGATTGACATGATTTTTTTTATTCGAAAGATAATCTTATGGCATTACATTTTAAATATGATTTCTGGCATAGGACTGCCACGGCTGGCTCGGATGTAGTTGAATCTAGACGTCCAATTTTCAATGACTTTTTCCAACATTTGTGGCCGTATATCGGCAATAACACGGCGAATGTTGTCTTCCAAATGGCCAAGCGTTTGTGGCTTATCCGCATAGACCAATGACTTTACATAGCCCCACAAAAAATAATCTAGCGGTGTTAAATCACAAGATCTTGGAGGCCAATTCACAAGTCCAAAACGTGAAATTAGGCGGTCACCAAACGTGTCTTTCAATAAGTCGATTGTGGTACGAACTGTGTGACATGTTGCGCCGTCTTGTTGGAACCACAGCTCCTGGACATCATGATTGTTCCATTCAGGAATGAAAAAGTAAGTAATCATGGCTCTATACCGATCACCATTGACTGTAACGTTGTGGCCTTCATCGTTTTTGAGGAAGGATTCCACCAGCCCATAAAGCGCACTAAACAGTCAGTTTTTCTGTATGTAACGATGTTTCGACATACACTTATGGATTAGCTTTACTCCAAATGCGGCAGTTTTGTTTGTTGACGTAGCCATTCACCCAGAAGTGCGCTTCATCGCTAAACAAAATTCGCTTATGAAAATCGCGCGACCATTATTTTCGAAATAAAATTGCACGATTTGAAAGCGTTGTTTAGGCGTGAGTCTATTCATGATGAATTGCCAAACCAAACTGAGAATAAATCACTTGACAGCTGTTAAATCGGTCGCCATCTTGGAAAGTAATGCCAACTTAAACTTCTATACCTGGAAAAAAACACTCTTTATATACTATTTATATATATATATATATATATATCAAACAAACAACCAAATATGTCATTTTTGATATTGATGTCGTGTTGGTACGAATTACGAGATAACTTTCTTTTCTTTTTGTAACTGTCTTTTATAGTGGTAACAAATAACAGAGGGGTAGCGACCATTTTATGGATCAAACTAATTTCCAATTAACCCTCATTTTTCCACATGAAAAATATCTAATGAATATGTGTTGTTTCAAGACGGTTGGGATATTGATTATTTTGTACAGAAAAACAAACATAGATCAACAACTTGTTTGACTTGTCTAGAAAATTTTATATTTAAAAAATATATAATTTGGCTTGTCACTATACCACTAAGCACTAATCTTTCAATGGCTCTTTTTCTTGGGGATCTCTTTGAAGAAGATATCAATTGGCTTTCTGAAATAAATCTTGACAACAGCAACAAAATATACTGTCGGTGATAATGTTACAAAATGCAGAGATAACTTAAGTATCTTGTAAAATTTCTTACATTACATATATTGATAAACATACGAAATTGTTAGGCATAAACTTAGGAATTGATGCAGAAATTGTTGCGAGTGTTTCTTAAATGCTTTTGGTGCACTCTTTGATTGAATTAATTATTTGTTCAGATTTTTTTATCGTAAAATCAAAAAGATAAGAATTGGAGAACACTAGTAGAAAGAAGGCTGGCTTGGAAAAGGCTTCTTGAGAAGGCGAAGGCCCACATTGGGCTGCCGAGCTACTGAGGAAGGAGGGGAAAATCAAAAAGTATTAAAATTAATTCGAAATAAAAATGCACAATGAAGTTTGAACTAATTTTAAACCAATAATACTGATTTCAGTCTGGAATTCAGTAAAGACTTTTTGCTACCATCCTGCTCTTGATAGATTAATATCTGGAAAAAAAATAAGGGAGGCTTTGTCAAAAAAAATTATCAAAATAAATGAAAGTTTTGTTTTTATGATAGTAGAATACAAACACAAGGTGCTTGGAATCATTGATGAAAAGAAATCGAAAAAAAAATTACCCAATAACTGAGTAAAAAATATGTGAAACCTATTTTTTGCGAGTTTAGTTTCATAGCTTTACAATGCAGTGGCGCCAAAGCCATTGAAATTCATACACCGCATAAAAAAAAGATAGTACATAAAAAATCGCATAAAAAAAGACCGCACAAAAACAGGTTCTGCTGTACATGCCCATTTTCATAGTGATCGATTGAACGGTGTTGGAGGGATGCGATTCCATACATACAAACATCCATTTTTATATAGAGAGAGAAAATAGTAATTTGAAAAAATTACGTTGTAGTAAAAGCTATATATAGTTGTAAAAAATTAAAAATTTGAATTAATATTCTTGATTGATGTACATTTTTTATTAGAGTTTTTCAATTGGGGGCAATTTTGTGACCTAGTCTAGGAGGGTACATCTATCAATTTTTCTACGAGACGTTTTAGAGTCTGTAAAAGAAGGAATCTTAATATTAAATGAGAGACCTTCGTGGACTCCCTAGAAAGACGCTGGGGGGACCCCCTGGGGTCCTCGGACCACTAAACACTGGATTAAAGCATGTTAGATACTTCAGAAAATAATGAAAGAATAATAAAAATTCTCTAACTTTGAACTCTATTGTATATAAAAATTGAGTTTCCTTAAGTACCATTTTAGTAACTATCTCATGATAAAAATGTCAGCTTTTAAAACTCTTTCATTTTAGAAACAAAAATCAATTTACTTTTTTCCACTGATTACAATCAATACGCTAGCTGTTTTGTTGTATTTTCCTGCCGGGTGATAACTATTTTTTCAAATCGCTCTTTCAGGTGATTATTCTTTAAATGAGTAATTTTCTATAGCTACCAACGAAATCTTGAGGCTTTTCTTTATTGCATGATTACTCTTTATACAATTACTGTAAACGAATTTATATAAAGTTCCGATCTCTTTAAGTTAAGGTATCCGAACACGCGTTCGGAGTATTTTTTTAACAAAATAACAAACATTATAAATGTTCTTTTAGGACTCATTATAAATCAATACTACTATTTAACTAACAATATTTAAAATAAATTATTTGAATTTTACAAAAAATGCAATTATAAGTGAAATTTTAGCAATATATTTGAAAAACTTCAAAGCAGTTAGAGGAAAAAGTAACAAACATATGTTAGTAAAAGTATCACTAAAATAAATTAGATGCGCTTATCTAGAAAATGTACTAAAATTTTAATGTTTTACTAAAATTTGAAAAATTTAGAGCTAATTAAGTAAACATAAAAAATTTTACATAACTTATAAGACCATTATTTAAAAAATAAACCACAACTCAAAAAGTATTCATACAATAAGAAATATTTTAGTACATTCTCTAGAAAATAACATAAATATCAAGTTCAAAAAGTGTTATAGAAATATATTCGTAACATTTTGAGTTATCAGACTCACCATGATAGATTTTGGAGCAATTTAAATGCCCACTTCTGGTAGATCAAAGACCCACTTCTGGTTTTTCTAACTTTATAAAATTGACTGTCACTTAGCCTCTATGTAGTGTAGAAACAAAACAAAGTAAGTTTTGTAAAGCCAAAAGATAGTTCTTTTGAATAAAATAAAAAAACAAAAATATCTGTCTTGAAAGGATTTGGTCATTTTCAACGTGTTCGGATACCTTAAAAGCATTAGCTTAAACTATCATTTTTTTCAAGAACAGACTTTTTTTAATGTTTCTTTATTCGGAAATTAATTTTAAAATATGTATTACGGTGTAGACTCACATCTGAATAATAATGTAAAAGTAGAATTGAAAGATTTATATGGAATAATTCTATGAGGTTAATTTCAATTTTTGTTTGTAAATAATTTTATATAAGAAGATAATATTTTAAAGTGAATTAATTTTTACTTTTTGTAGCAATTAGCAATCTGAATGTAATCTACTAGAAAATCTGATGGAAGACTTTCACCCAAGAAGCAAATGACACTTTGAATAATTTTTAAATATGTTACCTTGAATTAAAAATTTTAAAAAATAGGGGCTTTCTCTCCTTCCTTCTCCCTATCTAGAATAAAATAGACTTAAGAGCAAAATTATATATCTCAGCTTAGTCAATGAATCGTTAACTATTGAAAAAAGTAAATTTACAAAAAAATGCTAGCGTCTTTTTACATAGCGATGCTAAACTAGTTTACTAAATATTCCCATTTTCGACAAATTTGCTCTTACTATCCCACCACAAACAGTAAAAATAATAGAATTTTTTAAATTCAAAACTCTCTTAGCCCCTTAGTTTAATTCTTTATTATAGTAAGTCTCAAGCATATAATCAAGAAGTTCAATAAAAATTTCTAAACGTATGGTGTGCAATCAAGCACACAAATCTCTATCGCAAAAATTCATTTTACAACAATTCTACTGAATTTCAATGTTTATATATATACATAAGGAACATCTAAACCAGAGATATAGATGCAAGATAGAAACAGATCTAAATAATATCACATGCATTTCAACTAAATTATTCATACATAACCACTTATCCCAGCGAGTTTAAGAAACCTAAGATACTCTATGTTCACGTTATGTCGTACGAAATATCTTACAGTTGATTATAAATCAATTCTTCATAAATTCTTAATAGTCAAAAGATTACGAAAGTCTCCTAAAAATATTTTTTAAATCAACGGGATTTTATATTACGTTAAATTTATATCCAAAATAGTTATATTTCTTATTGTACTAATACTCGTATTTCTGAAGTTTATGCCTATGTGCAAAGGACCCCATTTAAATTTCTGAATAAATAAGCTTCTTTCAAAACTCGACGGCCGTAAAAATATGCTGTCTCTTTCTTCGATCATACTTGAGATATTCTAAATTTGATACTATATGAAACAGAATTATTTATCTAATTTTATAGTAGAACAAAAAAAATTAGAATTCGTTTAATTTGTGTGTGTGTTTAACTCACTCTCCAACCACGAATGATTATTTTTTGTATAAAATCTTCGACTATTTTTATATTCGCTATTTGTTCAAATAAAGATTTTGTCAAGCATGCTTCAAATTATACGCAATGAGATGTTAGCATGATCCACGAAATTGTGTAGAAAAAGTTAAACACCCAATCTGCGTTGACGTGATTGGAGGGTTAACCCTTTAAGCGGTCAATATTTTTGGCCAAAATGTTCCAAAAAGGGACTAATTTTTTATCGCATATAACAAGCATAATCTAGGGTTATCAGAAATGAAGGAACCGGTTAGAAATTTAATAGTTCCCAGGTGAATAAACAGAAAATGATCATTAATATATCATTGTTAAGATAAAATATGAAATTTTGAGTTTGTAACATTTTTTTGTCAAATAGGTGGTAGAAATGTTGTAATTGTGAAGAGAAGTGAAAATGGCTTCGCAGCGGAGGAAAGCATTTTGTGTGCTCTCGTTTCCAAAAAGTCTGTGAGTAATCACGGTTCAGCGTGAACTTCGAAGAAAGTACCATAAAAAAGCACCGACATCTAAGAGCAGGCTCGTAGCTACCACCGTATCAATGATACGGGGTCCCCAAGCTACAAGGGCCCCAATATGTGTAATTACAGTCCCACTAACAGTGCTCCCAAACCTAAAAAAGGGCCCCGAAGGGATTTTGATACAGGTCCCCATCAGAGCCAGTGCCTAAGAGTATAAAAAATGGTATAAACAGTTCTAGGAAACTGGATGCCTGTGTAATGGCAAAAGTTCAAGGTGACCAGGTTCGCAATGATATTATACGGGTGACCAAAGGAAGTCACATTGAACACACATTTATGAAAACAAATTTTACTTTACGTCAAGAAACGTTATGTACAAAAAAAATTCATATTTTATCTTTATAATGACATCTTAACTATGACTTTCTGTTTTTTCATCTGGGAATTAATAAATTTTGTAATCGGGTCATTCATTTCTGATATCCCTGTATTTAACAAAATGCGACAATGAGAAAATTTGATTTTAATTTTGATGCTTTTAACACTATTTTTATTTTATAGTTGTGGAGTACACACACACAAAAGTTCCCCTAAATGTTTGCTTTTATAAGTACTCTCTACATGTTATGAAGAATGTTTCGTACGTCTTAAAATATTTTTTTTTCCATATTTACAAAAACATTTAATGTCCGTATCCTTTTTAAAACGGTTGAGGATATTTTGTGTGTTCATGCATATATGTATATATATGCACACACAATTTGAAGCATGATGTAATACTAAGTCTTACATTCCAATGGGGACAGAGATAATATCGGCTTTTTTGCATTACATTTCCTTTTTCATTTCTTCTCAAGCAACAATCCCTGTAATTATTGAATATTTTCAAGAATCCAAATTCCTACCTTCTGTGGAAAAATCCCGAATGATAAATATTTTAGAGCCATGCACAAACAGCATCTCTTAAAAACTCTAGCACTAATAATCTCAGTATAAGAATGAAAAATATGTGTACAAATCAAAAACAGAAAGAAGAAAGTTTTAGAACAATTGTGGTTTACTTTCGGTAGTCCGTACGGTGTACGGGCAAACCAGTTAAGAGGTTAAGCAATGTCGTTCTAGAATTATATAAGTTATTATTGATGGACTGTGCGTCTTTCTCTACCCAATAGATTTGGCGAGTAACAGCGCCAATTATTCCACATGAGGGTTCCGATGGAACCTGCCTTCTTCCCTTCAATATACGATTCATCATTTCCAACCACTCAGTGCGAATTAACGTAAGGCTTAATTAACATCATCTTGGACTACTGATTCTGGGTATTCTCCAACTTCAATTTCATGTGATGATAATTAAAGTAAATTCGATTTAACTCTTAGAATGCATCTCACTAATATCGAGATCTTTCTTTAACTAATATTCAGATTACAGGTATCTCCGAGAATGGAGAATATACAAACTTATTTTAGACTAGAAGGGGCCAACCCAAAAAACCATGAGGGCAACTAAGGAAAAACATTATACTCCCACGGGCCGCATATAAAAATATAGATTAAAACAGAGGAAATGTGTGATTTAATAGAAACAGATATGGGATTTATTTGTTACAAAACACTTAACTAAAAACAAAAATATTTCACAATATATTCGCATTTTATATAGTTGTATTGAATCTTGCGAGCCGCAAAATTATTCCGCATGCGGCTCTCGGGCCGCGGGCTGGCCACCCCTGTTTTAGACCGTAGGTTCCCAAAGTGGTTCCTACGGACCCCTGAGAGTCCTTCTGACTGCTGAGGGAGACCACGAAAAATTAGCATTTATTTAGGGCTGCATGGACTTTAAGACGGCCATGAAATGTGTGTTTTATACAAAGTAAAATATTTGTGTAACGCATAACCATTATTAAATTTAAATTATTAATGATATTTAAGAATTAAAAACAATTTAGTGCAAAAATTAAAAATTTTAGAGTAAAATTTTTTGTTGGGACATAAAGTGCAAATAAGAATCGCATGGTGGCCGATCATCGGTGCGGCCGTCTCTATGCAGGTTTAAATAGAAGTGGAACCTCGAAGCTAATGCTAAATATTCTAATTCTAAAATGTGGCAGAATAAATAAAACGAACGTACGTATGATCAACAGTTCAGTTTTGTTTTGTGCATGACTCCCATATGTAGTGAATGCAAAGAATTTTTCTTAGTTTTGAACAGAAAACAGTATTATTATTTGTGTTGCACGAAGACAACCATCTCGTTGGTTCACCCATCTTATTGAAACAAAAATGTGTTTCTATATTTTTTAATGCAAAAATTATAAATTGTATAAATACTTCTTCAGATATCTCAATGTTTTGCTTGTACTTGCGCAATGTTTGGCTGTGGGTAGCCTAGTGGTTAGAGCATCGGACTCCAGACCGGAAGGCCTGGTTTTGATGCCTGATGCTACCAAATATCCTCCGAGTACACACGGAGTACGTACTCGTTAAATCAGTAGGTCCGAAAATCTTGTGGGCTGAATCACGAGTGCAGGGGACTGAAGAATATTCCCCTCCCATTCAGTTCCATGCCTAAATTGTGGAGGTGGAGATAGGTGGTGTCGCCATCTATTGTCCCTTCAGGGAATTTCGCTGAGCTAATTCGTACTGTCCCCTGTATGGTGCCCAAGGCCAACGACAGGCGTACTTCTAGCCCCTTGCCACAATGAATTTCGTGGGCATCGATCTGACTACGTCAGACAGGTGGCATGAACAACAACACTTGTACTTTGTTGCTACATCAGCATGTACCATTCAGCATATTAAAGTTAAATTTATAATTTTAATATTATGCATTGATGTAGATTTATTTCACTCGGGGATTCATTGTGTAGTTTTGATATAAAAAGGGGTCCATGGACCTAGTATAAGTTAGGGAATCACTGTTTTAGACTATTCGAATTTCTTTTAATGTTTCACTCAACTAAGCTACTGATTCAAAAAAATTAAAAAAATATATACATATTTAGTTTTAAAGATGTCAAATCAAACATTTGTTTTACGCACGTCTTTTTGAATGACTTAAAAAATGTATTGATTTTCAACTTTGAAAAAAATGTTCTTATATATGTTTTCGAAAATTAGAAGTAGTAGCATAACTTGTTTTGTATTTTTATTCAAAAACTTCATATATCTTCGAACTTTTTAAGGAGAAACATTGAGAGATCTGGTTTATTATCAACATAGATTGCAAATTTAGAGAATATGGTTTGATTTTGTAGATTTAATATTATATGCATAATAAAAAATGTCTCTTGGATCTACATTTGAGATTGAATTGTGTGTACTAAACCATCTCATGTTCTCTATAAAATATCTTAGTTCTAAGAAGATTAAGATTCAGCAGTCTCAATTTATTTCATACTGCAGATTTTAGTGGAATCAGGCTTTTAACCAGCAACCTACCGACTAACGAGCTATATCTTTTCCACCAATTACTATTATATATATATATATATATATATATATATATATATATATATATATATATATATATATATATATACTCACATAATTAAAATCAAACAAAATCCAATAAAACAACATGGAAAAATAAAAAGCACCGATAAAAAAGATTAAGTATTGATGCGCTATTACAGCATTTTCTTTCATTAATTGCTAAATCGGAGATCGAAGATTATTATGCTCTTGCAAACTTTACAAGTTGTATGCTGTGATCCAAAATTTCCAACAGAAAAGAAGCAAACTTAGCAAAAGTTACAGACGGAAAACTTTTACCGTAAAATCCGGCGTATAACACATACTTTTGACACAAAACACACACACACATGTAACCTTAAAAAAAATAAGTCCATTCCTATTTAGATCAACAATGAAACATTTTATTTGCGCTACTTTTTATTAAATAATTACAATCAATATAAATATGTATATACATATGAAAGAATCACATTAAGAGGTAATAAATTTTTATTAATTATCATTAAAGTATCGTATTGTCATTCGTGTATATCAAATTTCAGTTCAACTGAATGCTTTAAAACGTGAGGAAAAAAAAACCTTTTCAAGTTTTCACACAAGTCGCCAAAATAGTCGCTAAGTCGCCAGAAATGATATCAACGTGACTGTACAGTTGAACCTGTTTTTGTGGGGTAGATAGGGACCGCGCATAAAAATAAATGCACAAAAAAATATTAAAAAATTTCATAAATTCTTACATAAAACAAACTAATTCGTGGAAATACTACAAGAAACGTTTTTTATGCGGTGAATAGGGACCGCATAAAAAAAGTCGCATTTATAAAATATGCCAATTATTTACGAAATTTAAGTAAGAGTACAAAATAAATAATTAACTATTACACATGGAACATTTTAAAAACACAGTTTCTCATTGTGTACACGGATAAGTTTTCAAAATGCACATGCATAATTCATTGCTACTCATCGTAATCCAAAACCCTGTAATGAATAAGTTCAAAATCGCTTTTGTCACTTGAAGTTACAATATCAATTGATTTATTTTTTGGCAGCATAAAGTAAGAGATAAGTTTTTGTGACGGTCTGGTGGTCAGCTGCTTGTAAATGTCACGATAACCAGCTAGACACATAATTGAAGCTCTATTTGGAATTTTATATTCCTTTCTTTATTGGTATCTATTTTAAGAAAATTCTTCTGCAATTTGTTAGAAAGCTGGATCCCTCTGCATATTTTTATCCGCTCTCAAAGAGTCCGATTCTTCTTGTCCGTCTTCACAATTTATCAAATTATTGATAATGTAACTGTCATTGAAAGTTTCGTCTTCAATAAATCCCGGGTTGCTGGAGCGTTGAGAGAAAGCAACTGAACGCGCATTGTCGGAAGACTGTTTATAACAAGAGAACAGAGCGTCTTGAAGTGTTTACATTTCAGTGGCGTAACGTACACCCCCGCATCACGGGGGGGAGGGGCAGAACTCTAGGGGCCTAAGGCCGGACTAACGCTAAATACGTATTTACCCAATTTATAAAATATTAAAGGCAAAACCTGACTTTCAGGGGGGGCTAACATTTTCCGTTACGCCACTGGTAAATAGATAGAAAACATTACAGTGGTGTCAAAGTCATTGAAATTCATACACCACATAAAAAAATTATCGCACATAAAAAATCGCATAAAAAAAGTTCGCACAGAAACAGGTTCTACTGTATTTGTAATTCTTTAAATAATTAATTTTTATTCATTATAATTAGATTATTGTATTGTCATCCAAAATAATCATGTATATAAAATTTCAGTTCAATTGAGCGCTTTAAAATGTATTTTATTAACGATTGAAAATTTCACGAAGATAAATAAATATATAGAGAGTGTGAGCTAATAGTAGGAATTGAATAAGTTCGAAATTTACGGGTGCGCGCGCGTTCTTCGACGGGGATGAAAATGAAAGCTTTAAAAATAAAAAATAAGATAAGCATAAAAAAATATTAGACTCATGTATATATTGAAATATTGTTTATTTAAAAGAAAGGAGACATCCTTTAAGAACTTAAGAGGTCATAGCTCTAGATCAGTGCTTCTCAAACTTTCTACACTCGCGACCCAATTTTCAATCTTAATTTTCATCGCCCCCCCTTACATACGATAATAATGTATTGAATTCAATAATAATAAATTTTGATGTAAATCTACAATACGACTTTAATTACAAACTGTACAAATTATCAAGATAAGTATTATTGTTTTATATAATTTTATGAAGTGTTCATAGTCACAGGTAATTATTAAATTTGCTCTTGACTTAGTACTGTTAAAACTAATTGTCAAATACATGGTGCAGTACTGATACATTTATAAGTGTATTATATCAGTAGAAATATGTATATTTTTTATTATGTCAGAATGTATTATTTGTTTTGCTTCCTTTCAGTAAATCAATAAATTTTTTAAATAATATTTGTTTTCGAATTTTCGATATACTTGCCTCCCCCTTGTAGGGTTATCACGCCCCTCTAGGGGGCGCACCCCACAGTTTGAGAAACGCTGCTCTAGATGTATAGAGCAGAGTCAGGTGATATGGAATACCAAGGTTTTGGATCTGTTTGTAGCTGCTGATGTGTGGGAAAACCTTGGAACTTCTGAAGAAAGACTAGCATGATGTATTGCAATGAGAATTGACCACTTGTTGCCATATCACTCGTTACAGAACAAAGTGTGTTTTGTGATTTTCAAAATTTTCTCAGAAAAGACTTAATTACATTCATATTTTGTTTTCTCTTTATATATTTTTCCCTTAAATGTGTGTTTCTTTTTTTAATGCAATACATTTTATAATACTTACTAAAAGAAAAATAATTAATTTTCTAATATTCATAAAAAAAAGAACCTGTATTGTAAGTTTTTTGCAGTAGCTAAGTTATTTAGAAAACATGTTATGGATAAGCTTCTATATTAAAATCTTATCAAAAGGGTAAATTCACTACTTATAAATATTCAAATCATTCAGATTTTATTTATTAATTCTCATATAATCACAAATATAACAAGATTTCAAAAGTATGTTAAATAAATTGTTTCATAATGTAGAATTTACAAATTTATAAAATAGAAATCTGCATCTTTTAAAAGGGAATTTAATTATGGAATTATGTATTTAATTATGTGTGGAAATAATATTTCATTATATTGTAACAATTTATTATAGGAAATTTTTTATTAAAATGGATACCAGCTGTGATTCAGTATGACATATAATAACTTGTTTATTCCCTGATATGAAAAGTTGAGCAATGAAGTTATAGGCAAAAAAATTACACTGACATTAATTTGTAACAACTAGAATTTAAAAAAATCATGGCGAAGTCTATTTTTTTCATTTATTTCACTGAACTTTTGTAATTGTTTTGTAAACAACATGGATTTGTGATAAAAATGTTAATATTTTCATGCAATTATACATACATAGTGTTAGGTTTTTCACATCTGTATCATTAACAAACATTTGTATCTCATGCAAGGTGATATTCTATATATTGTACTAATATTTCTTTTTCTGCCCTTGTACCAAAATGAATTTGTTTTTTTAAATTAATATTATATTGAAATCACTTACCAAGTTTATAGGCAAATAAAACAACAAGACATTTTAACAGTTTTTGACAGTGGGACAATGTACACCCCCTAATTGTGGAGTTGCCTGAGTGCCACCAAGCCCTACTTTTTGTAAAATCCAGCTTGGGGGCCCCAAACCTGACTTTATACGAGGGCCCAAATATTCTCCATTATGCCACTGGTTTTTGACCATTTCTTAAATTTTATCCACAGTACTTACGTACAGCTGAATTTGAGCCACCAAAATCTCCCTGATTGTTCCTTTGTCAAAAAAAACATGCAGGATCCTTTAGTTGCTTTGATATCAAGACATGATTGGAGTGATACAAATTTTGCTGTGGTGGACGCTAACATGCAAGTTTCAAAAAAGCTTAGTATTCTACGCAAATTAACATCAACTCTTGAAAATGCAATACATTTATTTAATTTATTTATTTTGAAATACAGCATACAATAAATTTCTGTGTTTGAAATCATTGAAATGCTATGAAAAGACAAACAATGACAAAGCACAATACCAGGAAAAACATTCCAAATATACATATAGTGTAAAATTTTTAGATAATTAAACAGAAAATAGTAACATTTTTTTTAAAGTTTACATAGAGAAATATCTATAACCAACAGTACTAAGAGAAACATCAATAAAAAAAAATTTAAAAATATAGTTTATAACAAACATAATTTTGTAAGTATCATAGCAAAAAAAATATACATTTTTATTTAAAAAGCAAGTTTTTGAATGTAAAATAACTTGCAGTTCTAGATATTAATTTAGATATACATGAATCATGCCAAATCATTAAAAAAATCCAAAAGAAAGAAAGGAATGTAATTATATGTATTAATACTGATGAGTTTTTTAATGTATATATGATTCTCATGTTTTTGATATTTTTAATGTAAAAAAGAAATGCACAAACATATAAACTACATGAAAAATAGAGTTATCTAAGTGAATTACATTTAATAGGATGATATGAACCCCTTTTAATTAAACAAGAAACCCCACTAATAAGAAAAGTTACCAAAAACAAATTAAAATTTTGCAAAATCATTACATTAAATTGCAACTAAATGACAACAAAAAATTTGAATGATAGAAAAGTTATTAAAAGTAATTAACCAGCACCATTTCAGTTTTCTATTAGTTAAAGAATGTATCTTTAGGGCTTACATATAAGTATCATAGGACAAAGTAAAATAGGATACAAAGAAAAAGGATATTTTATATGCATAAGTGCTACTATGATTTTTAAAAGCATTTGCACGATTTATTAATCATATAACAGATCTAAACTACTTAAACACAGAAATAAATGTGTATTTTTGGAATTCTTGGAAATAACAGACATGTGCAACAAATTATACAACGATATCACAAACATGTATATCAATAATTAACTAGGTTTTAACTAGGTTAGAAGCAATTCTTTTTCAATCTGATAAATATTTGTGCATTGATGAATAAATACATTATACTTATTGGAAGCGTAAGCTAACACATTTAAATTTAACAAATACAGCTTTGTGAAATAAATAATACTTCAATTCTTACTTAGATAGTATTATATACAACTGAAAATTTATCCGAAGAAAACAGAAATTATTTCCAAAAATATAAAAAAATATTTTAAATAAGTACATATTATTATCCACAATCTTAAGTTATTTTTTTTGTACAGAAAATAATTTGAATATGATTTAGAATAAATTATTATCAATATATATTAAAGATAAATGATAAGAAAAAACATATTGCTATTTTTAAACTCTTATAATAATAAAATATGGGTATAATTTTAAAAGAATGTGATACAAATTATTTGAAATCATAAATTTGATCAACAAAAAATAAGAACACTTTTTATTTATTTGATCGACCCAAGTATATATATATATTCAAAGAACTGATGGCTGATTTTTTATTTCCATCATTGAGTAATAGACCAAAACAGTTCAGAAAAGTTTAAGATACAAACTTTTTAAATGCACACATCACATTTCACTACATTTTAGAACTTTTCTAATATAATTTTTTGTAATAATTTTTTTATTTACAATAAAAGAACCTTCAAGTTAACTTTTATTACACTATAAAATTCTAGTGAAACTTCCTTTTAATGAATAGATGTCAATCATTAAGTTAACATTCATTTTGAGAAACAGTTCATATTTATTCCCAAAAGTATTTATGGATGGAGTATAAAACAGTTTTGTAGCAAACAATCTTTTTTTCTTTTCTAAGATCACTATTAAATAATAATAGTAATATAATTGAATTTAATAATTATATTCATAGCTTAAGAGATTTTTCTCAGCTCCTATTTTTCTTGATTAATTTTTTGAATCAATGAATTGATTCTTAACACCAATTTGAAATATTATTTATGTTTACCATAAATAAATGTAAGGCTGTTTTTATAAATGTAAATTAGTAATGCATAAATACAGCTACATACTTAGACAAATATACTACGATGTGATTATTAAATTAAAATATTTAAGCGCTCTATTTTAAGATGTCAACCCAGATTATATAATTATAAGCTCATAACTAAACAAAAATAATAATAAATACAAACATTCAATACAAATCTCACATTAGAAAGTAAAACCATCCCCAACTAACACATATAAGGACTAGAAGCACTAATTTAAAAGTATCTAAACACATAACATAAACACAACAAAAGTACACAAAAGATATCAAATAATGGTTTTCAAGTCTTAATTTTTTATGAAACTGATAGAAAAAGACACATCACAAAAGAAAAGAAAAAGCACAGCAGAAAATTTTTATCACAGCTAAAAATAATTTTTATGAACCTAATAAATACCACATAACATCCTTGACTTTTATTAATGTTATTAATAACTCTTTCAATGAAAATACATAGTTTAACCTATATATTAATATTTAATACTAAATGAAGTTTTTAAGCTTTAAAAAATAAATCTCAGCTTAAAAGAGCACTTAATTAAATGCTTGAAACAAATTTATAAAAAAAATATTTAGAATAATTACAAGCAGAAAAAAAATTATAATTAAACTGTTTTTAGAAATATTTGTCTTCAATTTAAAAAAAATAGCGAAGTTTGTTTTTTCCCATAAATATTCTGTTTATAAAATATCCTAACATAGAAAAAAATTTCTCCTATAAAATTCCTCTAGTCATATGAAATTAGTTGATAAAGTTCTTCAAAAAAATATACTTAAATGAAATTTAAATAATCAATCCATTAAAATAAAAAAATAAACAAATAATTTTTAAAATTGTATTAGAAATCTATTTTGAAGTATTATATAAGTAAAAAGAGAAAGGAATAAAAAAATATACTCAAAGCAAAATTACTAGAGATTTTTTAAAAAATTAAATGAAAAATATTTTAAATATTTCTGTAGAAGTAAAGTTATGACAAACCATTATAGCTAAAAATAATTATTTAACTCTCTCTCTACACTTATTTTTAGAAATAAATTTCCAATTCAATATTTCCATTTAAAAATTTGTCAAATTTGAAACTTCACTATACAAAAGTTGTAGCAAAATAATTATTATACAATAATTAATAATAAAAAGGGTTTTAAACTTATTTTTAATTCTGATGAATAGAAAATTTTGAATAACATGAAAAGTTACAGAAGTATTCAATATTTACATTTAGAAAACTAACAGTAAACTCTTCAATTTGAAATAGTAATTAGATTGAAATAGTAATTGAAATAGTAATAGACCACTAAAAAGATGTGTCTGTTTTATGTTAAAAAGTAAATGATTTAGATATTTTCAAAAAGTATATTTAAATCATACATTATGCAAAGCAAAACAGATTTCTCTTCCTTTAAGTGAAGCAAATTGTTTTGCTAAATAAAGCATTAAGCAACGAAATTAAAAATGATAATTAAGGTACAAAATTAATTATTATGTAATGCATAGCTTAATTAAAATAATTTAAATAAGTTCATTAAATCTGATTTCCAGCAAAAAAATTTTTGATTAAAATTGACATAAATCAAAATATTTTCAGTGATCATATACGACATGAAGCTAATAGATTCGTAGTATATTGAATAAAAAATACTTGAATTTATAAAAATTAGCAAGTGTAAAAAATCAATTGTATACATTAATTGTAAATTGTATAAAAAAAAAGGCAAGAAATATTAAAAAATTTTAAAATAAAACTGTAGTGAAAATGGCATTCCTTTTAAATGTGGTTATAATGCATAAAATGTCAAACAAAGCATATATCCCACATGACATGCCAATATCAGAAAAGCTCATAGTGAATCAAAAGTCACTAGGACACATAGGTGGACCACCATTTCCAAATAAACTGCTTTCATACAATACAGCCACAACCATAAAAATTCCATACCAAGCAAGAAGAATGCCACCATATTTCTTATCTAACTTCCATTTATTTAGATGAGTTGCCAAAAGTAAAAATACAACCGTTAACAACAGAGTTATGGTAGAGTATGTCAAACCTGTAATAATAATAATAAATGCATCATTTAACAAATTAAATAAAAAACAAAAGTAATTAGAGCTAGAAAAGATATAAATTTCCAATAAACCTGAATGGAAGCATGGCCTTACCTCTACTCCTAACAGTTATTTTAGAGCCAGGAGAAACAACAACAGTTTGCAGAAACCATGGTAAACCCAGGCATAATAGAATATCAAAAACATTACTCCCAACAGCATTTGAAACAGCCATATCCCCTAGTCCTACAAAATATGAAAAGTAAATAAATCATTTTTCTTTCAACAAAGCACTTCTATTATTCTAAAAAGTATAAGTTAATTAATAATAAGTATACCATCTCTTGCAACTATAAGACTGGATATGGCATCTGGAATGCTAGCACCAGCTGCTAAGAATGTTAAGCCCATAATTGTATCTTTAATATTTAATGTAAAACCTGCAAATACAAGTTGAAACTTTTATTTCAGAATTTAAAACTTAATCATAAGCATGTTTCACATTTGAGAATAAATATTTTACAAAATACATTCACTTTCAATTGAAAATTTCAATGCAATGTTATTTTTAAACAATAGTATGTGAGAGTTAAAAATTTGCAGAGAAACAAAAAATTTTTAAATCAATAATATAATTAAGAATATATTTATAGAACTACTTAAGCTAAAAAATATAAATATTAAAAGAACCTTATCATACAAATCTCATAAAAATGAAAGGTAATTCTTATATCAAGACATCAATGCATTATTGATTGAGAAAAATATGCTAATTTCATTCAAAAGTATCATGTGATATGTATTTAGACTTTCAATATTTATCTAAATGGAGGAGATTAATTGCCATAATATACTGATATGCAAATCAGTCAAATTATGAAAAATTGATTTCACATATTGTCGGCTAAATTATCAGAATGCGTAATGCCACGAAGGAACTAAATTTGATATAGGAGTGCTACGTACCAAGCGCTGTTTGACAGGATTCTTTAAACATGCCAAACATATATGTTATCACCATGGCAACCAGATTACCACATGATAAAAATATTTAGGTAACCATATTGTAATGCTTTCACCCATCTTGGTGAATATAAACTACAACTTGGTGCACTCTTTTATCAAATTAGCACCCCAGAAGGAGTTATGAATTCTGATAATTAGGATGACGATATGTGTGTAGTACATTCAAAAATACATTCAATATTATTAATTTTCAATTAAAAACATAACTATTATTGAATTGTAAGAAAAGTTTTTAATGAAATATTAAAAATAATTTTAAAAAGATTTCTTCTATCTTTTAAATTTTTCTAAATTTAAATGCTAGGCTTCATGTTAGGTGAAAGTATTCCTAATTTCAAAGAAAAGAAATTGGTTAAATATTAGAAAAATTTAAATTCTTCTTTTATCTAGTAATACATTTTATTTAAATGACAAAAATTGACCAGGTAATTTGATCTAACTTAAGCACATCTGTAAGTGTGCTTGCTACTTATTTCAATGTTTCTCTCCCTCTCTTTCTCAATGATTTTTGCTACATAAAAACCAAATATGATTAATTTTTATAAAAAAGAAATGAATTATAAATTTTACAATGTACGATGAATACGCGAGAGAACAAACACAGTGTACATAGTGAGTAAATAGGAAAAGGTTAGTTTTTTTTTTTACAGATTTTGCTATAACTTAAGTTATAACAGATGGTTACACATGTATAGACCAAATTACAGTGAAAATTAATATCCTACATGGTTCAAGACATAATTGCATAGTAATGTATATATGAATGGCATTCATCATTACAATCTGAGTTGACAGAATTGCAAGGAATATTTACAAAGGTTATTGCATCAATAAAATAACTACACTTTCTTATATGAACTTCTGAAAGAGCAATAACAGACTACACATTTCTCTGAATGACTATTAAAAGCATTCTCAAACACCCATCTACTAGACATGAATCAAAATAAATATAAAGCATATGTGATACATTCCAAAAAATGCATACATAAAAGAGGTAACTTGCTAATGAAAGAAGCAGTTCATATTTTTTTTTAAATGTGAAACTTTTATACATGGTTTCCATAATTTTCCACTGAAATTACAAGGTAATCATACTTTCAGTAAATACACTGAAAAAATTAGTAAATATAATTAATAAAAAATAAAATTATTATATTTTTAAGAATAAGTTAAATATTTACATTTTTATTTTTAAATATGAAAATTACATCATATACTAGTAGAAAATACATTACAATAGTAAAAAAACTTAATATACTTACCAATAACAGTTATCATCCAGACAAGTATATAAGATAAAACTCCAATCCAAATGCATGAAAACAGAAAAGTAATGAAAAAGTATTTCTCCCATCTGCTTTTTCTGCAATCAGGAATGGTCAAATAACAACCCACTAGAAGTGGTAGAGAAAATATCCAAATTGTTTTTCTGCATTTTCCACCAGGAGCAGAGAAAATTGAGCTTTCTTCTTCTTCAGTAAGTGTCAGTGGTGCATCTATGCTTGTCAACTCTTAAAATTAAAATAAAATAACAGTATTCTCTTTTTTCAAGTTTGATTTAATAATATTTATTTGGAAACATTACATTACATTAATTTTATTTTCTTTAAAATCTTTCATAACATTAAAAATATTTATTTGTTTGCCACAAACAATATAAAATATACTTTTAGCAGACAGACATTTGTTTTTCAGGTTCATGGGCTACTAACAGTCGAATTAAAACCCCCGCAATTTTATATTTAAAGATATTTTTTGCAAAACAATTCATCTGATTCTTAGCTTGTTTGTTGGAATTAATACCTGGAATACATCTGCGTTGATTGAATTAGTTATGTAGTCGGTGAAATTTAACGAAAAACATATCCTAATAAGTTACAATGTAATTTTGAAAATTGAAGTAAAATATTAACTTTCTCAATTTTTGAATCCTCCAAAGCTAGTATAATTTAAAGTTTTTAATTAGACATCATGATGATAGCATTTATTAACTGTAAAATGAACACACAGAAAGTAACCTTAGAATTTCTATTTAATAAAGCTGTTGCTTTCTTGCAGATCCACCTCAAAATTAAATACTTAATAAACTGTATTTACTGCAGTTTTCTCAGGTAGTTGTATCAAAATTTCACACACACTTTAGGTATAATTCTTAATGAAAGAAGGCTCAATTAAATTATCTACTCAGCATATAAGTTTAGATTGGAGCCCATTACACAGACAATTCAAGTTTGTAAAATTCATAACATACATAATTATAATCAAAACTTTTTTTGTTGATAACAATAAAGTTTAATTTAACTCATTTTGGCAACCCAAGTTTTGAAACAATTTTCATAAAAAACAGATAAAATCTTATATATGAGGACATAATATTAGTCTATTTTTCAGAACACAATGTCTTAAAAAATTTATTTGATTACACATTCCATAATTTTTTTTCCTAGCCTAACAGGAATGCCGTTTATTAAATGGTGTTATGCACCCTGTCGTTAAACAATTAATTAATTTCCAGTAGTTTTTGAAAATTCAACCCTTTCAAAGAAAATGTTATATTTAGAAAGAAGGTAATAATGAACAGATGTCTCGTAAATTAAGTGGGAAGTGAAAAACAGTAGCATTTTTTTATAGAACTCTTTCACAACATTGTGCATATTAATAAGGAATCCCTTACTGAATTGAAATTAGACATTAACTTTTAATTTTAAAAGTAGCAGCTAATTAAGAACCACCACATAAAATCCTGCATTTTTCACTTATTTTCACTCAGGTAAAAATTCACTTCTTTTCACAGAGGGAGAATTAAAACCAACCTTTTATAGATTCAATATGCAGTTTTTTTAATTGCACTTTGCACTTTATTACAGGTACTCTGTTTATAATGAAACTTTTGAAATTGCCATTATATTTTACCAAAATAATGATATTCAGTTATTAAAAGAAAATTCAGTTGAAAAAGCAAAGTAGGTAGTTTTTCTATAAACACTAAGGACATAAGAAAGAAAAGTCTTACGTGAATCAAGTCATGGGTTATTGCTAAATTGTCTCTATTCTAATATCAAAATGACTTCAATTATTTGGAAATGAGTAGGAAAAAAAATTTTCTAATAGCATTAGAGATTAATTTTTAAAATCCTTTTATTTCAAAACTGAGTACATCATGCACACACACTACCAAAGTATCTATCAAATACATATAACAAACTTTAATAATATACTAGCAGCTTTAACAAAATTTGCTTAACTTTTCTTTCTCTTATGATGCTTAAAGCAAGGCAGAAGATCTCTATGTTTACAAATCTAGTTCACAATTACATACCAATGAAAAAATATGTATATATAGTAATTTGATTAAATGTTATGTGTGAGTAACATGTCTTGCGACCCTAAATGAAACTATTTACCTGATTTTTTTCTTTTATTTTTTCTGCATTTCTATGCATTAAGTGAAATAGATTTTATGTAGAAAACTTGAATTTTTCATTTGTTTTACATCTATAAACACATGACATCTTTATTTAATGACTTAACTTTTGTAATATTTAAATTACCGTATTTTCCTGTATATAATCCGCAGTGGCGTATTATCTGCAGAGCCCTTTTTTTCGAGTAAAAAAAAAACATCATATAATCCGCGGCAGTTTCGGCGGCGAATAATCCAAAAAATATAAATTGCCGATAAGGAGACACATAAAATAAAAAACATAATTAAAAATAGAAGAAATTGTTCAGAGGACAACATTTATAATAAAACACATCTATTTAAATAATATATTTCATAATATATTTTGTACGATAATCTTAATAAAACAAAAAAATTCTCTGCTACTGCCATCTATGTTTTTAAGTTAAAAAAAACATTGCACGCGGAAAAATTTTTAAAAATTAAGATCCCCCTTTTACATTATATACACTTTCAAAATAAAAATATCTTGAATAATGAAAAAATTTATTAACAGTTAAAAAGCCTTCAAAATCTGATTCATCAGATTCGGAAATGAATAAATTTATCAAATCTTCGCGCGTAACACATCCGAGTCACTCGATAGTAAAAACTCTTCATCGTCAGAGTCATTTTTGACAATAATATTACATTTTCGGAAAGCGTTCTTTACTGTAGTTTCAGCGACGTCATTCCATGCTTTCAGGACCCAGCGGGAGACATTTTCATATGATGCCCGCTTCAATTTTCCCGTTTTTGTATAGTTTTTTTCTCCATCGGACATCCACTGTTCCCATAACTTTCTAACTTTGGATTTGAACGATCGATTAATACCTACGTCTAAAGGCTGCAATTTTTTTGTCAGTCCTCCAGGTATTATGGCAATTTTTGCCGACGCGGACTTGAGAGCATTTTTAACGTTTTCACTCACATGTGATTTCATAAGAGTCCATAATTTAAAATGCCTTTGGATGAAAAAAAGAATTTTTGCGTTTTCTCCAGATAGTCTGCAGCCATGACAACATGATTTGCTCATTCATCCAGCCATTTTCATTCGCACGAATTTCCACACATTTAGGAAAGTTTTCTTTTGGGAGCGTTTTTCTTTTAAAAATTAACATCGGCGGCAATTTCAAACCATTTGCAGCACAGCATAAAACTACAGTAAATGACGTTCTTTCATTTCCAGTAGTATTTATAGGAATACTACTTGCTCCTTGAACGTCGGAGGTCCTGGTAGGTGGAATATCAAATGATAATGGAGCTTCGTCCATATTATATATATATATATATATATATATAATCAAATCCTCCGTAAAATTATTTTCAACAATAATTTGCTTGCAAAATGTCAAAAAGTCGTCAGATTGTTTTTCCCAGTCATCAGGTAATTTCTGTCCGACCGTTGAACGACTACAAACGAATAAATTGTTTCTTTTCATAAACCGGTAACACCACGTGGGCCCACCAGAGAAGTTAACAATATTCATTTCGCGTGCAATAACTCGGGCTTTCATTCTGATGCTAACTGTCGAGACAGCTTTCCCATCGTCCCTTTCTTTTAAAATCCATTTATGTATTTCTGCCTCTAATTCTGGCCAGTGAGGTTTTCCACGATGATCGGTCCTTTTACATCTATCGCAATTTTCGAAGTTAGTCTTGTTCCTTCTCCACAAACGAATATTCGATTCATCAACGTTGAAAAATCTTGCAGCTTCTCGATTTCCGACTTCGTTAGCCTTCTCTACAGCGTTTAATTTGAAGTCTGCAGTATAGCTAACACGCTTACGCTTCATCATGATAAAAACTTTCAAAGGATGCAACACCTCTAGTCAAGACAAAGTTGTAAATGATGCCAGCGACTTGTAACTGCTATTTCCTTCCGAGGAACCGAATTCGTTCTTGAAAGTAATTGGACAAAAACTAATTATGGCCGTAATACGTCAGCCGAGTCGTGAAAGCGCCATCTATTATTTATTTTATAAAACATAAACAGCATTTCTTTCAAAACTTTGTTAACTTTTCTGATGGAGAATGTTTTTTCTCAGATAATCCGCGGCGGCGTATAATCCACACAACGAAATTTGAAACTTTTTAACACATAATCCGCGGATTATATACAGGAAAATATGGTATGCAAATTTGAAATAATGCTGTTGTAATTTTTTTATTCAGTCAATGAATACCAGTTAAGATGAATATGAAATACTTAAAATGTTGATATTGCAAAAGAAAAAATTACATCCGCATGTTATAAAGAGCTTTAATTTATTTACAAAATGAGTAGGAAATATTTTTTTTAAAGTAGGCTAAAATATTTCTACATGAAACCAAGTATTCAACTTATGAAACATTTTTAACAACTTTTAAGTTATGAAATTCAACTCCTTGTATTTAGATTTTCATTGTAATAAATTTTAAATCTCTAGATTTACATATAGAAACTATTAAACCATACATATAATAAACAACAAAGATCCCTTCAAATTAATTAAAATTGCTCATTATGCACATACTATTTCTCATCAATTGCAAGCAATTATTAAAAAATAAGATCTGTGTGAATAAATCAAAATCTACAAATCAAAATAATAATTGGTGTAAAAAATATTTAAAAAAACTGTAGGGAATGTAAAATTGAAAAATACATGTGATGTTATGTATTTTATGTGCCTACATTCAACTGCATAAATTTACATACTTACCAATATTATTAGAAGCAACTAATTTATTATTGGAGTTTTCTAAAGGTACTTGTCCCAAGTCTGGAAGAGGATGATACGATACTCCATTTATTGGTTCAGAAACTTGAGAATTAAAACAGGACAAACACTGTAAGCTTTTAGCCCATTTTTCAAGACGTTGATTAAAACACATAAAAACTATATACAACGTATATAAAGTCAAAAATAAAACAGACTCCACCCTGAAAATAAGATTTTATTTGAGAAGAAATACATATTTAAATATTACGATATATTTGTTAATTGAATTTAGAATAAGCAATTAATAAATGAGAAAACAATTATGATGGAAGATGTTTTTAATAATAATGCAAAATCATGTAACATAAAATGATGATTAAAAAGTATACATAGCAATAAAAATATATTCTATATAAAGCAATTTATTCAGCCTTTTATTCACATGTGATTATCAATATCAGTATCTCAATTTAAAAAAATGAACAATACTAATCACACACACACACACACACACATCTCAGGATTATTTGGAATTATCAGTAAAAGATATTAAAAAATAAAATTTGTCAAATAAAATATATATTTCTAAAAACTGTTAAAGTTTATAAAGTAATAAGTTCAATAAGCAATCAATTGAATAAAAAAATTTAAGATCAAGAATGATCTGTGAACAGGGGGTAATGAAAATATACATATTGACTTAAAAAATTTTACAACACTATAACAACTGAAATATTTTTTAAAAACAAAATGATCCCCATATTTTGAGTCGATATGTAAAAAAATGTAATATAAATCAGTATTTTTTAATATAATTTTTAATTGAAGCTTTCCTGGTTCATTGATCACTTTAAAAGGAACTTTGTCAGATCTAATATCTTCCACACACCGGTAATTTCAATAAATATTTCCTTTTAAAAATAATTATCTCAAACTACTTTTTATTGGTTATATATATATATATCAAAAATTGTTTAATTAGAAGGTAAAAAGTTTTCACATAAATACTGAAATACGTTTTTATTTATTAAAACTTTTTAAATACTAAATATCAAAATACAAACTCTTCCAGAAAAGAAAGGTTTATAAAAACATAAAACTAAAGATTTGAAAACATACATTTTAAATTTTATTATATAACTCACATCAATTTTATAATTAATGAATTATACACATATAGTTTAATCCACTTACCAAGTTACAGTTTCATCACGTAAAGCAAACAAGAGTGCCAAAATGCTGATTAAGTAGAAGAGGCAATCTCTAAACATAGGCCACCAATTTAAATAAATAGCCTATAAAATAATTATTTCAATATTAAAAAGATATACGGACAATATTGATAACTGGTATGGAATACATAAAACATTAATTTTTATTAAAACATTATAAATTTCAAACTGAAATTCAATACCTTTTTAAGAAAAATCTAAGGCAACTTGAGATTACTAAATGTGATACGCAAGTCAAATTTCAACCACTTTAAAAAAATTTAGCTTTTAAAAAAATAAAACACTTTATGAAAATCAAAGAAATTCAGAGAGAGAATTGCTTTTACTAATGCTTAGAAATAAAACAACTTAAAAAATAGGTTAGGATTAAAACTGCTGCTTATACATAACAGGAAAGTGGTACTTTTGAATTACTTTCAAAGGATAAAAAATATTAGAAAACTTTCAATGATTTTTGTACATCAAGACAATTAATTAACAGATCAAAACCATTTAAACTAATAATAAAAAATGGAAATGATATATAAAAGAAGTAATAATATCCATTGATTATATATATAAGCAACTATTTTTTTAAAAAATGCAAAAAAGATTTATCATAAAATCCGGTGTATAATGCACACTTTTAACATGTAAAAATACGCCAAAATTTATAGGGTCCCTCATATGCTGGGTATAAAAATGATAGCTTTAAAAATAAAAAATGCCATGAGCACGAAGAAAGTTAGACTTCTTCATAGATCAGAATACTGCTTATTTAAAAGAAATGACATACTCAAGTAACTTAAAGGGTTGTAGTTCTAGAAGTATACAATTTTTCAAAAGCCTGGTACAATGCCTAGAATAAATTACTTTAAAACATAAGAGTGTTGTGAAGTTCCTTCACGAAAAAAGGGGTGCACATTATACAGGGAATATACCTAAAAGTTAAACAATTCAGCTTGAAAGTATAAATGCACATTATATGCCAGATTTTGCAGTATTTCATATTTTTTAATAATGATCTAGCAGTAACATTTCAACAACATTTTAATACATTTTATTAAAAGATAAGAAACATTTTTCTCAATGTACTAGTGTGAAATAACTTTTTACTAAATTAATTATTCAAGAACTCACAAATTAATAAATCATAGTACTTATTACTTTATCTCATCTTTTAAGTATATATTTTTGTGAAATTACATTCATTTTTAAGTTCCAACAGTATATTATCATGCCAAAAATAAAATTGAATGTAATTTAAAAAGGAATACTCATACAGTACAATAATATGTTATAAGTATTACAATTAATAAATATTAAAATAATTGTTAATAAGTATTGAAATTTCAAGAATAAAAGTAAAAATAATTATAGCACAAGTTGCTATACAAAATTAGGCATGTTGATTGGAATTAATATTTACCATATCACAAGTTAAAAACTAATAAAATATTTGTTAATTTTCTTATCTATAATTTTTAAAGCATAATATTAATTGGTAATAAACAAAATAATTTGATCAATTACTTTATAAAATATGATAAATTCTTGAAAAGATTTCATATGGAAATAAGGAAACATTTTTAATTACTACAAAGGGAGTAAGATTTTTCACTTACACGACCAGCAAATAAGCCACATATTCCAACTACAAATGCAATATTATATACAGCAGAACCAACCACGGTTCCAATTCCAATATCATCCTGAAAAAAAAAGTTTAACTTAAAATTACATTACCATAAAATAGGACTTTCATAAACTAATAGTTTTTTCAAGTTCATTTAATGACATACTTAATAAACTACTTTAATCTTCAACTTATAGTTTTTGTATGTTTTACGATCATACATAAATAAGTTTTGTATAATTAAATTACACATTAAATGATTAGCTTCAACACATTTAAATTAAATGAATACTCATTTATTTTTATTGAATATTGAAAATTGAATATACAAAAATTGAAAATACAAAAAAGATTTTGTATTAGTTTTATGTTATACAAACTCCAAAATAAACCTAAAATTGTCATATAATGATGAAGAAAGTAAAAGTAAATTAAAGGATATATAGAGCAAAACTTAATCAATTTAGAGCTTTTTCTAACATCTACATTTTTTAACTTAAAAGTTTGTAAAAATGTTTCAAAATTATTCACTACATAAACTGACTATGATATGAACAAAAACAAAGGGCAAATAATCAATCAAAAGATGAAAGCAAATTATATGTTTAGATAATTATAAAAAATGTAATGAATCAAAAGTTCATAATTTGGAATTAAAAGTTTTTTCCAGCTTCAAAATTCTTGGACAGTGCCTTTAAATTTAATTAATCTCAAAATAGAAAAGAAAATGCTTTGATTTTTTTTCAATAAATTAAAGAAATGTAATAGACAGAATTCAGATATTCCAGAAAAAAAACATTTAAAACCTTAGTTGTTACCAAATGAAAAGTGAAAGAATATTCAGAGGAAGAAAATTATAACAAGAATTATAATAGAAGAAAAATTTATTCATTCAAGTGAGAAAAATTTCACAAACCTTAGCTACAAATACTGCAATGACTGCAGTTGCAAGTTCAGGAGCTGAGCTACCAGCAGCCATAAAAGTAGCCCCAGCAACATCAGATTGAATATTGAGCACTGAAATTAAAAACAGTAATATTACTAAACTATATATCAAAAATCACAATTTTAATGAAAGATAAATCGATGAACATTCAAAAAGACACAATTCAAACTATAAAAATGAAAGTGTCTCTCTTGTAATGTTATTCAAAGTATTTTAATTTATTATCTTAAAACATGAATTTTTAAATGATGTGATAAACTGGAAAAATAATTAAATCTCAAAAAATGAGACATTTGTCGGAATATAAGTTGCAAAATAAATTAACTTATAATTATTAAAAAAATGTTTAAAAATATTTTTTAACAAACAGTAAAACAGAGAAATTTTGAAAAGTGTTGAATTTTGAGTCAGCTTATAAAGGGTGTTTTTTTTAGAGGTATTGAACTTTAAATTGCAATAAACCAACGATGTACTATTCGATTGACATGAATTTTTTTTTTATTCGAAAGATAATCTTGTGGCATTACATTTTAAATATGATTTCTGGCATAGGACTGCCATGGCTGGCTCGGATGTAGTCCAATCTGGACGTCCAATTTTCGATGACTTTTTCCAACATTTGTGGCCGTATATTGGCAATAACACGGCGAATGTTGTCTTCCAAATGGTCAAGCGTTTGTGGCTTATCCGCATAGACCAATGACTTTACATAGCCCCACAGAAAATAGTCTAGCGGTGTTAAATCACAAGATCTTGGAGGCCAATTCACAAGTCCAAAACGTGAAATTAGGCGGCCACCAAACGTGTCTTTCAATAAATCGATTGTGGCACGAGCTGTGTGACATGTTGCGCCGTCTTGTTGGAACCACAGCTCCTGGACATCATGATTGTTCAATTCAGGAATGAAAAAGTTGGTAATCATGGCTCTATACCGATCACCATTGACTGTAACGTTGTGGCCTTCATCGTTTTTGAAGAAGTACGGACCTATGATTCCACCAGCCCATAAAGCGCACCAAATAGTCAGTTTGTTGACGTAGCCATTCACCCAGAAGTGCGCTTCATCGCTAAACAAAATTCGCTTATGAAAATCGCGCGCCCATTATTTTCGAAATAAAATTGCACAATTTGAAAGCGTTGTTCAGGCGTGAGTCTATTTGTGATGAATTGCCAAACCAAACTGAGAATAAATCACTTGACAGCTGTTAAATCGGTCGCCATATTGGAAAGTAATGCCAACTTAAACTTCTATGCCTGGAAAAAAACACTCTGTACATGTATATTCATAAAATGTGTTATGCGTCAATTTTCAACAAATTATTAATAATAAATATTACAAAAATTGTAAATATGACAAAAAAATGAATATATGGATAAATAAATATTTTTTTCTTTAGAAACCCATATATATATATATATATATATAAAATTCATTCACAGTACTTAGTTAAATAAAGTTTTATTAGATGAAATTGTATAATTAAATAGTAACCATTTCCTTGAATTATCAAAAGTTGAACACTTAATTTAAGGTTAAAATTTGAAACAAAACAAATTTTGATCATTTGAAAAAGGATTAAAAAAGTTCACATAAATGTACAATTAGTCAATATTGTTTTTAAGGAATGATTCCTATATGATAAGCAATTTTATATTACTGATTTGCATGATTCAACTATTCATTCACACAATAACAGAAAAAAAAGTTTCAAATATTCTTCCTGAATATATTAATTTTAAAATATTCAACTGAATATTCATATATTTATTTATATAAATAACCAAATAAATACTTCAATTTAAAAATAAATTCTTTTAACCTTCAGAGGGGCACAATTTTAATATGGTAAATTTAAATGAAATAATTAAATATCTACCATTAACTTGAAATATCAAAAGTCGAACACTTAATTTAAGGCTAAAATTTGAAACAAAACAAATTTTGACCTTTTAACTTTGATCATTTGAAATAGGATTAAAAAGTTCATCAATATATACAATTAGTCACTATCTAATTGTGCATATATATATATATATATGCACATCGAATAATGCATGAATTCCATTACTATGATCATGAGGATTAGTTATACAAATAAAAAAAAAGTTAGGAGTAGCTGTTGTGTATGGAAGGGGGATGTTGTTGCCAAAATTACTGCCTCTCTACAATATTGAAAGATGAAACCCTGTGTGCTTCTAAAAATTGCAATTAAAATATTTTTTTGGCAACAACAAAACTCAGATCTGTATAAAATAACTACTACATATCTTTAAAAAATAAATTCAAAATACAAAACCTTGATAATAACATAAAAAGGTAGAATACAACAAATAACAGGAATACAGTAAAAAGTATGTATTGCAAAATTGTAAATTACAAATAAAATTTTGTTAAAACTGCTAAAATTAAGTGTTTTTATACAGTTGTAACTATATATATATATATATATATATATATATATATATATATATATATAATTATATTGCTCAACCAGGCAATAACAGCATGAATTGTACAAATAGGTAATGTGAATAAAATGAACCATACTTAAATATAATGTAATTATAAAAAAAACAAAATACAAAAAAGAAAATATAGTATAAAGTAATAAATTTTTAACCGTATCTAACTATGAAAAATTAATTAAGAAATTATATAAAACGAATATATGACAGAGTGAGAAAAAAGCATACATATTTTCAAGGTAGTCTTTTACTTTATAGGAAGTTAAAAGGAGAGAATGAAAAGCTTCACAGTCTTTTATCAGAATTGCCCACATGTTCTGCCAATAATGAGAGTGCATTTGTTATTCACTGACAAACATTTATTATTTTATTGCACATTGTCGAATTGGTGGCGTTTTCTATGTTATAAACAACCTTCCATACTATTCTTGCATGTTTTTCTTCATCCAAAATACCCAGGAAATGATACCTGTTGAGCTAATTCAAAGTCTCATGGTAAGTGTAGTAACCACCACTCCAAAAGAGCACATAATGAAATTAGCAAAAGGTTATAAATCTAAATATTTTCTGGGGATTTTCATAGAAAGAGTATCTTAAAATTATACAAGAACTAAACAGTAAGCTTTCATATGCATTTTCTGTGATTTATGCATTTTTCAAACTTACAAAGGCTTCTTATAAATTTAAATTACAAATCTTCTGAACATCAAAAGCACATTTAATACAGAAGTACAAGACATACATCAGAAGTACAAGGTTGTGTCGGAAAATAAATTTGCCCTGTCGACTGTGGTTAGAGTTGTGTATGAAAATCAAAACATAGGATGAAGCATTTAAGATATAACTTTATTTTTCCACATAAGTACCAAGTACATTGAGACATTTGTCATACTGCTTGATAAGCTTCAAAAAGGCCTCCAAGAAAATTTCAGGGCTTTGCATATCGAAGAAGCATTTAACGGCTATGGGCGAACAACGAAACAGTAGATGAACGTGTAAGACACTGTTACACCATTGGGTAGAAGTTGGCTGTGATCAAGCATACGGATTCGAAAAAAGTGGCCTGGGCTTCTCAAAACTGGCGTTCTGTAGTTGGATGACAATGCATGACCACATTCAACGATGACAATGCAAAACCATACTGTACCTCTTGGTTGGGAGTGCCTACACCATCTGTTATATATTCCTGATCTCGCACCAAGTGACTTTCATCTGTTTTTTGCTTTGAAGAAGAATCTCACTGAAAGGGGTTTTGGAAGCAATCCTGAAGTCAAACAAATCGTTACACGCTACATGTGTATGCAAAGCCCTGAAATTTTCCTGGGGGGCTTTTTAAAGCTTATAAAGCAGTACGACAAATGTCTCAATGTACTTGGTACTTATGTGGAAAAATTAAGTTATGTCCTATCTTTAATATCTCATTCTATGTTTTGAATTCATACACAACTCTGACCACAGTTGAAGGGAAAAATTATATTTTCTGACTCACCCTCCTACATTACATTAAATGAACTCAAAATGTTAATTTTTTGGTACTGCAAACTGTTAATCTCCTTTAGATGTAAAACATCAATCTAATTAATTTTTATTAAACTATATATATATGCATGGAAAAAATTATGAATAGGTGGTTTCACTATGAAACCACACTTCTGAATGGGTTAAAGCTTATCATGCATGTGCATTTTTTTAATACCTCTTTCTTAGTTTTACATTCAAATACTTATTTAAAAGTTCTTCAATTAATCTAGTTACAAGCAAATTTGTGAAACATCCAAATTTTTTTAAAGAGTAATACAACCGAACCTCTATTTAAAGAAGTCACTAAATTCCAAAAAAAGTTTGCTATGTGGAGAATTCATTAAATATATTAATCCTTCAATAAAACTTTTCATGCTGATTCCAGGAAAAAGTTTGCAAAATAGAGGTTCATGAAATGGAGGTCCTACTGTATTACTAAAAAAATATATTACATTTAAATATTTTACATAAAAGGTACTTTTTTAAAAAAAATCAAATAGATCTCAATGGTAGATTAACATTAACTTTTATAAACATGAAAAATGTATGTTTTGCAAGTATATTGTAAAAAAATCTTGTAGTGTAATAATATATATATATATAAAAAAGGTATTTTCATAATAACCCATACAAAAATATTTTTGGCTCAGCTAAAAGGATTGACTTTTACTTACATTTACACATTTTTTCAAGAGAAGGCACAAAATATTCATCACATATAATAGCAAGACCCAAAAACATATAAAGAGATACAAAAATATGCAAAATAAGCCCTCCTTTTCTTCTTGTAGAATAATCAATTAATGGACGAGGAAATTGTTCTATATCTGGAGGAGTGCAATTTACATTATTTACCCATGGTTCAGTAGTATCTGCAAGAAAATCATATGTTAATTATCTTTTCATGACATTAATATATATTTTCAAATAATGAATTAAATCAATTTGAATTATAGTTAGTAACAAAAATTCAAAAGCAGAGAAATGAATATAAATAACCATAATGGAATGAATGAACAATGAATAGAATGCTTTATAATTTCCTAAGTCATTTAAATGTTAAATTAATTTTAAATACATTTTGTATTTTATCCTGACATGACTTTTCGAATATTATTTGGAATGTACGTTTTTACATAAAAAAAAATTAAGTCCACAGACAATCTTATAGCACTAAATGTTTCTCAAACCTGTTTTGTTTAGAAACACATAACACTTTTTTTTAAATATATTTTTCTTTCATAGAAAAGATCTGTCAATCTTTTACATATATATATATATATATATATACAGTATATATATAACAGTTTTTTTTTTTACTCAGTAGTCATGTTCTACAAAAAAAAATACAAAAATGTGTAAAAAATACAATTTGTGCATAGTAAGACAGAGATGTGATTAACATTTCAGAAAATCATTTTCCACACTTGTGTCAAGTTCATAGATTAAATAAATAGTTTATGGAAGAATTTTGCTCTCTTGTAACAATCAGTAAACCTAAATTATGTTACAAAAAAAACTAATTCTTTGGTGGAGGAAGACCATGTTATATTAAAACAATATAAAAATGGAGAATATTCTAAAACATAACATTCATTCACAAAAATATTTTACAAATTGCACACAGTGAAATTCACAATCATGCATATATATATATATATATATATATATATATATAATTAATTACTTTCTCAATCTAAATTAAGTTAAATTTTGCTAGCTTTTATGGCAAGATAAAAAAAAAGGTTTCGAATGCTCGACTGCAGATTGGAGGATTAGAGGGGTATAAAATAACAAATACTATATTAGATTGTTTAAAGATTTTCCTACTTTTTCAATTAAATATTAACTACAAATTCTAAAATTAAATTACTCATTAGAATGCAAAAGCATCTACATCCTTTTCATAGCTGAAAATCACAACAAAAGAGAACACTTTCTGATAATGAATACACAATCAGCTTTACATGCTTGTTTCAATGTGTTAAAAATATTATTGCTAAATGTTAATAAAAATATCATTATTTTAATTTAGAATTCAAAAGATACATTCCTAATAGGTTTAAAAATTTCAATATTTGAAACAATTTTAAAAATGCAAGATACTAAATTTCTTAAGAGAGCCAGAGTTCTCAGAATTTTAATACTTTAATTTATATAAATCTATAACAAAACCTAAGCGATTAACAATTTGTATTGTATGCAACATACTCATATATATATTTTTGAAATAAATATCTTCTAACAGATCAGAGTTCTTCTAATTTTACTCAATATAATACTTATAAAGAAATTTCTATAGCAATGGTTGCCTTACAGAAGGAATTAAATCATAAAATACTAAACACTTGTGCTTGAAAAAAAAACAACTTTTAAGTAAATTTTTTAAATAAATATCGCTATGCCAAGTAATGATTTGTTTCTCATGTTTTATGTTAAAAAGCAACATATTTCAAATATTGTGTGTGATAGTAAAAATTGAGTGACAACATGAAACATTTTAAACATCAATAGAAAATAAACATGATCTATGATTCTACATGTAAACTTGAATACATTATTAATAAAAAAATATTTAATTAATTCTTAAGCCAGAATGTGATGCAATCTAAAAAAAGATTTCTTAAATCATTTTTTTACATGGAAGGGAAATTTACAAAATAAGGATGTGTAATAAAGAACACAATGCATATTGATAATAGTAATTTGCATATAATCAAATAAATTTTATGCAGAGAAACTATAAAAAAAATTGATCTCAATACTTCCTACAAATTATATATATATATATATAAAGCATTTACTAAATTTTTATTTATCACAAAACAAATACTCACTCGGTTCTTCATTATTCAAAACACTTAAAGGCTTTCTATGAGCAGAAGAAATAGACATGTCTTCATTGGTTGTCTTTGAAGAAACTTCATTAGGTGAAAGAGGGGTGGTATAAATATGGTACATGAGACAGAAACCCATGTAAAAAATAGTAATTGATGCTATGATTTCTCTTCTTTCAGCCATTGTCACTAGAGTTAAAAAGAGAACAAAAAATTATGGCCTTGTATCCAATTTATAAAAATCAGAATAAACAAGTGATATCAAACACATGAACAGTTAAATTTTTGAAAAAAAATTTGTTTCTTCAGAAGTAAAATGTGAAGCACACAACATTAAAAATATTCAAAAAGAAACACATAAAACATTTCTATAATGTTATTGGGGGGAGATCACTTTATCTTTTACATTAGATAAGAATTACAATTTGAATTATTTCATTGAATTATACATAAATATACCACCTCCAATCTCTTGTTATGCTATCGAAACACAATTTTGCACACTAATAGATTGAAAAAATAGTTTACATAAAACACATTGTTGCAATCAGTGGCGTAATGGAGACCATTTGGGCACCACTGAAAAATCCTGTTTGTGCCCCTAATGTTGGATTTTACAAAGGGTAGGGTACTTAGTGGCAGTCAGGACTTGGGCCCTCTATAATCCTGCCTCCCGTAATGCGGGGGTGTTCGTTACGCCAAGCGTTACAATTCATTCAAAATCTGTAACAAGATATACATGGGAGGGGGGAAATACTTCCTTTTTTTAAGTTTCATTCATTCAAAGTATTAAAAATTATTTAATATATCTCAAGTGAACTGTGGTACAACACAGCCCATGAGGTCCAAGACCTACTGTGCCTATCTCAGTTTACGTGACCTTAGGCTCTGGGGTGCATGTGCAGATGTTTTAGTCAAGTGGTCAGTCTGATGCGAAAACCCCAATGTTCAGCTCCCAAGCAAGCTTGGCACTCATTTATCGACCCACTGAAGGGATTAAAAGCTGAGTCGACCTTGCCTAGCCCGGGATTTGAACTCCGGACCTGTGGCGTGAAAGCGCGTTACACTACCATTCAGCCACTGGGCTTCATTTAATATATCTTTAATATAAAAAAAGAAGGTTTATTGATAAGCAAAATCTAAAACTATTAATTATACCGAATATTTTAAAATCGATACTTAGAAATGTTCTTTAAAGGGTCAAATTTCAAAATTAAAGTATCAACAAATTAATGAGGTAAATTTTGAAGTAGAGGAAATATCATTCAAAATTACTCCATTTAAAAAGCATTAACTTTATGTTACAAATGAACTCCAATTCTTTTAACATTAATGTAAAAAAAAATACGGTTTTCAATTTTTGAAAAATGTTTTATTCCACGTATATTTATGGATTATATTTTATATATAAATCTTCGCTAATATTAATTTTTAATTTAAAAACATATGTTTAAGCAATTTTTCTTTTGCTACATGCAGGTATTTCAAGACATGTTAATAACGAAAAATATTCTTAATGATAATACAGTGATTTTACAATTGTTTTGAATAATTGTAAAAATTCTTTAAAAAACTATTATTTTGAAAATTAAATACGATACTAAAAAAATTCTCTCAATGATACTGCAGAGTAATTTCATAATTGTTTAGAAAATCTTTTTATCCGTGCATTTTTCTTTTTTGTATTTGCAAAAAAATTCAGAATAACGGTAAAATATAAAATACATCATTTTTTATACAAATTTCGCTCAATTTATTAAAAGCTTTGAGGGAAATAGCATTTTAAAGTCAAATTACTTGTATAAAACAGTAACACAACAGCAAATAGTTAATTTTTACCAAAAAAATATACTCCGACACTAAAAAAAAACCGCCATTTTTCTGTTTTGTTTCCAGAATTACAAGTCTATACATCTGGCATATTGTTTAACAGAGAAAAAGAATAAAGATTACATACCAAACAAAGCTGATCAGAAAACCGTATTCACCCGACGGTTAAAAAAATATATTATAGAGGCATAATACATCAAATAAGGATTATGAAACACACAAGCTTCATACGAAAACTCACATCTTAAACAATAGTCGGAATAGAAAAGTGAGTTTCAAATATTCAGCTTGTAAAAATATGTTTCTTTGAAAATGTATAGGTATAAAAACAGTACGTTATTGTCATCAGAAATCAGCACTTCTGTTTTTAAAAAAAACAGTTCGTCTTTCAAGAAAAGCAAGTCACCAGCAAAAGGAAAGTAGAATTCGATTTCATTAATATGCAGAAAGGAAATGCGTGTAAAAATTATACGCTACGTTTAAAATTATTTTAAGATAACTTGATGATTGAGGACATTTTATTATATTCGCTCTGTTATCGTTCGTTTTATGATATATTAAACCTGAATGAAAATACTACCTGCTACAGTCTGTTAACATTTTAAGCGGAATTTAAAGTATACTTGATTTTTAAAATGTTTTTACCTTGTTCTAAATTTTGGGCATGTGTTATTTTTTTAATTAGATCTGTATTGAATCTTATAGATACATAAAACAATGAAAATGAATATACACAAATACTATTAAATATTTTGAATTAATGTAATTCTTTTATCACATTTATAAAAATTAATTATTGCTACATTTAGCATTAAGAAAGAAAATTGCATTCTCCAAACTTCCTCATTTCGCCGACGTAAAGGCTTTGAGTAGTTGCGTAACGGAGAATATCAGAGCCCCCCTCCTTCCCCTGCAAAGTCAAGTTTTGGGCCCCAAGCCCAAATACGTATTTTTCGTCAGTCAGGCTTTAGGGCCCTCCGCAATGCGTGGTTGTACGTTACGCCACTGATTTTGGGCCTTGACAGATTTAACGTACATCGGAAAGTTAAGACACTTGTGTTTACGTGAGACTTGCTTCTGTCAATATCGGAAATAAAAGAATCTGGGTTTATAGGTCCGGACATTCCAAAAATTATGAAAATTCATCAGTTTAAAGCTGTTCTCACGAACATAGAAAAAGAAGCACGGTTTTCATTCAAGGATACTGTGGGGGATTCCAGAAAATACAGCAAAGCTACAAACTGCAAAAGTATTTTTAAAATATGGCAATTTTTTAAAAAAAATTAGGCTGTTACACATGTGTCATTAAATAATTAATTTTTTACATTTTCATCTGTGATATTCTCCAAATATGAGTGAATATTAACGTCGCACTGTTCAAGCTACACGAGGGCCTTTGGCGACGGACCACGTAATTTTGAACCATGGTCAAGTGACGTGGACGACACCTGAGCTGGCACCCCATTTCCTAACTACCTCACCACACCAACGGGAGGACGTTTCAGTTCTTGGCAGATTTAACGTGCATCGCTGCCCTACACAGCGGGTTTTTAGTGGAACTGGGCTCAAACTTATGACAAAGCAAGCCACGTTCCGATACCTTGACCACTGAGCTACCGCAGCCCCCAGATAATATGAGAGCGATGAGCATGATGAAAGATTTCACAAGCAAATGTTTGTTATGGAGTAACGTTATCGATCGCAATAGAATGCAACAATGCTAGCTCACTATTATTGGTTCTGATGAGGATTTGTTAAGGCTAGATCACTGGCTGCGTAAGACGCATTATGATACTCGTTATCTGGAGCCTTGAGAAGTTATTGTAGGTGTGAGAGCGTACAAGCCAATTTGGAAACCAGGCTGAGAGAAAGTAAGGGAGTCTCTTAGAGATTTTGTTGCAGTGTCTGGGTTTCCCTTTTTGTGCTTTTTTAAAAGTAGAATGTGTCACGCTTTCAAAAGAGACACGTGACACAGGGTCATTTCTGTTTGGACGTAGCCGGGGTTACTATTCAGCCATCGGTCCTTGTCAGCCCTCGTGCGGTGGACTTCGAAACCAGAGATTGGCGTAGGAACTGCGCCGGTTAATTCTCTGTCTACTGGATGAAGGGAAGTTAAAGGTTGACTTGCCCTAGAACTTAAGCATCGGTATTATCCAGACTTAGATACTTTCCCAAGTGACATTTCCTGACCGTTGGGAAATCATTAGTTTTCTAACAGAAATTCGGTCCTTTGGTGGAGACCACCGCATTTCAGAGGGTAGAAACCTAACAACGATATAAATATAGATACAAGAACAAATGTGTAATTAAACTAATGCACATAAAGTACAACTTGCTTTATAAAATGTGCGAAAGTATACTAAAGGTATATTTAATATATCTTACAAAGCATTATCACCTAAATTGATATTAAATGATAGGAGGGTATTATGGAACACCATTTACATTTTTAAACTTAACTGATATTAATAAAAATCGATAAAATCATCAGGAATACATACTATAACTATTTATAGTGAAATGACACTTGCCAAAAAATACTACACTCTATAACTAAAAAAAAAAAAAAAAAAAACAGACGCACCAAGAACGAGTCGTCCGATTGACACAAAAATTGGTAGGAAGAAAGATTATGCACAGAATAAAAAATGATTAAAATTTCAGAAAAATTGAATGGTTTATTTTAGAATTACATAGTTACAAAGTTAACCAGCTCAATAAGGTGTTGACCCACATCTAGCCTTGATACGAACTGTCACATGCCGTGCAATAGTGCGATAAAGCACCCTGGTGGTTTCCTGCGGTATCTCTTGACCAATTTTCTCCAATTGTCGGGCCAGGTCATGAACATTCCCTGTTAGATGCAGTTGCCTTCCCATCATATCCTAGACATGTTCGATTGGAGAGAGATCTAGCTGACCAAGGAAGTGTTTGACAAGCTGTAAGACAGTTAGTTCATAGCAACACGTACCGTATGTGGCCTGGCGTTATCTTGCTGAAAAATGAGGCCAGAGTGCTGCTAAAGGAATGATAGCAAAACAGTTCTCAGAATGTCGTCGACGTATTGCTGTGCTGTAAGTGTGCTCTAATGATGACCAAAGGGGTCAGGCTTTCAAAAGAAATGGCGCCTAAGACAATAACTCCTGGCTGAGGGTCTGTGTGACGTGCAAGAGTGAAAGCAGGATCGGCACGCTGTCCTGGGTTTCTCCAGACACATCCTCGATTATCCTCAGGACATATTTGGAAGCGGGATTCGACGCTAAACACTATAGGTCACCAGTCAGCATGATTCCAATCTGACTGAGCCAAGCATCACTGTTATCTGGCTCGACAGAAGGCAGGTGGCGTGGCGGTCGGTTCGAGCGTAAATTTTGCTCTATCAGCTGTATGTGAATGGTCATGATGGACACACGTGTGCGTGTAGTACGTCTGATGGTTGATAACGATGAATCAGACGCTGTGACAGCTGATCTGACAGTCAATCTATCCTCCCGATCTGCTGTGACCCTAGGTCGATCGCTACCATCATGACGCCGAAATCTGCCATTTTTCACCCATTCTTGCCAGGATCTTCTAATGGCCGCATCGCTTCGACCCATATGACGAGTGATTCTCCGATTTGCCCAACCTGCCTCTTTCAGTTCAAAACTACGACCTCTTTCGAACTCTGACAATTGTTCGTAATGAGCTCGAATCGCTCGGCGGGGTATTTTTTCAGTCATTGAAAGGTATCCTAAATTGCAATGCAATAGATGTGTTGAATTGGTAAGACTGGAGCGTCTGATCTCATGCCGAGATCTTTATCTCCTATCAGGTAAGATAGATGGTTGACTTTCACTTGATTAATGCTCATTTTTGTTTTTTAAAAGTAATTTACAAATTAGAAATAATAATTGCCAGTATAAAAATAATAAGGTGTATAAGGAGGGGATTGCTGGAAGCAGTTGTTTGCGTTGGCTGTGTGTGTGTGTGAAAAATATCTCAGGCACCTGCCGACTCGCCCTCCGCAGAGGGGTAGAGATACAAATTTTGACCATCAGACGGAGAATCGCTTCTTATAGACAACTGCTGAGTGCGCAGTTCCGATGCGCTGTAGCTCCCGCTATTCATTCATTGGACACCAAATTTTAATCATTTGCATGTTCGGTACAAATGTCTTTGCATACGAAATTTCATTACAATCGGGCAACACCTTGGTGCATCGTTTTTTTTTTTTTTTATAGAGTGTATTTATTTTGCTCTTATAAAAAATTTTATTTTTAAAAAAATTACAAATGGAAATTATTCTGCAATAGTCGGGTAATATGGAATAAGTAATTTAAACTGTAAGAGAACTAATTAGACTTTATAAAATGTAGACGTAAACGTTCTTTTTAACAATAAGAACCCTATTTTCAAGATTACGAGCAATTCTGTTTCGAATATATTTACAAAAGTCATAGATATAATCTTTTTCTGCTCCGGTGCAGTCAAGGTGAACCCACAGAAAACAGCTGAAGTATTGAATCCAAATCCTCCTTAGTTGATCTTTCGAGAATTGTCTGTTACAGAAGATGCATTCAGCGTCTTTGTTTTCAGGTTCTTTAGTTTAAGTCAAGAAGTACATTACAGATGATACATCAAAATGGAACGATTCAACGCTGCTAGCACTGAGTCATCTGTAGCAGGTTTAGGTCCAGAAAAAAAAAGTTGGTCAGGTTCAATTTCTTAAGGCTGTCTTCAGTCAATGTTAAAGAATAGGACCCGAATTTGGAACATTTTTTCAGATATTAAAGAAATGAAAAATTAATATGATATCCTGGCTTCACTATCCTTTAGAGAGCAGCATTTTTTATCATACATCTCATTTTTATCCAAGTTGACCCATTTTTTATCGTATGAATTTTGTACCGCGTTTTTTTCCCCTATACCGTAATGTTAAATAAGCTATCCCTGTGCGTATTCAAAAGAGAAATAGAATATTCATTGAATATTTTGAAATTTTTAAAAACAATTTATTGTTAACAGATGTATTAGTTATAATGTTCCAAATTTCCATGAAATTTGAGGCATTTTTCTGGCAGAAAATATGCTTCGCGTTTATTTCATACTCTAGTACTTTTGCCGAAAACAGCCTTAACAGAGGGTCTTTGAATATTCGGGGGTTTTTTGTAGTTTTGAAGCCTCTAGTTCCTCCGTTTTGTCTTTTTCTTTCAGTTTAACCTCAAACGTGTTTTTATATTTGGAATATGTTATTATAGAAGGAGATTCAGTTTTCTATATTATTTCAATATTATGGATACTAACCCCGGCTGGAGTCTATAGATTTTCTGGATGCGAAAATCGTAGGCACGCCTGTCATATGTGATTATGGACTGTGGTACATTCGTCAATATTAAATCACGGCAAAACTGAGCATTCAACGAGAGCTTGAATTAAATAAAATATAATTCAAGCGTCCAATTTTGATAGCGAGACCGCAACTAGATAGTGCCCCCATGAAATAGCTCTCATTTGGGGACTTGCCGTCTCTGCAAACGCTAAGTTGCTAAAATGTGTCCCCAATGGGGAAAAAAAATTAAATACACTCTATAACAAAAAAAAAAAAACGACGCAACAAGAACGAGCAGTCCGATAGAGACAAAACTTGATGGGTCGAAAGATTATGTACAGAATAGAAAAAATGATTAAAATTTCAGAAAAATTGAATGATTTATTTCAGAGTTACATAGTTACACAGTAACGAGCTCAATAAGGTGTTGACCCAACTCTAGCCTGGATGCAAGCTGTAACACGACGTGGCATAGTGATAAAGCACCCTGATGGTCTCCTGCGGAGTTTCTTGCCAAATTTTCTCCTATTGTCGGGACAGGTCATCGGCATTTCCTGGTAGATGCAATCGCCTTCACATCATATCCCAGACATGCTCGATTGCAGAGAGATCTGGTGATCTGGCTGACCAACGATGTATTTGACAAGCTGTAAGACAGCTCATAGCAACACATGCCGTATGCGGTCTGGCATTATCATGCTGAAAAATAAGCCCAGGGTACTGCAAAAGGAATGGAAACAAAACAGTTCTCAGAATGTCATCGACGTACCGCTATGCTGTAAGTGTGCTCTAATGACGACCAAAGGCGTCTGGCTGTCAAAAGAAATGGCGCCCCAGACAATAACTCCTTGTTGAGGGCCTGTGTGGCGAGCAATAATTACAGCAGGATCGGCACGATGCCCTGGACGTCTACGGACATGTCTTCGAAGATTATCAGAACACAGTTGGAAGCGGAATTTCTCGCTAAACACTATACGTCCCCAGTCAGCAAGATTCCAACCTGATTGAGCCCAGAACCACTATAATCTGGCTAGACAGTGTGCAAGCGTGAGTGGCAGGTGGCATAGCGGACGGTACGAGCGTACATTTCGCTCTATCAGACGTCTGTGAATAGTCATGTTGGACACTTGTGTGCTGTTGTGTCAATAAGATCATAATCCAGTTAATTTTAATCGTCAAATATTATTCTCGTACATATTCTCCGAAAACTCATACCGCACGGTGACCAGCAAAAGAAGTAAGATTGTATTATTATGTAATGACCGTTGTCCATGTTAAGGCTTAGACCTAATACCATAAACTATCCTTCAACTCCTTTAGTCGAAATGCGGAAATCAGTCGAGCCCGTTTGTGCCTAGGTCTTTGAGATTGTGAGTCCTGCACATTTATATGTTTCAAATTAACGTTTGAACGAGTATTTGACAATACATGCTATATACTGTCGACTTTTTAAGATCTCAGATAGAGGCTAATTTTGTATAGGGCCCAGGGCCTCAAAAAATCTTAAAATTTATCTGGGCCCAGGACCTCAAAGAGTCTTAAGACGTCCCTGCTTCTGTCCTACAATAAAAACCCAAGAATACGCATTATCCATTAACAAAAATAATGACCAAATATAAATGTCTATTTATAAATTTTATATTCTCAAAAGAGTATTCAATTGAGTGAGTGAATATTAACGTTGCACTCTTCAGCTACACGAGGGCTTTTGACGACGGACCACGTAATTTTGAACCATGGTCAAGTGACATGGACGACACTTGAGCTGGCACCCCCTCTCCTAACTACCTCACCACACCAAACGGGAGGACGTTTCAGCTCTCGACAGATTTAACGTGCATCGCTTCCCTACACGGCGAGTCTTTAGTGGTACTGGGCTCGAACTCATGACATGCCTGCCATGATCCGATACCTTGACCACTGGGCTACCTCAGCCCGTATATTCAATTGAAGAATCAACATTAAAATTAAGAAAAAAATATAAAACTTTCTGTTTATTAGTGTAATTTGTACTCCCCCCATTTGATCCTACTTCTAAGTAATTTTTACCCATTTCCCTAAGTTTCATTCTTTTATTTTTAAATTTCGGTTGCAGTGAAATCATGCATGTTTCATTTTAGATTTCAATTATTCTTTCTGACAAAAACTGAATAAAAGTTCGTTTAGCTGAAACTGTGTGTGTGTGAATTTCGCAATCCACATTCTCGTACATCTAAACATGTAATATAACTGCCAAAAATTTAGCAAGCATCCATTTATATTATTCCCATTTTAGAAAGTTTTAAGAACGCAAATGATACATTTAAAAAGTTTTCGAATTTTACATAACGTTTTAGAAAAACTCTTAAAAGCTGAATTTTTTTTCATTAATAAAGCTTTCTTTTTCCAGAAAAAAAATTTTTTTCTTGTATTTTATTTAACGCTCATGGTTTTAAAAATCAAAGCTCATGGTTTTAAAAATCAATCTCTCGTAAGCCATTAGAAATGGGTTCGTTAAACATTAGAGGTATAAATCCTATATTTTACCATCTTTTCTTTTTAATCAAAAGTTTTCAAGAAAAAGTCCCTAGCAAGTACGAAAACATGTAAAAAATTTTTTCTAGGAACTCTCGGCTTTTCAGGAATTTCTAGCATTTTTGTGTGTGTGATAAATAGATTTTATTTTACAACAAACAATATATAAATCAAAAAGTTACACACACACAAAAAGAAAACATTCTTTTACAAGCATAATTTGTACTAAGACTATATTTTCGTTTCCCTTATTATTTTTCAGACATAAATCACAAAATAAAATTGATAAATCATAAAATAAAATTGATGAAGTTTAAGAACACTTGTATTTAAATTGATAAATCTATTTCAAGCGATCATTTCTCAGTTGATATATTTCTCATCCTATGTCCGTGACCATTTTGGGAATTGCCCACATGTTGAAAAAAAAATGATAATCACCGATAGAAAGTGTAAAAACGCAAACTGTGTTAAGAATAAACAACTCGTTTGTTAAACGAAAGATTAAAAATTATGCAGACTGCACACTTAAGAGATACTTCCATCGATCCAGTTGAAACGAGAACCGCTCAAACACTTACATAGTTAATCCGAGATAACAGGAATCGCTTTCAAACAGATAATTGCAATGAACGAAAAAAAACGTAACATGTGAAAAGGATTTAAGATTTCAGGAGATTTATGTGTTAAGATGTATTACACTTTAATGGTGAAGATATTACAACAAAAGTTTTGAAAAGATTGAAAAAAAATCAACTAAAAATTGAGAGCTCTGGTAAATAAAAATTTAAACCGTGAATAACCCCAACAAGTTTCCCGGCACTATAAATCAAATTAGATCAATTCATCAGTAATTACTTTGAAACAAACAAAGAATTAAAACAAACGAGTTCGTACATCGTCTATACATTGATGAACTCCTACAAAAAACTCTTACATACCGTAAAATCCGGCGTATAACGTGCACTTTTAAGTCACAATTAAGATTGAAATTTAAGGGTGCATGTTATACGCCAGGTATAAAAATGAAAAAAAAATAAAAGATGAGCATAGAAAAAAAATTAAGACCTATATATATATCAAAATACTGTTTATTTAAAAGAAATGGCATTTTTCTAATGGACTTAAAGAACTTTCTAATGGACTTATTTCTAGAAGTATACTATTTTTTTCAAAACCCTGGGATAATTCTTCGAATAAATGATTTCAAAACATAATAGTATTGCACATGTATGGTTCAGGCTTCATTGTAAAAAAGACGGCGCGCGTTATACGGCGAATATACCTAAAAATTAAAAATCGCAGTTCTTAAGAATAGGTGCGCGTTATCCGCTGGATTTTATAGTAAATAGTTTGATAACCTAACTACTTCTGCAAAAGTTATTCGATTAAGTTACTAGCTAGTATTAATTACTGTTAAAACTGGTAAATAGTTCATTGCAGAAAATCCAAAATGACAAAAGTAGATTTTAAAAGCTGATTTTATTAATTTTTTAAAGGAAAAATCCCACTGGAACAAATTAAGTATATACAGAAGAAATCATTCAAAATATTTATATACCATATATAACGATTTTACCTTAAGCAAAATTTTCGATATCTGTACTTCAATCCGTTTGACAATTTTTTTCACAATATTACAATGATCAATTTTTTTTTAACATTACTTACTTAATTAATTAATTTGAACATTACTTACTCAGCCACAAAATCATTTATCACAAAAAAAAAAATCCTTATGAAAAAAAAAATAACTTTTCAATTTATTTTTTTTTAAAGTTAATTTTTTAGGGAAACAAATTTACTTTAAAATCATTGCACAGATAAATGTTTTAGAAGCGATTCAGATATTTCATAAACTAAATAAACAAAATGGAACAACTAAGCTAACTTTTCAGTAAAATACGTTCGGAAACCCACTTGTTGTCATAAAACTTCATAACCTGTCAGGCGAGATATACAAGGTGAAATGAATATTGAATAGCTCCAATTTCAATGCAGAAAAATATTCTTCGAGCTGAAAGACATGCGTCAGAGGTGTTTTTCGCCGTTATCCTGATATTAAGAAGAAAAAAATAAAACATTTCTGTTTAATTCCATAGATAACACAATGGGCATCACTAGACTTCTAATACAAATGAATTCCCCAGTGATATATAGCTGATGTCAATTTATATCCATATTAGAATAGTGGACAATATATTTGTAGAGGGATTCCAAGCATTGTATAAAATATGACATTTCGACAAGGAAAAAAATATTAAAAAAAGTTCTGAAAGTATTGCTTTCATTCATGAAATAACCGTCGAAACCTTTTTTCCTATTCCTACTATTAGCTCACTCACTCTCTATATATATTTATTTATATATTTATCTCGTTCAAATTTTCAATCGTTAATAAAATACTTTCTATTCATCCAATCAAGTTAAAATAATTTTTTTCAAACTTGTAGTGGATGACACTTGGTGTTAATACATTTTTTAAAAAATTGATTATTTAATTTAATTTAATATAATTAATTGCCAGCTTAGATTCGCCTCTATGGTTGTAACAATGTAACTGTTAAAACAAAGAAACAAGTTGGTGTCGAAAACCTGTTTTTCAGCGAAATCGGGTGTGCATTGTTATAACAATGCAGACAAATCATGCTATTTTTTCAATTCCTACTATTAGTTGAATCTCTCTCTCTCTCTCTCTCTCTATATATATATATATACATATAATATATATATATAATATATATATAATATATATATATATAATATATATATACATATAATATATATATATATAATATATAATATATATATATACATATAATAAATATATAATATATATACACATATATATATATATATACACAATATATATTATATATATATATATATATATTATTCAATCGTTAATAAAATACTTTATATTCAGCCATTCAAAGTAGGAATTGACTAAAAAAAATTTTATATTACTTGTTTTCGTTGTTAAGTGAAGCAAACAACCTAATAAATATTCTCAAAAAAAAACACAATCTAAGTACACTGCTGGACCCCGTAAATGCAACACCCTGAAGGAAGCATGCAAATAACAAGAAATTTACAACATGCATTAGCGGAGGTGAGATATGCAAATGATTAGAATTTCAGCGCAGACACACATCAAGTGCGCCTGTGGCGCAACCTCAAAGCACTAATTAAGGCTTGGAGATTTCGACGATTTCTAGTTCGGCAATTGTGTTCTTCTTGTGGTTTTTTCAAAAAAACGATCAGTTATGTCTCGTAGAAAACAGCGATCAGCTTTTGATCAAGTATCTGAGTTCGACAAAAGGATAGTGGCCTACCGAGATTGTGGATTATTTTTCAGGGAAATCGGTAGTAGTGTTGGACGAAACCAAACAACTGTAATGCGGATATGTGACCGTTGGATGCAGGAGGGTACAACGGACCGACGTGGTCGATCGCATCCACCTCAGTGCACCACTTCACGTGAGAACAGGAAAATTGTGCGCATGGCAGTGACGAATCACTCAGTCCCATCACGAACCATAGCACAGCACATTGAGTCTGTAACGCATCATTCAGTGTCTGCGCGTACAATTCGACGCCGTTTACAGCAGAGTAGTCTGACCGCAAGACGTCCATTGCTTGATCTACCCTTGACACAGAACCACAGACGTCTCCGCCGCCAATGATGCGATGAAAGAAGGATGTGGGCGGCAGAATGGAATGAAATTGTCTTTACTAACGAGTCACTCATCTGTCTGCAACACCAGGATGGTCGGATTCGAGTCTGGAGACACCGTGGAGAGAGGATGCTGAACAGCTGCGTTATGCACCGCCACACTGGTCCTGCACCGGGTATTATGGTATGGGGCGGTATTTGATATCACTCTCGCACTCCTCTAGTACGCATTGCCGGTACTTTAAACAGCCAGCGCTACATCTCCTAGGTGTTGGAGCCAGTTGTCCTTCCTTACCTTCAGGGCTTGGCCACAACCATATTTCAACAGGATAATGCGCGACCGCACGTGGCACGCATTGTCCAAAAGTTCTTCGTCAATCACCAGATTGAATTGTTTTCCTGGCCGACTCGCTCTCCGGTTCTTTCACCGATAGAAAACATGTGGCCCATGGTTGCTCAACGACTGACCCAGATTACACCCCCAGCTGCCACACCAGATCAACTTTGGCAACGTGTGGAAGCTGCTTGGTCTGCTGTACCCCAAGCACACATGCAAAGTCTCTTTGAATCAATGCCGAGGCGTGTGGCAGCGGTGATTTCCAACAATTGCGGCTACTCTGGCTACTGATTCTTTCAAGAACCACACTTCACAGAAGTCTATAAATTTAATCATTTGATACTTGATTAACATGTTATCTAGAAAATAAATTTTGTAGTGCTATCTCTTGTCTTTGTTGGTGTTGCATTTACAGTGGCCAGCAGTGTATAAAATGCCAACAACTTAGATTTACTTTCTACTTAAATACAAGCATTAACTAACAGTCTAGCAACTTAAATAATAAATAAATGTGAAATCTTCTTTCTATTAATAATGAAAAGTTATTTAATAGTTAGTATTAATGTTTTAATTTTTAATTAGTTCAATACTATTAAGAAACATAGCTCTCTCTCTCTGCGATGGCTGTTAACATAATTTCGTAAATATAAATCCCATTATTTCCATGAGTAAAAAGTGGCTACGATAGACCACAGGGCGTGGTCACAAACTATCCGGCGTTATGTCTATCGAGTCACGAGTTTTAAGTTGTGATGTCACTAAATACAATCCGTGTGGAAACATAGATGCACATTTACCTGTAGAAACGTTGATAAACATTTAATATGTAGTCCCCACATTAGCTAGCGTGGTATGAAAGTTGGAGACAAGGGCGATGTAAACTTGTGGGTTCTTTTCTGATCGTGTTCGCATTGTGAATTGAAAATAATTGCAGACAGGGTTTTGTCCCACTGTTTATTCCACACCTTCTATGGGATATTTCTTAAAATAAAGAATATATTGAGATGTTACAAGATTACGATACATCGTTCAGCCGTCTCTACTTTTCACCACCCCGGTTTTCTTCGCCACCGCTCTCTCTCTCTCCCGTTCCGACCTTTTTTTCTCTCCTCCGTCGTTGCCAGATCCTTTTTTCTATCTATGACTGGTTCGACCTGTTGCCAGGTGCAGGCAGTAGTTCCTTACAGGCGATATTTCTGGTGTCGTCCTTATGATTTGGCAGCGTTTCAAAATTACCGAGATTCGTCAATTGTCTTCGCAGAGAGTGCGGCGTTAATAAACAATTATACAATTCATAAGTAAAGAAAAGAATTCGAATAATGTATTTAGTAAGTGTCCGAACAGTTCATTTTAAATAACAGGCGCAGGTATATTAGTTATAGTCTGGGAAAAAGTTCAATATCCTATTACTTTTGGAACATGTTTCCATTATCCTATTATAATTGAAATTATTTTAGAGAGAGAAGTGTGTTTTATTACTTTCAGAACACACACACACACACTATATTCTACTCGTTGGTGATGGTTTTAACATATTCCTCAATTCTAATGCTTCATGATCCTAATACATTTATATATTTCCTACATAAATATCCTCCTCCATTTATATATTTCCTTTCTTATTATTGCATACTTCTTATACAGCATACATTTCACAAAACTTTGAAACATTTGTAACATATCCATCAGCTATTACAGTAAAAATATATTCCAAGAGACATACATCAACACAAACATTATTTTCGACAAAAAAATGAATATTCTGTATACAATGAATCTAATGAAAATATTTGAATTATACCATGTATTTAAGAAACCAAAATGGGGGGGTGAGACATAACAAATAGCATATTTTTAATGTTTTTCAATGAATGTGCCATTTTAATTTTTAAAACTATGATTGATTATGAGGAAATAGTGAACAAAATAATGTGACTAGTTATTTTTAGAACCAGTAGAAATAAAAGTATTCATGAACTTAAATAATTTATTTCAGAGATTAAAAGAACAGAATTATACCATGTATTTAAGAAACCAAAATTGGGGGGTGAGACATAACAAATAGCATATTTTTAATGTTTTTCAATGAATGTGCCATTTTAATTTTTAAAACTATCATTGATTATGAGGAAATAGTGAACAAAATAATGTGACTAGTTATTTTTAGAACCAGTAGAAATAACAGTATTCATGAACTTAAATAATTTATTTCAGAGATTAAAAGAACAGAATTATACCATGTATTTAAGAAACCAAAATTGGGGGGTGAGACATAACAAATAGCATATTTTTAATGTTTTTCAATGAATGTGCCATTTTAATTTTTAAAACTATCATTGATTATGAGGAAATAGTGAACAAAATAATGTGACTAGTTATTTTTAGAACCAGTAGAAATAAAAGTATTCATGAACTTAAATAATTTATTTCAGAGATTAAAAGAACAGAATTATACCATGTATTTAAGAAACCAAAATTGGGGGGGGTGAGACATAACAAATAGCATATTTTTAATGTTTTTCAATGAATGTGCCATTTTAATTTTTAAAACTATCATTGATTATGAGGAAATAGTGAACAAAATAATGTGACTAGTTATTTTTAGAACCAGTAGAAATAACAGTATTCATGAACTTAAATAATTTATTTCAGAAATAAAAAGAACATGCAATAACATCGAGTTCTTAGGCAATATATCATAAATGTACACATCTGAATTTTTCTTTAAAAAGGATCACACACAGGTATTCTTAAACACAAAATGTTAACAATGATTAATGAAATGTGAAAATAATTCTGAAAGAGATAATTAAGAAACAAAAGCAATTTCTCGTTAAATTTCAGTAACATTAAAAAAATCAATAAATAAAAACAAATGTAATTATTGACTTAATTATCGTAATTTGCAGTAAATATGGATAAAAGCCTGCATTAAAATAACATTGACTTTCTTGATCCCATTTATTCTATATCTTCAAAATGCACGTATTTTTCCTTATTTAGGTGCTTGGGATCACTGATAAAAGGAAATCGAAATTACCCAATAACTGAGTAAAAAATACATAAAACCTATTTTTTGTGTGTTGAGTTTGATAATTTCAGGGTTTTAAAATAAAATCCAGAATTATGAGTTTTAATATTCCTTCAATCAATTTTCTTTATTTTAGACTTTCTTGATGTTATAGCCCCCCCCCCCCTTCCATAAATCTTCATGTTTCGACCCGCGTGAAATAATTGTCATATATATTTATGGCCCGGCGGGAAAAAAGGTTGAGTACTCCTGTGATGAAGTCATGGGACTGATTGATAAACAGAGTCGTTGTCTTATTCCCACTACCAGTTAGCTTTCTAAATCAATATTTCTGTATAAAAGGACTATACTACCTATTTTCAGTCTTTTTTTATTTTCTCTCTTTTAAACTTTACTTTATTCTACTAATGATGAATTATAAACACGATAATGCGCGTGTATTATAAACGTGTGCGTGCGTGCGTCAATTCACAGAGGAGGATCGATGCTCTAGAACAGATGTCGCCGAAGTGGTGGCCCGCGAGAAAATTTCGCTGGCCCTCAGAAAAATGTGGAATATACTCACTTATCACGTTAAGTTATGTGTTAAGATGCTTTAATTGCGTTCTTAGATCAAAATTATTTTTTATAAATATATTTAACATTCACAAAATCCTATTAGTGGTTCGTGGGATTAAGTTATGAATTTACTGGTCCGTGAGGTCAAAAAGTTTGGCGACCCCTGCTCTAGAAGACGAATACTCTAAAATCCTTTCTTAGAACATAGTCCGAGAAGGATAGTAAATACTTTATTCTTACATAGTTATCATGGAGATATTCGTTCTTTTTAAACATGTTTCTAAGCAGGTGAACTTTTCCCCATAATTGCAAGTATTTCAGTAAACAATCATTCTTGATTGCTCCACATTTAACAAGAATAAAAGATAAAAATCCGATAAATATGATAAAATGAACGAAATAATTGTACATTGATTGTTTATTAACGTTGCACTAAGGTTTAAAGGTTTATAGGAGACTGTCTTAGTAGTTAAGAGCCACGATCAAGAGACGCGGTCGACACCCGAGCTAGCACATAACTCTCTAAAACTTTCCCACCATGCCAATTTGAGTATTTTGAGCATCGATAGATTTAACGTGCAACAACTCCTGTAAAGGGCAGATCTCTTTGTCCTATAATTATGAAAGTAATTCGTACTGATTAGAACAAAGATTCACTAAGAGATCTAATTCAGGTCTTTAGAAAGGATCTTTATAGTCATTAGATTGTTTTAAAATTAGTTTTTATTTTTAAGAATTGAAATGATTAGGTAATACTCTATCCGTTACAACATGTATAGATGTAACATAGATTTGTAAGGAAGGTATGATCGATAGATTTAAAAGTGAATGATGATCTCAAACACCAGTGACGTTATGGAGAATATTAGGAGCCCCTGCAAATTCCCCCCCCCCGATGCGGGGGTGTACGTTACACCACAGTCTAATATGTACCTAAAGGGGGTATGTCATAGCGTAATAAATAAAACATAAATCTTATTAACCACTTTTTTCCTAATTTTCTGTTCATATTCTCCATAACCTTTTTGCAATTATTAGTATTACACTGGTGTGGAAAAATTAAGGACGAAGTCGAAAAATTAGCATATCAGCTGAACGAAGAGGCAGAGCGGACAGAAAGACCAATCAGGAGATTAGGTAAGGTGATGTACGGTAGCACATGCGCAGATATGCAGGTAGACGTACTGGGGGAGTGTCTGAGTAGTATAAAGCATGTTGTCGGTGTAAGATCAGTATTTCTGGCAAAGAGATTGCACGCCGTATAGCAGTTAAAATCACACCGAGTTGCTGCCTCAGCGAGAAATGGCGAATAATCAATCTGTTAGACGACATCTGGATGCTTTTACCCGAGGTCGAATCATTGGGAAGTTGGAGGAAAGCAGCAGTGTGACAAGTGTGGCTGCAGAGTTCGGAATTGCTCACAGCATCGTTTCACGACTTTGGAGACAATTTCAAACTACAGGAACAGCTATCCGGGGGTTCAGTAGTGGTCGTCCACGAGGAACCAAACCCGCAGATGACCGGTACATTGTCTTACAGGCCAGAAGAAATAGGCGGCAGACAGCGGGAGAAATCGCTAGACACACGACATAGGCGACTGGACGACCGATATCGCGTTTTACCGTGGCCAGAAGACTGCACGGTGGTGGTCTGTTTGCACGACGCCCTGTACGATGTGTACCTTTAACGCCTGCCCATCGGAGAAGGCGTTCTCTGTGGTGCCGGGAACACCGCGATTGGAGAGACAATGAATGGGGACGAGTACTCTTTACAGATGAGAGCAGATTCAGTTTGAGTAGCGATTCTCATCGCATACTCATCTGGAGAGAGCGGGGGAGCCACAATCATCCCTCGAACATCATTGAAAGAGACAGGTATGGCGGTCGCGGTGTTCTCGTTTGGGGAGGCATCATGCTTGGTAGTCGTACATCTTCGACGCAGGTTCAGTCAACGCGACCCGTTATTGTAACGAGATTCTTCTTCCATATGTGCGTCTTTTTAGAGGCGCTATGGGTCTGCAGTTCCTTTTCATGAACGACAATGCACCATGTCATCGCACAGTAGCTGCCGAACAGCTCTTAGAGAGTGAGGATATTGAACGTATGGATATGCCGGCACGATCTCCGGATCTCAATCCCATCGAGCATGTATGGGATTTTCTAGGCAGACGCTTGGCAGCTCGTACCTTACCACCAGTAACGATTCGGGAGCTTCGATTGGCGCTGCAAGACGAATGGGCAGCAATGCCTCAACAACTCATTGATACCCTCATTCTCAGCATGGGCAGACGCTGTGAAACCTGCCTAGCAGTCAGGGGAGATCATATCCCCTACTAAAGATCGGATGTTTCTTGCTGGACACCCATCACAGGGATGTTTCGGCCTTCAGTCGCATTGCGCTCCATGCTACTTTTTCAATCAAGCTTCTTTTTATCCCTCTGATTTCTCTTTTAGTAAGTGTTGCTTACATTACACATGTCGTTACGTATTGGGGATCTTACGGTATTAAATGTGTTGATTTGGAAAGCTTTTGTACAACGTTATATTGAAAAAACCGTCTCGTCCTTAATTTTTGCACACCAGTGTATGTTACACGTTGTACATTAGATAAAAATCTCAGAAGAAAATTATTTTTTTAAAAATGGATCGAGAGGGAATAAAGTTTGGGAGTCCGTTTTACAATGTGTGTTTTTACTCCAGTTTTATAAGCCTACTCAATTTTTTTTTGTATGAAGGTTTATATAAATTACTGAGTATTTGGAACCTTATTCGAAATAAGGATAAAAGAATACATTTTATTAAATTAATTTTTAAACATAAAAAGCGTACCAAAAAAATCCAATTTAAAATTTATATGTGTGTGCTCCAAATACATGGTTAAAATTCAAAACATTAAATAAAAGATAAAAATATTTTACGATTTATTTTAAAGTAGAACGTTCTGCAAAAATTAGAAGTCACGATAAATGCATTTTAAAAACCATGTTACCTAAACCATTTTCAGTCAATTAACTTTTGAGTTGTTTAATTTGATATTTTGATACAACCATAGTTTATAATTATTTTTTTATATCTGATTAACTGAGAAAAAGTTTTTAAAATAAATATATTTTTTAAAAAATTCTAATACATTAAATTTAAAATTCGACCGAAATTAAAAGTTTATTTTTTTCAAATTACAACTGTAGGTGATTTTCATTTACTATCAATGCATTTCGAATCAAACATCAGAATAAATTCCAAACCCAACCGAATAAACAATTTTCACACCGATTGTTGCTCTCTCTTCTTCTATGTTAAACATCTATATAGCAGAATTAAATCTATCTCACTGTTAAGTAACTTCAACATTTTGTTATCACTAAGGTAAAAAGATAATCCTTGTTATTTACTAAACAGTAGTGAAGCAAGTTGCGATAACGAGTGGAAAAACCTAGAAGAAAAAAAAAAACGCATATTTTTTTAGGTTACCGAATTTAAAATTTATATTTTTTTACTTTTTTATAAAAAAATAGAATGATCTAAAAAAAATTATACGCAAATACCACGCAAATTCTTCCATAAAACTCATTATTAACAAAAACAGAAATAAAAGGAAAAGAGAAAACAAAAAATATATTTATTTAATCCCTCAAACTAATGGGACTCAACATCGAAAACAATAAAGAAATGCATGAAGAGAAAAAAAAATCACTTAATATTAATTATAAAATAAACCGCTTTTATTAATTTCACTTAGATGTCGCTTATTTTGAATAATTCTGTCAAAAAGAAATCTTTCGTTCAAAATTTAAAAGTTTGTCAAAAAAAAGACAATATTTTTGCCTCTTATTGGTATAGACCCTTTCCTGTATTGAATTGTCACTCAGTGCAATATAAACTAAAACTAATGTTCTAAGATTATTTTTTGTTGTTGCTGTTGTTAATTTTAGATTTCTGATGAAATTTGAGTTCATAAAATTTGTGTGTGCATTCACCCATGAAATTTTTGTTTTGATAAATTTCACACAGAAAATGCACTTGTAATACATACGGCAATAATATAATACAGCAATTTCAATAAAATTCCTTTCCCATCTGAAATAGAAAGAGGCTTTGAAAAAAGAATTCTACATATTCAGTACTCTAAGCTTTTAAAATTATTACTGAAAAGTAAAGAAAAGGGGGGGGTGAAGCACCGGTTTTTGGAAACTTTAAAACAAAACAAAAAATCAATTTGCAATTACAAGAAAACCGCTCAAAAAAATGACACGAAGTTCAAAGCATTCTACCGGTAAAAGAGGTTAATTTAGAAGATTTGATTATAAAAAAAAACAAAGAATATCGGATCTTGAGAAAAGTGAAATTTTTTTTGCATAAAATTCATAGTTATGACTGAAGTTAAAAAAAAAAAAAGATAGAAGTGTCTTTACAGGAAATTACTTGTCAAAAATGTTTAAAAAAATCATTAATAATACGAAGAACAATGGCTTGAAAACAATAAATCCATTGAAAATTAAAATAGATTTTAGAAGGAAGCAAATAATATGTAAAGAAAGGGAAAAACAAAGATTTGATGTTTTAGAATTAACATTTCCTCAAAAGGCACTCGAACTTAACGCTTAAAAAACAAATAACACATTAACAGTAAATGTTAAACTAAACCAAAACAGGAATGATGAACACAAATCTTAGCATCTAGGAAACGTTTAAAAATAATTTTCAGATAGCAGAGAAAGCCAATGAGAATATTTAAATATTTTAAAATGCATTGAATATATGTCTTGAAAAAAATATTTCAAACAGACGATTTGCATCGTTACTTCGAACCAGGGGAGAAGCAGATATCTAAATTCACATTAGTACATTCAACTTCGGTACTTAGGAATTAGCAGCAAGTTGGCGCCATGCGAATCGCGCCTTGATATCTAAACAACAAAGATATAACGTGTTTTAAATGAAAAAATACCAATCAGTCAGATTTTGGTTGAAAATGGCGCCAATTTGGCTGCGGTGACGCAAAAACAAAGAGTACTATCATTTTCATATTCTTTACAATAGATTCTAGGTGCACTATTACAATTAGCATGTACTACACTCACACTTACAACGGTTTTACGAAAAATTGTCCGGAAATGTTGAAGCCCCAAATACCTTTCGGAAAAATTACCCTATTTCGTTCTCTATTAACTAATAAATAGAACAACATGGATAAATATTATACATTTGTAACACTAGTTAAATATTTGGAATAAATCAGATGGATAAATAACCACCAACATCGAAGACTCAAAGATGTTCCCATGAAAGAATAATTGCATGTTGTTAGATCATCCCTCTTACAGATCATTATTTTTCAGAGAAAGGTGGATTGTTCCATGCATGTTTTTAAAAAGAGAGAGATCAAAATAGTTCCAAATCAATGTTTTTTTAAGGAACGGTGGATTGCTCCAAAATATTTTTAAAGGTTTAAAAGAAAATGTGTATCTCGCATTCCAGCAGTTATTACGTCATTTCCTAGCTGATTCACTAAACTCACATTCCCCAGTCTTACACCATTCTACTAAAAATCAATATATTAAACTTTTCTCTTGCGGTATTTCCCATATGATGCATAAGATATTGCATACTAATTGCTTTAAATACACAATAAAAACAAGAAATTTAATTTAAAAAAAAAGGATTGGATTCTTTTTATTATATTAAATGTCACATGTATCCAAAAAGAACCTAAAGTATCAGCAAAATTTAAAGAATTTTTTTCCCCTTCTGTAGAACATTAATTATTTTGGCACACTCATGAAGAAAATAGAAAAATTGTTATATTTTTTAATTGACATTGAATTTTTCTTAAAAATATAATTTTAGTAAAATTTTATCTTTTAGTAAGAGAAATTGAGAAATAAGAAAGATAAAATTAAGGCATAAAAATATTTAATATATTTTGCATATGTGGTTTATAAATTCATATTTTTAACATTCATTTTAAAAATTGCTTTATTAAAACTGAAAACATTTAAAAATATTGAAATTATCTGTAAATTCATCAGAATATTTTTTTTTCTTATTTAAAACCAAATAATAATAATAAATACAGATAAGTAAAAAATAAAAACATGTTTCAATGAAATTGAACCTTTTAAAACTTAATTCAGTTCAAAACAAAATTTAGAGAGTGCACAAGACCATAGTATTATATTTTATTAGGTAACCAGTAAAATACAAATATTTAAAAAATATTTAATGAATTTCAAAAAAATTTCTATAAATAAAATATGTATATGAAAAATTTATAACATGAACATATTCTCTTTATTTTAAACTAAAAATAAAGAGAATTAAAAAAAAGGGGGGGTTCAAATTTTTAAGAAATATTAAACTAAGGTCATCAGATATTTAAAGATATTAGTTTAGCTTCAGGCAAATTCTTTTTTTAAAGAGAAAAATGCCTCTATAAAATAGTAAATTTGTGATGTTATATAACACATACATTTCTGTCTTTAAATTTGGAAAACTTTCCAAAAATATGCATATTCCCCTTCCCAAAAATATGCATATGTACATGGAAAAAAAACTATTCAGCATTATAAGAAACCATATAAAGGACATATTTTACAAGAAAAATTATTTGATTCAGATACAAATGCATAGTGTAATACCATGGCATGTTATCTATAGAATATACAAGTTAAAATATAATATTAATGTTGAAATACTTTCATTTACCCTTTATTTTAAATATGAAAATTTGACAGATTAAAGAATAATTTATAAAAAGATTCTAAAAACTATATACATAAAAACGTATATTGTTTGAGATAAGTTTCACGGGATAACACTTGAGATTTTTTTTTTATAGCAGTATAATTTTTTATAATAGATATCAAATGCTGCAAGTTTTAAGATATAAAAAAAATTTTAAATAAAATCAAAATAATAAAACCACCCTTTACAGCAAAAAATAAGAGCAGTCACAACTATGTATTCAGAATTTTTAAAATGTACTTTAAAAAACAATGGAAACATACAATTTGCCTATTTCAATGTATTAAACCTGATTTTACTTACTAAAAGAATAGAAAAAAAATATATTTTAATTTACATAATACAAACAGCGGCTAATTTTTTCTTTTTCATTCAATAATATTTAAGAGGCAATGTTTAGATTCTAATATATTAAAGCTTTAACAAATGTCACATGTTAGATTTATAAATTTTACACAAACTTCTAGAATTATCTTATAACTACACAACCTTATTAGTTATCCAATTGTAGTCCCAAACTACTTAATTCTAAATGTACATTGCATTATGCAGATAAATTAAATAATTTATACATGAAATTACAAATATGTATTCAAAGCATTTTAATGAATTTTTTAAAAAATTTCAGATGTTTAAAAAACTTTTAAATATGTTAAACATTTGCTATTAAAAAACAATAAAAAGTCATTATACAGAAAAACTAAAGCTGTATTATTTACAGTTCTAAACTGTTAAAATGGTAACATTTAATAAAATCCCCCCCAAAATTATTTAAATATTAAACATTTCTCTTATTCAATTTAGTTAATAAAAATTGTGCATTTTATATCTTTTAAATACCATTAATCTATAATTTCAGCTCTTTCCTTCTTAAAAGTGTTGATACTCATATTTTGAATCCATGATTCCATAATAATGGAGACATTATTAGCTAATATCATAACAATCATAAAAATTTTACTCATTAATTATAGGCACCTTTAAGCTAAACAGATCAAATTCAGGCCTATACAGATTGCTAATATTATAAATAGGTTGAGCCATATTCAAATATTGTAAATCTGTTAACAGAAGTAAATTTGAAATTAGTGTCATTTTCTTTGTCTCATTTTTATCTTACTGGTTATAAGAATCATGAAATTAAAGATGGCCACACATAAAAAATGCATCAAATTCTGTCTTATACATCAACTTCTAATACTTCAAATTATACACCAACTTATACTTATACATCAACTTCTTCAACTGTTTTATACATCAACTTAATGGGTAAAGTTAATGAAATGTGTCAAGAATGAATTTATCCTTTAAGGTAATAATACCAAAAAATGCTCATATTAACAACTCAAAAAGTAGAAGAAAATCCATGGTCCCTATAACACATTATATTCCCACAAAAACTTTTATTCAAACCAAGGAATAGTAATCCCTAAGCAGTATAAAATGTAAAAAAAATCTCATAAAAGAAATAATTTTGTTCAGAAAGCAAAACTGCAAAGAAAACTTTTTTTTACAAATATTAAAAAAGGAAATGAAATAATATAATTCTTCATCATTGGCGTAGCTGACTCTGAAGGGGCCTTATATCAAAATTTCTTTGGCACCTTTTTTTTTATATATGGGAGTCTAATAATTACCTGGACAGGCATTGGGTACAAAAATAATAAATAAATGTTTATTTATACATGACAATTTTTCAAATTAAATCTTATCCTGCACAGTACCTTTAGATTTTTTTGGCAATTATGCATTATCACAACCAATTGGTGACATTATATGAAACGAAGCACATGATTGCCAATTCAGCACATACGATACATGCACAATTGTGGTTGCCAACTTGGCAAGTTATCTTGAACGGTGGTGATTGCTGTGGCAATACATAAGTAACGATTTTTTAAAATTATATGGAGTAAGTCACTCTTTTTAAAACGATGAAAAAGAAGGAAAATAAGGAGTATGTATTTCTTCCAGAATTGAAAAAAATTTGATTAATAAGCTTTTTTACGAAAGCTATATTTAGTTCACACAATTATAATTATACTACTATATTTTTTTTAAAAAATTATATAATTTTAATTTTATAACAATACATTTTTCATAGAACATTTTATTACATAAAACTACTTTCAAAATATGTTATAACATAAATTATTTTCAGCATTAAGGAAATTAATAAATTTGATACCAAGAATACACAATAAAAAATATATAGGTACATTTTAATCTCACCTTTGTTTTAAAATTCTCAACATTATTCAAAATAATAAATCAAATAAAAGATTATAAACTGTAATGACAATTACAAAAAAAAAAACCCAAAAAATGAGTTTTTATAAAATAAGAGCTATTACAGAGTATTTCTTATTTTTTTTTAGAGAAAACACATTTTGCAAATCAAAATTATTAGCATGCAGAAAATTCATATATTTTTTATATATATTTTAAGATACATTGATATTTTTACGATATTTCTCAAATTCCTGTTTAACTAAAAATGATATTTTGAACAAACATTTACACAGAAATTTTTATTTTATTCCCCCGAATTTAAAAAAAAATTATAAAAACACATTTAATAATAAAATTAAAAGATTTCAAACGGACACTCTTCTACTATTGATTCAAGTAAATTAATTGCAAATTTACAGTTCAATTTACCTCGTTTTTCCTACCGATTTTTCACCGTAAATCTCCGAATACCTTGACAATGCATACAACCGTCTCATGAGTATATAAATTTAAATACAATCATAAAAGTCATAACAAAACCCCGACACATTGCTCGTGTCATGGTTATAGCTAAGCAAGAAGTGAAAGAATATAGTGAATCATGCATTATTAAAATCCGCTTAGAATGAACTTTGGAGTCTGATAAGTAATTATTTAGTTCTATGAAGTAATATCATCATATCAAATCCTCTAAAATTGTTATTCACGCCAAAACAGTTAGTAGTGATCTACAAAGCTGTAACCAATCAGAGGCCTCAGTTCCTTCGTGCAAAGACCTCTGTTTACTCACCTTTTCACCGCTTGCTACTTTTTAGATTTGTGTGAATGAGCCTTGACACAGGGATTTCAGATAAATATAACCACTTTTTCTTTTTGGATATGAATTGATTTAAATTTACGTCACACCAGTGGCGTAGCTAGATCTGAGTGGGCCCTGTATCAAATTTTTTTGTACAACCTTTTTGGAACTACCCTTGTATAGTAACATCTTTTCCTCATATATGCTGGGGCTCCTGTAGCTTCGGAGCTCTGTATCAGTGATATGGCAGTGGTTACGTTCCTGCATCACACTGAGAAGAAACTGGAAGGTTATTGGCGACGGACTTCGTACTTTTAAACCACGGTCAAGTTACGAAGGCAATATCTGAACTGTCACCACCTCTCCACTCCCCATTAGTGCTAGGATTCAGAGCATCAACATATATGACGTACATCAGTTCCTTTACACTCTGGATCTCCGGTGGCGATAGGTTTCAAACCTCTGACTCAACATGTATGCCAATGAGCTCGCAACCATGACTATTTGGCTACTACTACTTTTGGGTAAAAATACTACAGTTAACTTTCTCATGTCTTTTCTCTTGAGAAGATTTTCAAAAGAATCAATAAAAAATTCTGATGCTAAAATGTAAACGTGTATATTGTATCAATTTTCGAGTTTTCTTTCAATAACTGTAATACATTTGAAGTTGAACCAAGCACTAAAAAATAGGCGAAAAAACGTCTAACATATCTTGTCTCCTGTGGGTAAATTATATAAGGGTAAAATTATTGAAATAAAATCCCTTCCAGTTTGTTGAAAAGAAAATATCTTTATTTTGTGATCCTGCGAAAAATGCTGCGACTCTGTTCGGCATTGAAAGAAAGATTTGGATGATTTCTTTCATGTTAGTGCAGTGCTTCTCAAACTTTCAATATTTGCGGCCCAATTTTCAATCAGAAGTTTCATCGGCCCCCTCCCTCCACCATACAATAACTATGTATTAAAGGCAGAAGTAGCGGGGGTGGGGTACGGGGTTGAAAGTTCACCAGTCTTGTATCATGCTCCTTTTGATTTTGTCGATTTTCGGGAACAAAACACAGTAAAAAACTAGTTTTTGAATAAATTATTAGCATTAATTCATGAAATTAATCATTAATAGCAAGTAATTAATTAAATTTTACGTACTGTATACTTAGAATTATAAACAATCGGAAAAAAAATCAAAGGCTTTGGGGGGGAGGTCCAGACCCCCAGGACCCCCCTTGTGTGCGCCACTGAAAGGCAGTAATAATGTATTTTGACGCTAAAGTTATAATACAACCTTAATTATAAGCCGTACAAATTATTTAACTTTTTATACGTTTCTCTTTTAAGTAATAGATATTTAAGTAAGTTATACCTTTATATAAGTAATGGGATAAGTAAAATGTTACTGTTCCAATCTAACGTTTAAATTGGGATAGATTGCAAAATAATTTTTAATTAAATTACGTATTTGTTTCCTCAATCATCCATTTCTATAAGTATAAATGTCAATAGAAAAATAATCTAGTCTCTATTGATATTTATCTTATATCCTAAATAACTGACATTCTTGCGGACTTCCGTGAAACCGTCTGGGTAACCTATCGTATATCTGTGCAACCATCTTCCTTTGAAAAAATTTTGCTCTGCAAGACAAGCCCATGGGAGAGTCACTAGTACTTTTTAAAATTGTTCTTAGTTTAGTACTGATGAATTAATTAAGACATACACTGTGTGTACTGATACATTTATACGTATATAAGTCAGGTAAATGTGTATTTTATTTTTTATTATGACTGAATTTTTTCTTTACTTCCTTTCAGTAATTTTTAAAATCTTTTGTTTTTGACATTTCGATAAGTCCGTGCCCCCATGTAAGGGCTATCACGCCTCCTAGGGGGCGTATCCCATAGTTTCAGAAAAGCTGTGTTAGTGCATACCACTTCCATACATTACCAAACTAGCATAGCAGTGGGTGTATAGTATGCACGACAAGTCTCTTCTCAAACATTGACCAACCACGTGTGAGACCAACCACAATTTGGAGGGGCAACAGAGGGCTTCTACACAACAAGACCATCCTTAAGACCTCTCAATGGACCTCGAAATATCTTGGGGAAACGATACAGGAAGAAAAGTATCATTTTGACCCTCTCTCCAAATTATTACATTTCGTTTTCCAACACTGTAACACACACTATATTCCTTTAAACTACACAACAAAGTTTCAGACCTGGTCGAGGACCTCGTGAGACATTCAAAGACACAATAAATTCCGCTACGGGACAAAGAAAGGGTGTAAACCCTGTCAGAGGACACGAGGTGACGTTAATTCCAAAAGATCCGTACATTAAAGTCGGCCCTGTTTTTATCTATGAGTACCGATCACAGAAGTGTTTTCGAGTGTCTTTACTCGACAAAATTATGTTCTAAACTTTTCAGTGGACATTAGGAAAGTTTGGAGGGGCAACAGAGGGCTTCCACACAACAAGACCATCCTTGAGACCCCCTCAATGGACCTCGGAATGTCTTGGGGGAACGAAACAAGAAGAAAAATATCGTTTTCACACACAAGCTTTTATTTAACTTGCAATGTAAAATGTTCGGGTGGAATCTTGCAACTCAATTTTGAAACTGATGTCTTCAACCGATTGTGCTGAAATTTTATATACACGTTTAGTTTGGATGACAATGCATGTTTTCACCATTTATATTCCGATATCGACCTAGTTATTGCAACGATCTTGTGCAGGTGTTAAGGCGAGCATGTTTACAATAACAAAGGTGTGGACCAGGGGCGTAGCTCAGATGGTAGAACGCTCGCTTTGCTTACGAGAGGTACGGGGATCGAATCACAGTGCCTCCAATTATTATATTTTCGCGTAAAATATTTTTCAAATTCGTATGATTTGTACAACGAGATATGTTACAATATTTCCACTCTGAATACGTACAAAGTACTATGTTAGATTTTTTTACTGTTCTAGAGGGAACACTAATAAAGACAGATCTATCAAACTATTTCTATTTACTTTGAAACATTCTATGTGTGTGTGATATCTATTTACTCGCGATTCTAGTTTCTCCCTTAGCACTTTTAATTGACCTAGTTACTGTAATGATCTTGTTCAGGTGTTAAGGCGAGTATGTTTACAATAACGCAGGTGTCGACCGGGAGCGTAGCTCAGATGGGATAGCGCTCGCTTAGCATGCGAGAGGTACGCGGATCGATACCCCATGCCTTATTATTACTTTTTCGTGTAAAATGCTTTTGAAATTCGTTTGATTTGTATAACGAGATATTTTACAATATTTCCACTTTGTTTACATACAAAGTATGTTATATTTTCCAAGTTTTTATTTAACTTGTAACGTAAATTGCTCGGGTGGAATCGTGCAGCTCAACTTTGAAGTTGATGTCTTCAGCCGTTTGAGCTGAAATTTTGTATACACGTTTAGTTTGGATGCAATGCATGTTTTGACCATTTATATTCCGATATCGCAATTAGTAAAAAAGACTAGCAGCACGGCTCGGTGTTGAACGGGCTTTCTCTACTTTTATAAATTTTCCCTTTCCTTCACAAAATCAGCACTTCTAATACTCTTTTATAGAATGACTTCCAACCGCCCTCCTCCGCTTAGTCCGGAGTTGCTTGGGCTTTTACCGAGTGTCTAACTTAAAATTCCTTTTTTCGAAATTTTTTCATTTCTTTTCTTTATCAGATAGGTTTATTTCCCCCCGGCGTTGCACGAACATTTTTAAATGCATAACATATTGTTATGGAAATTCCCCTTCCCCACTCACTATCAGAGCTCTCAAGTAAGTGAAGATTCAGCGATTCTTAAGCAGCTTGTTAGGTGCAGCCATATAATGGCAGAAAAAGTAATGAATTATTGCGCACAAAAAAAGTAAGACAAAGTTTTCGACATTTTATTTTTTAAATCAATAACTGTAAAAAAATCGAAGTATGAGTTTTTTAAAAATCTTTTTCAGATAAACGCATCGATATTGATTAATTTTGGAAAAAATAATAAAATATGTATAATATTATTGTTCTGTAAAAAAAAATTTAAAAATTAAAAAAAACATATTGTGTTGCGACGAAATAAATTTTCTTTCCAATTACAAAATTGCTGGTGAAGTTATTAAAAGCACGAATAAATTTTTGAGTATTTTTTAAAGAAATCAAAAAACAAAGTGATGATGTTGTTTCGAACCCGGGAACAAAAATTATTAATCCAGCGCTCTAAGCGATTGATCCGCGGAAACTTCGAAAATTATGAAATAAAAGAATTTTGAAATAAAAGGAAGAGATCTTCAATTTCGCATCACGTTATTTGTTAAAATTAAAAAAAAATTTCAAGCTTCATTTTTAAGTTAATGCTTTCAAACTTCATAAATCGATTACAAACAACGGTGATTTTTGAACAAAATAATGTAATAAAAACATTTCTTAAATATTTCTCGCAAAATGGGAAAAAACACAATTTTTTTTAAACCGTAATTTTTAAACAGTTTTTCAATCCTTGTACATATTATGGACAATATTGTTCTATACACGGAAAAAAATTTCATGAGATTATTTTTCTAAATAAAGAAATTATTAAGTATTTAAAGCAAATTTTGAGTATTTCTTGAAAAATCGTAAAAAAAAGTTTTTGACATTTTATTTTTTAAGTGACTGATTCTAAAGTGAAAAAAGCATGAACTTTATTAGTGCAAAATCATTTGAAAGAAAATGCAATCGGAACGATTTAGAAATCATTTTCATAAAAAAGTATCGATTTTGACTCATAGAAAAATTTGTAAAAAATGGAAAATATCATTATTTTGTAAAATAAATTATACGCTATCGTGGTGAAGTAAATGATCTTTCTGATTCTGTAATTATTTTTTTGTCTGAGTATCAAAAAAAAAAAAAACTTAGAGATCGTGTTTTAAAACCGGCCGGGATAAAAATAAAAGGTCGGAAAGTTGGAAATTCGTTGCCTGGCGGGAAAAATGGCAATGATTATGCATTTTAAATCTTTTAATTTTCGTCCTTTCAACTAATTGTACTATCGGAATATAAATGTTCAAAACGGATTCCTCGGATCATTTCCAAACTTTTGGTACCTTCAACGAGTTCATGTGTCATGCGGTTCATGAGAAGATACACTTAGTCGAATAGTTGCATACGTTTGTTTACCTTCGAATTTTAACAGTGTAGAAGGTAATTTTTTCGGGTGGAATCTTGCAACTCAATTTTGAAGCTGATGTCTTCAACCGATTGAGCTGAAATTTTGTATACACGTTTAGTTTGGATGGCAATGCATGATTTGATGATTTATATTCCGATATCGCAATTAGTTAAAAAGATATTAATTCAAAAACTTTTACTCCTGCTAGCTTTTTATTCTGCCCAGCAGCTTATCGGATTAAAAAGTTTCGATTTTTCGACCTTTTTTAAAAAATCATCTTATTTTTTCTATCAAACTAAGACAAAAAATAATTACCTAATCAAAAAGATCATTTATTTTACCACGATACGGTATAATTGTTTTTAAAAAATAATGATATTTTCTATTTTTTACAATTTTTTCTAAAATGAGTCAAAATCGATGCGCGTTTCCATGAAAATGATTTCTAAATTGTCCCAATGAATTTTTCTTTTCTCCCCCCATGTTTTTGAAACTATATTCTACATTTAAAAAGTTCAGGTTTTTCTCTTCAAGGAATCAGTAATTTAAAAAATAAAATGCCTATAAATTTTTTTTAAAGATTTTTCAAAAAATACTCAAATTTTTAATAAGACATTTAAATACTTCGTCATTTTTAAATATAATCGCACAAAAATATTTTTTTCGTTTGTAGAATAGTATTATCCAAATTCTGCACAAGAATTGAAAAAATTGGTTTAAAATTACGGATTAAGGAAAAAATGGTGTTTTTCGTTTTTAATATAGCATTATAGTAAAAGCATAAAAAAAAGAGCTTTAATATTTTAATTAATTTTGCTTTGTCGATTGTTGTTTTGGTCTAACAATGTTTATCCCCCCTTTTCATTATCCTCTTGTTGGGCCTGAGTGAAATATTTATCATATGTATGTGAGCTGGCGGGAAAAAAGGTTGGTACCCCTTAGCTGGACTTTTCAAAATTAATCGGCAAACGACCTTGCAAGAATGATGCAAGTTTAACAGACTGAGAAATCTCTGTCGAGCGATAACTAAAAAGTTCAAATTAAATTAAAAGTAAAAAAAAAAAACTTTTTTTTGAAAACAAGCTTTTTTATTTAAATGCTCTAAAAAGAATAAAATAAACTTTTCTTTTAAAACTTTTTTTGCTATCAACTTATAAAGTCGTTACACAATTTATGATATAAAAGCTTGTCGCGAGATTTACCTGTGTAGATAAACGAGAAAAATAAATAACTTGATCCGACTGATTTTAATTTTTAAAATTTTCAAACTAAGTAAATACGAGAACTTAAATCTCGCGACAAGCTTTTATGTCGTAAATTGTGTAACGACTTTATAAGTTGATAGTAAAAAAAGTTTTGAAAGAAAAGTTTTATTTTATTCTTTTTAGAGCATTTAAATAAAAAAGCTTGTTTTTTAATTTTTTTATTTTTAATTTATAACTTGTTACTTATCGTTTTTCATTGGAAAAATTAGGAGACTGATCAAGTCAAAAATGCAGTTTTATGGGGAATTATATATATGAAACTCTGAATGCTTTACTGCCATGTACGGTCTCTAGCTTTCATTTATTAAAAAAAATGAAGCAAACTTAGAAGGTAAGAAAAGAACTACGAACTCCAAAATCTTTGAAAGTCAAAGGGGCTAAAAAAGGATTGCATAATCTATGCATATTAGAGCTGTGTGAGTAAAATCCAGTGGCAACTCAAAATCATCCGACCAAGTTAACACTAGAAAGTCCATCGGTGTCAACTTGACACCGGAACCTGTTCATTTTTTTTCTTCTTTCCGCAATTTTTCAGTGAATTTGAAAAAAATTTCATGATTTTTAATTATTTTCCATGGTAATTACACAGTAAACGTTTTGTAGTTTTAGGTTAATTAGGAGAAATTTTACAATTAAATATACTTACAACGTCCGCTGGTGTCATTTCATCACCAAGGCAATTTATCATCATAATAAATAGCTGTCGCGTTCTTCATTACTATTAGTAAAACAAACTTCCCAAAGTACTATCGCACAGTTATTTGATCTTGAATGTTTCGGTTAACAACGGAAAGGAATATATTTTTTTAAAATTGTTATATCTAAGTCTTTCGTTAGAATAGTGGTTTTCAAACTGTGGGGCGTGATAACCCTACGAGGGGGGCGCGAGCATATTGAAAAGTCTAAAACAAAGATTACTTTCAAAATATTAATTTACTGAAAGTAACCAAACAAATACATTTTGACATAATAAAAAAATTTACACTTATAAATATATCAGTACTACGAATCAATGCATTTTACAATAACTATAACAATAGTAAGTTAAGAAAAAGTTTAATAATTACCAGTGACCCCATGGACTTGTCATATATAAAATTATATGCCAACATTAACACTTATCTTCATAATTTGAATGGTTTATAATTAATTCCTTAAATGCCGATTAGAAATTGCGTAATTCTTTCCCCAATACCACCGGTTAGTATTTATGAGTCTACATTCCTGTATTGAGGGGGAGGGGGAGAAAAGGAATAAATAATCAAATCCTCTGAAATAAGTAAATCCTTCGCAAACACTATTAAGGTCATTTTATTGCATTCCAAAAAGTGTACGGAATAATTTTACGGATAGCAGTTCATAGAAAAAACGTACTTCGGAAAGACGTATATATACGTCTGGAGAAATTAACTCATTGGCTGAGCGAGACGTTTATATACGCCGGAGCAACTTAAAAGTTATGGCAGGTAAAGCGCCAAAAAATCGTATTATTAAATTTAAAACATTGTTATAGTATGGAGGGGGGCGGGATGAAAGTTATGATTGAATATTGGGTCGCAAACATTGAAAGTTTGAGAAGCACTGCGTTAGATAGCATTTGGTTATCTGCTCAGAAAAATATTCATTCGACTTTCGTACCTTGGGCAGTGCAGACACCCTGAAACAATGAATCGCAAAAAAGGCCTAAGCCCTGATGAAATTGCTAATTTATTGATATCTGAGAAGGAATTGGATGGTGGTGAGCTGTCTCGCTCTAATTTAGATTCCGATGAAGACATAAGATTGAGTGAAAGTGACTGCGAAGAATCATAAGAAAATGCAGGTATAATTGATAATATTCCAGTACATCTTTATATATATATATATATATATATATATATATATATATATATATATATATATATATATATATATCGATAGGGATGGTACAGAATGGATACTCTTTAATAGTAATATTCCTTCCAGATTTGCGAGTCGAAATGTTTTGCGACAAAGCAGTGGTTCACCAAGCTTCACGAAACATAATGTCAACGTTAGTTTTTAATGATATAAAGAGTCATAAAATATGTTAATTACATGAAATAATATTTTTAAAAAACTAAACGCTACTCTACAGTAGTCCACAAATTATTTAGTTAAAACAATTATTTTATGTACAGTGGGTGATCGGTTAACGAACATAATCCATCCCAAGACTATGTTCGCTATTCGAATTGTTCATTAACCGATCATCGATTCACCATAGACTTCTATGTGAAATCGATTAATTCGTTCTGGAGACCCTAAAAATTAAATTTTAAAAAATGTATAATTTCTTAGTAAGTTTTTTAAAAAAATAATACATACACATATAGTCTTGCATATTAGTCAGTCCTTTTCATTTTTTGCTTACGGGCGTTGAAGAACATGTCCAATGTCGATTGCTTTTCTCTCTTTTTCAGGATTTTCGGGAAGTAATTAATAGCATTGTCGTTGTAAAGATTCACAACCCTACTGACATCAGCTTGGTTTGGGTGCAATTCTAAGACCATTGCTCTGACATCCGCCCACTTTTTCAAAAGATCTTTAATGGCAGATGTCGGCATTGGTCCTCTTTCGTTTCCTCTTGTTCAGAAGGAGACACATTTGGATGTGTTTCTTGGTGTTCTTCATTCAAAATTTCTTGGAGCTCTTCTGTCTTCAGTTCATCTTCATGTCCCATTATGTGCTCTTCTATGTCATCCTCGTTCATCTCCAATTCCAGATCTCTAGCAGTGGTCAAAATTTCATCCCTAATTTCAGGGGTGTATCCCTGATCACCTCCGAATATGTGTTTCTTTGTCCAAACACAAAAAATCTTTCTTGAAAGTGTTCGTTATCCGAACACAAAACTCTTTCGTGAAAGTGTTCGTTAACCGATTTGTCCGTTAACCGATCTGTTCGTTAACCGATCACCCACTGTACTTTATATCGCAGTATAGAAATGACACCGGTAGATGATTAAAAATAAACGAAATCCGGACTTTCTAGTATTCAGTACTAGTAAAACCCGATGTACGGTACAAGAGTTACAATATCTTGCTGAGGGTATTGTTGATAGAACCATGATTTGTTTGAGAAGAAAATATCTTACCTTTCAATTGCTCATGTCCGGTGTTCAACGCACCATTTCAAGTGCACATGCTTGTAGTTTCACAATAAAATGTGATACATAATACAAGTCATACAATCTCCGGCTGCTGTACTGCCGTAATTACGTAGCCCTTCGATTCTCACAAATTTCATAGCTGTTATTTATGCCTTTAATAAGTGCTAGAATGAACATCGTAAATGCTGGGACTGTTTTCTTTGGTTTTAGAGCAATTGACAAAACTTTGAAACCGGTTGGAGTATTAAACATGTAGAGACAGTAAGTTTGTGGACTTCCTGAAAATTTTCAATAGTATTAAGACTGAAATCATTTACTGCACAACAATTAGAAGAGTTTCAGTCAAACACATGGTTTTACTTCAGAAGCATGCCTCCTGTGATTGGACTACAGGTTTCATGGCCATCCTGTTGTCTGGATATCACACCACTCGGTTTCTGTTTCTAGGGTTACCTCAAAAACCAAATTTTCATGCAGCAGAGATTCGTAGTTTCTTAAAATTAAAAAATCGAATCACCATAGAAAAAGCTAATACGGCTCCTAAGTTGTTTAATAACGTCCGGAGAGAAATCAAGGAAACTTCATGTTTCCAAACAATTAATGTTCCTTATGTCGAAGCTTTTTAATAGATAATTCTTTAAAAGTTCTTAATAAAATACACAAACATATTTAATCTTTTTTCCTTATTTCTTATTCTGTATGATTTAAACTCATCTTTATTCAATGAATGAATTATATACGTCCCACTGTTATTTATATATTTTTATGTATGCATAAGCGTTTTCTTATATATTCTAAAATTATTTTAATTAATTGAATAACTTTAATTTAACTATCCTTACAATAATTTTAGATTTATGTTACGCGTTTAAAGAGACATAAAGTAATAAAGGGAAAAATGTATTTTTTGCAGAAATTATACGGGTTTTAAAGATCAATTAACAGCTTCTATTCAAAATATTTAAACAAACAAAAACAGACTTATTACTAATAATTCACAATCATGTCATTTTTAGTTTAAATCATTTGAAACCTTTTGTCTGAAATCTTTTAATATTCTTTACGTTTGGTACTTTTATAAATTTAAAATTGATTTAAGGAATTCCTAAAGTCATAAGTATTCTATTAATGTGAAAGATGTTTGGAATTTTTTCTCTAACATACGTGATAAAAATAAAGCTAAAAAATACTTCAAATGCTTTAGGGGGGGGAGAGTTAAATATTAAGATAAAATCTCACGCTGACTTAAAAACCAACGTAATTTGATTCTACACTCAAGGACAAAAAAAATTTGCGCACCATGAAATAATAGCGAGATCGTAACGAAACTCGGCATAAAGGCACATGTCGGGGAGATATGCAAATGATTAGTGATGAAAGGCTGGTGATCCCTTATTCAAATGATGTGAGTCCTCATTAGATTATAATTTTAATCTAAAAATAACCTTGGTCCGGTATGTACTATTTGCATCATGTGGTCAATGTTATTAAACAAAACTCAATTAAATAAACCATTTCCTTTAGATGCAATTAAATTTATTGCTACACACTTAAAATTTACATCTACAAAAAAAAAGAATAAATGAGAGAAAACTTAGCTTTGAGAGAGAGGATCATGGTCTAGGCGAATGGCTGTCCCCGGATGGGGTGGCGAGCACTCTACGCTTTCCTTCGTCTGCCTATCAGAATAATTCGAGAGAGAACGGAAATTCGGATGCGTTCCATCATATAGTGACCCCCATCAGTTCCACATCCTTGAGCTGGAATTTTTACTGTCCTTTGAATTAAGTCTCTAATTTGACAATCCCAATCGCGCAAGGCTACATTTCACAAAATTTATACGTTTAATGATCTCAAAAGGGAAGTGTGAATTTTATGACGCACCTTACCGAAGGAATGTTTCCACATCCGGTCAAGGGGGACTCGTATAGAAATTACAAGAAAATAAGGGATCATCAGCCTCCCATCACTGAATTCTTGGAATTTTGCAGAGTTATGGGTATTCAAAAAAGACATATTATAAATTATTCAGCTCATGTCAATGGGAAAGTAGAGAAGCCAAATCAATCACTGGCCAATATCCTTGCAGCAATTACGCATGATACAAACGATTGGGATAAACAACTCACAAACACTATGTTAGCATTGAACTCTGCGATTCATGAGGCTACATACACGTCACCTTTCATCTTGGAACACGGCAGGGACATTCAATTGTCTTACACTTATAAAAAACCGACACACCACAAAATAAGGGATCATCAACCTCCCATCATTAGAAGTGCAGCGTGATTAAGCACTACGTACAGCCGGTAGAGGGCTTTTAACGTCGTTCTCCGTGGAATATAAAACAGGTAACCAAAGCTTCTTTGAATGTTCTGAATCGTTTACAAAGCAAGAGCTGAGGTAGACATACCATTACGCCGTTTTCGAAGACAATATGACAGCTGTAACAGTTTAAGAGGGGGAGAATTATCAGTATGATAGAAGCTGGGTGGTCAGCTAGGCGACTAGCTCGTCAATTAAGCCACCCTGATTGTGTTGTGAGGAGGTGTTGGGACCAGTGGATCCGAGAGATGTCATTTACACGAAGACCAAGCTCAGGACGCCCTTGACAGACCAGTCGTCGGGAAGACCATCACATCGTAAGAAATGCACGCGTACAGCAAACTGCTTCCTCGGCTGCCATCCAGGCACAGGTAGCACCTTTACTAGGGGCTCCTGTGTCTTCTCGAACCATACGAAGTCACCTGCCTGAAGGATATTTGGGACCGGGGCGCCCATTATGTGTGCAGCCCTTGACACCCACCCATCGACGCCTCTGTTTGGAGTGGTTCCACGCACGAGGAAACTGGACTACAGTGGAATGGAACCAGGTCGTCTTTAGTGATGAATCTAGATTCAATCTCGGCAGTGATGACCATTGTGTTCGTGTGTGGAGACCCCGTGGTAAACGTCTCAATCCTGCTTTGTTTTACTGTGACACACCGCTCCCACAGCTGGTGTGATGGTACGGGGTGCCATTGCCTACAATACACAGTCACCCCTAGTATTGATCCGTGGCACCATGGCAGTCCAGCGGTATGTCCATGACATCCTGCAACCACATGTGTTGCCACTCTTGCAATGGCTCCCAGGAGTCATTTTTCAACAAGACAATGCCTGGACTGACACGGCAAGGGTGACACAAGGCTGTCTCAGCAGTGTTACTATCCTTCCTTGACCTGCCCGATCCCTAGATTTGTCTCCAATCGAGCATATCTGGGATCATGGAGGATGGTGAGTCGAACATCCCAAGAGTTTGAACGAACTAGAGGCAAGGTTACAGCAAATATGGAACGAAATGTCTGAAGACATTATACAAAACTTGTATGCTTCAATGCCCCATCGTATCGCATCGTGCATTCGCGCTAGAAGGAATTCAATAGGGTATTAAATCCTCCGTTTTTTTCCCTTTATCTCTGAAACAAATGATCCCTTTTCTTTGATTTCCTAATCATTTACTTATATCAAAGTAGTTACTACGTATGTAAAATTTCGTTTCATTTTGACGACTCTTTCTTGGTGGAGCAAATTTTTGTCCATGAGTGTATTTTTCGATACACTTTGCTCCTCATTATGCAATATGTCCTTTTTTGGAATTTGTTTAAAAAGAGGCTTCATTCTGACACATTAAGTCATTTAAATTCATATGAATTTAAATTCATGTGAAAAGATACATTTTTATATTCAAAATAAATGCCATGGAAAACTCTTTTTGACTAATGTTGTTCCAGAATTGCTCAAGGTTAATTGCGTATTAGAGGAATAGAACGACACCTGAGCGAATGGGCCTTAATATTTTCACTCGCCACTAAATTTCATATTGCTTTGAACTTTAAAAATTAAAAAATTAATCAAGTTACACAACGCGTAGAGATATAGAGTACTAGTTACATTATAGACATTCAGCACCATATTAAGTACGGTAGTCCTTAGTAAAATAAGAACTCGAACTCATGACTCAATTCATTCATCACCAATCATGAGTTTCCTGCAACCTCAGGATCGCTTGCAGTAATCGTCTGAATACTGCTGTGATCTCATAACAGGTGTTGTAATATCTTTATTAATTTCTTAATCTATTTTCTTTTTACTTCACGACACAGCATGTCGTGACAAAAGAACAGAATTCCATTTTTCTAAACACAGCAAAACTCAAACGCTATCCACCGCGCTAAACACGGAACCCAAGAAACTATCTTTTCTTGGTACCAATTTCAGTTCAGTGACCAAACAAAGGAACTCATTCCTTTTCTGTCCATTCCATTGCAAAGCGAACACCCTTCTCCCTCAAAATAGCAACCCCACCTCCGCACATGCGGGAATGTCGACAACTCTCAAAGAATCTACCACGAACAGTACGCCAACGGTAGCCAGACATTACAGGTGTTGTATTTGTCGAGACCTGGCGCAACTAAAAAACCGCCACTTATAGGGAATGATGCCCGTAAAATCTCTCGAGGCTCAAGCTCCTGGTATTGGCATGCTGTGAAGATTTAGAGTGGAGTGTGAACTAAGGTGTTGTGCCCTTCTTTAACTCCTTGCGTACCAGACTGAATTTTCCAGTATCCTGACAAATCCCAGATAACTGCGAATGCTGCCCTTGACGTTACCATGCATCTATTCATCGGCGTATATAAATTGTTTGGAGTTCCTCCTTTGGGTTCCCTTAACATTTTACGATTTTTTGCTTACACATTTTAGTGTCCTTGAAACTTGGAGGCCCATGCCAATTATACGGCTGATACGGTGGTAGTTACGCCCCTGCTTTTTATGTTTCCTATGCTGGTTACTTGTACACCTAAATAAACCATGTATCAACATGAGGTTACAATGGGATTTTCCTTATATATAGTATGTATTAACTAGTGGTCAAATGGTATGCAAGAGGTTAAGACAGAGGTTCAAACTTACGATGTCCATGCCACAATATTCCAAGTGTTATTTCAATCAATCAGACATTCACCGGGTTACTATGAAACAAACATTTTGAAATTTAAGTTACACAAAACAATTTCTTTAAAAAAATAAAGAATATGTTTAATTTGAAATTATCTTACTCCTTGAGAAGATATTTCTTTTTTACTGATATCAGGACATTCCTTTTATAAGTTTCTTTCTTTCTCTGTTGTTTGATAACTTGATTTCTGTAACATTCCTTCCGTTATGTGTTGCTAAATATTTGTTTAAAGTTTCTCAATTCAATTATCAGATTGTCAGAATGATTCTGCAATAATGCAATTCTTTCAGTCAAAAACTCATTGCAAAACAGAGTCTATTCAAGTTCATAATAATCATGATTTCGAAAGTATACAAGCTATGCTACGAGATTCGAGAATATTTTGTTTGTTTGTTTAATTTCCACAAGAACATTCGTGAATATTTATTAAACTTGCTTTTTTTCGCACCTCTTATTTATTTACAATTTTTCTCTGGTGCAAATAAATAAATAAATAATGTAAAAGCACCACTTAAATGAGATACAAAATATTAATAAACAATGTTTGAAGCAAAATATGTAAAATTGTGAATACTTTATTTTCTTATTGAAAATGTTTAATTTATGATTTACCCGAGAGCGTTATCCGAGACGACTGCAGACTCCATTTGTATATATACGTGTCCGTGAAAAGCTTTTGCTTAACGAAGTGCGAAATATTAACTCAAACTTGAAGCAGAAAAAAATTGTTCATTTTCTTATTGTGTTTAATTTATGTTCGTTAAATAGATATTCGTTTTCAAAAAACTTGATCTGCTTGGTTCTAAATCCAGGAAAAAAAGTTCATAAAATATGTGAAATTCGTTAAATAGGTATTCGTAAAAAACTGGAGGTTTGACTGTAAAAAGTAAAATAGAGAAATTCGCAAAAATATTCGTAAAATGGAGGTTTGATATGTATGTATATATATATATATATATATATATATATATATTAACTAAGTAGAGTATTAGTATTAACTATATATATATATGAATGTATAAGAAATATAGAATATATATAACGGTATATACCCTATATACAACTCGCATTATTATAATTTGAAAAACAAATAACATAACTTTTCCTTCCATGGCTATACCACGATGTTATAGCGTCTTCTTGTGCATTACCTGTATAATAAATAAGCTAAAAAGATAAAATCACACACACAATTAAATATGATAATGGAAAAGAAAATGGAAATTTTCTTGTATGACTAGTTTAATTTTGGTATTTTGTGTTTAGATTACAGCAAATCAATGTTAACATTTGGTTTAAAAGAAATTCATATCAATGAATAAAACTTAAACATCTTTTATTTTACTTATATGAGAAAGTTTTGCAAAAGTGTTCCTTTTTTCCCATCATTATAAAACCGCAAAGCAAAGTTTACTCAGAAAAATCCTCCGCGAACAAATTATAACGTTTTTTATCGGATAATATTTATTTAAAAAAAATTACTGTCTACATTTCCTATTCTTATATTTTAAATTATTATAATTGCTTTTCTGAGAGATGGACTTTTTTTAGTTTGATAGTGCTACAACATGCGATGTTCCATGTATTCACAATATAGAATTATCTATTATATAAGTTGAATTATATCCAACTCAGAAAATAAATTGCTTCACATTTTAATGTTTTAAATTTCTCCGATATACGTAGAATTCCAGTTAGCTTACGATCTAATAAAAGTCACACGATTGCAAAATAAAAGATAAAAAATATCAAAAGTGAATTTAAATTTATATCAATAACATCTGGAGAAAGTTTGCTGATTGATTGAAAAGATTATCGAACCGCGGACCATCGTTTTACGAACCTCTGTTTTGTGAATTTATTTAGCGAACTTTTTCCTGGAAAAAAGGACATTTTACGATTTTCTTCGCAAAATTATCTGCAAATAGTGAAGTGCATTTTCTGTTTAACGAACTTTTTCTCTTGTGATTCGATTTTTTCTCTCCCTATTTTAAAAATATTTCTGGGTCTTAATTTGATGTAATGATAAAATTACTTAAAACAATTCGATGAAGATTTCAGACAGAAAAAATACGCCTAAAGGGTGTTTTGGTGCATTGTAAAGATGCAAGGAGTATATATATATATATATTTGAGAGAAAAAAATTCATATATATATAAAAAACTCAAACAAAAAAAATTCATACAAAAAACTCAAACAAAATTTATACACTTGACCAGTAATTAAATTTAAGGACGCATAAACTATTATAACATAAAAATTATTGTTTATAAAAAATATTCTTTTGAAATTACTTGTAGGTGTGTAAAATCAGAAAAAGTCATTAAAATTCATTAATTTTAATACAAAAAATACATCTTTTTGATTGAAATTACGTGTATTTCTGGACAAAGTTTTTTCTCTCGTTTTCCTTGCAGATTCCTTTCTGATAGATAATATATATATATATATATATATATATATATATATATATATATATATATATATATATATATATATATATATATATATATCGATACTCGCTAGGTTCTTCTTTTTTGTAGTTCTTTTATTTTTCTATAATTTTGTTCTTCATGTTCAACTTTCATATTTTTATTACGTTATTCCTTGTTATGTTCTTTATCTATTATTTCTTGTTTTTGATAAATATTACATATTTCTTTTATATCTATATATATATATATATATATATATATATATATATATATATATATATATATATAAATGCATGTTAATTTACAAAAAGAAGACCAGTGGCTGAGTGGTCAGTGCATCGCGCTTCCCCGCCACAGATTCAAGGTTCAAACCCCGGACTGGGCAAGGTTGACTCAGCCTTTAATCCCTTCAGTGGGTCAATAAATGAGTACCAAGCTTACTTGGGAACTTTACACTAGGGGTTTCACGTCAGACAGACCACATGACTGGAATATCTGCTCATTAATCTCAGGGCTCTAATTCGCGTATATTGAGTTGGACACAGTAGGCCTTGACCAACATGGGCTGTCGCGCCACTGAGTTAGGTTAAGTAATTTACAAAAAAAAGCTGTTAACAATAATTTTTTATAATAAGGTAAAATGTTTATGAATTTAAAATTGTTTTATGTGGTTTATAAAGCATATTGAAAGATGGAATTTCTATTTAACGAAGTTTCAACATAACGAACTTTTTTTCGAGATTTAGCAACTTTGTTAAATGGATATCCGATTGTATATCAGGAAATATCTTTACTTCATCCTTTATTCTTAATGTGTTTTAGAATTAAATTTAGATTTTATTATAAATGATCTGTGCAGAAAATATTCTTTGATACAAATGATCAAAATGAGGTAATTGTTTAATCCATCTTAATCATTTTATTATTAATTTTGTTAGAAATATTTAATATTCAAATTTTTTGCTATCAGATTTTTATCAGATTTTTTTTTAACTGGACAAGAAAATTCTTAGTTACTTCTGCAGGTAAATTATAAAAAGACATAGCAACTTTTAAATCGGAAAAAAATAATGATACATATCTTAATAAAGGATATTAATCGTTGTCTTCTTTCCTGCTAATTTTTCTCTTCTTACGTGATTCTTACACCTTTTCTGCCCTGGGTTTTCGCATTACCAACATATAAAAAGAAATAATTCGTTTATTATTCTCAATAAGCATATGAACTGTAGTCAAGTTATATGTGGGATACGATTCAAAATTATTAGATCTGTCAACAATAGTCATCATATTGCTTGTAGTGTGATAGGAATAAACTAATCCTCATTATCATTACTACACTGCTGGCCACCGTAAATGCAACACCAAGAAAGACAAGAGATAGCACAACGAAATTTATTTTGTAGATAACATGTTAACCAAGTATCAAATGATTAAATTTATAGACTTCTGTGAAGTGTGGTTCTTGCCAGAATCAGTACAGACTGAGTAGCCGCCATTGTTGGAGATCACCACTACTACTCGCCTCGGCATTGATTCAAAGAGACTTTGGATGTGTTCTTGAGGTACAGCTGCCAAAGCAGCTTTCACACGTTGCCAAAATTGATCTGGTGTGAAAGCTGGGGGTGTAATCTGGGTCAATCGTTGAACAACCATGGACCGCATGTTTTCTATCGGTGAAAGATCCGGAGAGCGAGTCAGCCAGGAAAACAATTCAATCTAGTGATTGACGAAGAACCTTTGGACAATGCGTGCCACGTGTGGTCGCGCATTATCCTGTTGAAATATGGTTGTGGCCAAGCCCTGAAGGTAAGGAAGGACAACTGGCTCCAACACCTCGGAGATGTAGCGCTGGCTGTTTAAAGTACCGGCAAAGCATACTAGAGGAGTGCGAGAGTGATATCCAATACCTCTCCAAATCATAATACCCGGTGCACGACCAGTGTGGTGGTACATAACGCAGCTGTTCAGCCTCTTCTCTCCACGGTGTCTCCAGACTCGAATCCAACCATCGTGGTGTTGCAGACAGATGCGTGACTCGTCAGAAAAGACAACTTCATTCCATTCTGCCACTCACATCCTTCATTCATCGCACCATTGGCGGTGGAGACATCTGTGGTTCTGCGTCAAGGGTAGACCAAGCAATGGACGTCCTGCGGTCTGACTATGCTGTAAACGCCGTCGAATGGTATGCGCAGATACTGAATGATGCGTTACAGACTCAATGTTCTATGCTACGGTTCGTGATGTGACTGAGCGATCCGTCACTGCCATGCATACAATTTGCCTGTTCTCACATGAAGTGGTGCACTGAGGTGGAAGCGATCGACCACGTCGGTCCATCGTACCCTCCTGCATCCAACGGTCACATATCCGCATTACAGTTGTTTCGTTTCGTCCAACACGACTACCGATTTCCCTGAAAGATAATCCACAAGCTCGGTAGGCCAGTGCTTCTCAAACTTTCAATATTGGCGCCCCCCTTTTCAATCACAATTTTTATCGCGCCCCCCTTATACATTAATAATGTACTGAATGTAATAATAATGCACTTTTTTTACACTAAAGCAATAATCTTAATTAAAAAACCGTAAAAATTCATGACATAAGTATTAAATTTTGTATATGTTGCTTTGAAGCAAAAAAAAATTAAGTAATAGGATATTTATTTTATGTTATTTTTCCTTCCTCTAATTTTTAAATTGGAACATATTGCAAAATGCGGTGGCTGCTTAGAAGGCAAAATATAAATATGAGCTTTTTTTTTTAGAAAGAACTCAGTGGGCCAATTTCCAATCATAAGCATTCCTTTGAAAAATTTGCTCTGTAAGACAAGCCCATGGAAGTCACTAATACTTTTTAAACTTGTTCTTAATTTGTCATTAATTAATTAGTTATAAAATACTCTGTGCAGCACTGATACACTTAAAAGTACACCGGCTGAAGTGCCCGCTATTTGCCCGAGTTCATTTGTAAGAAAATAAAACATTATTGATATAATAGCTGAATTGTAAGGAGAGCAAAGCCAAGTGCGCGACAATGTTTACAAAAATGTAAAATGACTTTTAAAATCATTGCTCAAATTATAATTAGTTTTAATCGAACTGTAATTTTAAGTCTCACAGAATTAGTATTTTGAATTGATGTTGAATAATAAACAATAATATAAAATTCCGATGAAAAATAATTGTATTATTTTTAATATTTAAAGTGAAAAGACTTCAACATATTTTAACCCTGGAGCAGGCACGCAACGATACTAATGATGGAGTGGGGTTATTGAGTCATCCCAATCCTTTTTTTATAATTATTTTTATAGTACACAATAAAAATCGTAATTCCAGTGAATAATTTAATTACGAGAAAATATACTCACTTACTTTCAAGGACACAGAAAAAATTTCGGAAAAAAAGTTATCACACCGGAAGCTTAGTTAAAACAAGTACCTTAAGAATGTAAAAAACGTTTGTCACTCCCAAAAAGAGGGAGATATGTGACAAATATATTTTAGTTCATACGTTAAGACTGTCGAACAGGAGGATAGTGTCAGAGCCATTGGTAACAATTAAACAGTTTTGCCAGAATTACCGATTTCGTGCACTCTCTGCTCGGCGTGACAGCTTCGGATTAAAAGTGTATTTATTACAATATGGATGTTCAAAAAAAATTATGTAAAATGTTTTTCACTATGCTTTATATGTTTGGGAATAACGCATAGAAATAAATCTTGGCCAAGTAATCCTTCAAAGAGCTCTCTGTGCTTCTCCAAAAATCATAAAAATATTTTACAAGGAAAAAATAGCAGCAGAAATAGTTTATTTACAACTTCCCTAAATGAAAAACAAATACATACGAGCAGGGACGTAACTAACCATAATAGTAAGTTCGAAGGTCAAACCGCAGCAAATACATTCTTCTGCCTACAGCTGATGACATTAATATAACAGTGATGAATTTTTTATCTTCCTAAATTTTTTTTTTTTGATTATGGGTCTGGGTTTTTTTTTCTCATTTTGTTTTGAAAAGAAACCGTAATAAAAAAAAATCTCTCATCATGGGATTACAGCAAATCAAATAAAAGTTTTTTTTATTTGGTTACAGTATCAAAGATAGCTAAAATGAGGTTTTGAAGTAGAAGCTTTTATTTTTTATGACGTAATATCGCAGATATATAAATTATATCAGTGTAAATGTGTATTTTTTTATTATGTCAGAAGATATTTTGTTTTACTTCATTCCAGTAAATAAATTTTTTTAATCTTTTATTTTCGATACGCTCGTGCCCCCTCAGGGGGGCGCGCCCCACAGTTTGAGAAACACTGCGGTAGGCCACTATATTTCCTCTGTCGAACTTGGATACTTGATCAAAAGCTGATCGCTGTTTTCTGCGAGACATAACTGATCGTTTTTTTGAAAAAACCATAAGAAAAACCCAATTTCCGAACTTGAGATCGTCGAAATCTCCTAGCTTTTAACAGCGCTTTGAGGTGGCGCCGCAGGCGCGCGTGATGTGTGTCTACGCTGAAATTCTAATAATTTGCATATCTCACCTCCACTAATGCATGTTGTAAATTTCATGTTTCCTTCAGGGTGTTGCATTTACGGTGGCCAGCAGTGTACTATCATAACTGTCTCAATAAAAATTTTATGTTATATCTTCTATATATAAAACTTCAAGTAATTAATTAAATAAGATAACATAAGCAAATACAGTTACTAAAATTTTGCCAGAACCGCTGAATGTGGATATTATAAACGTCGATTTTCCTAGTCTGCTCATTATTTGATACGAAGTTATTGAAACAAAACTTGGACATAAAAAATAGGCATAGCTTAAAAGCTTTTATCAAGGTTTGATAAGAACAAAGGGAATGGCCATATAGAGTGTAAGGATAAATATAGGAGTTACATTTACCATATTATCATACCATAAGACCAGTGGCGCACACAAGAGGGGTGTCCTAGAGATTCGGATACCCCCCCATAGCCCTGGATTTTATTTTCGATTGGTTATAATCCTATGTATATATTACGTAAAATTTAATTATGTATTCGTTATTAATAATTAATTTTATTAATTAATGCTAATTATTTTTCAATACTTAATTTTGTATTGTTTTTGTTCCTGAAAATCGACAAAATCAAAAGAATATGTTGGGTGGCGTATCGGAGCATAATACCAAAATGGAGGACTTTCGACCCTGGACACCCCCTTTGAAAATTTTTTGTGTGTGCTATTGCATAATTTACCATATTACCATACCATACGACTATACATTTACCATACATGGTACAGTTACCATAAAAGGTACTAGCTTCCGGGGAATGTACTAGGTCTGCAATGATAAAACACCAATCCGCAGTCCATTAAAAATAAAAAAATACCATATTGGCATACTTTGTAATGCAAATAATTGGAAATTTTGTATTCTTAAAATGATGCTTTTTTTAGCAATACAACTTTATCATATTTCTCAAAATTAATGTTGTATTCCAGTTCAATGATATATCTATTGTTTCTTGTTTTATAAAAATGATTTGACATCGAAACATTAAACTCTAAATACTTCTATGAAGTTTAATATCTCCCATAATTATTTAAAAAGTCAAAATTTTAATTCTTCTTTTTGATCAAAATTTTAATTAACCCTTCTGACCGAATTTCAAAAATTTTAATTTCTTTTCACACAAACTAAAAGTTATTAAATTTATTACAATTCTTTTTATTCCTTCATTTGTGGAAATTCCGATAAGTTACAAATAATATGAAAAACAAAACAAAGAAATGTTCTATTTCTCAATTTAATTCACTTTCCTAATTATTTTTGGGTGTGATACAGATTTAAAAATCAGCAATAGCAGAAAATTTCAAAATTTCTACTCTTATAGCCTTTTTAGTTGCATTGGAAGTAAGTTTAATTGAAGCAAGTTTATTTTAACTTTCAAAAAGTAGAAATTGATAAAGTTATCTAGAACTTCTTTCTCTGAATGAACCTATAATTATAAAGGTGTAAACGTTTAAAATTACGTAACGATTGTGAATCTGATGATGCAATATTATTTGGTCTAAGCAAAACGTAAGACAAATGTCTAATAGCTTAAATTCCACAGACCAAAAGAAAAAAAAACATATAGAAATAGAACCTAAATTATTTTAGAAAACTGGGTGCATATTTTATCTCTCAAATATTGAATCAATGAAAGTGTTTGAGATTAATAAAGGCATCTAATTTTTAAAAACTGGTTGCCAAAGCCTGAAACAAATGACCGGAATCGTCATGCTGGGAAAAAAGCAATTAACATTTTAATTTTTGATATCCTATGGCTCCATTTGCGTGCTCCAGAATGTTTTACTTTTGCTACTGAATTCTTTGCATTATGTGGGTGACTTCGAGAAGTATATAAAGATGCTGAACATAGTTTATTCCAACAACATTTGGTTTGATAAGACCATTCTAGCAACTAGAAACCCCTCTCGATTAGAAAATGGTTTACCAGGTAAATATATCTGTTTCTGTCAATAATCGTGCTTTCTCTGAGATATTTTAACTACTTATATAAATTTTACGTTCGGATTAATATTTTAAGTAATTATGAATGATATATATATATATATATATATATATATATATATATATATATAAGTCAACTCATAAAATAATTTTATAAAGTTATTTTATACTATCGTTTTATGCTTAATGATCAGATTTGAATATTCCCATAATGTATTGTAGTTCATCTAATTTTTAATATGAAAAATATCAAAATTATATTACATTAAGTGATAAAATTTAGAAAATATCCATTAAGCATTATCAGAGTTTTCTATAATTTTGGTTCTTATATTATAAAATAAATTGAAATTCTTTTTCTCTCATAAATGTTTCTCCTAAGTAGAGCTTTAAGCTTAAAATTATTCATTGTATATGAATTAAGTATAAAATTCTTAAACATTAATATAAATAATCCACTTACAGAGAATATCTTAAATCTTAAATAGAATACAAATATTTTCGAAACTGAATAGTGTATGTGGCAAATATACGATAAGAAAGGGGTTTTAAAAGCGTGCCTTTTTCAAATCTTATAGATTTTACATGATTAATCAAGAAGATCCATTTTATTCATGTATGACATAAAATGCGTGTGGATATTAAAAGAAAATAAGAATACGCCTGTAAAAACTAAATGTAAAAGTTTTCTTAAAAGCGAAACTTATCGTAATTTTAATTTAATGAATTAACAAAATTTTTTGCTTGATTTCAAAACAAAAAACACTCGTGAAGTAAGATTTTCCGTAGTGATACTATATTTCCCGTTTCTGCAAATAGAATCGCATAAATGATACCTTGAATGAAACGAAAATGCACTGTTTTTGATGCCAATATTTACTGATCTTGCAAATTTTTTCATCGTTCTTCATATACTCACGACTTACAGTAGATAAACGTTTTTATTTATAAATAAACTATTCGGAAGTGTCCTCACCCTGGTAATTTCCGTAACATATCGTGGTCAATTTAGGCTCGTATAGATTAAACATGTGCGAGTGAATCAACGCAAATGGAAAAATTACTGTAAGGCAAAAATATTTTAGTAACTTTTATAAAATGATTTACTTAATTGAAACATATATTGTGAATCATATCTTACAATTCCTTTTTCTTTTTTAGGTAGCTTTGGTTTTAGTATTTACAGTAGCTGCAATCGCGCACCCATTTGGAGAACCATATCCATTAGAATCACCATACCCTGTTGAAGATGGGGTGAGTAGAAAATTTAATTTTGTCTTAAATTGTATCGCACATTAAGTGAATAGCACTTTATTGATTATGCTCAGAAATGAGTTTTTCTCCCTGATAAATGAAATGTGAGATTTTTTTCTTAGTACTTTAAAGACGTACGTAGAATTAAGTAGTCGTTCCCCACATGTTTTGTGGGATATCTCGAGGTGTCTGATTATATATTGCTTTTTAGTAATTGACATATATAAGCTCATGCATTAAGACTTCAAATGTATTCGAAAACATTCTTATTGCCCCCCGCTATTTTTCGCCAACCGAAGATTGTAGGTGTAAGAGGGTTTGGAGAAAAGAAGCAGGCATAATTTTTAAAATAAGTACTTTTATTTTAGATCTAACATTTTAGGAAAGATTTACAACTTGGGAACAATCTTAAATCCAAATTCATAATTGAACGTATAAGATTATTCAAAAAAACTTATCCGTGTCGTACTTCCTTACACAACTCCTCGAAGAACGACAACTTTGTATAAATCCACTTCCAATTCCTTCCGTAACTCCGGGTGGAAACAAAGATAGACATTAACTTCAGACCACACGAGTTCTTTAGTCACAAATCACTTTCTACTATTCCGAGATTTCATGATTAACTTTACGCCCCCCCCCCAATGCCAGGGTTTGAATGGCATATACCTTAGCATAAAGTTATCTCTACGGAAAACAGTTTTCAAACTAAAATCACAGTTAAAGAATAGTTTCCCCAAGAAGATTAGTTGAAGCTCCGTGGATAGAACCCGTCACAATTGATCTAAAAAGGACAGGGCGTGAGTTTAAAAATGGAAGTATTTTCACCTTTTACAACCCTGTATCTTCCATTGGGTATTGATTTATGCAAAAGCCGCTCTTAGATCTCTACTAAAATTGAAAGAGAGAGAGAGAGAGAGAAAAAAAATGTGTGCTTGCAAATTTAAAGTTTGTAGATCTAATAGTTCAGATCTCATGATGAGTGATTAGCTTTTCTTCTCCACACAAATAGATAGATAGATATTTAAAAAGGGATGATATATAAGGAGATACGATTTGTATTACAACAGTTAATGGCTATAACATAGGATTTATATTTCACAAATTTCTCTTTATTCAAAGGAAAACAATTCAGTAAGGACTACCTTGATCTACCCGAATTCTACCTGTTCTTCTTTATCCCTTTTCTTGTGAAAACGAATAAAAAGTTTCTTTAGATCACATCTATCTAGTAAATAAAAATATCACTTGTTTATTAAAAGAAACTGCCTAGTATAGTCAAAATTAACGTGACCGTTCATTCCATTTTGAAAAGAAACAATCGTTTTTGGATAGCCTATTCCGTTTCATCCAAGCTCAGCTGAAGAGTGTTCTTTTCGAAAGATAGCAATACACGGTAGCATTAGGAAAAAACTAGGAAAATATTAGATAGCAGTATCTAGTTAAGTGAAGAAAACGACATGCAAGCATATAAAATATCTCTCACACATTAAAACCGATAAGAATCTTGCTAAATAAATATAGTAATGAAACCAAAACATATGTTTTTCGAAGTCATGCAAATAATTAATCTTATTTGAAAACCATAGCAATTATTGTGAAAAAAACTTGTTCTTTAGATAATGTTAAGCTTAATAAGTTATTTGTTTTCACTTATTCATATCTGTTCTTTTTATTTAAAAATAAAAACTAAGGAAATGTGCATGAATACATGTACTAAGACCTTAAATTAGAGAATATCTCTTTTTTTGGGAAAAAATAAATGATTATGATATTCATGATCCTAAAAAAAATATAAGATATTGTCATCGATATTTTTCCTAATGTGCATTTTATGAAGAACGCGATTATTACTTTGAATGTTTCTTGACCTTTAATTCAGTAGTTGTAGTAGAGTAATAATTTAGGATTTTAAGATACATTTCAATTTTTCTATAATTGTAAAATATTTCCCCAGCTTCACAATCCTCAACCCTATGCTTTCGGGTACTCAGTTAAAGACAATCATGGAGAACAACATCGTGAAGAAACTGGTGATGGAGCAGGTGGAGTAAAAGGTAGCTACGGTTTTAAAGATGATAGAGGAGTAAGTCGAGAAGTAGTTTACATTGCTGATAAAGCTGGATTCCGACCTGTGATCAAGACCAACGAGCATGGAACAGCACATCAAGACCCAGCTGCTACTAAATTGGATTCTTCAGCTCATCCCTATTTTGGAGGAGCAGGGGCAAAAGATGCTTTCAGAAGTCATGTGTTGCCAGTTGAGCCTGCAGCCCATGCTGTTCCATATGCTGGTGTTTCACATGCTGGACCTTTACATGGAGTAATAAAGGGTTATGACAGTCGAGTTGGAATACATTGAATGCACGATCATAAATCAGATAAATATATAGTCGTAGCAAATGTTTTTTACACTGATGGGTAATATGTATTTTTATAAGGATTTTGTGTAAATAAAAGAACTAAATCAGAAATTTTGGCATTCATTTAAAAATTTTTCAATTTCCATTTTTATAATTGTTGTACTATTCTTATAGAAAATTCTGGTAACAGAGATCCACTCTATTGGATTAAGGTAATATTAAACAGTACTTCAAACTTAGAAATTCCATTTGCAACTCATAAACTATGAGAAAATTTGAATTGAGGATTTGAATCATGAATTTAAAGCTTCTTATGTAGCTACTGTTTTGCCCAAACTCTCGCACTCTCACTTTTAAAACGAGAATTCCTTTGATGTAAAATATGACTACTGAAGCAATAAGTGAAATGTGCACCGATTTGTTGATGCGTTTTGAACACAAAAATTTTCTGGATAAAAAAATAGTTCTAAAGTTTCTATAGACTGACATAAAACTCGAAAAATTAGCATATCAGTTGACGGATTTCATCACAATTTGTTGATAAGGAGGGGAAAAAAAGACAAAATCAAGTATTAGAGTCAATTTGTGAAATGCTCTAAAATCAATGTGAGATGGCCGAGTTTTACGATTCTAAGAAAATAAAAAAATATTTTTCTATTGACTTCAGCTTCTTCCTCGATATTCTTATAGAAAAAAACGCTAAATAATTTTTAACGTTGTCAAATTATTTTGCCACATTTAATTTGATGTAGAAATTAATTTATACACTTCAAATTATTTATGACGTGCATTGTTCGTAAGTGATTTGATTTATGCGATAATCATTCCACAAAATTCGATTTCAACAAAAGTGCAATATGTTCGATTCTAACCATATGTATTAAAATATGGAACTTTTCATCTAAGAGGGTCTTTTCAGAAAAAAATATTCAATATTGCCAAGATGTATGTGAGAAACTATTTCACATTTAATGACTCAGGAGGGAAATAAAGGGAAAATTCCACATTCTCAATGTGCGTCTACGAAGTCTAACTTTTTAATGATATTTTGCTTTTTCTGACTTTTTGGAATAACAGAATATCTATTTTTTTTTTAAAATATAAAACCTGATTTAAGAGTTTAGAAAGTTAATTATATTCTAATACAAAACAGTTAATATCTTGCACTATTTTAATATTATTCATAACTGTAATGTGAAGGGGAGCATACTCGTATAATTTATCTTAAGTTTTCTAAATGAATGCTTCTTCGTTTAATAGACTGGTTCACATGGTTCTTTTGTAATTTCATGTTCTCTGGGAAAGCTGTTTTTCAAATGATTTTTGATTTTCTTTTTCTTATTGTCATTTTACAAAAATAAAATTAAAAAATAATTTTTTTTCAGAGAAGAAAAAGAAAGATAATTGACAAATAAAAAAACTCTGCCTCTTAAAGACTAAAAAGGGTTATCAGAATTCTTTTTACTTTAAGAAAAATTTATTTTGCAACTTATATAAGCTATTTTAAAACATATAACTCGTTTATTTTATTTTTTTTTACATATCTTTGATTACAATTCAGAGAATATTTTTTTACTTATACGTGGAGCATTCTTCTTTGAATATAATGCAATGAATATATGAGTAACTAAGAGAAAATTGGAGCTACAAAATTCGAAATTGAAAACATCATTAGGTTTGTATTCAAGTAAAACATCGGTTTATATGCACGCTGCAAATATGGTTATATAAGTGAACCTTTTATATCTAGGGCTGGATAAATACAGTGGAAATCGCTTAGTATGAAACTGAAGGTACTGAATTTTTTTTTCGTGATAAGAATATTACAAAGAAAAAAAACATATGTTAGCGAAATAAGTTTATTAAAGTTGGTTTTATTTACATAGATAAGTATATATATAAAAGTAAATGAAACAAAACATTCACTAGAACTTAAAGAAACTTAATACAAAATTTTCTAATTTTTTGAAAAACAAACCATTTATTGAGTTTTTGGAAAATAATCTGATAGTTTTCTTTGTATTTTTTTAGCATTGAATTGTTAACCAATTGTTCAATATTGTTCATTTTTTTATTCATTTCACTATTGAAATATGCGTTTAAATAACTACGCATACTTTTCATGATGTTCCTCATTTCGGATGATGTGGGAAACGGAGCTATTATTCATTTCACTTTCATGGTCGAAATCTGTATCAATGATATTTTATGAGCTTTGAGCAAACTCCAAATCTCTTTGTTTGTTATAATGGGAGTTGTACATTATCATCGTCTACTTTCTAAGATACAATGGAACAGTCCAATCCGACTGGTATTTTCCGTATTTTGTTTATTCACAGAAGGGAAATCTTGTTGTGTTAAGCGATTTTTATTCTGTTTTAAGGGGGGATGCATGAAAATACATAGCAGCTTGTCATGACTGTTGCACTATTTCGTATTAACCGATATTTCGTCTTAAGTGTTTTCACGTTAAGTGTATTTCACTTTATATACATAACAGCAGGACCCTTTTTAATCTCCCTGGTGCCCTAGGCACTTCAAATTGTTGCGCTTTTCCTCATTATTTTCTTGCCTTGCCAATGTTAGGTAGGGAAGTATTTTCCCTTAACTCTTACTCTCTTCCCTTTCTTTGTTTTTGTTCTTTGGATATCCACCAATTATGAACCCTCCATATTATGGACAGGCAACCGGCAGCCATGAGGAAAAAAAAGTGGCATGATTTAGCCACTCTTTTTTATTTCTTACTTTATGACATCACGTATCTCCTCATTCTTTTGTGAATTAGTACAGTAAATTTATGAAATTGTTTGCAATTATAGTGTAGAGTATACATTATTGTATGAACTGCTATCCACCTGTTAATTATCATCGCTTTTCTAACTACTACTTTTAGACATCCTTATTCCTTTTTGAGTCGCTGTCATTGTAACAATTGCGTGATACAACATTGTGTCATTCGAACAGTTAAATCTAGAAAAATCAGGTGCAAGGATACTGGAGTGATCAGAAAGCATTTGAGCTAGCCTCATTTTCAAAATTACTCCTTAACTAATCATAACTTCACTTCTAAAATCAATAACTTATTCTTTTATTTAAGTATTATCGAAGCTTAAGTTCATCAAGGATCCATTCTTGAATCTGCAGTAGAACGTCGTTTATCCGAATCAATTGGGACCTGACACCGTTCGGATATGCGATTGTTCGGATAACCGAAAACCGAAAGCGATCCATGCAGTATGTGAAACCGGACTCTATACGAATATTGAAAATCATCGCATGCGGGAAACATTCTTGAAGAAAAAGCAAAATAGGTTCAAAATGTCGCAATTTTACCTTTATTGTGGAAAATAATCATTTGTTTTTCGTTGTATCATTGTACACTTTCGTTTTTTCATTGAAAGGTCTCTGAAAAACTGGTCCGGATATTTGACGCTCCGGATAATAAACGTTCGAATAAATGACGTTCTGCTGTACTTTATTATGTGGACTATACTACCTGTGTGGACGATATCCCACAATTAAACTAAACCACGATTTGTATGTACACTGATGACATGTTGGTACAGTCTCAACATAAAAATCCTCGGCTTGTCACTATCTCAGCTACGAAATTAAACTCTTAATGATTGATTGAATATTAATGTCGCACTGTTCAGCTACACGAGGGCTTTTGGCGACGGACCACGCAATTTTGAACCATGATCAAGTGACGTGGACGATACCTAAGCTGGCACCCCCTCTCCTAACTACCACACTACACCGACGATTTAACGAGTACGTTTTAGCTCTCGACAGATTTACCTACCCTCGTGCATCGCTGCCCATCCTCGTCACACCACGGTATAGGCGGGTATTTACATTAATAAACTGTGGTACTAACTGCAGATAATTGCTTAAACGAACTCGTGACAAGGCAAGCCACGATCCGATACCTATACCACTCGGCTACCACGGCCATATCAACCTCTTTAACTAGTTCATCTTCAGGACTGGTTTCATAATTGGAGGTGGCAGTGGTAACAAAGTCACTACCTCGTGTCCACCGTTGTCGAGTAGTGGGTCCGAGTGCCGTGTAAGGGGACGGCTGCATGTTAACCCCTCGTCGCGCGTACCTTTGAGCGAAACAAGACATGCGCCCCTGGTCTGAGGGACCATCGAAGTATTTAGAGCTCATCCTCCCCCTTTATCAATTTTAATTCACAACACCGATAAGGCTGCCTTGTGTGAGGTCTAGGGAAAGCAAATACACCAAATTGAGCGAAAATGAAGCAATTTAATGAACAAACTGAAACTTAAACTAAAACCACCAAAATTTTTAATTTGGCACAAAATGAAAATGTTAAGTGCACTAACAAAATATCATAAGAGAAAAAACGAACAAACTGGAAACACAAGTAGTATAAACTCTGTCTTTTCAGATGGGAGACCATCAATGAAATTTATTGTAATATATCACAGAACAAACTTCATTTTGATTTAAAATGCATGATTGTGCAATAAAATTGGCTGTAGAAACTCATCTTCGAAGTTATAACACAATCGGGCGCACTCGGCCTCACAAGTCAGTGGAGTTCAGGACAAAAAGGGTGAGGGTCTTTAGGGAAGACTGGATTGTGGCGTACTTCCCACTACCAAGAGTCAGGATACTATTGGGAGGGACGTCACCTGCCCAGCCACCAGGTATAGGAGGGACATTCCAAAAACTGTTTTGCTGGCCTCTCAGGCCAGCTGAGCTGGACGAAGGACTAAATTAGGCGTGGCTCACGTGGTGTGGAAGTTAGGTGTCGTTTTCGTCTCTGGATCACTGTTCAAATTCGTCACTAATAGCCCTTCTGTTGTTTTAAATGCGACTTTAATAAGCACTCACTCGTTCATGATTAGGAAATTGTCTTATTGCTTTTAAACCCAAGGCAATTTTTTCCCCTAAAAATCAAATATGACCGACTATCTGTCTGATAGAGTAATAATCCAATTCCTTGGTATCAGAGAAAGGGATTATTACTCAGATATTCTTGTGTGTTTTTGAAGTGATTTGGGATAAACAACTCACTTTCAGGCAATATATCACACATATTAGAAATAAATTGAAAAAATCTGCTTGTTTATACACATAATTTCTAAAAAAATCTTCGTTAAGTAGAGAACATAAGAAGCTTATCTGTATTCGATCCTCAGACAAGTATTGACCTATGCCTCCCTTGTCTAAGGGCATGAATCAAATCCTCACATATTAAACTTCTTGAAAGTTCTCAAAAAATTATCATAAGATAAATTTTAAAGGATCACTATAGTTTATGAGAAATAAGATCTCGTACTCTTAGGCAAATGATTAGCAAAATCTCTTAAAGTTTCTACGATATATCTATGATATATCTCTATTATCTCGATTAATAAAAAATATATCCCTAACCAAAATTTTATTGGACCATATGTAATATTCTAATTAAATCTCTGAATTCTCTTAAAAAAGGAGGACGTTTAATCTCTCGACAGATTTGACGTGCATCGCTTCCCTACACGGCGGGTCTTTGGTGTGGTAATGGGTTCAAACTCATGACAAGCCAGCCACGATCCACTACCTTGACCACTAGACTACCGCGGCCACTGCTTGCTTTCGAGCTCTCGCGACTACCTCAAAATTTGCTCTAATCCTACTTCATATTTACTGTACTCGGATTGTATGGGCTACGTCCTATCTACTATCCAAATCTCATCTTCTAAGCTACTTTTTACCTTTTTATAGGCACATTTTAAAACTTTTTAGCTCACTGTGCATTATAGATTAATATTTTCTAAATATTTATTTTCTCTCCCTATATATATATAATTATAGATTAATATTTTAATTTTTTTTTAAAAATCCTATTTTTACTTCTAAGGCAATAGAAAAGTATGTCCCAGTCACTCTAAATGTCATTTTAATGGAGCTTTAGGTCAAACAGAGTTACGTTTTCTATTCCAATTCCCCAAATGTTCCTGTTTCTTATGTTTCTATTCTAACAGTAGGCTACCGCAGCCACATTTGATTCGAGAAAGTTTCGTTTTTCTTTTAATTTGTTTATTTACTACAATTAAATTTTAAGAGTAATTAATATCTTAACTATAGCCGTAGCATCCTAGCGATCAGAGTGACGGACTTGCGATCCATCTGTTGTGAGTTTGACCCCTAGTACCCCTGAAGATATAAGGTGTAGAGAGGCTGATACGTGTTAAATCTGTCATGACTCAAAGTCCTCCCATTGATGAGATGTGTAAGTCAGGAGAGGAAGGGGGCTCTGGTGTCGTCCTCGTCACTTGACCATAGTTCAAAACTATAAGGTCCGTCGCCAGCGGTCTTCGTGTTGCTTTATAGTAAAACATTAATATCCACTCATGTAATCCCTTAAATTAACAATTATTTTTTAACGGATAGTCCAAAATTTTCTATTTTCTTAGTGCTGAATTTTGAGTATCATTATGATTATAAGTTATTATTATTATGAGAGAGAGGGAGAGAATGTTACATTATATATTTTAATTTTTTTTGAACTAGGATGCATAATTATATATTTTAAGGAAAACATGCTTAAGTTAAGAAGAGAAAAAGAAATTATTATTACTAAAACCGGAAAAAATTGGTAAAAAATTTACAAAAATTTACATAAACGGGGCCCACGCCGGAGATAAAGTTTATGAACAAATTCTCAGGTTTTCAATTTTGATGTGCTGTGTTGGTACTCATTTTTGAAATGATCTTTAGGATATTTTAATATTTGCAAAAACTAACACAATTTATCTTAGTTGTTATATGAATATTTGCTTTAAATAACAGTGATTATATTCACAAAATGACTCTAAATTTTGTAATAAAACAGTGGTTGATAAATTTGAAGGATTAAAAAACTTCTACTATTAGACAAAGCATACACAAAAAAAAATTTCAGTTAATTATTCTTAAAACTTGCAGAGCAAACCGCTGTACACTTTTGAGTTTTTCGAAAAAGAAAAGAAAAAAAAAACACATTTTTCGAGTAAAACGCATTTTAAAGTTCTTTCTTCCTGTTTAACACTTTCGCGGGCAGTGGCTAATAGGTCTAGCCCCATATTAAAAATTTTTTCTTCAAGCGGGGATGGATATTTAGTCTATCCACATGCGTTAAAAGTGTACTTTAGCTTTATGTCCGCTAAAGGATTAAGGTTATGGCATCTGCTTTTACTAAGACACTTGAAGTTTTTGTTCTAATGAATGGAAAATAAAAAAAAACGGTATTTTTACAAAGCTAATAAGACGCCCCATAAAATAAAATAAAAAAATTGTCAATTTCTGAAAAAATTCACAGTTTTAGGGTAGTTGTATACCTTAAACTAAGGAATTAAATATAAATTTCTAGCCTTTTTTAAATGAAAAATGCAAATCTCTTTTGATCATATATTTTTATTTATTATTTTTAACAAAAAATTTAGTGAAATCAATGCCTACAAAATATTCATGGTTAAACGGTGCGAAGTTAGTCAGAGAAATGTTTGTTGTAACTACGAATTCCCTGACCACTCAACTGTTTCGAACAGAAGAGACAGATTTTTTTTAACTGGAAGTAAATGCATATTGTTTACGTAAGTGATCGTGGGGAAAAAAGCGCTGATGCATGTGAATGTTAAGATACTAGTGCTGTATAAATGACAAGATCTCATGTTGTTTATACAATTCATTGTGTGTACAACTGCACGTATCATTTACTTCCATAAAAAAGGTGAAAAAACGTTTGTTTCCCCCGTTTTTCAAAACATTGGTGACTGCCCTCTCATTGCCCCCACCCCGTCCTTTCTCACAGAGCCAATACGACCTCTACTCAATCTTCTTCAAACTGTATTTAACGGAGACCTGGAGTTCCATCAAGCATATCCAGGGGCTCCACAAGTCAAAATAAAAATTCTTAAAGAAAAAGAAAACGTGTGCAAAATAGATTCTCGTTCTATATGGAATTTATATAATCACAATATTACTTATAAAACCGTCTTTCCGAAAGAGGGTCCCCCGTTCCACTGGAGTAATTAAAAAAATTATTCTAGTGGATTACTCGTAATAATTTTTTTTTGCGGTACACTTTTAACAATTTCAAAATTTGGTGGCACACTAACAATAAAATAAGTTTAAAACAAAAGTATAATATACTATGTAAAATAGTTTATGATAATAATTTTCATTGTTAAATTATATATAAATTAATACAATCGACAAAGACAACAAAATATTTATTGCATTTTTAAAAATTTTTAGGCATATTCACCGTATAACGCGTACCCCCTTTCCGCCTTTGTTATGAATAAATCTGAAATGTTATGTATTGTAGTCAATTATTCGAAGTATTATCTCAGATTTTTGAAAAAAATAGCATACTTGTATAACTATAACATCTTTTAGTTCATAAAGAACGGCATTTCTTTTAAATAAACGGTATTTCGATGTGTGCAGAAGTTAATTTCTTTTTATGCACATCTCTTTTGTTATCTTTAAACCTATCGTTTTTATACCCGGCGTATAACGCGTACCCTTAAGGTATCCGACTACGTTCGGAACCGTGATTTTAAAAAAGTGCATAAATAGATAATTTTCATGATATTCAGTGTCACTCTAATTAGAATACATGCATAAAATTATTTTAAGGACATTTTGACAAAAGAAATTTATTTAAATATAATATTTTGGCGCAAAATTAACTTATAATAATCTTTTTTCCAAATGTCCTCCTTTTGTGAAAAATGGTTCTATTATAATAATATATTGCCTGCATGTAGCTCAGATCTCTCTACAGAGGCTCAACTAGAATTTTTGAAAAATTCACATTATTTTCAGAATTACCACCAATTGAATTAATTATTCACGTTTTCCTTTTAAAATTGTTCCCCTCTGCTGTCGTAAAATATGAATAAACCCACTTCTAAGTTATTTTTTTCAAAAATTCTAGTTGAACCTCTGAACAGAGAGGTCCGAGCTATACACAGGCAAAACATTATTCTTATAGAAGCATTTTTTACAAAAGGAGAACATTTGGAAAAATGATTATTCTAAGTTAATTTTTTGCCAAAATATTGTATTTAAATAATTTTCATCAAACAATTTTATGCATATATTCTAATCTAAGTGACACTAAATATCACGAAAATTATCCATTTATGCGCTTTTGAAAATCACGGTTCCGAACGTATTCGGATACCTTAAAGTTCGATTTTGTTTTTTGTGTTGAAAGAGCGTGTTATACGTCGGATTTTACAAAAAATTCAATTAATTATAAGAATACACTTAGTATATGAAATTTGAGCTTGATGATTTTTAATAATTTCCTTTATATATTTTGTCGTAAAAATGATAATATCACTTTTATTTCGTCATCTACATTTAATAATCTCGATCTTTATTTTCATTTTTATATTTGTTAATGATGAAAATCTGAATTAATACAAATAAGATGCAGAAAATTTTTAAAATATTTTTAAAGCTTTTCAGCTATTATGAGGTATTTGCCTCTAATTTTAATCTTAAATAAAAAAATCAATTGACTTTTCCGAAGTTTTGAAATTAAATCTCGATTACTACAAAGTGAAATTATATATATATATATATATATAGTTCTTCCTCTTCATTCAAAGTTAATTCATATACAGATATATCTGTACACAAATGGATTACGAACCAATTAAAAATTTTTTTATATCCATCTATTCATAAAAGGATAAGTTTTAAATATACCACTTATTAGTTTATTTCTACATAATGGCGGAATGATTCGGTTCTGGATTTTATTATTTTGTTTCACAGAGTATAGTTAATAATTTTTAAGAAACTTGGGTGTGCCACGGCACACAAAAGTGCCTTTGCACAGTGATTGACATTCACTGACCTAGATTATAAGTTCAGTAGAGCGTCGTTTATCCAAACGTTTATTTTCCGGAGAGTCGAATATCCGGACCAGTTCCCTTTTGTTTTTTGTCAACTACATGTACTGTATATGAATATGTTTTCAAACAGTGCAATGTTCAACAGCTGTTTTGTGTGAGGCCAAAAGTGACGGGAAAATCCAAGGTCAGGGATATTTGGGGAATTCCATTTGTGTGATTTGGTAAACATCTGCGCGGAATAATAGGTCAGTTCCAAGTGAAGGGGTATATACGGGCTCTTTTGTTGAGTTGTGAACTGCTATGGCTTCGAATTCAAAACGAAACGATGACGAGATTGTGACTTCCGTGCAAAAAGAATCCCACCCTGTCGACGATGAAACGGATGAAGACAAGGACAACAACGAAAGCAGCAAGGGTCCATCAAATGCTGAGGCATTTTCTGCGTTAAAGACAGCTATGGAGTGGAACGAACAACAATCAGAGTGCTGTCCTATTCAACTACTGCTGCTCAAGAGAATCAGAGACATTTCAGCAAAAAAATGGTGTACAATTATACAGCGAAAAATAAGTAATTATTTTCCGCGATAACGGTAAAACTGTGACAGTTTGCACCTATTTTGCTTTTTCTTCAAGTACGTTTCCCACATGTGATGATTGTCAATATTAGTATAGTGCCTGGTTTCAAATACTGCATGGATAGCATTCAGTTTTCGGTTATCCGAACGGTGTCCGGTCTCATTTGATTCGGATAAACGACGTTCTACTGTGATCTATCTACACTATTAAAATCCGAAGGTAAACAAGCGTATCTATCTATCTATCTATCTATGTATGAATCTATGCTTCCCTATTTTCGCATGAACGACACGACACAGAAACTCGCCGAAGGTACCAAAATTTCGGGAATGATCCGAGGAATCTGTTTTGACCATTTATATTCCGATATTTCAATTAGTTAAAAAGATATTGATTAAAAACCTTAAAACGCATAATTAGTACCGTTTTTCACCACCAGGGGAACATTTGGAACTTCTTTTTTTTAGACGTTTTTAAAAAGCAATCTAATTTTTTTCATGAGACTCAGACAAAAAATAATTACATATTCAGAAAGATAATTTATTTCTCCACAATACGGTATAATTCATTTTACAAAATAATTATACTTTCTATTTTTTACGATTTTTTTAAAAATGAGTCAAAATCGATGCGCTTTTATGAAAAGATTTCTAAATCGTTCTGCTTGCATTTTCTTTCACGCTAATGAAAAAATATTTTACACTAAAAAAGTTCATGCTTTTCTCTTTTAGAATCAGTCATTTAAAAAATTTTATGTCAAAAACTGTTTTATTGCGATTTTTCAAAAAATACTCAAAATTTTATTTAAATACTTAATAACTTCTTTATTTATAAAAATAATCTCAAGAAACTTTTTTTCCATGTGTAGAACAATATTATACGTAATAGGTACAAAGATTAATAAAATATCTAACATAAAAATTACGGTTTAAAAAAATGTTTTTCGTTTTTTTCCCCCTTTTGCGATAAATAGGAAAACATTACTTTTTTTAAAGTTCTCTGTTTAAAAATTACCGTTGTTTGCAATCGATATATGAAGTTTGAAAACATTAACTTAAAAATGAAGCTCGAATTTTTTTTTTTACTTTAACAAATAACGAAATGAGAAATTGAAAAAAATCTTCCTTTATTTTAAAAGTATTTTTACTTCTCTTCCCCGAAGGAACCAACAGCGTGGTTGTTAACCCCACTGCTTTTTAAAACGGTGGCTCCCAGGTTCGAAACTGAAGAGTAAGAGACTATTAATTTCACATTACGCTACTTCTTAAAGTTTAAGAAGATTATTTAGTAGAATGAGAGAGAGAGAGAAAGGTTAAAAAATAAAACATCAATATGTGTTTTTATCAGATCGGTTTTTTTAATGTTTTTTCCAGTACATGTATATATATATATATATATATATATATATATATATATATATATATAGGCTTTCCCCCATACTGTTTTTTTCTAACTTATATACATTTATTTCTAAAGCAAAACGAAAGATATAAATATATTATAATAATAGCCACAAATATAAAAATATCCAAGTATGCATATGTTACAAAACAGTTTACATACATTAAAAATAAAACATTTTCATCTAGAGTTAGTTCTCATAGTAATAAGCAGAAGAAGACTGAGTCTGCTTACTATCAGCCAATCTTGAATATTTCAGTATATATGTTCTATCTGCTAATCCTCAGGCGGTCACCCCATAACGTCCTGGCGGTCTACGGGTCGTACGCGATCAACTTAATGTCCACCCCAGTTTTAGTGCAATGTTTTGCACGCACACACACATCTAACACCTGTAAAATAATATTTCCCACTTGAGGAAACTAAGCTAGAATGCATGAATCAGAAGGCTTACAATTGAGGAGAGGGAACACAACTTATCAACAATCAACTGATTCGACATTTAAACTTAAATTTAAACAGGAACAGCTTCTAAATTTCAAGCTGCAAAATGTGCACAATACACAGAAGTTTCATACACAGTTATAAACACTTTAATGCCATTTTGAACAATGTATTTAAGTTATGAACATTTCTCTCAACGCATGTGGCAGCAAAAACAAAATACAAAAATAAATTAACGCAGAATATGAAGTGCGACTGCAGCCAGCTTCAATGGACCCAGGGCCGATCCTAGGGTATCGGTCACCCTCCAGCAAACACCTAATGTGTCCCCCACTCGTTAGAACTTTTCATATTTTGACTAATACTTAACGTTGACGTTAAAAACTCATCTACTTATATAAGAATAAAAAGTAAAACACATTAATAAAAATTCAAATAAAATAATTCATCATAATTCATTTTTTGGCCAGATAATGAGTTATAATAGCAATAAAATACTTTAACAAAATAATAAACTAACAAAAATATAACCTTTAAAATAAAAAGAAACACTTTATAATTACAAATGCAAAACGACAAAATTTACTCAAAAAATACATTCTAATAAAAATAAATACTAAGGCACAAATCTCGTGAAATGGAAAGTACACTGCTCAAAACAATTAAAGGATATTGCAAGTTTTATATAAAATAAAGATGTAAGCGAAATTTTTTTTGCCGAAAATGGAAAAAGAGAATCACAAATACAAATTTTTCTGATTTTAAAACTGTGGAGTATGCTAATTTTGAGTTCGACGTCAAAAACGTCGCTTCAGCGGCAGCGAATGAAATTTGACTTTCAACTGAAGTGACGACAAGGATGTTTGGCATTCAGTGATTGCTTTGTTTCGATGAGTACGATGTCTCAGCGAAATCATTTAACTGATTCAGAAGCTTGGAGAGTTGTTGGCAGGTTAGAAGGGGGCCAAACTCAAGCCGAAGTAGCGCAAGCCATTGGAGTGTCACAAAGTGTGATTTCCAGGATCTGGAACCGTTTTTTGGAGACTGGAAGTGCAGGCCGAAGACCAGGACAAGGTCGTAGAGGGGCAACAACGCCCAATGAAGATCGTTATTTAGTGTTAACGGCTCGGAGACACCGAAATATGAACGCTACTCTTCTCCAACAATCCCTTCGCTCGGCTACTGGCACCACGGTTTCAACTCAGACTGTTCAAAACCGGCTCCATGGTGTAGGTCTGTATGCTCGTCGACCGATGGTATGTGTTAGACTAACATCAAGGCATCGTCGCGACCGCAGGGAGTGGGCAACAGAGCATGTGAACTGGAGGAGAAATGAATGGAGCAATGTTCTTTTTTCTGACGAGTCCCGTTTTTCTGTTCATCCGGATAATAGGCATATTTTCATCTGGAGGGACCGTGGCAGTAGGAATAATCCTGCGTTCGTGCATGAAAGTGTCAGATTTGGCAGTGGGGGAGTGTTGGTGTATGGTGGCATCTCCATTGACGGGCGCACAAACCTCTACATCATTCGAGATGGACCTCTGACTGCTCGCCGATATAGGGATGAGATCCTCAGACCTATTGTAGTCCCTTACGCTGCAGCAATCGTAGATGACTTCATTTTAATGGACAATAACTGCTGGCCACCTCGTGCTAACCTGGTGGAGGATTTACTTTTCGAGGAAGAAATCGCACGAATGGAATGGCCAGCGTGTTTTCCAGACATGGATCCAATAGAGCACGTTTGGGACGCTCTAGGAAGACGAGTTGCTAGCCGCCAACCACCCCCACAAACTCTCCAAGAACTGGAAAGAGCTCAGTAGGAAGAGTGGGACAGAATACCCCAACTCGTGATTAATAGCCGCATTGACTCCATGCCTCAGAGGTGCTCAACGTTGCTGGACGTCCGTGGAAACCATACCCCTTACTGAAAATGATTTCCTTTGAAGAAAACACCTTTTTTTATTCTTTTTTTCTCATATGCACAAATTGTGTTTTTTTCCTTTTGTACACAAATGCGCAATAAAATGCATTTTTTTCTGCCCAAACATGTGTAATTTATTCTCATATAACCTACTACGTCTGTCGACCATGTATAAAAAGTTTCCCAGCCACAAGATCCACCTAAAACCGCAATATCCTTTAATTATTTTGATCAGTGTATATAAATCAGTCCATTTGCTAAGACTAAGAAATAAACTATACAGTAAAGTACTGTGTATAACGCGCACGTTAAACTCAAAAAATAAAATCGAAATTTACGGGTGCGCGTTATAAGTCGGGTATGAAAATGAGAACATTAAGAATACAAAAAGATGAGCATATAGAAAAAGATCAGGCTTTTGCATGTGTCGAAATACTGTTTCTGTGAAAGAAACAACATTCTTTATGAACTTAAAGGGTTGTAATTGTGAAAATACACTATTTTCAGAACATAAGATCATTCAAAACATAAGATCATTGTACACATGCATTTCAGATTTCTTCGTAAAAAAGGGTTTGCGTGTTATACGGCGAATATAAGGAGGAGCACGTTATACGCCGGATTTTAATGTAACTGTAAAATAACTTCTCTGGCTTTCTGAGAAGCAAATTTGTTAAAAGTTTCGGTTAAATCAATTTTTTCTGAGATTTCGGATTCAATTGAGATTATAGCCAAATCTGAAAGAATTTCTTGTGTCATATTATTTCTCAAGTAATTTTTAATTTACTGAAACTTCTTTCACCGGAAGCTGCAGAAACATGTAAGGTTAAAAAAATTATTAATGCTAGAGCGAAATTGGGAAAACAGGGAATAAGATCATTTTTCACTATAATTTCTAAAATCTCACACACAGTTGGCTGTTTTTTAATGCATGAAAATACATATTAGCTTCTCGAGACTCTTTCACTATTTCGTATCAACCGATATTTCTTCTTAAGCGTTTTCGCGTTAAGCGTATTTCACTTTACATACATAACAGCATTGTGGTACCCTATATAGCCTCTTCAAATTATTGCGCTCTTCCCCACTATTTTCTGAGCAACCCATCCTTCAGTTCTTACCTTGCCAATTTTTTGGGTAGGGAAGTATTTTCCCTTAACTCTTACTCTTTTCCCTTTCTTTGTTTTTGCTGTTTGGAGAATCTTTATATTATCCACCCCCATAGAGAGATTCTCCGTGTCCTAGACTGGTGACCGTAAGGAAAGAATAGTGACAGGGTTTGCCCACTCTTGTTCATTTCTTACCTAATGACATCACGGACCACCTACGCACCCTTTTGTAAATCAGTACGGTAAATTAATGAAATCGTTTGCAATCACAGTATAGAGTATACATTATAGTACAATCTGTTTTCAACTTGTTAATTATCATATTTTCATTGCTTAGCGTTTTATTGTCTTTTACTTTTAGACATCCATATTCTCTTTGATGAGCCGCTGCCGTGGCACTGTAATAACAAAGGTTTTCTTCGAGCTTTGATCATTGCTGAATCCTTAATGACATCATTTTAATCAATTTCCATCGTAATATCATTTTGAGTGTGGATCAACATCAAACTGTTATAAGCTTTTCTTTCCCCACAGTAAATCTCCCTTCTGTCTTGACTCTCTTTAGGGAAGAAATGCTTCTCTCATGACTCGTTAGGGGGTGGTACGCTTGCTGTAATTTTAATTTTTTTCTTTTTTCTCGTTCCATTTTTTTGCGCCCCCTTTTTTGCGCTCTAGGCACGTGCCTAATCAGAAAAGCGACCATGTTATCAGGTTGGTACTTCTATAAAAATCACTCACATGATGGCAAACAGCTGAAATCCATTAATAAATAATGAAATTAATAAATCCCCCAAAAGAAATTATTTAGAATCCTCACATATGCCTGAAAATTTATTAGAAATTCAGTTCTGAATCGTCATCTTAACATTCCTGTAATTAAAACTCATATAGCTTACTTAACCAGAATATTTTACTATAAATTGAAAGTCCATAATAATATACTCATCAAAGTTGAATACTTGCTTTCCATAACATATTCGTAAGTTTCTAAAGCAAAATTGTAGTCAATATGTTATTTTCTGTGTATGCAGCCTCTAATTTTCGTTAATGTTGCGATCTCCATACATTGATCCTCTTTTCTTTTATGCAAAGAGCTTGGGAAATATAGTGACAATGCGATCTCAAATTTTACTATGATTTTTTTTTTAACTTTATTACTTTACCTTTGAATTTTGTATCTTTATTATTACTAAATTTTTACATTGTATACTGTAACTTTAAAAAAGTACCAAATGCATAACTTATTTCAGTAGCATAGTGCAAATAATATATATATTTTATGCTTATAATAATAATAATTTGATCAATTATAGGAAATTCGAACACATTCAAGGTATCCATAGTTAGACTTGCAATTTGTTACCGGCCTGTACGAAAAAATTTTAGCAGAATTTAAGGTAACCAACTACGTTCAAAGCCGTGATTTTAAGAAAGTGCATAAATGGATCATTTTCAGTTTAGTTAGTGTCACTTAGATTAGAATACATGTATAAAATTGTTTTAAGGACATTTTGACAAAAAAAATTAGTTAAATACAATATTTTGGCAAAAAATTAACTCAGAATGGCCTTTTTCAAAATGTTCTCCTTGTATAAAAAAGTATTTTAAAATAATAATATTTTACTGATATAAGGTAAAGACTTCTCCAGAGAGTCTGAACTATTGATTTTTGAAAAATTCACATTATATTTTCAGAGAATTAATTATCAGAGAAATAATTATCGGCGTTTTTTTCTCAAAATTTCTCCCTTCTGTTGTCGTAAACAATGGATAAACCCACTTCTAAGTTATATATTTCAAAAATTCTGGATGAGCCTCTGTACAGAGGTCTGAGCTATATACAGGCAAAATATTATTATAATAGAAGCAATTTTCACAAAAGGGGAATATTTTGTAAATTGGTCATTCTATGTTCATTTTTAGTCAAAATATTGTACTTAAATAATTTTTTATAGTAATTATATTTTTAAAACAATTTTATATACGTTTTCTAATCTAAGTGACACTAAATATAATAAATATTATCAATTTATATGCTTTTGCAAAATCACGGTTACGAACGTAGTCGGATACCTTAATGAAGTTTGAATCACTGCTTAGTGAATTAATGAGAATTTTATTTTTAACACAAAAAATATTTTTAAGAATTAACACTTGAAGGAGTTATGCAAGCTGGCATACCGATCGAAGTAAATATAATCATAGTAGCCACGTGCTCGTACAGAAAGATATGTGCTGAAAAGATGAACCCAAGTTGAACCTATTTCCCTGCTAAGGAAAATGACGTTGGTTATATAGGATCGTGTGTTTTAATGGTCAAATTATGTCATCAAAACATTGACTCAACTGCCAGAGCTCTAAGGAAATTTCGATCTTTGAAGCGATTAGTAAAAGTCTTACTGGCCAAGAACTTAAAAAAACATGATTAGGAAATTTGAAGCAGAGCTCATTGTCTATTCACCAAAGAAGACGAAAGTGCTGCAGCACAGGTAGTGAATTTTTTAACGACTCAAGTGAAAGAAGGTGCTACGCAACTATACCATTAAATTACCGTGCTCTTATAACATTATATTATTGGACAACGAACCTTTACTTTGCAATTTTTTCTGCGATGTGCATGCCAAATGAATTATATGAATATTATATGCACATAAGAAACCAATCGCCATTTGAATCATATTGTTAACACACACAATTTGCGAATTTGGGTTGGAGAAAAGGCACATGAAAGTTTGCCAAATTGTGAAGAAATTCTTTCCAAGTAACGAAATGGTTAGGTTTTACAGTCATATAAATTCTGGGCTCACATTTTTTCGAAGGGAACAGCGCTGTATATTCTAAAGTGCACAGAGTTACTGGTCAATAATATATGCATCTTTACTGCGGAGTAATGTGTGATATCGGTTCTAAAGGCACGATGATGACTTCCAACAATAGTATTAATGTACGAGTGTGCTTCATCGCATGTAACCTGGTGTGTGTGTGAAGCTGGTGCTCCACTGCTATTTTACTGTATAGAACTATCAGTCATCATATTCCTATGTCTTGAGCTGTCAGATCCCCAGATATGAATCTTTGAGGATGTTTTTGGCTGTGTGTGGGAGGAGAGAAACTTCAAAGATTTTGACTACTATACTCCATTAAACCTCTGTTTGGTTCTAAAAACAACATAACCCACCATATACCTGTATTCTAAAGCATTTTCTTCAGATCTGTTCAAGACGCATATTCTAAGGCTTTTTGTTATGATTTACATAAAAGTATCGTAGATACATCTGGTGACGATTCCTATAAATATTTTTTTTTAAAATAGAAAGAATTCGCATCGTATTTTAATGGTATCCTCTAAATTTAAGGAAATTCTGCAAAATAGTTTTTTGAACAGGCTTCTCCTAAATTTCAAATTTAACTAAGTACATCTTGTATTCATATGCGTAAAAGAAAAAGGAAAATCTAAATAAATAACTTAAAAATTTCAATAATATTTTTCTATGCGTTTTCTATCCGTACATGCTAATGTACGGATAATGTGCAATTGTTAATACTTGTTTTAATTTTTTAAAAAGGTTCTCAGTGATATTTCATAACCAGTAAAAACTTGGCCAAAATGAACCCTAAATTCTTTATTCATGGGAATGATACCAGCACGCCACCGCATGAAAGCAAATTGTAATATTTTTACAAATTTCCAAAAAATGGGTTAAAGTTGTTAGGAAAAAACTTATGAATTATTTACTAGACACCAACATTGAATGCAAATAATTTTTTTCACGCTCACCAAAAAATGAATAAAAAGTGAAAATGAAATTAATATATATTATCGAGATGTTATCTGAATTAGGCCTAGTGGTCTAGTGGCAGCGTATCGCACTTTCACACCGCAGGTCCGGGTTCTATTCCTGGACTGGACGGCGTCTACTCAACCTTTCATCCCTACTGTAGTGGATCGATAAATGAGTACGATATTTACTTGGGGACTTAAACACTGGGGTCTTGCTCCAGACTGACCACCCGATCGAGACATTTTCTCATACACCTCATCGCCCTACGGTCACGTATACTGGGATGGGCAGAGTAGGCCCTGGCCCTCACGGACTGTTGAGTCACTGAGTTTGTGTAAGTTCCATCTGAAGTTAATTTAATTCAGTTTTTTCCTGTCTTAAAAATATCTACAAGTTGTGATTTCTGAAGACAAAATAATAAGCACGAAAACCGGAATCTATATTTGTTCACCAAAAAATCTTTGTTACAAAGCATTGAACTTCACCAAAAATATATTTTCAAAATATAGATAATAATTGGGAAGATTAGACACTTATTTTAAACTATGTAAAAGCTAACGACTAGTGAAAGACTATTTGGAATACTAATTTCTGAAATGAAAAGAAAAAAAACAATTATTCAAAAGCTCATGAAAAGATGGTTCATGACATATTGTTCACAGGAATTATTATAAGTAACTCAAATAAAAATGTATGAAACAATTTTATTCATAAAACTATTTTTCTTATATAAAAATAGATACTCTGATAGCTGTTAGAGAAATATGTGAGTATGTATCTCACTTTCGTTAGTTGTGTGGAATTTGTTATGTTTTTTCTGTTGATATTAAAAATATTAATGATGTTACAGATCTTTTTTGGTCTAAGATATTTTTAATCATGTTTAGTCAATTACCCGATTTGTATACGAGTTTCGTACCGAAATGTCGTTAGCTAGATTCATAAGGACGACCAACAAAGGGACTAGTGGACGGAAATAGGGTTATCTTAGACTGATACGGTTAAATGTCTTAAGGTATCCAATTACGATTGGAACCGTGATTTTGCAAAAGCGTATAAATAGATAATATTTATGATATTTTGTGTCACTTAGATTAGAAAAATGTATATAAAAATGTTTTAAGAATAGTATTGCAATAAAAAATGATTTAAGTACAATAATTTGACAAAAAATGAACAGAGAATGACCCATTTTCAAAATAGTCTCCTTTTGTGAAAATTGCTTCTATTATAATAATATTTTGCCTGTATATAGCTCAGACCTCTGTACAGAGGCTCAACAAAAAATTTTGAAATATATAACTTAGAAGTGAGTTTATTCATGTTTTACGACAACAAAGGGGGACAATTTTAAAAGAAAAACGTGAATAATTAATTCATTTTGTGGTAACTCTGAAAATAATGTGAATTTAAAAAAGAACAGTTCAGACTCTTAGGAGATGTCTTTACTTTATATCAGTAAAATATTATTTTATAAGTATTTTTTATAAAAGGAGAACATTTTGAAAAAAGGTTATTCTAAGTTAATTTTTTGCCGAAATATTGTATTTAAATAATTTTTTTGGTCAAAATGTTCTTAAAACAATTTTATACATGTATTCTATTCTAAATGACACTAATTATCATGAAAATTATCCATTTATGCGCTTTTTTAAAATCACGGTTCCGAACGTAGTCGGATACCTTAATGTGTTTTATAGTGTGATCTAAAAACTGAAAGATCAATTTGAGCGTAGAAGTTTTCTTCTAAAGCACGCATGGATCACATTGTTTATCATGCTTAAGATCATTTTTTGGAATGAAGAATTATAAGAACTACTGTGCTTCACTTAACTATAAGTTATTGTACCCATACAAGTATGACAATAACTGTTTCTCTGGTGTTCAGATGCTTTAACAATCTAAGAATTTATGAAAACTTCTTGACAACATAACACAGATGTGCTAATTTTGTAGAAGTGCACATAAATAAATTTTAAGAACCTGACCATTATGGGCTTTCGTTCTGCCTTCAATTGTGTCCCAGTTTTCTAAGGAAAGTGATTAAAATTGGGATCCAATCTGGAAAAAAAAATTTATCACCACTCGAAATTTTTAGAAGAAACAGTTATATAGTGCATGGCTAAAATTTCTCTGGTAATTCTTTCTAGTCTATGTACGTTCCATTGAGAATCTTTGATACTATAGGACTGTGTAGTTTTGAAATGGCACCTTGATTTGTATAAGTCACATGTTGGTGCTAATGATGTTGGATTTATCATGAAAGGTCTGAATTCCTAACCTCTCTAGATTAGGTTTATTAATGTATTTCTCTTAGGAATCAAGGTTTCTGATGCGAATGAAATAGCCAGCTCTATGCCAGATCATAATCTCTTAGAGCATATTTGGGATTCCTTCGGCAAACAGAAGTGTTAAGTTTTCCTATGATATTCTTAAATAAGTTGAAGTAAGAGTAATCCTTATATGAGTTTTACTTTTCATTCTAGTATCGGTAAGCTTTCAAGACAGCACCACGCGAATGTTCTTAAAATTAATATATCATGAGCATGGGTGGACTCATTCCTTATTAATACCCCTTTTAGTTAAATTGTTTTACAAAAATCTCTATTTTATTATGATGAAATAGTAGGCTTTTTGTGAAAATGTTATTATTAAATATAAATTAAAAAGTGTTGTTATTTTTGTTAATTAGGCTTGATGTCAAAATTGTTTAACCCTTTAAGACTCAACCCGCACGATCGTGCCTGTTAGATATTCTTTTAAGTTTTTGCTTCTGGAATAGCCGTATGTAAGAAAATAGCCAACCTAACGATTGATACGGTTCGCAGAGAGTATAAAGTGTTACTTTTTACCAACAGACTATATTTAAGATCGCTTTTTTACTTTTCAGCTGGCAAATCTAGCTTTGTTTTCACATACAACGAAGACACGTTTTCTTTTTATTTGTCGTAAAAAGGAAACTATCAATATATTTCTAATTGCTTGGATACAAATTTTTGTATTAATGTTAAAAAAATTGTAAAATAGAAAAAATATTAACTATACTCTATTAAAGTGGCTAGTAGGACTCGGGATTTCGTTACCCGCATGATCGTGAGGGTTGGGCGTTACTTGAGTCACTGCAGCTGTAAAGGTAAGTACTTACCATGCGAATTTTCTTTTTCTTTTTCAATAATTTTTATGAAAGCCTACATAAAAATGAAATATATAGTTATATAATTAATACCAAATTTTCTTGGCGATCGTAACGGAGGAGTCCTCTTTTTTCTTTCTCACTCTGTTTTTTGCAATACATCTTTTTCATACGTTTGTTGAGGAGTATGGTATTTTTATCCTCTTCACAGATATCTGCATCCATATCTCTCATCCGTCACCCCCCGAAAGGACTGGGTTTTCCGGTGGGAGTTAGTATGGTGCGGTTTAAATATATATATATATATATATATATATAATGCAATTTTCTGATACATTTTACAATTTTTCATGGAATACTGTGCTAACTTTTAACCAAAAAACTTTTTCATGTGTCTAAAAGGAGAAGAATTCTCACAAAAGAAAATTTTCAATTGATGAATAAACCAGATTGAACTTGGATCAGAACTCTGTGATTTCTGGGATGATAACAATGCTGCAAACAAAACATATGAATCAGGTATACTGGAAGGAGAATCTAGTTCAGATGAGAGTAATAAAGAAACACATGCGAATACATGAAATGGAAAGACAATTTTTTTATGATTATTTACCGTAAAAGTCTCTTGAACACATTCATTACATTGATTTAGCTTTTGCAAATTCTTGGTTTCTGTGCAAACAAGATGCAATATTAAATAAAATTCCTCTAAAAATCCAAATAAATTGCTTAAAATTTAAGTTAGAGATAGTTGAAGCGCTATCATCCTCTTCACCTCTTAACAAAAGTGTTTTAACTCATGATGAAGATAACAATTCCACTCGCAAAAAGATCGACGCGTTATAATCCACCTGCTATACATGCCATGACTTTTATCCCGGGCATTCCTGGATAAAAGGCTTGACATGCATAGCCATTTTTGATGTGTCGCTGACATTTCAAGGACTTGGAAGTGCTGATTTGATAGCTACGAAAGCAGTTTGAAAACATGTTGTGAAAAATACAATGGTTATTTATGTTTGTTAAAAACAAAACAAAAGATTTTTACAGTAAATAAATAATGAATTAATAAAAGAGTTAATTATACATCAATGATTTCCTTATTTGTAACAATTTTAGTTGAATTAAGATTGTTCCTTCTATAAACTTAGAGCTAAAAATGTATAACTCGTAAAATTTCATAGGTGACCTGTTTCACAGATAACGCCCAACCCACACGATCGTGCGGGTCCCGTCTACGTTTCAGGAGAGGTGAGGGGATGTTTTTATTACTTTTCCCAATTTCATTGAGGTCCATATAGTATTAATAATCAGAAGAACTTAATGTTTGAAGATAAAAATAATTTGGGTCTTGAAGGGATAAACTACAATAAATTTTGTTTAAAACACAATCCCCTTCCATATTTGATTTATTTTATGGGTTCGTTTATTTTCAAATTAGAAATTTAAAAAAATGTTAGATCTATCTTAATTTAACTTCATTTTTGGATACTGGTGTATTTTATACAACACCTCCCATATTCTATAGTTACAAAGCAGACGTTTTATTCTTCAGGATATTAAAATAGCATGAGATATTGATATGACGTAGTTAATATAGCAAATTTTTATTTGTGACACGAGAGAGAATCTAAATAATTAATCATTGCCAAAAAAATCTTCACATTTATATTAATGAAGTGACATAGTAAAATTATTCATATATCTTATGTTGCACTCATTTTTCTTAATTTAGAACTTACTTTTTTTTCTACAAAAAAAAGAACGAATGTAGACCTGTAATCGTAATCTATTTGTAATACAGATCAAAGGTTCTTAAACTTTCCGGGTTGGTGAACCCTTTTTTATACGAAAAATTTTGTGTGGCTCTATAGACATTGCGCGAAATTTACACACTCTTGGGTACTTCTAAATGTGTTTTATTTGTTGTATATTATTGATTTGCAGTAATAAATATCCGCAAAAGGTCTTACTTTAAATATAACGATATAAAATTTCAATTAAGCAACAAAACTAAAAAAATCATATAATTTAATTTCACGGTAAATTCTACATAAGCTGTAATTTGTTTATTAAGTGTAGTAATTTTGAATTCACTTGTGAAATCCTCACCTTTTATTAACATGGCATATGCAAGATTTAAGTATCAATGGGTAGGATGTGCTTGATTATTTTTAATTATGTTATTATATATATATATAAATCTTGGAATAATAGTCGCCACCGTAGGAAGACTACTTCTACAGTATTCTTTAGATTTGATCTATGCTTTGATTTTATATTGTTAAAGACAAAAAAAAAATTTGGTGACCCCAGCTCACTGGTGTAGCTAGCTCTTAGGGGTACCTGTATCAAAATTCTTTCGAGACCTTTTATAGATTGGACTGTAGTTACACATGTTGGGGCCCCTGTAGCTAGGGGGGCCCGTATTATTGATATGGCTGATACGGTGGTAGCTACGCCCTTGCAAGTCATGCGAATCCATTTGGGGTTGCGATCCTTAGTTAAAGAAACATTGTTATAAGCAAATCATCCTGAATGTAAAAAATAACTTAATAAACTTGGATTTTATCATATTTTTATTGTGAAGTCAAGGTTAAATAATTAAAGTCATACACTGAACCATAGAAATTACATTATTGTCAATATTTATTTGCAAAGAGTTATTTTACTAAGTGTTTGGAAAACAGTGCAGCTTCGCTTAAAGGTAGCCATTAACTCACGTGATTAATAGAATGTCGTATTTGTAAAAAATATCTGGCTACAGTTAGTGAGTTTCTTTCCCAAGCTGTGAATGACAATATTCTAGATTTCGGAATGGTGTCTGCAACTACGTTAGAAAGTATAGCAGCTTATGCTGTCTTGTTGTGCTCTAAATGTTTTTACGTTTAGGATATGGAGTTGGTATGATATATATTTTAAAATTTCTATTTCATTCGTGTTTGTTATTGTTTTGAAGAATAGTTTAAATCGACAAATGGAACTAGTGATCTACCGGCATTTGATATTTAAAATTTTGTGAATCTAAATCCTACATATTGTTAATTTCTTTTTCTTTTGTTTTATAGGGGCACAGAGTATGCATACGAGATGTAAACCCTCATATTGTATGCATTCTCTGTGCTGGTTATTTCATTGATGCTACTACGATCACAGAGTGTTTGCATACATGTAAGTTTTATTACATTTTTCTTTTCTTTTGGTGGAAATACAACCAAATGTAATGTTAATGTGTTGTATAATGAATTGTATTTGGTTGCATTTATGAGCAAAATCGCAGTTCTTATCTTCCTAAATTTCTGTGATATAGTATTTTTCATCATGCCATCAAGGGTAATTTTATCTTACAAAATCATTCTCCTTATCTTATATTTCTGTTCATAAGTTCAATATTTTCAAGAATAATGCTTTTTACAATAATTAATATTATTTTTATAATTTAGGTAAAATTATATAAAACAATAAAGAATTTGTTTTATAAAGAAAAAAAAACAATGTTCTTTTTTAAATTTTAATCTTTTGTATGATATCCACATATTTTATGATCCTTTAATAGAAGACTATTGGTGAAAAGTTTGGCTTGTTTGTGCCACTTACTTTGTCTCTTAATTTACATTCAGAAAATTTGTGTATATGCATCTCACTCTAATGCATTTGTTTTTGATTTTCAGATTTTTGTGTTATTTATACTGTCATAAAAATACAATTTTAATCCCTTACTTGTTCTTTTATTCTTAATCGTATGAAAGAAAACTGCAATCAACTTTAGAATTTCTTTGCAATAAATTATTTCACTTTTATTGTTGCTAGTTGCCTTATGTTTTTAGTTTGTGATATAATAAAAATAATGCTTTTAAATGAACCTTATGGGATTTTTTTTTTTGAATTTTAGTTTGTAAAAGCTGCATTGTAAAGTATTTGCAGACTACAAAGTTCTGTCCTATGTGCAATGTCAAAGTACATGAAACTCAACCATTGCTTAATTTAAAGATTGACAGAACTTTACAAGATATTGTATATAAAGTTGTTCCTGGTCTTTGGGATAGTGAGTATTTCTTTGACATTAATAATAATAATAAAAGGACAGGGGGTAAAATCCTAGTCTGGTACACTGCTGTTTTTGGCGCCATTTTTTTTTGCCAAATGGCGCCAAAAAGCCATGTTTCAAAAAATGACGCCATGGACGAAAACGAAGAAAAATCGTTCTTAGCTGGTGATCAAAAACCTAAGCTCCTCTTTAAAAATCCTAAAGAACGGGGTTTCCTTAATGGCGTCAGGGACGCTGAAAACACTTGTATTCACACAAAAACATAAAATAAAACGGGGTTTCCGTAATGGCGTCAGGGACGCTGAAAACACTTGTATTCACACAAAAGCATAAAATAAAGAAAAGGGCAAAAAGAGCATTTTTACGAGATAAAAGCAGTAAAATAAAGAGGAAAACAAGCTGTGTTTTTGTTCATTTTTAAATCATTCACTACAAACTCATTCATACTCTTGCCAAACCAATACCTGGTTAATCGCAAGATCACACAAATACTCAATCTACTGTCACTAAACCACGTACCTTTTCTTACACTCCGGCAAACAAAGTGGGGATTCTCTTTCGACTGTACTCGACAACGCCATTCAAAACCATCAATCGTACCCTTTCGTTCAACCAAACGCATATCCTTTTTACACTTCGGACACTCATATCTGGAGGGAATTAATCCTTCTTTCATGACCCAATCTAGAACAGCCTTATTTCCTTGTTGTCCAAGCAAAAGAAAAAATTCTGTGGTTGCCTCGCTTTCATTGAATTTTCTTTCACACGCCATTCTAACAACCGGTGCAAAATCAATCAAGCCTAAAATCGGAACACGTGGGGAAGAAAATATGAGCAGGGTCGAACTCGACATGTCGCAGCAGGGTCAAGAGCGAAAATGACCGATGTTCACTTTTCACCCGATTTTTTTGGTTGACCTGTTTTAGGGTTACCATATTTTAGCCACCGGACTTGACAATCCGGAAAGGTTGCCATATTGTAAACTTTATCGCCAAAAATTTGGTGCCAAAATTTTTGTCGCCAAGCAGTGTGCTTGTCTAGGATCCACCCAAAGGACAGATTTAATATTGTCTTCCATTGTTAATATTTTTAGATAGGAGAAAAAAAATACTTCCGAGATATTGATTACTTGAGTTATATTGATAATGTATGTTTGAATTTATCAAGGAATAAAATATTAATAAATGTTATAATTTTTTTTGGTCAGTTTTCGCGCTGTGCTTGGTATTGTGAACTTAGTGTTTTAAAGAGCCATTAAGAGTTATGGAAGTTAAAAAACAGATATATATATATTCAGAATTTAGTGAAAAATAATTATCAAACATTATTTTTTCTTATCATTAAAATTATCTAAATAAAATTTTAGTGTTCTTATTAGTTATAGGGACTATGAAGTCAAACATATGGCAACATGTAAGAAGCGTGCCAAATTCTTTTGTCATTGTGCTTGTAGTGAATTTATCTTCAATTAATATTGCTAAAAATCAAAATGAGTTATAATAAAAACATTGAAACAACTTGATTGAAAAACAAAGAATAGAAAATGAATTGAGTTAGGTTACCTATTGATCTTGGAGCTTAAAAATGTTTTTGTTGCACACCCTTATTTTTCGGGTTCATTCCTAGGAGAGCCCCCACCCTTGGCACGAATTACTTTGGTTGGCGATAATTGCGCTGTCATGGTAACCTTGCTTTTAAATACAACATATGGCAACCCTAACTTTTTCTAGAATTTTCGTCATTTGGGGGTGCGCATTTCAAATTTCATTTTGTTGGGCACCGGGTTGAAAGTATGGCTGTGCTTGTAAATATAGAAGGTATAGAAGGAGGAATGAATAGATGTTTTTTTCGAGTTGTTGAACGACGGACGAAAGAGGAATTGCTGTGTGTGATTAAAGAATGGGTCCTGCCTGGAAGTACGATTGTTTCTGATTGTTGGAAGGCGTATAAATGTTTGTCAGATGAGGGTTTTAAGCATTTGGAGGTGAATCATAGTGTATGTTTTAAAGATCCTGATACCGGTGCTCATACCAATTCAATTGAGGGTACATGGTCGGCAATAAAACGTTTTCTCTGCAATCACACCAGCCACGCAGAAGGCATGTTCGACTATTACCTCACTGAGTATTTATGGCGGCGCTCTCGCGATATCACTCACTCAGCGATGAGACTTTCCAGAATTTTTTAAAAGCAGTTGTTACACTTTACCCTCCACTTGGGAAGGATTAACAATAAGAAAGTAAGTGCTGTTGTTATATTTTTTATCTTAAATGTTAAATTTCTGTATTGTTTACATAAATTTTCATTGCGCATCCATCTTATACTGCTATATTTACTTGTCACCGTTGTCGGGTTTGCTTGGCGCCATTTCGTTTTCGCTTGGCGCTTTTTCCGGTTTGGCGCCAAGGGTGGGGGCTCTCCTAGGAGTTTACCAAAATAAGTTTTGTACTGTTGGATAAAATTTTGAAGGGAGATGGTAAATCTAGTAACTTCTGTGATTCAAAATTTCTGCTTGAGTTTTTGTGATCTGAGCTTAATTTTTAATATTAAAAGTTATTTTAAGAATTATATTTTAACCATATTTTTTTTATGTGTGTAATCAAAATACTTTTCGAAATTTAAGTTCCTCCTCAATATCAGTGCACTTCATTATGTTTTATTAAGATATATATGCAGTTAAGCATAATTTTTAAGTGTGTTATGTTAAAGGAAACTTATTTTTTTTTCATTGTACATTATTAGATGAGATGAAGCGCCGTCAAGATTTTGAGAAAATGCGAGGCTTGAAAGGATGTGATGAAGGTGAATATACCATAATGACTATATAAGTGAAATAGAAAAATTTTCTCTTCCATTTTGCTGGTACAAGGGATGAAGTTGCTAAAACTGATACAAGCGACACCAAACGGAATGTTTCCGCTGATAACCTTTGACCACCACATTTCAAAACAAGTCATGGTCTTTTCTTATCAGTAAAGTCTGTTTCATAATGCATCAAAAATAGATGAAAACCAATTAAAACTAACTTCACATTTTTTATGTGTATATTGTGTTGTCAATAAAGCCTGCTTGGTGAGATTTGTGCCAGCAAAATGAAAAAGTACTGGAAAAATTAATAAATTTTTTCCTGAATTATAGTATTAAATCGAAATTTAAAGTTATTGAGGAGAAAGATAAAAGCATTGTATTCTATTTTTTTAATTTCTATAAAAAAATCCTTGATTAGTTTTATTATAGTTATGTTATTCATAAAAAGTAATACATTGAAAGTTAAAAAAAAAAAAAAAGAAACAGGTACAGTAAATTAAAGTGGCTTTATAATATACTGGAATTCATGTTATAATTTGTATGTATTTAAGATTTTAAAGTATTTAAAAAAAGCTTTACATACATGCATATGTAGCAAAGTTAAAAAAATCACATGCATATCTGGTTAAAGCCATGCTTTGGAATTTTATACAAAACCATTCCTTTTTACTTAAACTTGGTAAAAGTGTTTCCATTAAAATATTTCATAGTTCAATAAAATAAAGCATATATTTAAATTCAAGATAATAATGAAAATTTTATACTTATCTGAACTGTCTTAGTTAAAAAAAAGATGTTAAAAAATTTGTTTGGTATTAAATTTATGATTATGAATAGTTTTAAGAATGTTTGATTTGAAACTTATTAATCAAATTAAATTGAAAGCTTAGTCTTAGAATCTTAGTGAATGAAATTGCATTATTTTTTTATGTGTATGCAATGCAGAAATAATTGCATTTTTGAAGCTTTTTAAAAATGAACTTTTTATAAGAACATTTGAAATGTTTTATCATTAATAATATATAATCAATGGCATAACATAAACTCCTACAACCCTTGCATTGCAGTGGGCCCAGGATTCTAGGGGTCCCAAAGCCTATGTTATGTTATGGTTTTCAGTCCTTTGTAAGATCTGCCTTGGGTCCCTAATATTTTCTGTTACGCCACTATGTGCAATAGTTACAAATCTGAAAATTAATACCCAAAGGATTTGATTTAATCATTTAATGCTTTAAATTCATTCTAATTTCATTTTGTAGTACTATTAATAATTTTTTTTTCTTTTAAGGATCAATTGATGGTATTATGGAAGATTCAGATGATTCTTCTGTATCCACACAGCATTATTTCATGCATGATGAACTCATCCATATTTGCCTCCAGCCATTTGAGTAAGAATATTTCATGATATTATTAATTATTTTAAACTAAAAAAAAGATTGCATTAATTATTAATTCATATGTGTAATTTTAGAGCTGGCTCTGATGATAAAGGACCAAAGTATCCTTCTCAGAAGTTTGTGAGATGTTCTGTTAGAGCTCAAGTTTTTCATTTAAAGAAGTTAATTAAAAAGATATGGCCTCATACTTCAAAACAAGAAGTGAGTATACATTAATTTAGAATAATGAATTGTATAGATTACGAAAAAGAGAAATTTTAACAGTTCAAAGTCCTGTTATATGGATAGATTTTTTGAGAAGATAAAAATTAATGAATGTTTTTAAATGTTTTATAATAACTTCTAATCTATATAAATATTGTGTTGTATAGTGTATTTTTTTTTATCAAACTGCTGCTAAAATTATTTCCCTTATTTATTTTCCCCTGTGGAATTTTTAAAATTCTATTTTTATGCTGTATTTTTTAAGACTGTATCATTAGAAATTTGAAAATGAATTTAAATTTAAGGTCAAGTTTTTTAGTAAGGTTACAATAAATCATCTATAAAGTATCTTTAAAGGTACAAAAAGAGGCAGATATTTTCAAGGAATAATAATGAAAAATTGCTTATATTTCAGATTGTTGTAATGTGCAATGGTGAATTGCTTCCTGATAATCATTGTTTGAAGAGGATATGGTTATCTCACAGTAAAGAAATAGTAAGTATTGTAAATTGTTTATTTAGGGGGAAATTTTTTTATGAACTATTTTAGAATTTAGTATTAATTTTAAAGGATTAACTTATCTTATATTTTCGTATAAAATGTAAGCATTTTTAGCTTACATTTTAATATGAAATATAAATCTCAATATGGCATAGCAAAAGACAGTATTATGAAAGATTAAAAGTTTCAAACTTAGAAGTATGTAGTAAAAAAAAATGTTGAAAGTATATATGATTATATGGTGAAATTAAATGAAAAATGATAAATGTCCATGATAGAAGACATTTATCTTTTAGCTTTAAAAAAATAAAACTTTAGAAAGTTATGAAAAAACAAAGCTTTAGTAAGTCAAAAGATTATTTTATACAATTCTGCTTCTTTTATTACATAAAAAAGGATTCTTAATTTTTATAAGAGATGTAAGATGCATTATACTGTTACTTGCTTTTTATGTATGCACTAACACTAATGAATATAATTAGAAATTTCGAAACCTTTTTTTTTTCTGTAAAAAGCATTAAAAATTTCAGTATTACATATTGTAACCTTTGGCTAATTTTGTCAAATCAAAATATGTTGCTAAATGCTGTAACATCCAATCAGTAGTGGAAACCTGATCCAATAATATTGTTCTCACATGCTTGAAAATAACCTTTTTTTATAGGTTAAATTTTTAATGTTTTTCCTTATTTTATGATGGTTATTTTAAATTTGGGATCCATTTTCTATGGAAATGAGCACAATGGAATATTTCTAAAAATATGTTCGATCCAAAAGATTATGAGGTTTAGCAAAATAAAAATAAGTAAAAAAAAAAAAAAAAAAGAGTTGTTGAAATCATAACAGCATTGAAATTCACATTTACATGAATTTATTTCATTGTCTAAAAAAGGATTTATTTGTCTCTGTTTTGAATGCAATTATGTAGTTATTAGCTTTTTTTTTCAAGTGTACATTTTTTTAAAAACACAATATTTAATTCTACATCTTTGCTAATTGGTCAGTGGGCTAATATGGAAGGAGCATGTGCAGAAATTTGTTTGTGTTACTTGGCAGCATATCTTATGTTCTGGCAATGTTTTGATTTAGTGAAATTTTCAATGGTATAATACGTACATAGCAAGAATACTAATTCCATAGTTAAAAAATGCATTTCAGATAAATTTTCAAAAATACTTAAACCAACAATTTTTTACCATCTCATATTTTCTTTATGCTTATGTTGAACATTAATGTAAATGTTTTACTGACAACTAATAAAAAAATAATAAAATAAATATACTCCCCCCCCTCAGAATTTTCATCTTTTTTTTTAAAAGAATATCGAACTGTAGTAGTTTTTAAAAATACATGTCATAAGTTTATTTATTGCATCATTATAGTTGAACTATTTTTTTATTACCTGTAATTATATTTATATTAATTAATCATTTAATTTTCTTGTGAAAATTTTTTTTATAGAAATGAAATACTTTATTCTAACTTTTGCAACAGATAATTTTCTGTCGTACTTTTTCTTTGCAACTTTTTCTGTATTAAAAGCTGAGAAATGTTGTCATTCAAACAGTTTATATAATAACTGGTGAAATTCAGCTCATCATCGGGGTGCCCTCTTTGTATTTTATTTAAAAAAAAATTTGTATTTGAATTTTTTTTTTTCAGAACCCTCCTCTCAAGCTTCAATTTTGGACTAAGAGTTAAAAAGCAATTTGGTGCCTTTCAGATAATTACGTGAATTCACTAATTCAGATTACTTGAGAGAAAGCACATTTAGAAGTCAAAATATTTTTTCAAATGGAAAACAGAGCTATTTATGTTAGCTGTATAGATTATATATATTACGGCATTTTTTGCAATTTATAGAATGTGTGTGTGTTTTCTAAAGAACTAGTCTTACGGTTTGAAATACGTAGCTGTTTGTGCAAAGCAGCAAACTGTACATATTAAATGTTCTTTTTCATTCTCTAAAAAAACTTGAGGAAAATGTTATTTTGCAATGCTTACTTTGTGTTATTTGTTTTTAAGCAGGATATTTGCTGTTTGTTCATGGTGCATACTTTTCATTTTTAGAATCATTAACTTATAGATGAATAATATTTTATTTATGATGCTATGTGTGTTGTCCATGTGTGTTATATATACAGCAATATCAGTCACACAGTGACCTGACTTTTAGGTATAATTTAATTAAACTGCATGTAGAATGTGTTTTTTTTTATTTAAATATTTTCATTTCTGTATTAATTTATTACTTGTAGATTGGAATGGTGTTGTTGGACTTCTATCTACATATAAATTGAATTTTATATAGTTGTCCTACATATAAAGCATTTAAATGTTTTCCTTTGCTGAAATTTATTCTGAGCTTTCTGAATTTGATTTTTTAGCAGTACAACTACTTAAATGATATTCAAAGTTCTGTGCTAAGCAAAAATAAAACCAAAATATAGTCTTAATGTTCAGCCAATATTTTTTTGGATATCATATTTAAAAAGAAATTAAGCTGTTTAAAATTTCAAGATTCATCTCAAAATGCAGTGGTTATATTAATGCAAAATTTAAACTAATTTGCACTTGAGTATTTTTATAAGAAATATTCATAAAATTTTTAATACAAACAAATCTTCCATTTAACTGTTCCATATTTCTTTCTTCCTTTGCATATTTCACCCTAAAAATTTTCATAATACTGTAAAAAATTATAGTTAAAAATAAAAACTTATTTTTTTGCTGCAATATTTATAATTTTATCATTAACTTACATGTTAAAAAAATGTTGCTGTTAATGAAACTATGAATGGTGTACTAGATATTCGATGATATATGTGTGTAATTGTATTTGTCTATGTATGTATTTAAGGAAGCTGTTAAAAATGCATTTTTTTGGATACTCCCTTCATTTTGTATCATTTTTGTCATTATCAAAAAGGAAAAAATATATTGACATTAAAATGATCAATATGTATAAATTATTCATGTTTTTATGTGTTGTATTCTTTTTCTTTAATCAACACTTTTTATGTTTCACATTTTGCCGTTTATTGAGGAAAAAAATGATTAATTTTGAAAGTTTTTTAAAAATGGTCGGACCCATTTAAAAGCAAATTTCCATTTTCAGTGTTTCGTTTTCAGCATTTTAACAGACAGTTTGTTTTAAAAAAAAATCCAGGTTACAATTGTATTAAATGTGTATGCTTTCATCTTACATACAAAAATTTAGTAAGTGTTTTAAATGTAACATGCTTTTCTCAAATGAAATGTTACATTTATAATAAATGTGATGGCATATATGGAATTGTGATCTTGTTCAATGTTGGTGTTTTGTAAGTTTTTGAAAACTTTATGTGAATTGTTTTTTAACAAACTGTTTTCCTTTTATGGAATTTTATGTAAAGAAAGTTTTCGATATTATGTATGTAACTCAAAAAATAAACTTTGTATAAAAATCCAGTGACTTTTGCAATTTTTTATAGTAAATCTTACCTGGGGGGATGCATATAAATCTTTCTCAGCCAGTGCATGAACTGTCCCTGGTGTATATATATGCATTTCCGAAGTATGATCCTTTGCATTGGGCTACTGTTAGTAAAACTATTCAAAAGGCTTTGCAGTGCAATAAAATGACCTTGACAGTGTTTTGAAAGAATTTCAAACACTTTTACCTTTTTATTTTCCCTAATACTTTGCAAAACTAACTATGCACATCTGTATGAAACAAGTAATATAAAAAAAATATTTTTGTCAATTCCTACGTAGATCAACAAAGAAAAATTTTATTTTAGCTACTTTTTATTAATTAGTTACAACTAATATAAATATGTATATCCATATGACAGATCACAACATTAAGTGGTAATTAATTTTTATTAACTATCACTAAAGTATTGTATTGTCATCCAAAACAATCGTGTATATAAAATTTCAGTTCAACTGAATGCTTTAAAACGTGAAAAAAAACCCCTTTTCAAGTTTTGACACAAGTCCCCAAAAGGGTCGCTAAGTTGCCACAAATGATGCCAATGTGGTTGTATTTGTAATTTAAATAATTAGCTTTAGTCAATTAATTTTTTATTATATTGTATTGTCATCCAAAATAATCCTGTATGTAAAATTTCAGCTCAATGGAGTGCTTTAAAATGTATTTTATTAATGATTGAAAATTCCACCAAGATAAATAAATATATAGATCGTGAGCTAATAGTAGGAATTGAAAAAGGTGGCACTGGGGAGAGCGAACCATGTAACTTTTCCTCAGTGGGTAAGGGGTTAATTTTGTTATTTTTATAGAGTAGATGTGTAATATAAATATGATGGTTGAAGATTTTGTTTTAAGTATTTTTTTTTGTAAATAATTAGATATGTTATAATTTGGTTTTAAACGTAAAAGATTAATGCTTAAATTTTGTAGAAAAAGAAATGTCAGTTTTTTCATAATTAAACTTCCATAAATGTTGTCAAGATTATTTTCAGTGAAAAAATTCAAAATCTAAGTAAAAAAATATTATCAAAATCAATTCATTCCATTAATTGACAGTTAATTTATTCCATAAAATCCTAAAAATAAACTCTTATATAACTGTATATTTTAAAGAAAGAGTTAATAACTTAAATTTGTGTAAACATTATATTTTAAAAGTTTACTGTAAAGAAATTCTACAAAAGCTAAAAATAAATTAAGAACAGGTTATATAAATTAATATTTTAAATAATTAACACTTGAAAACTTGACTTTTCAGAAATTTAAGATTAAGGAATGAAACTTACAAATGAGTGGAAATAAATATTTGCTAACAAAATAATGCAATGGAAATATTAATTTCATGTGTTTTAGAGGATTGCCAAAATTAAATTTGCAGGAAGTGGAGTTTTTGTGAAAAGAATTAAGGTTTATCAAGAAATACAAATGGAGAATAATTTGCTTATGTGAGTCGTTCCCTGTTGCTTAAAGAAATGGGTCCTTTTTTCCATTTCTCAGTCTATAAAGTCGCCAAAAAATAAAACCGACGCCAAACGGAATATTCCTATTGGTAACCTTTTACCACCAAATTTTCAAATCAAGTCGTAGTTTTTTTTTATCAGAAACATCTTTTTCGAAACATAAAAAATAAAAGAAAAACTGTGTGTGAGAGCTAACATTTATTAACATTTTTATGTGTTTATTGGGTTTTGTCCCCAATAAAGGAATAATTTAAATCAACTATCGGTTTCAAATTTTGTAGGAGTGGAAGATTTAACTATGAGCTTGGTTTATTGGTTCTGCTACATTTAACATGCATTTTTAAAAATTATTTTCTGTTTAAGAACAATTATCTGCAGTTAGTAATAATGTAAGACACAGTTTATTAATGTCGCAGTATAAAGCAACACGAGGGGTATTGACGATAGTTTTCGCAGTTCTATACCGTGGTAAAGTGACGAGGATGATACCTGAGCCGACGTCCCGCTGTGCTATCCTTTACACCAGTGATCCACAACGCACGCTTAGCCGAGGGGTATAGGTATCGGATCGTGGCTTGCCTAGTCACGAGTTCGAGCCCAGTACCACTAAAGACCCGCCGTGTAGGGCAGCGATGCACGTTAAATCTGTCGAGAGCTGAAACGTCCTCCCATTGGTGTGGTAGTTAGGAGAGGGGGTGCCAGCTCAGGTGTCGTCCACGTCACTTGACCATGGTTCAAAATTACGTGGTCCGTCGCCAAAAGCCCTCGTGTAGCTGAACAGTGCGACATTAATATTCAATCAATCAATCCACAACCCGCGGACCGGTTCGTGGACCAAAAGGTGCCGGACCGCCTAAAGAACATTAAACTATTGTCATTTTATTTAAAGTGGTGCATTTCTCTCGGATCTGCGCAACTTCCCAAGGAAATCCTTTTATATTCCACATTAAATCACTTTTATTCATTTTTGGTGTAACTATATTTTATTCTGAAGGCATATTTAAATGTAACTAAATTAAAATTGTTATCTCAAAACAATCTAAAATATAAACAGTCAACGTGCCCCACCCTCAGTGGACCGTGGTAAAATTATTAAACCTGTCCGCAGCTATAAAAAGGTTGCGGAGCACTGCTTTACACTATTTCATAGTTGGGACTTAGAACCGCGACAGATTTAACTTGCATCAACTTCTCTACATGCGGGTCTTCTGTGGCATCAACACTTGAACTCATGACACACTGGCTTCGAGTTCGTGACCATAACCACTAGGCTACCACGACCATCTTTTGGTGGGAAAGAAAAATGATTTTCATTTATTTTAAACTGTACGCTAGAAATTTAAGTGACCTCAGTAGTCATGATCGCAAACTCGTGGTTAGCGTTGTTCATCAAGTCCTAGTGCCCATAAAAACTGAATTGTTGAGCGGCTAATTTACGTTAAATCTCTAGAAGCTTAAGGTTCTTACATTGTTATGTGAAATTTGGAGAGTGAGGTGCCTGCTCAGATGTCATTCTCGTCTCTTGACTAAGGTTAAATATTGCGAGGTCCGTCGTGAAACACATCCGTGTTAATTAAGCGTTAATAAATAATAAATGAATCTACACTAGATTCAACATTGAGAAATTCGCTGTCGGAATTTTTGATTTATATGAATATATTTGATATTGAAATTAGATAGTTATTCAAAGGATTTTTGAAGTGTTAACTTCTTTTGGCGCGTTTTGCTGGAGAGTGAACTTGAATGATGCGTTTTAAAAAACCAAGCATTGTTATGCTCGGGTTTGTAACGTTTGTAAGAATGGTTACAATATTACTGAATGGTAACAATATTACTGAATCATTTGGGTTTAATGAGTCATGAATCGGAGAAATTTATGCATCGAATTGTAGAGCAGAAAATGGACAAATAACTCTAGTGGTTACAATTTATATTTCACCAAATCAAAGTGTAGAGAAAATTACCGAATTCATTCACAAAAATTTAGTTGCCTACACTGTGAAGCCGAATCAACTCTTCTGAACAAATTGCCAATTATTTTAAGTAGAGATTTTAATGTAGATTTTTCAAAAGACAAATTAAAGCCTTTAGTAGATTTTCATAAATCAAAATTCAATTTAATTATGTCAAATGGTTCAAATGAAAGTACGGAACAACGCTTGACGGAGTTTTTTTTTTTAGATATTTAAAAAATTTTGAATTTAAATTATTTATAATATATTTCAGCTTCCATAAACTCATTGTTTCCTTCTTAGAATACAATTCACAATTGTATATTTGGCAAAAAATATTACTTATGAGTACAGGCATATGAATAAATAATTGTTTATAACAATACTAATATCCCCTTGTTTTTTATTCCCTGAAATAACATTACAAAATTTGAAGTTATCGCTTCTATCATGTGGTCATAAGCACACACACTCTTTTTTTTTTTATCCTTTTCAGATATATTTGAAGAAAGTTTGTATTACTATTTTATGGAAGAATTATTCAGGTGTGAGTTTAATATACAAACTATATATATATATATATATATATATATATATATATATATATATATATATTCATGGTTCCATTATGAGGGGAGATAAAACACTCGCAGAACGGTGAAAGCAATAAGATCTCTAAAATTGTTATTAACGCTTAACTGCCGCCAGCGTACATATACGTCCCTCTCAACCAGGGCGTATGTATCCTTCTTTTCGAAATACAATCATTTCCTTTGTGTTGTATCAGAAAAAATATTTCGAAGACTTTTTGGAATGCAATTAAATGATCTTGACGGTGGTTGCAAAGGATTTACTTATTAAAAAAAATATTTGCCTCCCCCCATACACTACGTACGCACGCCTATGTGACAAACGGTAAAACTGGGGAGCGAATAGTGTAACTTCTAATCGGCAGTTAAGGAGTTTAAAGGAGAAGAAAATTATAGATAGGTTAACCGAAGATGATTCCAGAGATTTATATATATATATATATATAAAAACTTAAGTTGCAGCAGATTATTTGTTGACCAATGTGCCAAATTTTAATTTCTTTACGTAGTAGGCTTAAGAATTTAACCCACGAGCTGCGCAATAAATTATGTTTGTAAATATATAGTGTATTTCATTAATTGAAATTCATAGTGAATAATGCTGTAGACACAACTTGCACAGGCTAATGATAACTTAAGAAAAATGATGCACATGAATAAAAGTAAAAATTAAAAATAAAGCTTACGCAGAAGAAGGGCAAAAAAATTGACTATGCAGAACTTTTTTTCATAAAATAATTTTATTTACACAACCCGAATCATCAATCCACAGTACCAAGAAGACTAAATCTTTTTCCATACTATATATCTCTATCATATTTTTCTTTAGTATGCGCCAAATCTGCTATCAAACCCTTTAATTTCTCCTCCGTGTAAAGGTGCAGCATATGTGGCAGATCCTTCAAATGGAAGAGGTGCAGCAGCGAATGGGACAGCATGCAATGCTGCGGGTTCTGCAAATGGAAGAGGTGCAGCAGCGAATGGGACAGCATGCAATGCTGCGGGCTCTGCAAATGGAAGTGGTGCAGCAGCGAATGGGACTGCATGTACTGCTGAAGGTTCAATAGCTAAACCAGCCAAAGCTGGGGCACCGAGAAGACCCTTTGCACCAGCGCCTCCAAAGTAAGGATGGGCAGAAGAATCCATTTTGACAGCAGCTGGATCTAGAGGTGCTGTTCCATGTTCATTGGTCTTGATTTCAGCTCGAAAACCAGCCTTGTCCGCCACGTAATGTACTTGCCGTTTAATTCCCCTTTCGTCAGTGAATCCGTAGCTACCTTTTACTACTCCGGCTCCATCACCTGTTTCTTCACGATGTTGTTCTCCATGTTTATCTTTGATCTTGTAACCGAATGTATATGGGTGGGGCTTGTGGAGCTAAGAATATACGGATAAGTTAGAACTGTTTATGAAACTTAATTATTTTTATTTGTAACTATTTCGTATAAAGTATGTCTTAAAAGTCTCCTGTCATAAAAATAAAATGAATTATCGTGAACTGGTCGCTGTATTCACGAGAGTTAAGAGTTGAAAGGGTCTTTATTTAACGACTAACAGACTCGAAACAGTCTTTATTTAACAACTAACATACTCGAAATCTGATTCGGAGCTTTTAGGTCTAAGCAGTAGATTTACACAAGTATGTTCATTAAATAAATCGAAATTTTAAGTACTAATCACAATAGTGTGGTGAGAATATGGAAAATGAACTTGTCAAAATACGGTTGATAAATGTATCATTTGATCATGAGTGAGACTTACAAGATATTTTGGATGCGTTGAGGAGACTTTTAGGTGAGGGAGGGGAGGGGGAAAGAAAAATAAAAGGGAAAGGCAGAATTATAACTAAACTTTATCAGAATTGAGAGGAAGTAAAAATAATTTGTAGCAAAACTATGCTTATAAATTTTATTTTTATTTTACTGTATAAGGTTTTCATTTGGTGATAATATTTGTCTGAACTTGAAGCCAAAGCATATTAAGAAGAAAATCGAAAGAAATGTATTAGATTTCCACTTTCATAAAAACGCTTTAAAAGTCGCATTCTTAAATTCCCTCTACTGATTTTCCATTTCTTATTTGGCTAAAGGTAATGCAAGTTATTTCAAATGTAAACATTAAAAATGATTTTTAGTACGTGAAAGCGTAATTTAAATGTATTAATTTTCTACTTTTAAAATAGAATGTACTTGTTTTCATAATTCAAGAATGAAATTTTCAAAGACAGCCCGAATGTATTACCTATCTATTTTTTTAAAAAATGACAATGTATACACATGCATTAAAAGGTTACTTACTACATCATTGATACAAACTGTTAATAATAGGAACTTTAACTAAAAATTTTTGCATTTAAGAAAAAAGAGAATTCAGAGAAAATAGAATAGATTTATTTAACTTGTACTTTTAAAATATGGAAAAATTTCATTTCTTTTGTTCCAATTATAAATAGTTGTAAGGTTAAACATCTTTACAGAAACGTTGAGCATTGAAAAGTTTTGTATTTGCGTTATTCATTTTTGTAGGATATTTTATAATCTAGAAGAACAGAATTTTTAAAAGTTGCTTATTCCATTGTGTTAAATTTTTTTATTAGTAGTACGGCTACTTTATATATATATATATATATATATATATATATATATATATATATATACGATAAATATATATTTGATTTGTACATATATATACACAAACACATACATAACTTCTGCTGTGTGAGGTTTAGCTACTATTCGTTTCTTTTACGATACATAATACTTGATTCACTACTTACTCCTTCTTCAATAGGAACAAATGGGTATGCAGCGGCAACTGTTGCAAATGCAAGAACAAATACAATCTGAAGAAGATAAAAATGTTTTGAGTTGATGTTTAAAAATGAATTTTCAAGTAATTATAAGTTTTTAAATTATTCTAAAATAAGATATTTAAAAAATTTCTTATAATGCATTTTAAATTAAAACTCACATATAATTAAGTATATTCAGTGGCGCACACAAGGGGGGTGTTCTAGGGGTTCGGATACCCCCCATAGCCTTTAATTTTTTTTGATTGGTTCTAATCCTATGTATGTATTACATAAAATGTATTTGTTATTAATAATTAATTTTATTAATTGATGCTAATTATTTATTTAATAATTAAATTTGCATTGTTTTTCCCTTTAAAATCGACAAAATCAAAAGAATATGTTGGGCTGCCTATTGGAGCATGATACCAAAATGGTGGACTTTCGAACCTGGAACTCCCCTTGAAAAACTTTTCTGTGCACTACACTGAGTGTACTATATATGCGTGCAGTTTTTTGTAATTCATATTAAATTAATATTACTTTGTAAAATGCATTTAAGTTGATATTTATTAACATTATTTTAAATTTGTTTGAATTAATTTTATGAGTTCTTGAAACTTAACTTTATTTTTGGAATCACCTTTTAATTATTCTGGGTTCTCAGAATTAACTGCTACATTTCTTTTCAATTTTTTGAATAAAGTGCTGTAGAAATATACTACATTGTAAGCAAAGAAAAATGACTGTTACTAAATTAATTAAAAAAGAAAGAGGCAGTATGCAACGATGTTGGAAAAAGTCTATCAAATATTAATGAAATTGATTATTTCTTTCTTTTTGAAAAGATATAAATGTATTGTTCTACAATAGACTTTTCTTTTTTTTAAAGTCGTATAACAAAACGGAAAATATTGTCACGAACTTGTCTTGATTCTCACTATCAGCCAAGTTGTGATATAAACTTTTACAAATAATTAATTCTCATGAAAGTAAAACTTTCAGAGCATTTCTTAAGAATTTTATAAGATATAGGTTCTCAGAGAAAGATAGAGAGGAAGACGAAGATAACATTACTAATTGTTCTTTACATAAAAAATCATCATTCAAGTAATGTTCTCTTCCTCTCTATCTTTCTCTGAGAACATATATCTTATAAAATTCTTAAGAAATGCTCTGAAAGTTTTACTTTCATGAGAATTAATTATTTGTAAAAAAGTTTATATTACAACTTAGCTGATAGTGAGAATCAAGACAAGTTCGCAACAATAGTTCCCATTTTGTTATAAGATTTAAAAAAAAAGAAAAGTCTAATGTAGAACAATACATTTATATCTTTTTCAAAATAAAAGAAATAATCAATTTCATGAGAGAATATTTGATAGACATTTTTTCAACATCGTTGCATACTGCCTTTCGTTTTATTATTTACTTAAAATTATTAATTTTAAAATTGTAAAATCTTGATGATTCTAACTTATTTCTATGCTGATGTTTTTTTCTTTTCTTTACACACAAAAATATTTTAGAAATATGGTCATGAATTTTTTTCGAAATTTTTGCTATACGTAATATATATTGAAAGTGAAATATGTAGAAATTCTTCATAGAGGGAAAAGGTTGGATCACCATAAGATTGCACAACCCTACATTACTCTTTTTTGTTATTTATCACTCAGAAGAATGTATAGAGCCTGTGCTTTGGTCGAACAGACTCAGTTTTTTATTTATTTTTTGCTATTGAGACTTTAGTTTCTGAGATTTTTGATCAGTTTGCATTTAACCTCGAATTTGTTACGACTCATTAGGGAATTATAAATATGTAAATGTACCTTATAGTTACTTTAAACGAAGTCAAACATATAATAAATTGTGGAAAATGAAGAAAAAGAGTATGGTATTCATATGTATTAATATGTGAGTAACGAATTCTAATTGTATTCATACAACTGAATTTTTTTAAAAAAGAAACAAATACATGACTTATATTTAAAAAAGTAATTTTTTTAAAAAAATTTGATCTTTCTCTCTCTATATATACTAACTAAAAAATGTTTGTTACATTAAAAAATATTTATGTAAATTTAATATAATCTTTTATATATTTTTAGTATAAATTTAATATTTGCATCCTTTTTTATCCTCTTTGCATGTTATACACAAGAAAGCTTCTATGGAGAGGAATATTAAAACAGAACTATTGATACATAAAGTATTATTATTATATTTCGCAATTGATTAATTAATTTGCAAAGTTAAAAATTATTACATTACAAAAGTGGTTTAAATATGAATTCAGAAAATTTATACAAGATAGTATATGTGTTTCGTAAATTATAAAATATTTTCTACCTCTTTTAATTTTAATAAATTTTGCAACATTTTTTTAATTTAAATTATTTTTACAAAATGTAATTTAGACTATATCTTTACAGTTTAAATTTACCTGAAGATTAAGTTACGTTAAACCCACGGAATTTATGTACTATCAATTGTCTGGACTAAAACTGATGCTTTCTAGACAGAACTTAATATTAATTGGTATAGAAGGATTATGTATATATAAATTCGGTTCTTATAAAACCCATTATTAAATAAGAAGATATATCTGGTTTTTAATAAGAAGCGAATAGAGGAGGAAAAAACTGAGTCTCTGTGAAATTCTCAACACAATGTTATCATAAGGATTATTGAGCAACGTATTTTAACTCTAAAGGACTACAAAACCGTTAAACAGAGTACGGTTTAATTCTGGAGGTTAAGCATCGGATATGAGGTTCAAATAGTAACTTTTTGATGGTTTACAAAAATGTTTGACACCATTAACTGTGTTGCTTTAGCATAAAATTAAGCAAAATTACCTAAGCAAAACTTATATGAATAAATATTATTGCTTAATGCATGGTTGAATACTATTTTTCCTTTTCAATAACTAAATTATAATAGAAAAAGTTTAGCTTTTATCTTATAAAATTCTGTGATATTGATTTAAACATATCTGAAAAATAACTTGCTAACTTGAGAAACTGAAATACATACATACCTTCAAATTCATTTTATTCCAGCGAAAGAGAATTCTATGCTGTTATAGAACTAACTGTAAGCAAATCGAATGCTGTGTACTGATCAGTTCAGTATCCACCAACCTTTATATACCTCAGTAAACCACTTTCAGAATTCAAAGAATTTGGCTTCTAAATAGTTTTGTGGAAAAAAATTCTAGAGCACACAACTAAGGAAAGTATAGTAGTAATAATGGAGAATTTAATGGCAATTTTCACAAGGTCAGGGAAATGGTCATTTGTTCTACGTTTTGGGCAACCGGTCCGAAGAATTAGGAGTCATTATCGTTTGTAAATTCCCACCCTTTCGCTTACTTCAATCTGTAATCGAAGAATGTGTGCCCAAATTCTTTGAAAATGGTCCACACTCCATTTTTGACGATAATTTTTTTTTCCTTTTAATTTTTGGAATTTCGATTGTTGACAAATTATTGTGCGTTTTCTATTGTGTAATGACATCCCAATATCAGATTTATTTCTATTGCGTAACTGAAGCGTGACATATGAAATCCACTTAAAGTTAGAATTCCTATATATTGTTATTAAGTTCTATTTTATGAATGATAATAGAAACTCGTTTTATTTAGAACTCTTGGTTTGGGTTGAAATAACTATGAAAATAAAAATAGCTGGGAAAGTCAATTTCATTTTTGAGTCTGTGTCATATATTTTGATTCACATTAGAAATAATTAAAATGAAATATGTTAATAGTAATATGGGTAGCAACATAAAAGAAAAGTTGATTAAATTTGGTTTCTGCGAGTTTTCCTTTTGTTTTTGTACCATTAAAAGAGTTTAAGATATTCTTTCAGATATTATTTTAAATACGTGTTATCATATTTTAAAATTGCATTTAATTATTTCAATGCTGTCTAATCATTAAAAAACAAAGCAAAATATTTAGGAATTCTATTGAATGTAAATTTCAACCATACGATTATTAGCATTTTAATTTCACAAATATTTTTTTTATCCTTTTTTAAAATTAATCATTTCACTTATTTTTTTAATGTTTCCCTCTAAAGCAGCACTAACTCTATTTAAAAACGGATGATTTTTGAATCTCTGTCAAGTGATGAGGACGACATTATCCAAACTTGTACACCATTTCAGCGCGAGGACTTACACATTCTATTTTTAAATGCACTAGCTTTCATAACGACGAGTCTTTATTGGCACCCAGGTTTGAACATACGGTTCAACCACACCGGCCTCGAGTTCTCGAGAAGGACCATTTGATTATCGCGACCTTATTTCTCTCATTGTCAGATAGTTAATATTTTTCTCTAACCTTAGTCAACAACTTAAAAGCATTAGATCCAATATTTTTACTTATGTATTTAGTACATGACTGTAAATATTAAGGCACATATTTTTAGTTGGTGGATAAAGTATACTAATTGAAATCGGAATTATTATTTTTATTAATATGGTATTGGTCGGATACGGGCATTATACGGACAACCAACCATTCTATGTAGAATAATGTATACATCCATATCCTCATTTTTTTTTACTAATCCTCAAGTATAATGTCTTCTTAAATTGATAGTGATGAAGATAGATGATTAATTATTTATTAACATTTATTAACGTCTCACTTAGAAGAAACAAATGGTTTTTTGGAGAGAGACTTTGTATTTTAAACCCCTATCAAGTGACGAGGACATCACTAGGAGGAGGTAGTGTTTTATTATTACTCAAGTTATATATTATACTATTATTATTTATTAACTCCTTATTAAACCAATCTGAAATGGCTTTTGTTATATGGACGGGAGCATTATATGCCCTAAGTAGAGGATTGTCATTAAGAAAGATTGTTTGCAATCATTGCATGAACATGATCTTAGCGTTCATTCAAACATGACCGGGCAGCTCAGTAACTTCAGAAGGAATATTAATTCTCAAATCATTAAGGTATCCGACTATCGACGGAACCGTGATTTTAAAAAAGCGCATAAATGGATAATTTTCATGATATTTAGTGTCACTTAGATTATAATACATGTATAATATTATTTTGAGAACATTACTACAGTAAAAAATTATTTAAATACAATATTTTGGCAAAAAATTAACTTAGAATAATCTTTTTTCAAAATGTCCTCTTTTTAAAAAATGCTTCTGAAATAATAATATTTTGCTTGTATAAAGTAAAGACTTCACCAGAGAGTCTGAACTAGGATTTCTGAAAAATTCACATTATTTTCAGAGTTACTACCAATTGAAATAATTATCAGTGTTTTTTTTTTATTAAAATTGCTCCTCCTTGTTGTCGTAAAATACGGATAAACCCAATTCTAAGTAACATATTTCAAAAATTCTAGTTGAGCTTCTGTAGAGAGGTCTGGAACTGTATACAGGCAAAATATTATTGTAGTAGAGGCATTTTTCACGAAAGGAGAATATTTTGAAAATTGGTCATTCTACGTTTATTTTTTGTCAAAATATTGTACTTAAATAATTTTTTATTGTAATACTATTCTTAAAACAATTTTATATATATTTTCTAATCTAAGTGACACTAAATATCATAAATATTATCCATTTATACACTTTTGCAAAATCACGGTTCCGAACGTAGTCGGATACCTTAAGAAATATCCCCCCTCCATCAAAGAACCATATCTATGGCTTGTAATAGAAACTAAGTAGTCAGGATGGGATGTGTTCTGTGGGACGTTGCGTAGCAATAACTCTTCCATGAAACAAAAAGAAAGACGATTTCTATTACCAAATACTACGTCTTTACAAGTCTTTAAGATTGCCATTTCGATGCTCTCTGTCTTATTGGATTTAGTTTCAGGTAATAATGTCAAAGATGAAGAGTTAGTGCTATGCAACAGGGATGTAAAAATCTAATCTGTGAAGCTCTGAAACTACTCGCATGTATAGGAAAAAAAGCGACGTTTCTTTTAATATGCTTTTGTCTTCAGCATATATATTCATTGTTTTGTTTATCTACTGTATGCTATTTAAAAAAGTATTCTACGAGTAATGTGTATACATAGTTTAGCGAGAATTTAACAAGAAAAATCGAGACTTGATTTAAGTATTTTGTCAATATTTAATGTTATTTGAAACATGAATTGTTATATAATTTAAAAAAATTTTAAATTAAAAAAATAGAATAAAAATGCATTGATAATAATTTTTAAAGTTTTGTGCATTTTTTTTCTTATGGCATAAAAAATTCGTTTACATGTATGGTTTAATATGGCATTTATACTCAGAACGTCACCGTTTTGCAAATCAGTCTCCTTATAATTTTAATTCTAATTAAAATCATATAAACATTTTCGGAGTAATATTCCTTGTTTTATTATTATAGTCATATTTCAAATACGCAATAAAGGAGTAATTAGTCTTAGATTGTTTATTTTTCACTTACATTTTCTACTTTTCTGTATGAAGATATTTTTATATCAGCTCTTTTTTTGCATGATTTTTAAATCTTAGGATCAGTTTTTCAATATTACTTCATGATAATAATTTAGAAAAGAAACAATTCACATTATTACGGGTTTTTTTAAAGATTAATTATATTAGCCCCTTAAGTATCGCCGGCGTATGCATCTGTCTTGCTCAACCGATGCTTTATGTGCCGAGGATGGATATATCCGTCCTTCCGAATACGATTCTTTCTTTTTCGCTGCTATCAGTAAAGCGATTTTGAAGACTTTGGAATACAATAAGTTGACATTGACGGTGTTTGTAAATTATTTACTTATTACAGAGAAAAATTTGCTTATTTTTGCGTTTTCTTCCCTCCCCCCAATACACCCCATACTTGCACCAATGTGAAAAACAGTGGCACTGAGGTGTGAATCGCGTAGCTTTTAATCAGCAGTTAGAGAGTTAAGTAAAGACTAGGTTCATAAAAAAAACTGCTGATAAATGTACTAATTCACACATACACAGGGTATATGAGCCAATAATTTATTTTTGGTAATGATAAAGTTATTTAAAAGCAAGCTATCTGACATTGAATATCGAAAAACAAGTTTAATACTTAAGAGGACTTGGTACCTCAAAAATGACCAACCTATCGTTTTTTTTTATTTTCATTTAATCCTATTCTTTGTATTATTATCTTTCGATTCATATATCATTTGTGCAAGTCGGAAAGTTAGAAGTTGAAGAAAACTTCATTTGAAAACAAATTAGGCAATTCGGCCACGCCCCCTTTTTAGAAAAAAAAGCTAATTTTAAGCTAATAAAAAGATCAATTTTATAAAGAGAAATAATAATTATAAATAAAGAATGTGCAATATATAAAGCAGAATATTTCCAACGCAATACAATAATGTAATTTTTCTTCTTTGTGAAATGTGTGCATGTAAAATTTTTGAATTAAGGCATTTTATACTAATAATTTCATAATTTCAGTTCTTATTCCTGATATGTTTTTCATACAAATGTAATACTTCAATATTGCGTGAAGAAAAAAATTAAACTTTCTGTCGTGACGGAAAACATTTTTTTAAACATTTTTCTTGATTTTACTTGTGCAATTATACCTTCTTAAAATTGATCATTTATAAAAATGTATGGGTTGAAAAAATACTAAAATGCAATTATTTTCAAGAAAAATATATAACAAATATCTTAAAGTTGTATTTTATAAGTTTATTTAAGCTTATTATAATTTTTTTTCAGAATTTTAAACTTTAAAGTGGTTTTTCTCAGTTTGTGTTTTTCGAAACATTAGTGCATTCAAGATGCCACTTCTTCCACAACTATTTACCAATCACTTCCATTTTTTCACTGTGTGTTGCATATAAAGCATATAACCAAATTACAGATCCATTTTGCTGTAAACTGAATAATTTTTTTTAAAAAAAATTTAAATGTAAGAGATATTGGCTTTTTCATTGATTTTTAGCATGTATATCAACATTTTATTTTTTTTTCTCAAAAACAAATTAAGTTATTGTAAAATCGATCCCCAAAGTTGTTTATAACATTCATAAAAATATTACAAAAACATTTTAGGTTAAAAAAATTAATAATTACAAAAGGAGTAGGATTTTAAAATTTTCCAAATTTTCTTCAAAAAATTAAAATTTTTAAAATTGTGTGAATAATATGTGAAATTTTTTTTATCTCGTATCATTTTCTTGAAAATGCTAAAATATAATTTTTAAATACATAAAGAAAGAAAGTTGCTCAAAGGGTACCAAGTCCTCTTAAAAAATAGTTATGGAACCACTGAACTATAAATTCAAATAATAATCTTAATAATTGATTATACTTGGGAATCTCTGTTTTTTTATTGTTACATTTGTGGAAACAAAAATTCTCTTAAGATTCAAATTTTGCTAAAAAACTGAACATTAATAATAACATAAAATTTATTTATTAATTTAGAACACATAATTAATTTCTTAAATTAATTTAATGCTTTATAAATATAAAACAATGCGTACAAAGACTTAATAATGTTTTTATAAACTGCGTTTTTTCTTAAAAAATAATAGAGATTATTAATTTCTACTCATTTAGCATGTGTTCATGCAATAATATTAATGAACGATTTGACCTATAAATTTGGAAGTTTAATTGACCTTAAAGGTTAACTTTGATGAAATAGAATTCAGTTTCATTTGATTTAGACAAAGCATTTGTACTGTTATACAAAATCACCATTTAATAGCAACCGAAAAAAAATTATCGCAATGAAAGATAAGAAGAGCTCTTACGGAAGTATGCCAAAACCAGTGGACCATTTCTAAATCGAGTTGTAATTTCGCGAGTGAAAGTTAACAGCGGGTTTCACATATTTGGGCGGAAAGACAAATTTGGGTTAACTCTGTTTCAATGAGGTTTTGATGTGATGTATGTGCTTTTTGTTTCTACGATATTTTTTAAATTTATTTGTACGTAAATGGTTTTTGGGATAGGTGGTGCTTTTTTGAGGAAAGAAGTGAAATGCAATGTGAACATTTTTTTGGTACTCATTTTAGATTCAGAATCTGTTAATACTATACAAGATATTTTTCAAAACCCTGAAAATATTAGACAGTAAATAAAAATCGATTAACTTGAACAAAATTTCATGAGTCGAAAAATATTTCTTCTATGAATGAATTAGGTTAATGAATTGCAGTTAATATTATAATTAAGTATATTTATGCTCTCTCTGTTTATGTTTGTTTATTTGAATATCGAAGCTATTGAAATATTTCATTAATTGTATAGTTCTTTTTAAGAAAAAACCCATGCTTTACAATTGGTTAATAACACAAATTTATTTTCTCTTGCCTTAGAAATTAGTAAAGAACGAAACTTGGAAAGATGCATAAAGAAATAATTTTTTTTATATCAATATGCCACGATGCTATGATTATCATTTAGAGGAGCTTTATTTTTTATATAAATGCTGTATATACTAGCACGACACGTTGCAACAATTGATTTCGTTACTTTGAGCCATTGCTGGATTGTACGTGATTTTAAAAAAATTCACACTATACCATATGGTCCAACTTGATTTAAAGTTTAATATTCTATATTACTCTTCGTGAAATGAGAGAGAAGTCCATGAATCAATCGGAAAAATTAGTCTGTGAACTTGCGTCCTCAATAATTGTTATCAATACGCATGGAATTATCATAGAGAAAAAGAGTATTTTCAGGAAATTAAGCATTGTTAAAAGATTCAAAAAATTGCTTAAATTTATCATACTTAAAGCTTTATTGTGTTGGTTATTTTACTAAATTTTGTTTCTTCTCTTTAAAGTTTTTTCTCTGATAAATTTATTTCTAATACTTTATTTTATTCGATTTAGACTGTATTGTAAATAATATGTATGCAAGAAGTTTAATTTTCTAAGATTACAATTACTTTTTACCAAACTATTATCAGATGACCCTATTTTATTTTTAAAGTTTATCTTTTTTTGCACTTTTTCATTAATACTATTTTTCACCAAAAATTGAATTAAAAATGCCGACAAAAATACGTATACGTTATAATGATAAATTGTGTGTAAATATAGCTCATTTTTCCATGTGTGTTATTCTTTTTTATTTATTTATGTAGAAATTTTCTGGAATGGTGACTGCATCTTTGCTTTTAGTTGTGTTAAAAAAGGGAGGGGGGACGAAAGTAGTACTGTATGGAAATAAGCAATAAGCAAGTCATTCAGAGTAGTGTTAATTTTTCACGGAGTATGTGTGTGTATGTGTAGTACTATAAGATCAATAAAACCAGCAAATTTTTTTTAGAATTCCTTATTAAGCATTTGAAAAACTTAATTAGATGAATATTGGATGGTATTATTTTTCAGTAAGATTCAGTATTATAAAAATTTCGTAAATGCAAATGATTTTTAAAAATTCAGTTTGATTAAAATAAATAAGAGAAAAAATGTACATAATTTAATAGAACAATGTCCCGTATTGTGAATGGATCAATGAATACGATTACTTATAGAATCAGTTTATAAGAATTTTCAATATATTATGAAAAAAAAGAAAAAAAACCTAATGATCTCTTTTCAAGGCAAAGAAAAATATAAATTCATATATCATCCATAACTATTTGCTGTTTGTTCTTAAGAAAAAATAATTATATATAGAATGTAAACATAAGATACTAAATTTCTATCTTTAATACTGTACGATGGGCATGTTAAAGCAAAATATTAAACCATTATTTTGATCTTTATTGAGATGTTACATATTTATCTTTACAAGGCCAAATTGACAAATCGGCTGTCATATCCTCGAACATTGCCCCCAAGGAGAGGAATATTGACGAATCCACCATTAACTCCTAAGAGACCGGAATTTTCTAAAGCACCTCCGTAACCGTATCCAAGGTTTCCGAGATCATATCCTCTGTTTCCAAGGTTTCCGAGATCATATCCTCTGTATCCAAGGTTTCCGAGACCATATCGTCTGTATCCAAGACCTGCATAACCGGCACCATATCCGAGTCCAGCATAACGGGCATCCAATCCAAGGACAGGACTAGCATCGACAACATTGGGAACTACGACAGCTGCAGGTTGAGCAACGATGGGTGCAGCAGCAACGTTGGAGTAGGGAGCATCGGAAATGACTTGGACAGCGGCTGGGTTTTGGTTGGCAGTTCCTGGTTCGTTAGTCTTGACCTGGGCTCTGAATCCGGCGTGATCAGCAACGTAGTTGACTTGGCGAGCGATTCCTCTGGCATCAGTGAATCCATAGCTTCCTACTACTCCACCAGCTCCATTTCCGGCTTCCTCTCTGTGTTGTTCACTATGGTGATCTTTGACGGAATATCCAAATTTGTATGGTTGATGGTGGTGAACCTAATGGATATTTTTATGAAAAATTATTAATAGTATGTATTGCAGTTTTTCACCACACTAGAAATATATTTTTATATTAATATAAATAAACTCATTGCTTAAGTTTTACAGAATGAGTTAAGTTTTTTTTAAAAAAAAATTACCTACAGTTCCTAAAAAAGGAAACATTGTCGAACCTCCATATAACGAACCTCTATATTGCGAATTTTTCTATGTAACAAACTTTTCCTGGAACCAAGAATGTTTCTCCATTTTCTTCGTAAAAATAACCTCTTAACAGCGAAATGCATTTTTCTACACAACGAACTTTTTCTCATGTGATTCAATTTTTTCTCTGCCTATTTTTGAAGTACTTCTGGACATTTCGAGTTATTTCCTCTTTTAGCACATCTTATGGTGGTCATAAATCTTGAAGTGGTCTTATTAAGTGCCTAACTCCCCGAGAGAAAACGAATTCTGGGCATTTCATCCAAGAAGTGCAATCTTTAATTCCCACTGTCCAGTGAACTGGAAACATCTTTGATATCTCTTTTTACCCTCAGCGGAGTCTCATGTCCTTCAACTAGCCTCCGTTCCGTCGTAATGTTGATCAGTCGTATTAGTAACTTCGTTTCTCGTAGCTCAAAAATGTCAAAACGTAAGTGGTTAATAATCAAAGAAAAAATTTAACTCTTCAGAAAGTGGATAAAGGCGTCAAGAAACTTTTCTTGCAATTTTTCTTTCTCTTTTTTATAGGCAAGATATATAAAATAAATATTTATTAATTTACAAAAATGTGTGAATAATTACTTTTTTTAATATATAGTGTTTATGAATTTAAAATTTGTTTAAAGTGATTTGTAAAGAAAATTGAAAAATGAGCCTCTATATAACGAATTTTCCATATAACGCACTTTTTTTTGTAATTTAGCGACTTCGTTATATTGAGGTTCGACTGTATTTGGAACGATTAAAGAAATGAATGAAAAAGAGGAAATCATTAAGATTATATTTAGAAAACAACTGGTCATCATGAACAATGTAATATTCTATTAAATTTGTACATGAAGTATGATTGGGTAAAACGGAGAAATATGACTTAACTGAAGAAGAGGTTCAGTTAATAATAAATGAGAAAAAAAATAATTGTTAAAATTGGAAACACGCTTTCTTTCCCAACAAATTAGAACAAAAGGAAAACAGTATAGAAAAGAACTTTGTCAAATATTTGCCAACATTTTGTTCAAAAGATGCTCGTTTTGCTAACGTGGGTATTTTTAAAAAATCAAAATGTAATTCAAACTAAACAAGCCGATAAGAAGTTGTATTTTCTGAAAAAAATAATAGCTATCATTAAAATCCTAATAGTAGTTTAATTTTCTAAATTAATTTGAGCTTTGTATATATATAATACATTAATTACATTTTGCATAATTTTGTTTCACAACTAATTTTGTTTTCGTTGTAGTGTTGATTTAATATTATATGATTCGGGTCGAATATTTATGGATTAAAAATTCAATCTTAAATTGCAATAAAAGTATAAGAGAGGGGCATTAGGTTAAGTAAAAAAAAAGGATTAGGGTTTCTTGAAGTTAAATAGCATTATATAAAACGAAAGTATTATAGTTATTATTAAGAAAAGAAAACTGTAAGATCTATATTATTTCCGACTTTTCATGACATTCAAGTCTGGTAAAATAGTAAATAATTTAGATAGTATTAAAAACAAGAGAGAGGAATTCGTTCTTTAGAATTAATAGTATATTGCATTAAAAACTTACGAAAAATCTACTCACTTTGAATTGCTACAAATCTCATGTATTAGAAAAATACAAATTTAAGAAAACATTGAATTCTCTAAACCGAAATTTTTATACGTACAGTTTCAAGGATATTTAAAAGTAGAATTTTAATTCATTTCAGATATATTTATCTATATAAGTTTTGAGTATGTATTGAATATATTTTGAATCTATCATACGAAAATCAGAAACCGATTCAAGAAAAGATAATTTTTGAAAATGAGAGAGAAAGAGAAAGAGAGATGCACAAAAGTTAAACTGTATAGAATTAAGAAAAAAGACATTTTTTTAAAAATAATTTTCAAGCAAAAAGTTTATAGAGTTTAAATATCTTACATAACATTTATATTTTGATAACTTTTGAATTAATTTTTTTGATGGAAATAGAAAATTTCGAGCTGTTTAGTACTATATTTTTCCCAGTAAAAGATTCTATTTTTTAATGATATAACACTCAAAATTAATGTAAATCTAAGTTATTATTGATATATTCTATCAATATTTTCAATTATTTTCACATGCTACAAGTTCTCCAAAATCCTTTTAAAAGAACAATATTTATGTGTTGAAATATTTTTATTGTTTTGTTTTAAACTTGAACTAATTTAAAATAAACAACACAATAAACTTGAATTAAGTGTTAGACTTTTTGCTATTTAAATGCATGCACAGATTATTATTTTTTCGTGCTGAATAACATAATACTTACATCGTGGTGAAGAAGCTGTGCTTGAGCTACAGCTACACAGGATAGTACGGCAAAAATAAACATCTGTAAAATAAAACGAATACACGTGTGACTTAAATGTAGACGGTAGAAAAAATTAATAAATAATTTTTTGATGCCCAAAAGGTTATCAAATAAAAAAAATGAAATATTACGCAATAATGCATTAAAAAACAAAAATATAAGCTAATATATTTTAAAAATAGATATGAATAAATTAACAATAAATATATATTATGGTATCTTTAGTTTTATAAAATCTTACTTTGATGAGACTAAAGCCTGATGCAATATTTTTTCAAGTAATTTTTAAATGCAACTTATGATAACTTAACTACTGTACATTATTCACAATACAGTGTTTTTGAATTTTAAGGAGAAGCTGCTTATTGTTAAAAGAATTTTCAACATATTTATTTTTAATAATTGTAAAATATTTAGTTCTGTTTAAATCTCTTTTTTTATTCTGAACCAATTTTTAACTGTATATTAAAGATATATTATAGATATTGTGAAGGTTGGAAATTCTCATCCATATTATTATCGTCTGCTTTAATTTTATAATCTAATTTATCTGATTATGAATTTATTTGCTGATATGTAATCGTCTGTTTTTTTAAAGTTATGCTGTTTAAGAAGACTTGGTACCCTAAAAATCACAAACCTATCGTTTTTTTTTATTTTCATTTAATCTTATTCTTTGCATTATTATCTTTCGATTGATATATCACTTGTGCATGTCGGAAAGTTAGAAGTTGAATAAAACTTCATTTGAAAACAAATTAGGCAATTCAGCCACACCCCCTTTTAGAAAAAAAAAAGCTAAAAATGCGTTATGATAAAAAAATTTATTTTATAAATAGAAATAATAACTATAAAAAAGAATGTGTAGTATTAAAAGCAGAATATTTCCGAGGCAATACAATAATGTGATTTTTCTTCCTTGTGAAATGTGTGCATGTAAAATTTTTAAATTAAGGCATTTTATATTAATAATTTTATACTCAGTTCTTATTCCTGATATATTTTTCATACAAATGTAATACTTTAATATTATAAGAAGAAAAACAGCTAAAATTTCTGTCGTGACAGAAAAAATTTTTTTTTTAAAGTTTTTCTTGAGTTTTCTTGTGCAATTAGTACTCTCAAAAGTTGATCATTTATAAAAATGTGTGGGTTGAAAAACATATGAAAATGCAATTATTTTAAAGAAAACGTATAAGTAATATCTTAAAGTGGTATTTTAAGTTTAATTAAGCTTATAATAATTAGTTTTTCAGAATTATAAACTTTAAAGTGGTTTTCTTAGTTTGTGTTTTTCGAAACCTTTAGTGCATTCAAAATGCTACTCCTTCAACAATTATTTACCAATCACTTCCATTTTTTTCCTGCGTGTTAAAAATAAAGCATGTAATAAAATTAGGGATCCGTTTTGCTATAAACTGAATACTTTTTTAAAAAAATAAAATGTAAGACATGTTGGCTTTTCTGTTGATTTTTAGCCTGTATATCAACATTTTATTTTTTTCTCGATAACGAATGAAGTTATTCTAAAAATCGATCCCTAAAGTTGTTAAGAACATCCATAAGAATATTATAAAAAATTTCAGGTCAAAAAATTAATTTTTACAAAAGGAGTAAAATTTTAAAATTTTCCCAATTTTCTTCAAAAAATTTAAATTTTTAAAATTGTGTGATTAATATATGAAAATTTTCATCTGTGGTAACATTTTCTTGAATAGAAACATTGTATAAAATGTTAAAATATAATTTTTAAATACGTAAATAAAGAAGTTTGCTTAAAGGGTGCCAAGTCCCCTTAAGTGGCATCTCTCTTTTGTAGTTATTTTAAATTTATTTATTTTTTTATTTCTGAAATCAAAGAAAATAATATGATGCGCAATCGACGCTGGTTGAACTTAATGTTTTGTTAATGTTTGTACATTTTGTAGATATTATCATTCATCTGGAGATCTTATGGAACATTTGAGTGACTATAAGAATAAAAGGGGAGAGAGGATTAAATATTGGTGGCCATCTTTCCCAAAAGCACTACTTAATAAATAATTGCTTATAGCTTATGCCTTATTTATGGCAAATAATTATAATGGTAACTATTTAAATTAATTTTTACAACATTATTTTTAAAGAGGAATATTATACCTAGGTAAATTAATCATGTATTTCATCACCCTTTCAAAATTTGATTGAACGCAAATATTTCCAATTAAACTTGGAAAAAAATTATCTAAAACCTTTTTTCGAATTATTATATAAAATAGATTAATTTTTTAAAACGTTTATCACTGTAATTTTTTCCGTTCTCTTAACTAGTTAAAGTTAATAAAACAAATATACTTATGATTAGATTTCAATAGGAAGTTTTTAGAACTTACCTTTATTGGTTTTCTTTGCTTTCTGAACTAAGAATGAAGTTTTAAAATGTCAATAATCGTTTTAAATCGAAATTTGAGAAAAAAAGTGATGCAATTCATTCTAAGCTCTTGTTCTAGGTCGTAAACTTGACATTGTTCCTTTTTTCAAAACGGTCTTAACGCAGATAAGCACGTTTAATCTGATAAACTATGCATCTTAATGCTTATTAATTTATTTCTTTGAAGAATTGAAGAAACAATTGTTAAAAAATGCAAATGTATTTCTTTCTGCCAAGGTAAATTAATTCAAAAGTGAAAGTGAATTAAATGTACCGAAAAAAATAAATCCATATGAATAATTAATGCTATATCTGTACAAAACTTATTTAGGAATTCAAAACAAGTTACATTTATAAGCTTAAAAAGAAATTCCCAAAAAATTCATCTCATAATCAAAATTAAAAGAAAGAGAAATGTATTATTGCAATAGAAATTTGTTCAATAATAAATTCCATTAATTCTGTAAATTCTTTTTGCACTTTTAACATTTTTCTGTGTATTTTGAATTTTCGGATTTGTAAATAAGTAGTAAGTACATAGTATTACATTATAGCGACGAGATTTGTCTTTTGTTACTTTTCTAGTAATTTCTCCTAGAAATTTTATTACAAAATAATTTCATAAAAATTCCATTTTTTATTATATAAAAAACTTTTTTATTTTTAGTATTTGTTTTGGATTCCTTACTATAGAAAGTTGTCTTAATCTTTCACTGAAAATATTGATTATAAGTAAAAAATTTCAAAATTGTAAACTATACATTTCCGTATTTGATATAACATATCAGGATATATATACATTTTAGATATTATTTTGTCTAATACTGTATTCTATTATATCATTTTTAAGATATACAACTCTTATGAATTTAAACAAAATATCTTGTTTCTGTTACTCACATAATCAATCAATTTAATTTCGTTTGCATAACATTAATTTTAGATACATCACTTATAATAAAGCACTACTTACTATTATATTATTAAACAAGAATAAAGAAATTTTTTAGATGTATATGTTCTTCAGAATCTAATTTTTTATTTTCCACATATTTGAGTAATCATATATGTATATTGAAAGGTAATATTTTCAAACACTTTATTAGATTTTTATAATTTATAGTAAGAAATTTACTTTTAACAAAACAGTTAATTCTGAATAAATTTTTTATTTTTTAAAAATTTTAATATAGCGCAAGCAATTATAAAAATATCTAATTTTTTAAATGAAAATATATATTAGTTCAGTTAAAACTATCTATGTTTTAAATTGTATCTTTAGAGAGATTAATTATAAAATTATGGATTCTGATTTGAATGAATTTTTTAAAATAGAAAAATATAAATTATACATGAAACTACAAATTAATAACATTCATCATTTTTTCAGCAATTATTTAAATTTAATAATTTTTTTATATTATTTTTATATGTTTTTTTATGATGTATAAATTTACTTAAATGCTGCGTTTTGTGCAATGCCGATTTAAGCTAATTTCGGACCCAGGGCGCAGAAGATCTACGGCCCCTATTCACACTAGCGGAAGTTCAACTTATCAGGCCCTTGACTCCCTTCCGGGCCCCTGGGCGCCCACCTCAAGCGACCAACTGATAAACCAGCACTGGTTTTGTGTACTATTAGTGGTACTAAATTGTCAAATCGATGGAATTATCGTTGAATTTTTCTGTATTAAATTGAAGATTAAATTATATTTTGTCATTTCCCCATTCAATTTAAAAGGCAATATATTGATGGGAGGCCGCCGGTCCCTGAGATACAATTGTAGTTTTGCATTTGCCCTGTTTACAGGAAATAGAGATTAGTACAAGAATGTGGGTGCGTCCAGGTTCAACGCACTTTATGGCCGGCAAGGTTGTATTCTTACGCGGACTGTTGAGTCCAATCAGGGTGGTAGATTTGACGGTAATGAATCCGTAGCGGATCTTTTTCGAAGTGGTGCGGTCAGCTTTAAAAGCACTGGCACACCATTTCTCGTGGCTTTTCCCCTCATTTTATATATTTCCAGAAGTACCAACCCGTCTGGAAAGAGAACTCCCTGCCTCGGGGTCACTCCTTATCCTCTCTCTTTACTTAGATAAGTATCGTTCTTTTTAATATTGTTTTCAGTATGCCTTGACAATAAATACAATTGTTTACCACTATACGACCGGACTGTTAATTTAGTGTAAAGTTAATTTGTTAATACATGATTCTTGTTTATTTTAATTTTACTAAAATTATTACTAATTATATTAAATAAGCTTTGCAAAAATTGACCCCAAGGGGATAGTGTGAGGGCATAAGGTGCGTTAAGGGTAAATGTTCCTGTTTTTGAACTATTAGACCTACAGACTTTTGAAATTTGATGGGACAATTCCTTTTATGGAGTATATATCGGTTACAAAAGGGATTTTGAGAAAATCGACCCCAAAGGGACTTTGCAAGGATGTAAGGGTCATTATAAGTCGTTTTTGGACTATTAGAGCTACAGACTTGAAATTTAGCAGGAATGTTCTTTTCATGGAGTAGAGAATCGCTAATAAATGATTTTGCGAAAATCAACCACCAAGGGTGATTTCGAGGGGTTAAGTGGCGTTCTGAAAAAATATTCCCGCTTTAGAACTAATAGAACTACAGACTTGAAATTTAACTGTCGTATTCCTTTCAAGGAGTAGAGAACTGCTACAAAAAAGCTTTTACGAAAATCGACCCACAAGGGAGTAACGAGGGGTTAAAGAGGTGTTATAGACAGAAGAAAATCAAGTTTTTGAATATTAAACCTAGACTTGAATTTAAAGTGGCATGTTTTTTTCTTGAAATAGAGATCCACTAAGAAAAGGTTTTGCGAAAATCGACATCCAAGAGAGGTTGTGAGGGTATTATATATATATAAAGCTTTATTTTGTGAATAACTAAGCCCATAAACTTGAAATTTAGATAACATGTAACTTTTGGTGAGCAGAAATCAGAGAAGAAGGGGGTTTTCAAAAGTCGACTCACATGGGTGTTAAGGGATGCTATAGATAAAAAAAAATTCCTTTTTTTCAACTATTAAACTTACAGATTTCAAATATGCAAATATGATCTTTTGTTGAGCTGAGATATACTAAAAAAGCTTTCTTTTGTTTAATTTGAAATTCACGTAAATTTTAAGGATAAAAAAACTTTTTTTCTTCATTCTCTATCGTTTTATTTTTCAATTCACCCGTGTGAAGAACAGGTATACCAACCAGTTATTAGTATAATTGATTACTATAAATTTTATTACCTGTAATATTCTCAGAGCAATACATTTTCAGTTATGCTATCTTACTCGTTATAAAACAAAAATCTATAAATCAATCTACAAGTATTTATTAAAAATGCTTGGTTTGTAGTGTGTTAGATTATAGTTCTCTTCTAAAAATTGGTTAAATTTTTGAATAAAAAATAATGGTAATGTTTTAAGAAAAATATTACTCTAAGGAATTTCTTTAAATATATTATTTTTCATAATTAGATTCTTTTTCTTCTAATTTTTCGAAACATTATATTAAAGTTTACTTCATTTTGAAATTAATATGACAACCAATAAAGATCATCAACATTAATTATGTTGGAAGTATGAAGCTCTTTAAAAGGTTACATTTTTAATTTATGCTTAAAAAAACTTCCATTAAGAAAATAAATATTTTAAGTACATAAGATAAATTTAAGAGAATATTATAAGTGTATTTGAATAAGTGCTTCGGAAATCGAATTCTTAACGAATAACATAAGAGAAACATATGATTTCAGCAACAATCCTTTTATTGATCAAAATATATTTGGTAAAAAAACAAAATAATTAGAAATTTCATCTAGGGAAGCAAAATTTTAGTTACATTGTTTTAACAAAACTGAAGCGAAAGTATCAGTTTGGTTTAAATGTATTGAATTAGGCTAAATTGGCAAATCGACTGTCATATCCTCTGACAGAGCCTTCAAGCAAAGGAGTGCCGTAATTGACGATGCCATTGTAACCTCCAAGCAGACCGGTGTATCCCAAAACGCCTCCGTAACCATATCCGAGATTGTCAAGATTGTAATCTCTGTATCGACGATCAAAGTCGAGTCCTCTGTAAACTCCATCATACAAGATTCCTCCGTACCTTGGGCCCAATCCAAGTCTTTTGTATCTAAGGATGGGATTTGCTGCTACTTCTCTTGAAGAATAAGGAGCCTCGGAGTTGATTTGGACAGCGGCTGGATCCTGATTGGCGGTTCCTTGTTCGTTGGTATTGACTTGGGCTCTGAATCCGGCGTGATCAGCGATATAGTTGACTCGACGGGCGATTCCTCTAGCATCAGTGAATCCGTAGCTTCCAACAACTCCACCGACACCGTTTCCAGCTTCCTGTCGGTATTGGTTACTAAAATGATCATTAATACCATATCCGAACTTGTATGGCTGAGGACGATAAATCTGAAAGAATTTAATGAATAAGCATTTTAGGAATTTTTTAATTAGCTTTCTAAATTAGTACTTTCTTTAACCACTGGAGATTGCAAAAGTAATTGTGGTGGCTGGAAAACTTATTTACTACTTGAATATTGTGTTTCTAAAAATTCTCTATACATATTTAACTATTTATGAAAAAAATATTTTATATATTTAATGCTCAATTTTTTATATTGTGAGTTTTTACTATGCAAATTGTTTATACATTAAAAAGAACTTAAAATCTTGTTGATGATTTTATAGATTAAAAGTAAACTTTTTCCTTTTATATTTAGTGCGATACTTTTGCATAAGAAAATATCACACTTAATTATTTTTAGTATATATATATATATATAAGAAAATATCACACTTAATTATTTTTAGTATATATATATATATATATATTGCTAGTACATATATTCACATTCTCATTATACTATAATTATTTTTCATTCCATTCACTTTTAGCATAAAGATTTGCAGTAAATGATATTTTAAACATGTTACTTACATTTACAGGAATAGATGCTTGCGTTAAAGCAATGCAGGACAGAATTGCAATAAAAAACATCTGAAAAGAAAAATTCACTTATTGTAATTACTATTACTATTATTTATCTGTACTTAATGTAATATGAATTTTTTTTTGTAACGAATAAAACCGTACATGTTTTTTTAAGAATTGATTATTCTCTGAAAAATTACATTTCTAAAATTATAAAAAATTGGCATCCATGTTCCCTTATAGTTTCAGGTTTTCAATAGTTTATAAACATTAAAATGAAAAAAAAACATATGTGTATGATTTCAGATTAATGTACTAGTATCGTAAAAGATTTGCATTAGAATTTACATATTCTAAATATGTTATTTATTACAATTATTACTTTTGTTTAAATTCAACTTTTAAATAAATATTTCTGAGAGAGTTTTTTTAGATTCTGCAATAAATATTTTTAATTTTATTGAATTGACTGGGCAGTAAAATTTTTTATTAGAAATTATTTTGACTACTACATATAAGAAAACACTATGTAAATTATATGCAAAAAATAAGATAAGCAAGTATGACGGGTTTACAATAAATTAAGTTGCCATTTAAGAGTATTGAAAAAAAGTTGCTTACTTTCAGAGAATTCGTATTTTTCTCTTCTGGAATAGTTTTGAATGTTGACTGAATTCTGGTGTTTTTTACCTCAATTTATATATTTGTGAGAATATATTCAAGATAATCAAATGCCATTATGAAATTTACGGTTCTTTAAATTTCCATTTGCAATCCTTGAATTCCTTGTGTGAAATGTCGTATCTTAGAATTATCAGACGATTAACAATTTTAGGCAGCGCAACTTAGTTTAAAATAATCCTTTTTACAAGCAAAAATGCATAAATCATTCCACTTTCAAGGGCTTGGAATAATTTCTATACTTTAACAGAATACTTAATTTTGGAGGGATAGATTCGAATTGTGAAAAATATTTCTTTGAAAAGATAACATTATATAAAGTAATTAAAATAAAACCTTATCTTTAATTGGAATGTAAGCGTATTAAAATAATATTCAATCTCATATATGTAAATATGTGTTGTTATTCCATATTTCTAGAACTTTTTTTTTTTTAAAAATATTTATTTTATAATACCTTTACAGTATCTCTTAAAATATTTTTTCTAATTTATTTATTTAAACATTGTAAAACTTATGGTACACAAACTATTGAATAATCATTATAAATAAATCTAATGCCTTCTCATTTATTTTTCATATTATTCCCAGTAAATTTTATTTTTTCAAAATTAAAAAAGACGCTTCTTGGCATAAAATAGGAAAACTAAAAACTACTTTGAAATTATAATATTTACTTTCGATTTATTAAATTATGCTTGAATCATAGCCATCTTGCTTTTTGGTAATTTTTTAAAATTTTACTCAATAAATGTATGTAACAAGCAGTTTTTCAATGGAGGTTAATTTTTATGTGCTTAAACAATAATATTTTTTGAGTATTGAATGCAATTTAAGAGTTATTAAGTACTGTGGCTTATTTTGGAAACTATTTTGTATTACAATATATTATTCATTGGTATAATAAATACACTCAGGAACATTGAAAATAGAGACCCAAGAAGAAAGCATCGGATTGAAATGAAATTTAATACACATACTGACACAGATGACAAATTCACTTGATCTCAAAAACAAGACAATTAAACTAATACAGGGTGTTCAACGACACAAATACTGGGGAACTTCAATAGCGCGTTGGACCACCTCCAGCTGCGATACACGCCGCCACACGGTCCGGCATTGAGTTGATTAGACACCTTATGTTGTCCTGAGGCAGATGGGTCCACAAATCTTGAACAGCCAACTCTAAATCATGTACAGAGTGACACGATGGCATCTGCCGTTTTAGCTGATACCACACGTGCTCCATAGGGGACAAATCGGGGGAGTGGGCTGGGCATGGAAGAGTCTGAAAATGACGTAGAAAGTCTTGAGCAACTCTTGCTGTATGCGGGCGAGCATTATCTTGCTGGAAAATTGCCTCTGATAGACCATTTAGGAAAGGTCCTACATGGGGTCGCAGAATATCATCAACATAACGTTGGCCCGTTAAGGTTCCAAGCATCACAATTAACGTAGACCGGCTATCATAGGCTGTGGCTCCCCAGACCATTACACCAGCAGTGTGGGCAGTGTGACGTAGAACAGCGTGGGGAATTGTACCGCTCACCAGGATGCCTCCACACCCGTACACGGTTATCATCTGTCCCCAAAACAAACCGGGATTCATCACTAAACACAACCTTTGCAAATCTGTGACATTCCACATTGATCTGGCTTAGCACCACTGTAGACGCAGTTGCCGATGTTCCGGTGTTAAAGGGAGTGCTCGGAAAAGGCGCTTGGATTTAAGATTTGCTTCTGCAAGGTGTCTGGAAATTGTTTAACAATTGCTACGCCTACGTCTGCTTGTATCGTTGAACGAGTCACTGTGGGGTCCACCAGTGCTTGCCGCACGATACTTCGATCCTCTCTCCTCGTTGTCTTCCTGGTCGCTCCAGACCCGCTTTTCCGCGCGTGGGTACCTTCTCGTGTCGACTGCTCCCAACAATTTCTAACGGCACACTCCGAACGATCCACCTGGCCAGCAACACGGCGCGTCGACCAGCCTGCAGTTAACATCCTGATGATGAAGCCTCTCTCAAACTCGCTTAAATGTGAGAAATGTTTTCTAGCACGTTTACCTGGCATGTTTTGCTTACCGAAGTCTTCCTACAATTGGCGGGTAATCGTCACGTTTATGAATCTTCGAATTTGCGCTGGCTTATATAGCACCCTCTTCCTGATTGTAGCGCCACCTCGGCGTGTATGAACCAGTGTATTGGCACAAAACTTGGATCATTTGCATATTACATTACGCTTTACTTATTTGCAAAGTTTCGCGATTGTACTTAGCTTCCTTCTTGGGTCGCTATTTTCAATGTTCCTGAGTGTATTAATATTAGTAACGCAGGAGTTCCTTTAAGTATGTTATTTATTAGTTTCATATTGTTAAGAAATATTTTAACTTATATTTCTTAATTTCTCAGGTAAGTTTCGATCCTGTATATGAACTTTAAGGCAGTACTTCTCAAACTTTCACTACTAGCGACCCAATTTTCAATCATAATTTTGATCGCCCCCCTTATTCAATAATAATGCGCTTTGGTGTGTGTCACTAAAACTACCATTCTAACTTAATTATAAACCGTACAAATTCACAAGAAAGTATTAAATTTTGTATTTGTTACTTTTAAGTAATATATATTTTAAGCAAATTACTTTTAATTAATAATATTTTAAATAAATTACTTTTAAGTAATAGGATATTTATCATGTTATTTTTCGTATCTATAATTTTTAAATTGGAACAGATTGCAAAATGAGATTTATTTAAAGATTTATTTCTTCCATCATCCATTTCTAAAAGTTGAAATGTCATTAGAAAAATTGTCTAGTCTATGTTGCTCTCTATCATATCCGTCACAATTAGCATTCTCGCGAACGTCTGAGCAAAACGTGTAATTGCAAATGTTGGTATTTTTTATCTTTGCAGACATAGCTTATTCCCCAGGAGCTGGTATCACTTTATAGTGCGGCACCGTATAATAGGCGGTACCAATTACCGTAAGTAATTTTGATGCCCAGTTTCCTCCTCAGAGGGAGGCACCTGAGCTCTGACGATGCAAAATTGAACTTAAGAATTTTGGCAGCGAAGCCAAACGGGCACATCGAGGAATTTTTTACAAGCCGAATAATCATACAACACGGCCGTTCATGACCACTGTCGATTTTCTCCATCATGAAAATCCACCGACATGGGCTGGGGTCAAACCCGCAACCTTAGGAGCAGATGGGCAGCGACAAACCAACTACTCCACCCAGTCGGCACTTGCTGAATTGTAAGGAGAGTAAAACCAAGAGCACGGCAATGAATACGAAAATGTAAAATGATTTTTTTAAATGAATGCTCATCTTATAAATAGATTTAAATGAGCTGTAATTGTAATCCTCTCAAATTAGCATTTATTATTAATGTTAAATAATGAAAAAGAATGTAAAATTCCGATAAAGAATAATTGTGTTATTTTTAATATTTAAAACAAGAAGACTTCAAAATGTTTTAACCCGGGAGCAGACGCACACTCGATACTAATGGTAATAGTCGCGCGTGGTGACGGAGTAACCCCGAAGCTTTTTTTTACAATTATTTTTATTGCACACAATAAAAATCACATTTTCAGTAAATAATTTAACTAAGAGAAAGTATACTTACCTACTTTCTATACTTACCTACTTGATAATTTGAGAAAAATTCCAATATAACCGAATTAAAATGTTTTTAAGGTACGCGACCTTAATAAAGGACAAAAATCACAGAAACTTTTCACGAATATTACAGGAATGATATCTGCATGCAAAACTGTCATATTTTGCTCAAATATTTGTAGTTTGAATCTGTACCCCGTGCGGCCACTGCCGGTTTAAATATGAAATCAATGTATAACTATGAATGTTAGTTCTAAAAAGGAATTATTTAAAACGTTTTTCATCATGCTTTATATGTGTTGCGACGCCATTAATTTATTCATGTACTTTCCCTGATCACGCTCGTGGCATCATAAGTATGACGTAAGGATTGAAGTGATGTCATGCGCGCCGGTCAGGGATTGGTTCTTGATTACATCACAAGATGTCAGATGTAGAATCAAGTGTATATATATGTAGCTCTTTCCTTGGAAACTGTAGGTTTTTTGTGTGTCTCTGTGCTGTGCTGTAAATAAAGATTTTTGTTCCAGTAACCGTCGCAAAGTATTATTTGCAGAACCTTGAGTAGTAACATTTGGCGTCCGCGACAGGATGTGTTATTGGAAAGTAGATAAATAGAATTAGATATGGATCTTAAAGCACAAAAGGCACAGAGACGAGTACTTAGGACTGCAGTTACCTTAAGCGCAAATAAGATAGAAAGTGAGCTAAAGAATGATGTAGTAGATTTACAGAAGATTTCGTTGCTGCAAGTGCAATTGAAAGACAAATATTTGAGATTAGAAGCGGCCCAAGAAGCAGTATCTGAACTTTTGCTACAATTAGAAGATAATGGAGAAGAATTCGAGACTGATTTCATTGATGCGGAAAGCTACCGTGAAAATATTTAGAATGTTACACTCGCATCGATAAGAAGTTGGGAGAGACTGTTATTTCTGAAGTTCCAGACACACCAAGAAAAGTTTAAGCTACCGAAACTCGAACTGAGAAAATTCGGCGGAGACCCGAAGGAGTTCCTTTCGTTTTGGAGCCAGTTCCGAAAAATCCATGACGACGGAAGTATCCCAAATGAAGACAAGATGCAGTATCTTGTGGCTTCAGCTTGAACCCAAATCGAAAGCGGAAAGACTCATTCTTAGTTTTCCGGCTACTGCAGCGAATTACCCGGAAGGCAGTGGACCAATTGAAAGAGCGATTTGAAGAGAAGATCTACTTGTCCAAATTTATGTTCGGGATCTTCTGACAATGGTTATGAAGAATGCCAGTCCGGCAGAGCAAAACGGACCTTCAAGACTCTATGACGAGTTGGAGGGAAAGCTGAGAGCCCTGGAGAGCCTAGGACGAACGCAGGAAAGGTTTGGAGATTTCCTAGCTCCTCTGGTTGAGAGCTGCCTGCCCGAAGAAGTGCTAATGACGTGGGAACGGAACAGAAATCACCACGAACTATCCGACAACACTGCCGGAAAGAACATTCGCTCCTTAGAGAATCTAATGACTTTTCTCCGTCAAGAAGTGCAGGGTGAAGAGATGGTTGTGTTATCAAGAACTGATTTGCATCGAATAACGTTACCCGTAAGAAGGAATATGTTTGTACCCCTCTAAACGAGAGATTAGTGGAGATCTCCGGCAACCGCGGCAGCCCTGGTAAGTTTCAAATCCACTGACAATAAAGTTGCTTTGTATTTTTTGTGATAAACCCCATCCCAGCCATAAATGTTTTTTTAGCAAAGAAAATGTCTTTAGATGAGAAGTTAAAAATATTGTCTAAAAAAGGGAGCTTGTTATTCATGTTTAACTAAATCAAATCATATCAGTAGGCAGTGTGACTTAAAATCTAAACTGAAGTGCAATTTCTGCTCTTTATCTCATTATAATATTATGTGTAGTAAAAAACTTGATAAACATTTAAGTGTTAAAAATTCTCCTTCCACTATTTCTCTTCTAATCAATGTAGCAGAGATCGAACGGTTTATTTGCAGACTCTCTGTGTAATTGCGCGAGGTCGAGGTCGAGAAAGGCGCATAAGGATTATTTTAGATTCAGCTAGCCAGTATTCTCACGTGAGTGAAAGATTAATTACGCACTTGGGATTAATACCGCATAGATATGAAACATAATTCACTCCCTGTTTGAGGAACGCAAACGAAGCCCAAGAAACATGGAGTTTATTCCCATCGAGCTGACGGCTTTGAATGGAGATTACTCTGTTGTTTACCTCAGAGGAAAAGATATGCGACAGTATCCCGAAAATAACAGATGAGCAAATTCTAAATAATTTAAGAGAACTGAACATAGAGTTTTCATTTAGCGAAGATTTAGAAATTGATTTGTTAGTGGGTTCGAATGTGTTAGGTCGCATTTTAATGAAGAAATGTTGAGTTAGATTCCGGTTTAAGTGTGGTCGAGACTAAACTCGAAATACAGTTATAGGAATGCAGGATGATGTATGCCATATTGATAGAAATGTTATGACAACACTTTCAATGTATGTAAGAAATTTTAAATTAACTGATCTCTGGAGTCTCGAAAGTTTAGGCATTTCTAATCCAACACTAGAGGAAAGCAAACAAAAAATTCTTATGAAGACGCTTTAAATGATTTTCGCAGAAGCTATGATTCTTCCTAACGGAAGGTATGAGTTACAGCTTCCGTGGAAACATGATCCAGTTAATTTTACCTGATAATAAAGGTTTAACTTGGGCTAGACATGAGAAAGCATCAAAAAGGGCTGAAAGTAATGGCTTTCGGAGAGTATCAAAAAAGTTTTTGAGGATTGGGAAAAATTTGGGGATTATTGAAATTGTACCGGAAGAGGAAGTGAAAGCGGTTAAATGTCATTATTTGGCACATAGGCCTATAATAAAACTGCAAAGTGAAACCACAAAGTACCGTCCCTGTTTTGACGGGTCGGCTTGTGAAAATGGTAAACCTTCATTAAACCAATGCTTATATAAAGGCATAAATCTTTTAGAAGTAATACCCGACATTTTAGATAGGTTTAGACTTTACCCTATAGGATTAAGTGCAGATATAGAGAAGCGTTTTTAATGTTATCAGTTCATCCAAAAAGATAGACTATCTTCGATTCTTTTATCCTAGTAAAGAAGAATTGGTGTATAGGCATTGTCGAATTGTTTTTGGTTTAAATTCTTCCCTTTCCTATTAAACGCATCCATAAAACATCTATTAGATAACGCACCTCTTGAATACTGTAATGTTGTAGAGAAATTAAAAAGTTCATTTTATGTTGACAATGGTTTATCTGGTGTAAATAATGTAAAGGAACAAGAAAATTTTATTGATATAGCTTCAAAATTGTCAAAAGGCTGTTTTAACTTTGCGAGGTTGGCAAAGCAATGTAGCAAGTAAATATGTTTCTCAGCATACAGGAGATGCGCCAGTTTTAGGCATGTTATGGAATTTAGACAAAGATACTCTGAGATGTAATATAAATTTTTGAAATCTTAACGTGTGAAACAAAAATTACGAAAAGGTTCATTTTATCAACGGTGCAAAAGGTTTTTGACGCAAACGGGTTGTTATCTCCAGCTACATTGCCTCCCAAATTATTATTGCAAGAAACTTGGAAGTTAAAACTGCCTTGGGATTCAGAATTACCTAAAAATATTGTTAATAAATTTATGAAATGGTCAAATGAAATGTATTTGTTAAAAGAAGTTACTGTGCCTTGATATATTGCCATAAATGAAACCTCTGAACTCATATTTTGTTGATGCATCTAAAAGCTCATATGGTGCATGTGTGTTTGTTCGAACTGTTGTAGAAAATGATTTAAAAGTTACACTTTTACGTTCTAAGGCTAGAGTAGCCCCCTTGAAATCTCTTACCATTCCTAGATTAGAATTAATGTCATGTTGCCCGGAGCTAGGCTTGCAAATTCAATTATACGTGCTTTAAATCTACCAGGAATAAAGGTAATTTACTGGTCTGATTCAGAAGTGGCTCTTTGCGGATAAGAGAACGAGGAAATTGGTCCGTGTTTGTAGCCAACCGGGTAAAAGAAATAAAGAACTTACCCAATTTCAGTCGTGGAGGCATGTTCCAAGTAATATGAATATAGCAGATTTGTTATCTCGAGGATGTACCCCAAAAGATGTTAGATTCTAAATGGTGGGAGGGACCTCGATGGTTAAGAAACAATAGGGAACAGTGGCCTGCCAATAAAATTAATTGTGAACCTAAGGATGTTATTTTTGGAAAAAAAAGGAAGTCTGAATTAGTTAATGTAAATATTTCTGAGGAATTGGTCCCGTGGTATGCTGTACGATTTTCTAAATACAATTCAATAGTTCGTTTAATGGGCTGGATTTTTAAGATTTATTAATAATTTAGGTTCATGTTGAGGAAAGAGAACTTTCCGAACTATCGTCGGATGATATAGAAAATGCTGAAAGGGTGTTAATTCGGTTAGTACAAGATAAGATGTTTCCTAATTTGAAATCAATACCCATTGTAAATGTCTTTAAAGATAATGAAGGAATCATTAGAGTTAAAACTAAAATAACTGAGAGAAAAGATGATCCAAATTTTATTGCTCCTATTTTGATGCCTAGTAAATGCCTTTTAACCACAAGATTAATTGAGTATTACCATGTAAAACATTGCCACGCTGGGGTTCAAATTCTTATGTCTATACTGCGTGAAAAATTCTGGATAATGAAAACACGAAAACGGTCAGGGAAGTAGTTATGAAGTCCCTGTCGGGTATAGCTCTAACTCTCCTATGAGTGAACCTGTGAGTCTGCCTGCGGATCGTGTTAAAGATGCTAACGCGTTCGACATTACAGGTATTGATTTGGCTGGACCTCTTTTTACTAGAGATGGAGGTAAGGTGTGGATAGTGCTTTACACTTGTGCCATTTATCGAGCGATACATCTAGAGCTAGTGAGTTCATTGTCTACTGAGTGTTTCATGCTTTCTTTAAGACGGTTTATTGCACGTCGTACTAGACCAGAAACTATATATACAGATAACGGAACTAATTTTGTCGGCACTAATAGTGAATTGAAAAATCTAGATTGGGATAAAATAATGAAAGAGACCGATATTAAACCTATTAAATGGAAGTTCAATCCCCCAACTGCCGCTTGGTGGGGAGGTTGGTGGGAGAGATTAGTACGAGTAATTAAAGAATTATTGAAGCGTACTTTAGGTAAGGCAATTTTAACATATGAAGAACTTTTAACTGTTCTATGTGATTGTGAAGCGGTGGTTAATTCTCGTCCATTAACCTATGTCTCGGAAGATCCGAATGATTTAATACCATTGACACCTAGTTTGTTTTTAAACGGGAAGTCTTCATATGACACCGTAGATTTAGATTTAAGTGAATTCTCCAAGTTTCAGAAAAGAATAAAATATCGTAGAAAACTGATCCATGATTTTAGATCACGTTTTAGGAAAGAATATCTTGGTCAAAAACGACCAGGAAAGCCAGGTCATGATTTCAAAGTTGGTGATGTCGTGATGATTGAAGAGCCATCCAAGAAGCGCGTGTATTGGCCTTTAGGAAAAGTAATAAGTCTGCTTCCAGGTAGAGATGGTAAAGTTCGTACCTTGAAATTAAAATGTAAGAACTCTGAACTGATTCGTCCAATTCAAGAGTTTATCCACTCGAAGTGCCATTTATAAATAATGAAATTGTAAAAATTGATGGCGTTCCGACATCTAGTGTTAATGAAGATAAATTAACCAGTAATGCTGTCATAAAAAAAAGTCACTAGGGTATCAGGTTTAGTTAAAGATACCTGAAAGACTTGATTATTTAATGAAGTTTATATGCTTTTGAGTGATATCAATACACTCAAAAGGGTGGGAGGATGTTGCGACGCCATTAATTTATTCATGTACTTTCCCTGATCACGCTCGTGGCATCATAAGTATGACGTAAGGGATTGAAGTGATGTCATGCGCGCCGGTCAGGATTGGTTCTGATTACATCACAAGATGTCAGATGTAGAATCAAGTGTATATATATGTAGCTCTTTCCTTGGAAACTGTAGGTTTTTTGTGTGTCTCTGTGCTGTGCTGTAAATAAAGATTTTTGTTCCAGTAACCGTCGCAAAGTATTATTTGCAGAACCGTGAGTAGTAACAATATGTTTCAGAATACTCATAAAAATAAATATTGGCCAAACAATCCTTCAAAGTACTTTCTGTGCTTTTCGAAACGTCATATAACTCTTTCGTATAGGCGCATTATTTAAAACTTCCCTAAATGAAAAAAAGACATAAATAAAGCAACGAACTAGCTATACCAGTAAGCTCGAAGGTCAAACAGATAAATTTTTTGTCTTCCTAGAATGTTTCTCTGGGTCAGGGTTTTGTCTTTTCTCTGAAATAGTTTTTTGGTTTAAAAAGAAAACTCAGCAAAAAAAAATCTCTCATCGTGGGATTACAGCAAATCAAACAAAATGTTATGTTGTTTAATTAGTTATAGTATCAGATAGCTAATGAATGTATCGAAATGAAAGCTTTCATATTTGATGAAGTAATACTAATAAATTCTATCACTGTAAATGTGTATTTTTTATTATGTTAGAAAGTATTTTCTTACTTCTCTCATTACAGTAAATTATTTTTTTAAAATCTCTTTTATTTTCGATATGCTCGCACCCCCTTGTAGGGTTATCGCACCCCCCAGGAGGCATGCCCCACACTTTGAGAAACACTACTTTAAGGTACTTTTCTCTTGTCTCCCATTCTAACTTCCTTATGCAACATTATTACTCTCTCATTTTTCTCCAAATAGAATAATTTATTAATATTTTTTTAAAAAAAGGTACATAATTTATTTATAAAATTATATCTAGTGAGTATAGTTATACGTATTTCATATGTGTAACAGTAACTAACAAAAAACTAAACAGAGTAAATTAAAATTAACTCATATAAAAGCTGAAACTAAATTTTAAATGCACTAAATTTTTACTACCAAGTTGTTTTTTTTGTTAGGATATGCTCCCTATACCTAAGCATTGAGTCTTTAGTGAAAAAAAAAATCAGTCATAACTCATTTAGTTACTGTCATGAAAAAGAATAAATTAGTTCAATAAAGATAAATTCAAGAAATGTTTAGTTAAGATAAAAAAAAAAAACTTATTTTGAGAATTATTTTTTCATCACAATTAATTTGAAAAGGTTGTAAAAATCTGACACGCATAAAATTTGGGAAATATAAAACATTAGTTGACAGATTTCATATGCACAGAGTAGTTTAAACTAAAATGATTATAAAAATTTTATAAGAGTTTAGCCAGCATTTTAATAAATGTTCACAATTAGCATGCATTTGAAATAGTAAATTCTTATAGACTATATGCTGGAACTGGTGTTGAAGCTGCCAAACCGAATGTGATCATGGTCCTCAACTCATGGTAAGCTTTGTTTCTATGGAAGCGAGTGTTCGAGTCCTGGTGCCATTGAAGACCTATCGTGTAGAAGGGCTGATACACGTTAAACCGGTCCAGGCTCGATGTCCTCACGAAATTTAGAGTGATAGGCCAGCTGGGGCATCAACCCTCGTCCATTAAACGAGGTTTTCAATTAGGAGATAAGTCGCCAATATTTTTTCTTTTGCTTCAAAAAGTGTAAGGTTATTAAATTTATATCAATTTTCAATCATTTGATAACTGGTTTATGATTAATGTCGCATTCAAAAGCAACACTAGAGTTGTTTGTGAATACTGGAAATGGATTTTAAAAATTAATTTAAGAAAAAAAAAGCACATTTGAATAATTTATACATTACTTGTTATTAAGTTTTTAAATTACATATAAAATTCAGATTAATTTATCTTAAAAAACATGATAAATCACAAAATTTAAATCGTACATTCGGATTTCTTTGTCTTACATTTTCAAACAGGTCACTCACTTTCTTACGTAATATGTTACTTATTGCATTTGAAAAAAATATATATAAGAAATATTTACATGTTATTTTAAATAACATAACATTGTTAAAGAATTTTAATCTGCTGATACGTTTCAGCAACAATAAATACAAAGAAAAAAGGCTAAATATTCTATTCTGAAATGTAATCCTTAAGAAATAGAGTACCTCATACATTTTGTCATTTTACTCACCATATGTCATATGTACCTTTTAAAATTTAAAAAACAAACGTTTTCTGCTTTATTTAAAGCATTCCATAAACAAGGAAGTATTAACTAATTTTACAGTATGTTAGTTTCTTTTAATTGTGTTTAAAAGTTTATATATATTTTATTGTAAAATAAGCAAAAATAAAACATTTTTTGTCATATTTCGTATTAATTTTTATATTGTTGTTACACATAGTTAAAGTACATATTTTCGTTTCTTTTTATAATTATTAAAGACATGATTTATTTTTTTCATATTATATTTTTCAGAACATATTGGAAGTAGAGTACAATATTGTACAACAGAAAAGTAAAGCAGCTCTTTGATAATCGATTATTATTCTTATTACTACAGAAAAAATAATAGTTTACTAGTGACAATTAATACTGAATGTAAGCAAAGAAAGAAAATTGGGGTGAATGCAAGGTTATTTTTTCATACACACCACCGGAAAATTACGAGGACTGTCTCGAGTTTATTTTTAATTCACATTGATTCAGCATATGTGACAAAACATGCAACGAGTTTTTAAAATGCAGGATACGGAAAGATTTTAATACTCATTTAAGATATATTTATCGTGATTAATTAGATGTAGAATTATAAATAACTGATACAAAAAAATATAATACAGCTCTTAATTTTTTATACTTTCTATTTGGGATCATTTATGGGTTTACTAATATTTTAATAAAATTTTGTTGTTAATTCTACATAAAATAAAATTTTTGTCATATCCCTTTACAATTTTCTTCACCAGAAAGATGATAAACTAATAAAAGAGATTTAACTGTATATTTCAAAAAAATCCCTGTCAGAGCTATTTCTTATTTACCATTATAAATAATTACTTTTAGTTATTAGGGCAAGTTTTTAACGAAAAAAAGTTTTTATTAGCAATTATAATAAAAGTAAATACATGATGATTTTTTCAAATATGAGTTAAATCAAAAGAATTTTTCACATTTGAAACACATAGTTAAATAAAAATATTTAAATAAAATCATTCAGCTCAAATCCAGCAAGAAAAAAAACCAGTATCTGCGTGTTAAAACCACACTGGAGAATTCTAATTAGAAACTGGAAAAAAGCAAATTTGATAATTTGTTTTACTTTTGATTAATTTGTATTAAAATTGTGCAATTTCTTAAAAAAGTATTTAAATTAATAATATTTGGATATAAATTAGGTTACATCCAACCCTCGAAATTTGATATACTCATTTGAATTTGGAATTTCTTATAAATATGTAGTTGAATGAACTTTAGAAATTGAGATTGTAATATTTTGTATTAATTGCAATATACTTACAATAAATATTTTTATTTGCTACTAGTGATGAAATCGAAATTGTTGCAAAAGTTATGTGTTTAATGATAGTACCTATGAAATTCTTTTAGTTTCATTGCTTTCAATCGAAGTATTTCGGAGTTGCGATCAACAATCACGTTAGTATTTAGAACAAATAAGAAGGTAAAAAACGAAAAGCTGGGTAACTGTAAAAGGATGGACTCACAAATACCGGTGATGGATAAAAGTACCGGTTGTCTTTTTCAGTTATAATGTGGGGCACAAGTTATTCAGAGATTCAACAAATTTTTTTCTAATAAAATAACTAAGTGAAGTGGGCATAGTCAGTGTATAAGTTTCTAATTTAACCATTCATATAGAAGTGGTGAATAAAGTTAAAATACGGAATCCTTTATCATGTCCTGTGACAAAGCCATCAAGCAAAGAAATGTTGGAAGTTGACATAGGCATTATTAACTCCAAGATGAGTGTTATATCTCAAAATACGTAATAGTCATATCCAAGAGTGTCAGTTTTATAATCTTGGTACCCAAGACTGTGGCCGAGTGTTCTGTAAGCTCTATCACAGAAGAATTTACCGTACCTCGCTTCTTATCCGAGTCCTTGCATCCAACATCTTATCCATGGATGGAATCTGATTTAATTACAAAGGAAATAATTTTTCTTGGACCCTAAAGAACATCAGAGATTATTCTGACAGCAGCTGGATTCTTATTGGTGGATCCTGGTACGTTGATATTGACTTTGTCTCTGAATCCATCGTTGCCAGCAATATAGTTGGCTCGAAGGTGATCGAAGGTTTAGAATCGGTGAATTCATAACTTTCCACTGTTCAACTGGCTCCATTTTCAGCTTATTGTCTGTACGAATCACTAAAGTCGCCGTTCAATGCAAATTCGACCTCTCATTGTTGAAGCCATATATATAAAGAAACTAGCCATTAACCCTACCCTTCGATTTACTGGGTTTTTCATAAGGTTGTATGACTACTTACCGTTTTTTTTAAAATTAATATCTAGTCCTAGCATTAAAAGCTTTAAATTATATCGAGAAACATTCTTATAGTCTTTGTTTCTTTAATAAAAAAAGCATGTATTTAAATTTTAGAAACGAAAGTATGTTCATCTTTTACGACACAATAAGCTCTACGTGTCGTTTCTTCTAAGACTAATTTCAGCATTTTTAACAACAACAACAAAAAAAAACAATATTGAAAATTTAAAGTTCTTAGGTCTAGCAGTTTAGAGTTGTATTTTTTTTTATCTATAACGCCCCTTATACTTCACAAACCTCTTGCGTGTCAGCTTCCGCAGAACTCATTCTTCATGGATTTTTATTTAATATAAGAAACATGCTTGGCAGATTTCAGGTTTGTTGGTCTAATATTTAAAAAATGGCAATATTTTTTAAAATCTATAATACCTATACACACTCTTGGAATTCGATATACTCAAAAACTGTTCTTAGTGGAGCTCTAATGAGCAAAAAATACATGTTTGAAAAATTTCATGCATGTGTAATAATTCAAAAATAAGAATTTTTGTCCATAAACCACTGGGAATCCTTTCTTGAAAGTCGATTTCCCCAAAACACCTTCTTAGGTTAGTTTCTTTACTCAACAAAAGGAACATGCCTGCTAAATTTCAAGTTTTTACGTCCAATAGTTCCGGATAAATCATGTTGTTTGAGTTAGTGATTCGCCTTTCTCCTCCCCTCATCCACACATTCTAATATAACACTAAAAACAGGATTAAAAATATTCTGATATTGAAAAAAAAACATTTCATAAAAAATGGATACAAAGTCTGCAAAAAAGCTATTAAAAGATCCGTAAAGAAAGCAAAACTAATTGCTAGTCTTGTTTTCTTTCATAATTCTGACGTAAAAAGTAATAATAATAATAATAATGATAATTTAAGCAGATATCCATTACTTTTTTTACTCTGTGTTGAAAGCTTTGAGCCTCACATTTGAATAAAAGATTCAGATAAAACTTAAAAATGATTGAAGAGTTGATAAGAAAATGTGTTTTGTTCAAGCTTGATAAATATCACTCAAATTAATAGTACCAAATAAAGACTACGATAGCTAACGTCAACTCGAGACTTGTTGCTTGAAAGTGAAGTATTAAAGTGACTTAAGTACGTGTTAAGAATTTTTTACACTTTTGCGAGGTTTGAGAAATAAAACAGTTCGAAGCAAAACAACATTTGGGAAAAACCGAGTAACATGAACAGTAGAAAATCAGCTTTTGGATGAATCATTGTCTCTCATAATGAATCTGAGTGCCTTCTACTTTTGAGGCAAATATTACATCTCTATGTTGCTGAGGTCATGAAGGAAAAAAATTTCGGTGAAATATTTTTGAATTATTATTGATGCTATTAATCTAAAAATTTGTAATATTCTTAACAATCTTTTTTCAATACAATAAAAATCAATTGACTAATCTATTTATTAAAAATGTTCGGTTTATACAGGGTGCAGCAAAAAACCTGGACAAACAAATTTTTATATAACTTTATAAAAAATTAAGAAATTAACAAAATATAACAAATAATAATAAGAGTACTCTCGTACCAATAAATAAATTTAATTGGTTTCAAAGTGACCTCCGTCTGCAGCAATACGCTTGCAGAAGTTTTGAACAATGAACCTCAAGTCTTTTACCTTTAATACACCCTATTCCCGCAGAAGTGATTGCTGTAGAGAGTCCAAAGTTTTGTGCAGTTTAGTGCAGCCCCTGGACCCTAAAATGGACCATACACCGTAATCCATTGGATTGGTAGTGAGGGTAGGTGGTTATTCTTCAGGTGATATCATGTCTGGAAAATTCGCCTTGCCCCACTTTTGTGCCTTTTTGGCTTGGCAAACTAGTACAGAGTCTTGCTGAAGCGTCCAATTTCCCTTTTCGAAATGCTTTGGGTGCCCCGGAAGTACAACAGCTTCAATAATGTCCCTCCGGTACACTTTTTGATTGGTTTTAGCGCCCTCTTCCACCAAAACCACCACTTGCACAAATTCCGTCCCAGACCATGACCGACTTTTGATATTGGCGATGTTCAACAATTGCCGAAGTGCTTGGATTGTCCACACATCAGATTTTATCATTTTGGGAGTTATGAACTTGTTGACCCGTAAATAGCTTCTCATCAGTGAAAAGTAATATCTCCCAAGGCTGACTTGTGATCCGTCTCAAAAGTTTTGGGCATCTTCGGAGCCGTACGAGTTTGTTTTTTTCAGTGAGAAGCTGAACTTACCCCTCCTCGAAGGCTTCAATCCAAGCTTTGCTTTTGCTTTCGCCTCACCCATCTGTCACTTATTCCCATGTCATGAGCGATCTGTCTCATGGAAACCCTCGGATTTCTCTGGACTCACTTTTCGATGGCCTTTCAATTCCTTGCAGTGTTTACAGGGCGTTTTCGCCTACTTCCTGGAAGTCGACCATCATTGCCAACCTCTTTGAAACGGCAGATTGCATCAGACACTGTTGTTGAGATACATTCAGCAAACAAACAGTCGTTTCCCTTGCTGAAAGATCTCTAAAATAGCAGACTTTTTGCTCGACATTATAAAAAACACATAAATCAAAGTAAAAACTAAGAAATATATCTAAAAATATTTTATTATTAAATTGTTAAGTAAAGAAGCATGAAAACACCATTAAAAGGAAATTCGATAACTATTCTAGGAGGCAAGAAATTTGTCTAAGTTTTTTTGCCGCACCCTGTAATGTCTAAGAAGATAACAAGTTTCGGTTCAAAGTTTTCTTAAATTTACTAACTAAAAATAAAGATAAAATTGTATAAGAAATATATTTAATTCTTAAGAACACATCCCCCCCCTGAAATAATTTATTTTCAAAAAAAATATGTTTGGATGGAACTGTATTTTTTACACTGCTGGACAATTGCTAAGGACGGATCACAAATTGCTATGTAGCATAACATTAAGCGAGACATGAGACCTAGTAGGATAAAATATAGTTGCCACACTGTTCAGACATTAGAATAAAGAATATTTATCGTTCTGGAAAGTACAAAGGCTGTGAAACATCTGAAAGAAAAAAAAGTGTTCATTTGATCTGCGTACGGAGAAATGGAACAATGCATCTAAAAGTCAGCAAGCACCTTAAAGAAAGGTATCAGTACGGGATATGTCCACCGTGGAGTGTGATGCAACATTCCACACGTCGTACCATACTTTGCACAACATTATACAGCAGCTGTTGAGGCAATTTATCCCATTCCTCTGTGAGTGCACGGATGAGGGTGTTCTTGTTTGTCGAAGGATAGTTTCAATCAGCAACTTGCCTCCCCAAAGCATCCCACACATTTTCAATGGGGTTTAGATCTGGAGAACGTACTGGCTATACGAGACGTTGAATACCCTCGCTGTCTAGACAATCCTGAACAGCGAGTGTTCGATGACATGTTGCGTTGTCGTCCATAAAAACAAATTTATCACCGACAGCACCACGGAAAAGACGATCATGAGAAAGTAGAACTTCATCAATGTATCGTTGGCCCGTCATAGTCCCATTCGCAACCACATGTAGGCGCGTGCGGCCATTGATCATGATGCCGGCCCACACCATGATACTGCATGTCGGATATCGGTCCTTTTCCTGATATTTTCTGGACGATAAGCAGTACCACTCGCGCCAGATCAGTTGGCGTCTACAATCCGATGACAGACTGAACCTACTCTCATCTGAGAATAGTACGCATGCCCAGTCCTGTTCAGGCCAATTGTGATGCTCACGACACCATTGCAAACGGGCAATACGGTGCTGTCTGGTCAATGGGACACACACAACAGGTCTGTGTGCGTATAGTCCTCCTCCCCTCAAACGTCTGGCAACAGTTTTTCGGGAGATCTGCTTTCCTGAGGCAACAAGAAACTGATTTGCCACCTGCTGAGCTGTGGTGCGCCTGTTCCTTTTGCTGATAGGACGATATATCTGTCTTCTGCAGGCATCGTACTTCTAACACGACCTCCCCGTGCCGTCTACTACACATTCCAATAGTTTTAAATGACTTACACAGCCGTGAAACAACGCTGTGAGCGATGTCGAACTCCCTGGCAACATCTGTTATTTTTCGCACTTCTTCTATCTTTCAAATACTTCGGCCACGCATAAAATCATCTATGTGATGTCTGGAAGACATGCCAAAAATTTTAAGTTCGTCTATTAAATCTTTCCTGTAAAACTTTGACTTTAAACAACAACTGTCCACACGCGTCAAAACCTTTAAAGCTCTTATGAACGCTATCACGTGATGAACGGACGTTGAAAAAAATTTGCATATTCATACTTCTTCTTACTAATATCCCGCACTTATTTTAATTTTCCACATTTTGCTTCCTTCCATTTTGTGGTTGCTATGGATGATAGTGTTATCCGTCCTTAGCAATTGTCCAGCAGTGTATTATTTACAGTGTATTTTCATTATTATTCAAATTGTACTTTTATCATTAATTGTTTCTTTCTATGTTCATTTATATGCTATACTTAATTTTATTCCATTCTTATTATTATTTACATTTTCTTCTTAATATGTATTCTGCGTAAAATAATTATTGTATTTACTCGAATCGAAGTCGAACCATTTTTCCAGTGTTAAGGCTACTGAAAATCGGGCTGCGGCTTAGAATCGAAGACAAAACATTTGTTGAATTTGCGGAAATGAGTTGCAACCCGTTTCAAAAGGGAAAATGTATCAGGCCATTCTGATCACTTGCATCAAAGCTCATTCTATGGTTTATCTCTAATAATTCAGTCTATCCTAAACAACATTGTTCGTATTTAGGAATTTTTTTGTATACACTTCCTTTGATCACCCAAACCTCAAAGATATCAGTAAAAGCATCAAGACGAGTTCACTATAACGCAAATATGAAAAGGAAGACAATTTTATATGCTGACAAAACAGAAATAGAGCAGCGGCCGCTGAAAATTTAACATGGATGAAACAAATATGCGTCGATGGCGTAGACAAAATATGATTTCTGCTTGTAAATATACAACAGTAAAAAAAATTACATTCTTTTATAAAAGCATTCATTTAAAAAAATGGTGCATAGCAAATGTATTGGATAGCACGGAAGACGATACCATGCGGTAAAATGGTGACTCTACACCTAATTCGAAGTCACCTGTGTCAATGGAACTGATGAATAATTTTTAAAACATCATACTGAAGTTTAGAGTAATTATAGGTTCATGTATGCATTTGAAAGTTTTTAACATTGTTGAAATAAAATAATTGTTAATTTCTTATTATTTCTCATAAATGTTTTTTAAAATTTCCCTAGTATCTGATATCGATGTGAACGTTTTGCACAATTTTTAAATTTTTTTCTCAAAAACGAGTGGAGAATTGGTGGTGTGGCTTAGAATCAATGACAACATTTTTTGACAAATGAATTTTCAGAATTCGGGGTGTGGCTTAGATTTGAGTAAATATGGTAGTTTTACTGTCATGTCTTTTACCAATGCTATTGATTGTATTTGTTTTTTGCGCGATGATAATATGTAGTTTTCTTGAGTTGTTTAAGTGTGGAATGTTCAGTTTCTCGCATGGAGAGGTTCTTGCCGCACAAAGCTGCCGGCATTTGTTTACATATTCCCATGCTAAATTAAAATTATTGAGTTTAAAAATCAAGAGAGCCTTTATTAGTCCTTGTGGTGCACAAAATGTTTTCCTGGTGCTTTTTTAGATCTCTATATAAAAACATATTTTACAATGAGAAAAATATAAATAATTGCGATTTTGAGTAGATTTAACTGTATTGGAAGTATTATTCTTCATAATGTCTCAAATTTCTTTACACTAAAACCCCAAATATCCCATAAAGAACAAAATAACATACATTTGGAAGATTATTATAAGTGTATTTGAAGAAGTGTTTCAGAATTTGAAACTTTAACCAATAGTACAAGAGAAACAAATAGCATGAGAAAGCATATAATTTTATTGATCGAAATATGTTAGGTACAAATACAGAAGTATTAAAAACTTCATAAATAAAAATAATATTTTCTTTAAAGTGGTTTAAAAAATGAAGTGAACATATCAATTTGACATATTATATCAAATTAGGCTAAATTGACAAATCGACTGTCATATCCTCTAACAGAGCCACCAAGTAAAGGAGAGCCATAATTGACGATGCCTTTGTAACCTCCAAGCAAACCAGTATATCCCAAAACGCCTCCATATCCGAGGTTGTCAAGATTGTAATCCCTGTATCTACCACCATAATCGAGTCCTCTGTAAGCTCGATCATATAAGATTCCTCTGTACCTTGGGCCCAATCCAAGTCCTTCATATCCAAGGATGGGATTTGCTACAACTACTCCTCTTGGAGCGTAAGGTGAATCGGAGTTGACTTGGACAGCGGCTGGATTCTGATTGGCGGTTCCTGGTTCATTGGTGTTGACCTGGGCTCTGAACCCGGCGTGATCAGCCACGTAATTGACTCGACGGGCGATTCCTCTAGCATCAGTGAATCCGTAGCTTCCTACAACCCCACCGACACCATTTCCAGCTTCTTGTCGGTATTGGTTACTGAAATGATCATTGATACCATATCCGAACTCGTATGGCTGAGGACGATAAATCTGAAAGAATTTAATGAATAAGCAATTTTTAGGCACTTTTTATTTTACTTTCTAAATTAGTAATTTTTAAACCATTGGAGAATGCAAAACTAATTGGTTGAGCTGGAAAAGTAATTTACACACACAGTGCGAATATTTAATGTCGAAAAAACTTTACTATTTATGTAAGGAAATTTAGAAATATTTTGTATATTTAAGGCTGTATTTTCTATATTAAGAGTCTTTCTCTAGCTAAACGTTTTTACAACAAAAAGGTACATACTCATAAATATTGTTTAATGTTTTGTTTTTTTTTAAAATTAAAAGTAAACACATTTTGCATAATTTTATATTTAGTATTATGTATTTTCATAAAATTAGAGCCACATTTATTTTTAGTTTAACTATTGTTAATATATATTCGTTTTTGTTAAATGATAGTTGTAGTAGCCATTTCATTTTTAGCATATATCAGCATTTCTCAAAGTGTAGGGCGTGCTCCCTGAGGGGGGCGTGATAACTCTACGAGAAGGCACGAGCATATTGAAAAATTTAAAACCAAAAATTATTTTTGAAAAAAAATTTGTTGATTTACAGAAAGTAAACAAACTAAGACTCTCTGGCATAATAAAAATAAAATACATATTTACACTTATAAATAAATGTATTAGTACAGCACGATGCATTTTACAATTAATTTGCAAAAGTAAGAGTTAAGAACAATTTTAATAATTACCAGTGACCTCATGGGCTTGTTATATATAAATTTATATATAAAATTCAACACTTATCTAGATAATGTATACGGTTTATAATTAATCCTTTGGCTGCTGATTGAAAGTTACACGATTCACTCCCAATGCCTCCGTTTTCAACGTATGCCGCGTATGTGATGTATTGGGGGAGGGGAGGGTAAATGAATAAGTAAGCAAAATCCTCTGAAGTAAGTAAATCCTTCACAAACGCTGTCAAGGTCTTTTTACTGCATTCCAAAGATTTCGGAATAATTTTATGGATAGCAGTGCACAGAGAAAAGTGTACGTTGGATATACGTATATATATATATATATATTATATATATATATATATATATATATATATATATATATATACACGTCCGTGGAAATTAACGCTTTGGCTGAGCGAGACGTTTATATACACCGGTGGCACTTTAGAGGTTAAATTCATATTGTAGCTTTAGCATAAAAGTATAGTATTATTGAATTCAATACATTTTTATTGTATGGAGGGGGGCAAGATGAAAATTGTGGTTGATTATTAGGTCGCAAATATTGAAACTTTGAGAAGCACTGGCATACATATATAAATAAAAAAATATTCTTAGCGTATTACTTACATTTAGAGGAATAGAGGCTTGCGTTAAGGCAATGCAGGAAAGAATTGCTATGAAAAACATCTGAAAAGGAGAAATCACTTATCGTATAATTATTACTATAGTTTATGTTCATTCAATGTACTATGAAAAGTTTTATAACGAACAAAATCCTACATGCTTTTTAAAGAACAAATTATTCTCTGCAAAATTATATTTCTAAAATTATGAAAAATCGGCATCTATGTTTTCTTAGCTTCAGTTTTTCAATACGTTTACAAACATTAAAATGAAGAAAAAAAATATTTATGTGAATTGAGAATAATGTGGTAAAATCTACATAGTTTAAATACGTTATTCATATAAAATTGCTATTCTTTCAAATACATCGTTTAAATATATATTTTTGAAAGAGAATTCTGCGATAAACATTCTTAATTTATTGAACCGATTTGGGGTTATAAAATATTTTATTAGAAATTATTTTTCCTATATGACATATAAGTAAAACCACTGAAAAGTAAATGTTATAAACAAGATAAACAATTATGACTGTCTTACAATAAATTAAAAAGGCATTTAAGAATATTGAAAAAAAAGAAGCTACGTACTTTCAGTGAATTCGTGTTTTTCTCTTTCGGAAAAATGCAAATGTTGATAGAATCCTGTTGGTTTTTACTTCCTTTTATATATACGTGTTAATGTATTCAAGCTAATTAAATACTGTTATGAAATTTATGGTTGTTTAAATTTGTATGAGTAATCTTAAAGATCTTTGCGTTTAATGCCCTATCATGGAATTATCGGAAGATTAACATTTTTATGTAGTGCAATATAGTTTAAAATAATCCTTTTTACAAGCAGTTTAACACAAATAATTTTATTGTCAAGGATATGGAATAATTTTTTTTAGTTTAGGGACAGATGTATTATTTTGAAAATCTATTTTTTATTACAATTTTAAAATAATTTTCAAACTCAGATTATGTAAAAATGTATTGGTATTACATATTTCTGAAATATATTTTTTTAAATGTTTTTTTTTATTTTTTTTACCGGTTGTCTCCACCCTAAAATATTTACCATATTACTGAACATTTAATTAAATATTATAAAATTTCAGGAAGTTATCTAATGATAGTTGCATGAACAAAAATATTTTTTGTGCATTGAATGTAAATTAAAAGATGATAAGAACTTTTGCTTTGTTTTGTATTTTTAAATTCATACTATTAGCTCACAATTTCTATATATTTATTTGTTTGTTTATTTATTTATCTTGGTGGAATTTTCAATCGTTAATAAAATACATTTTAAAGCGCTCAATTGAGTTGAAATTTTATTTACATGATTGTTTTGGATGACAATACAATAATTTAATTGTAATTAATAAAAACTAATTATTCAAAGAATTACAAACACGGCCACGTTGACATAATTTTTGGCGACTTACCGACCCTTTTGGCGACTTGTGTCAAAACTTCAAAAGGTTTTTTTCCTCACGTTTCAAAGCATTCAGTTGAACTGAAATTTTATATACACGATTGTTTTGGATAACAGTACGATACTTTAATGATAATTAATAAAAATTAACTATCTCTTAATGTTGTGATTTTGTCATATATGTATATACATATTTATATTATTTTTTTTGTCGTGTTAATTGTAACTATTTAATAAAAAGTAGCTAAAATAAAATTTTTCTTTGTTGATCTAAGTAGGAATTTTGACTTAAACATTTTTTTATATTACTTGTTTTTGTACTGTTATTATTCATTGACAGTCACTATTAATTCAAATAACGCATGAATTGCTTGAAACAGGTTAGTTTGTGTTTTCAATTCTTAGTTTCTCATGTATGTTTGACGTTAGAAATGAGCTTTTCTTTTGACTCCTGTCTCATTGAATATAAGAAGAAATGTTTATATAAAACTTCATTACTCAGTATACTTATGTTTCGTCGACTGCAATAATTCATAAACATTTTACAAAAACCGTTGTATAACATATGTTTAAAATTTAAACTAATATTTAACTATATCTCATTTCCATGAATAATAAACAAAACTCTTAACAGAGTAAATTAAAATTGCTTGTTAAAAATTTAAAAAAAGTTTACTGTTAACATATTTTCAATAAGGAGCTTGATTTTGTTTTGTTAAACATTTCCTAGATCTACACGGTGAACTCTGAACGACGAATTTCATGCATTCAATTAGCAATGTGTTAAAAACTTAACACATAAAAATTTGTGAAATATATAAAATGTCATTTTATGTGTTTCATATGTTTCTGTAAAGAGTCATATAAAATAAAATGAAGATTAATGTAGCATTTGATTTGGAAATTGAATATTAATGTAGCATACCCCTCTTATTAATGTAGCATTTGTTTTAATACATTTTCAAATTGCATGCATTTTAAAAGGTTAATTTAATATATAATAATAGTTTTTTAATGCAAATAAAACTGTACTCCCTCTCTCTCTGTAATGATTTAACTTATTTAATAAACACGCAAGAGAATAAATGAATTCGTTAGTGTGATACTAAGATCATGTATAAAATGTATTAACTTTCTTTTTATACTTAAAATAAATACTGTGGAACTGCTGGTGGGACGTTGTGTAGCCTAATAATTATGGTTACAGAATTCATGGTCGGATTTGTTTCTGTCGAGTCGTAGATCCGAGTCATATGTTGCCATTGAAGACCTAACGTGTAGATGAGCTGCTACACGTTAAGTCTGTCAATCTCTCCACATAAGCATAGAGTGGAAATTTAGAGAATGGGATTCCAGGTCAGGTATAAATGGATGAGAGTCACATATTATGGGATAGTAGGGTAATATGGAATACCGAGGTTTTGTCTTTGTTTGTTTCTCTTAATGAGTGGGAAAAACCTTGAAATACTGAAGAAAATCTCTCATGAAGCATTGCAGAGAGAGTTGACCACTTGTTGTTGGCATACCATTCACTACAAAACAAAGTATATTTTGTGCTTTTTAAAAACATTTTGCTGGTTAGTTTTAACCCAATAGCACACATGTGACTGGAGTGAGTGAGTGAGTGAAGATTAACGTCGCACTGTTCAGCTACACGAGGGCTTTTGGCGACGGACCACGTAATTTTGAACCATGGTCAAGTGACGTGGACGACACCTGAGCTGGCACCCCCTCTCCTAACTACCACACCACACCAACGGGAGGACGTTTCAGCTCTCGACAGATTTAGCGTGCATCGCTGCCCTACACGGCGGGTCTTTAGTAGTACTGGGCTCGAACTCGTGACAAAGCCAGCCACGATCCGATGCCTATACCACTCGGCTACCGCGGCCACCACATGTGACTGGAACATTAAAGGTAAGAATAATGTATATTAAAAGAATTGTAGTTAGTTATGTGACAATGTTTTTTCCTTCAGTTTAAAAGTTTATTTTCTAAGATACCGAGTCGGGTATTTTGGAATACTAGACATGTATTCTAATCTCAGTGACACTAAATATCATGAAAATTATCCATTTATGCGTCTTTTTAAAATCAATGTTCCGAATGTAGTCGGATACCTTAAACTTTTTAAATTTAAGAAACACATGTAATTCATTTTAAATTTAATAATACGTAAAGTAACTGAGCAACAAACAAAAATGCTTGTAATGGGTGGGATTATCTGGCAGTTAAATAACATTTTTTCAACATTTGGCATATAATTCTTGTCGAGTTTAACCCTAAATTTCTAAAATCTTGCCCGAATGAATTCCAATCTTGTCCCCCCCTCAAGTGAAACTCTTGTTCACAAGGAAAGGCAAATAAAATGTTTCTCACGATATTCCATAATTCAAGGGAAATAACAGGTATATCTTTTTAAAGGTAAAAATGCTGTGACATACGTTTCTAAACGTTACCTTAAAATCTTCGTTGGTACCTATTCCAATCAGTTCCTCTTGTAATAGGACTTTTATTTTCTTCATTGTGATTTCCTTGTTTACTTTGGCATTACCATAGTCAAAGCATTTTCAAACCTAGTTTCAAAATCTGAATAAAGATCATTTGAATAAGTTTAGGTCTTGGCAGATTGTCTGTGACAAAATGAGAAATTGGGAAAACTCCGCGATGCCCAATATTTTACTTCTTTTGCTTAATTCTGACAAGGAAAGCAGAACTTATGGTCCTTCGTTTAGTAAAATAATGCTGCCACCTTGTAACTGTTTAATGGGTCTGTTTGCGAACCTCCTACTAATCCTCTTGGGGGAAAAACTGTTTCTTTAAATAATATTCTACTGAAAACTTTATCCCGAAGAAGAAGATGAGTCTTATGCAAATCAAGGCTTATATTTAAGCATTAACTTTCAGGTTCGATGGTGAGAGAAAGGTTAGGGACTCAATGATAGAAGTTAGTGATTAACGTAAAGTAATAGACAGCTAGTCGTGAGAGATTGTAGATTATATGTTTTATATTTATAATTGAAGAATTTAGAGTAATTGGAACGTGTATTTTCAAGATGTTCCAAGAGTAAGTGATTCAGTTTATAATTAAATATTAGTTATCTTGTTTACCTCGCTTTTGCTCCCATACTTACTTAAAAGGTGCATTTCCTAGCCTAGGTTGTTGAGATTTGTTAGGTTGTTGAGACTTGTTAATAAATTGTATTTGTTTGATTATGCCATCATGTCTAATCTTCCTTCTAATTCTAGTACACTGATAGACGGTAGAGCCCATCCATCGCAACTATACAAACGAAATTCATTAAATTTCATAAATAAATATTTTAAAAAATCTCAGGGGTGTTCAATTTCTCTAGAGGGCTGAAAATGTAAACAATTTTCAAACAGGTATAATTCTTTAAAATTTAAATTAAATAATTAGAACATTTTACACCTTATTTATAAAGGAATGAGACTTCTGAAAAGTATAAAATGTTTAAAATATAATCATAATTTAAAAAATTATCAGCATATGAAAATAAGAAACTTTTCAATAAGAAATATTTATTATTTTACGTTGCGCTTTTTAATTTCTAAAATAGTAGCTTTACTTACTAGCTATAAGTTGATTTATAAAGTTAAATGTATCCTTATTACACTGTAGTAATATTATATTAGTAGAATAATAAATTATATATTTTTTAAAAAATAAAAGAATTACATTTTCAAATTTAAAAAAAATAATTTTCATATTTTTCAAATATTTTGAAATACAAAAGATACATTATTCTTAAATGATGTAGGGTTTAAAGAGTATGGCATATTTCATGATTCTATAAAGTTTTACACATCAGAGGCCACTATTTTACAAAATAGCGTGCGCAACGCAAAAATTACTTAATATTTATTACAGAATCTTTATAGCCTTATAATTTTTAAAATTATGATTATATTTTAAACATTTTATACTTTTCTAAAGCTCCATTCCCTTATAAATAATGAGTGAAATATCCGAATTATTTAATTTAAATTTAAAAAAATTATACCTGTTCGAAAATTGTTTATATTTTCAGTCCTCCAGAGAAATGTAACACCCCTGAGACCTCTTTAATACGTAACAAATCTAGTTTCTCTCTTCTTGATTATATTTTATTTTAAAATTAAAGTTACCACCTAGTTTTATGAGAGCCACTATCATAGACCCCCATTTACTCCTCATGGACCCCTAAATTATTTTTTCACTGACGTCGACTTCCTGCAAGTCATCATAGACCCCTGAGGGTCGATATAGACCACTTTCGGAATCACTGATCTATATCGCCCTCGTCACTTGACTGAAAATCAAGATTATGAGGTCCGTCGACGAGTGACATTTTTAAAACAATTAATTAATATGGAGTTGATTAATTAAATGATTATAAACGTCGCACAGAGAAGTAAACGAGGCCTATAGATGAATTCTGGAAGTGGATAAAAAAACTTAGTTTAAGAAAAAACTATATTTCAATCACATTTATATATTTTATTACTTTATTTGCTTTTTAGTCTTCTAAATTAACATAAAATTCAATGTTATTTATCTTAAAATGGTTTAAGAAAAATTCACAAAATCTCATTCATTGTTTAGCATTTCTTTGATTTACAATGTAAAACAGAATGCCAACTTCTTACATAATTTTATGTTATTTGAAGCTTTTGAATGGGAATATAAGAAATAAGTATTAATTTCACTGTACAAGATATGAAGTATATTTAAAGCTAAAGAAGATTTTAATATTTATTTAAAATAAATTTTGTATGGTTTATATTAGATGCAGGTTTTATTTAATAGTGAAAATCTATGTTATTTTCTCTATTTATATTTACCTATGTGCTACAAAATTTTTTTATGAAAATTTCGTTATAAAATAAATTGGGATTTACAAAAAAGGGAAACATTTGCCAAATTCCTTGGTTTTTCTTAGTATAAATGATTAAAAAATTAGCTTGATGTTTAAAAAAATTGCACGATCATTTTGTAAACTAGAAATTAAAATAAATACTTAACACTTCTTAAAAGTACTGATTAAATTAGAAGACTTTCTGACATTTTAAACATTTAATTTAATCGAACATTCAATTAAAAAAATTCTTTTTAAGTACAGCAAGAAAAAAATGGTATTTGCGTGTCAAATTCCCTTAGGTGAATTTTAAATAAAATTCGAAAAATAAATCTACAGTTTTTTTGTTTCTCAAATGATTAATTCATTTTCAAATTGTGAAATATTTACAAAGGAAAAAAATCTTTGCGGATACTTGTGATTCTAGTACACTAAGCAAACTCTAGAAAATTGATATTTTTATTTTCATTTGAATTTTTATGCTAATATATATTTGAATGTATTTTAGTATTATAATATTGATATTGCAATATTTTGCATTTATTACAGTATACTGTAATATTTGCTAATGCATTATTCTAATTTACTATGAACACATTACAATTTGTTGATAATAATTATATTTAAATTTAAAATGTGTCATTTGTGTAATTGTGTATTTAGGGAAAATCTTTATGAATTCTGTTAGATTTATCGCTTTTAGTCCAAGAACATTAAAGATGTCTTCAACTACTTTCGTGCCTAGTACAAAAAAGACAGGGAAAGTAGAAGTGATTGGTAATAGGAAAGTTACGGACTCATATATGATATAAGAACCATTTGTGTTTTTAACTGCAATTCTGGATCTACGAAATTGAGGGCGAAACCAAAGCGAAAGTGGCAGCAATAGTTGAAGTAGTTAGGTGGTTGAAATATGAGCTTTTGTATCTCGGCTACATATATAAAAATGTTACGTATCGGTATCGAGATATTTAAGGATATAACAAAATGCGTGCCAAGATAATACGGTTATACACTCAGGAACATTGAAAATAGCGACCCAAGCAGAGAGCATCACATAATGACACAGATGAAATTTGCACCAAACAAGACAATTAAACAAATACAGGATGGCCAACGACACGAATACTGGACAGCTTCAATAACGCGTTGGACCACCTCCAACTGTAGCCTCCCACGGTCCGACATTAGTGATTAGACACCTTATGTTGTCCTGGAGGCAGATGTTTAAAATCTTGAACAGCCAGCTCCGAATCATGTACACAGTGACACGATGGCATCTGCCGTTTTAGCTGATCCCACGTGCTCTACAGGGGGACAAATCGGGGGCAAGCAGTCCATGGAAGTGTTTGAAAATGGAGATGTTGTTGATTTGCTGTATGAGGACGAGCATTATCACTTGAAAATTGCCCCTCGGAGAGACCATTTAGGAAAGTCCTCCGAGAAAAATCACCGTAACGTTGGCCTGTTAAGGTTCCCCGCATCACAATTAAAGTTATCATAGGCTACGCCTCCAGACCATTACACCAGCTGTGCGGTGGCCCGTAGAACGGTGTGGGGGGGAATGTTGCCGCTCACCAGGGCGCCTCCACACCCGTATTATTGTGGCATACTAAACACAACCTTTTGCCAATCTGTGACATTCCATATCTGGCTTGGCACCACTGTGAGCGTGTTTTGCGTTTTGCTTTAAAAATTGTTTGTGGAACAATTACTACGCGATTTCAAAAAAAATGATTTCGTGGTCTTCCTTCGCTCCAGACCTGTTTCTGCTCGTGGGTACCTTCTCGTTTTCATCCCGATGATAGGTCTCTCATTCCGTAATTATTTTCCTGGCATTTTCGCTTACCAAAGTCTTCCTAAAATAGTAAATATTGTTGACCTTTTCCTTACCTCAAAAACACACAAAAGCGACATTTGCACTGAATGCCCTAGTGGGTCATGTTTTCAAATTCCTGAGTGAAACGCGGCGCGGTGCTCCAAGGTCGAATGCCGACTATTCTATTCAAGATTGGTTGACAGTACGCAGACTAAGCCTTCTACTGAATATAATTACGAAAACAACGTAATATTGTTTATATATATAATATATATACATATATAAGTTGTTTTATATAAAATTTAAAGTACTTATAAGTATTATTAAGTTGTAAATTTTTTTGCCGAAAATGAAAGAAGGGAATCCACAAATGCAAAATTTTTCTGATTTTCAAACCGAAAATGTGGAGTAGGCTAATTTTGAGTTCGACGTCAAAAACGTCGCTTCAGTGGCAGCGAAAGAAATTTGACTTTCAACTGAAATGAAGACAAGGATGATCGGCATTTAGTGACTGCTTTGTTTCGATGAGTACGATGTCTCAGCGAAGTCATGTTACCGATTCAGAAGCTTGGAGAGTTGTTGGTAAGTTAGAAGGAAGCCAAACTCAAGTCGAAGTAGCGCAAGCCATTGGAGTGTCACAAAGTATGATTTACAGGATCTGGAACCGTTTTTTGGAGACTGAAAGTGCAGGCAGAAGACCAGGACAAGGTCGTAGATGGGCCACATCGCCCAATGAAGATCGTTATTTAGTGTTAACTGCTCGGAGACACCGAAATATGAACGCTACTCTTCTCCAACAACACCTTCGCTCGGCTACTGGCACCACGGTTTCAACTCAGATTGTCAGAAACCGGCTCCATGGTGTAGGTATGTATGCTCGCCGACCGCTGGTATGTGTTAGACTAACATTAAGGCATCGTCGCGACCGCAAGGAGTGGGCAACAGAGCATGTGAACTGGAGGAGGAAAGAATGAAGCAATGTTCTTTTTCTGACGAGTCCCATTTTTCCGTTCATCCGGATAATAGGCGTATTTTCATCTGGAGGGACTGTGGCAGTAGGAATAAACCTGCGTTCGTGTACGAAAGTGTCAGATTTGGCGGTGGAGGAGTGTTGGTGTATGGTGGCATCTCCATTGACGGGCGCACAGACCTCTACATCATTCGATATGGACCTCTGACTGCTCGCCGATATAGGGATGAGATCCTCAGACCTATTGTAGTCCCTTACGCTGCAGTAATCGGAGATGACTTCATTTTAATGGACGATAGCAGCAGGCCACATCGTTCAACGATACGAGCACATGTTCCACACATAATTTACAGACACCTTGCAGAAGCAAATCTTAAATCCAAGCGCCTTTCCGTGCACTCCTTTTAAAACCGGAAGATCGGCAACTGCGTCTACAGTGGTGCTATGCCAGATCAATGTGGAAGGTCACAGATTGACAAAAGGTTGTGTTTAGTGATGAATCCCGGTTTGTTTTGGGGACAGATGATATCCGTGTACGGGTGTGAAGGCGCCCTGGTGAGCTGTACAATTTCCCCCACACTGTTCTACGTCACACTGCCCACACAGCTGGTCTAAAGGTCTGGGGGCCTTAGCCTATGATAGCCGGTACATTTTAATAGTGATGCGTGGAACCTTAATGGGCCAACGTTACGTTGATGATATTCTTCGACCCCATGTAGGACCTTTCCTAAATGGTCTCCCAGGGGCAATTTTCAAGCAAGATAATGCTCGTCCGCATACAGCAAGAGTTGCTCAAGACTTCCTACGTCATTTTCAGATTCTTCCATGGACTGCTCGCTCCCCCGATTTGTCTCCTGTAGAGCACGTGTGGGATCAGCTAAAACGGCAGATGCCATCGTGTCACTGTGTACATGATTTGGAGCTGGCTGTTCAAGATTTGTGGGCTCATCTGCCTCAGGACAACATAAGGTGTCTAATCAACTCAATGCCGGACCGTGTGGTGGCATGTATTGCAGCTGGAGGTGGTCCAACGCGCTATTGAAGTTGTCCATTATTTGTGTCGTTGCACACCTTGTATTCGTTTAATTGTCTTGTTTTTGAGATCAAGTGAATCTGTCATCTGTGTCATTATGTGTATTAAATTTCATTTCAATCCGATGCTTTCTTTATGGGTCGCTATTTTCAATGTTCCTGAGTGTATAATACGTTAACGTTTTCACCTATAATTCTCTAATTTTGTCAGCTCTTTTAGATAATGTGATAGTATGCACCAAGATAGCTTTTTTTGTACAGCTTTTTGTTCGCTTTTTAATACAGTAGAGCCTGTTTTTCTGCGGTCTTTTTTTATGCGATTTTATTTTTGTGCGACTGCGTAAAAAAAATTCTACAGCATTTCGACGAATTGGCTTGTTATATGTAAAAATTCATGAAATTTTCGAATATTTTTTGTGTGTTTATTGTTATGCGGTTTTTATCAACCGCACTAGAAACAGTTTCAACTCTATAGGCTACATTCTATTACCATATCAGTTTTTTAACTAACAAGAAACAAAATAGTTCTTTCAGTGTGACTAACCTTATCTTATACTCTTTCTACTCAACGATTTGATTCTTTAATTTTTTTTATAAAATTGCATGTTCATTTTAAAAAACTGTTGTTTGAGTGGTACATATAGGCGTGATTAATTGATCCTACTAGAGTTATTAAGAATAATTTGGATATTTCAATAATTGTTGTTTAAAGCAGTTGAAATGAAATAACCTTTTGTAGATTGTTCGTATAACTTGATTTTTTTATTGTATTCTTCAATTTTTGAAAATGCGCTTGACATTCAACATTTTAAAGAAGTTTTATGAAAACGGGGAAAAACAGTTTTAGATGTGAGATATTTTTTACGTGACTACCATATTCATTTGATAATGAGTTTGGAAGGGAAAACGATAATTATAATTAATTAAGAAGAAAATTTGCTTGTTTATCAAAAAATTAATTTAATCCTGAGTGATAAATATTTGTAATACACAACACAAACACACATTGGCCTATACAATTTAAGCCACAGAAAGTTTTTTAAGACTTATTGGAATTCAAAAGATCATGAAAAAATAAGCATACTTTAATCAAATAATTCAGTTTTACCTAATTTTAACTTCAAACATGGTTCACACAAATAAAAAAATTACATTTTTTGCAAATTATATTTTAAAAAAATAAATTACGTAATTTTTTTGAAAATTAAAAAATTGGATTTTAGCTAGGGATTTGTCCAGCCTCACTTGAAATACATTAGTGTTGTTGACTTTCCCTTTTATCAATTAAGTTGTTGGAAATTGAAATACGGAGTAATATCTGTACTTGGTACAGTCCTTGTTCCAGTGCATTTGATGACCACCGAGTAGGTCTAACCATATATCGAGTTACTGAATGTGCTCTATTGAATTAAGGTCTAAGTTCAGGATGATCTTTCTATTTATTTGAAACATTTTTATCGTCAAGTTGTTCATCAACAATTATTGGTCAATGAGACTGAAAATCAGAATACCTTAGAATACATTTCTCTACATGAGCACTATCAAATGGTGTGAACTATACAAAAAGATATTGTCTCGTTATTTCACAGTAGTTACAATTCCTTATTCCTCTTAGAAGTTGGTCAGTATAAGCAACTGGATATATTCTGACTGGAACCACTATTCAATTTTCTCTTTTACTGTGTCTTTCACACACACACAACACAATATAAATTGATTATGTTTCTCTCTCAACACTCTCTTCAAAACAAACCTGAACTCATTTCTTCCGAAGAAACATATAGCCAGAAGCATATTGCAGATTCAAGTAACGTATTATTTTCTTCAAAATAAACGTGCATTTCGACGGATAGAAAACAATTTTTAGGTATCGTAAAATCCGGCGTATAAGGCGCACTTTTGACTCAAAACATAAGATTCAAATTTACAGGTGCGCATCATACGCTGAATATAAAATGAGCCATTTGATAAAAAAGATGATCATAGAAAAAAAATTGACTTCTACCATAGATCGAAATACTGTTTATTTAAGAAACTGCATTCACTATGTACTTAAAGGGTTGTAGTTCTAGAAGTGTACTATGTTTTTAAAGCTTGAAATACTATCGCGAATAAATGATTTTAAAACAAAATCATTGTCATGTACATTCCAGTTTCCTTCGTAAAAAAGGGAGTGCGCATTATACGGCGAATATTCCTAAAAATTACAAATTGCTGCTTCAAAGTATGGGTGTGCGTTATACGCAGGACTTAACGGTAAATATCTTTCAATCATAATCATTCTGAGTACTTTCCACTTTTCAGGCGGATGTTATGTCGCTAAACAGCTGAAATCGGGAAGAAAGAAGCAAATTTGACTGAAATGCTTTTTGAGATATTGTTTACCATTACTCTAATAATTCCCAATATCTACAGCAAAATTTTTCAACTGAGCTTTATCTTTCTTAATACAACTGATGTCAACGGACTATTCTTTTATTATAAAAGCTTGGTTTTTTTTTAAATTCTTAAAATATTACAGGTTTTAGCTTAGAAGTTGCCTAAATTTATGAATGAAAAACAATAATGAAATTTTAAATACCTTACAGTTTCATGTGTAAGCTGAGAATTTGGAAAACAATTTCTTTAAGGTAAAGTAAGGAGGGTCAGCATATAGATATAGATCTGCTAATCTCGGAAAAAAACGTAGTTTAGGAAAACGCCTTTTTAAAAGCATTTTCGCTACGATTTCAATCTCTTATTTTAATGAGTATTTTAAATGGAAAATGTATTTTAAAAGGTAAAAATCCTTCAAAGTCAGTGTCAGAAATTGGGTATCCATATAAAGCTCATAAAATTCACATTCATTTATTATGATGTTTGAATACATAAGATCATATTACAACAGATCTTTCTACCATGACGGGAAACATAGATCGAAGACCACGCAATTCCTTCTTTGATCTTGAAATTTTCTCTTAATCAAAATATTTTTATTCGCTCATGAACTTGTCTCCCATTTGACGAGAAATATCGAGCGACCACACTGTTATTAAAATTTTCACACCTCGATAATCTGCAGTTTAAAGTTTAAAATTAGCTGTATATGAGTTTTTACTTAAGCTTATATTCCAAAAAAATGACGCAAATATTAATGCTAGCATAGACAGTGCACAAGATGACACATGGCAATATATAAAAGTGTCCATTTCAGATAGAGTTATCAAAAATGAAACTATCGTCTATGGCTTTATACTTAAAAGTAATTTGACGTTTAAACTTCTTTGCAACATTTTCATCTTCATAGCGACACGTTTAAAAATTACTGTATAACGGGTGTGTCCGCGAAACTGTAACTAATCCTCTTGGGGTAAATTTGTTTCTTTTTAACTGTTGTTCTATTGAAAACATTCTCCTGAAGGAGAAGACTTGATTCATGCAAATGAGTGGTTCTATTTAAGCATTGCGCGAAGTTAGTTGGGAACTAGTCGATAGTTAATTGAGGCGTAGTTTCTGTATAATAAATTATTACTAATTGTTGATTAAGTTATAAGATAGATTTAAGTGATAACAACCGGAGGTCGTGCAACAAACAACAGAATTACAACGAATTAGACCGTAGATGTCCAAAGTGTTTTAAGAGTAAGTAAATTAGATTATACTGAAATATTAAGTACCTTTTTTTGCCGTGTGATAGCTCTTATAATTAATAGTGTTGTGCATTTCCTACACTGAGTTATTAGGTTTAAGTTAGTGAAATAAAATAAAATTGAATTTGAGCTAGTCATGTAGCTGATCTTTAATGGAACCCGCAAACACCAATAACCTCAACGAGTTTATTACAAAAGGATATTTATTTTCCAAAGCAGGTTATATAAAGATTTCGAATTTTGGGTAAATTTTTGAATTAGAAATGAACTTTCGGCTTATAAACACACATACAAACCAAATTATATTAAAAAATATACCAGCTACATTTAATTCCCAGAAATATCTTTAAAAATTTTATTCTTATAAATTAAGTTCATTTGAAGTAATTTTTCGAAGTTAATGTTCATTCCCTACTGATAACAATGATACAAATGATTACAATTAGTAGCAGTGATAGATTTTATAGAAAGTATGGTATTTGAAAAGCTTTGTTTTCTTACAGACCAAACTCTTCATACGGAACAAAATATTTTCAATATATCAGATGAATTTACGAACTTGAAATAAGTGTAAAACAACATGTTTTTGAAGCTTGGGAGTCCTCACAAACAAGATAACAGGAATATATGATATCAGCAAGAAATCATTTTATTGACCAAAATGTGTTTGGTATAAAAAGACAAAAAAATTGGAAAATACATATGTTGAGAATAAATTTTTCTTTTCGTTAGTTTTTAAAACAAGGTAAAGATATAAATTTTCCGCGAAAGTGTTGAATTAGGCTAAATTAGCAAACCTACTATCATATCCTCTGACAGAGCCACCAAGTAAAGGAGAGCCATAATTCACGATGCCATTGTAACCTCCCAGAAGACCGGTGTATCCCAAAACACTTCCGTAGCCGTATCCGAGGTTGTCAAGATTGTAATCTCTGTATCTACGATCAAAGTCGAGTCCTCTGTAAGCTCCATCATACAAGATTCCTCCGTACCTTGGGCCCAATCCAAGTCCTTTGTATCTAAGGATGGGATTTGCAGCAACTACTGCTCTTGGAGCATAAGGAGCATCGGAATTGATTTGGACAGCGGCTGGGTTCTGATTGGCGGTTCCTGGTTCGTTGGTATTGACTTGGGCTCTGAATCCAGCGTGGTCAGCCACGTAGTTGACTCGACGGGCGATTCCTCTAGCATCAGTGAATCCGTAGCTTCCTACAACTCCACCAGCTCCATTTCCAGCTTCTTGTCGGAATTGGTTACTAAAATGATCATTGATACCATATCCAAATTGGTACGGCTGAGGACGATAAATCTGAAACAATTTAATGAAAAAGCATTTTAAGAAGTTTTTATATTCCTTTCTAAATTTATAATTTTTCTTAAACTATTAGAGAATTAAAAAATAATTGTAATAATTGGAAAACGAATTTACTTTTTGAATATTTTGTTTCGAAAGAAAAAAATGTAAACATACTTTGCTGCTACTGTAAGGAAATTAAGAAAATGTTTTTCGTTTGAACGGCTGTATTTTCTACATCCTGCGACTTTCTCAAGTCAAACATTTTGACAATAAAAAGAATTACAATCTTGTTTGAGGCTTTTAAAAATCTATAATAAATTTTTGTCATGATTTTATGTTTTATGTACTGCATTTTCGGTGGAAAAATCCCACTTAATTATTTTTAGTATATTTACTGCTATTACGTATTCATTCTATTTTTATACTACAGTTATTTTTTCATTCCATTCATCTTTAGCATACAGATTTACAGTAATTGATATTTTGAACAAATTACTTACATTTAAAGGAACAGAGGCTTGCGTTAAAGCAATGCAGGAAAAAATTGCTATGAAAAACATCTGAAAAGGAAAATTAAATAACTGTAAATATTACTATTATTTATGTTTATTCAGTGCATTATATTAAAAATTTTGCAATCAACAAAATCGTACATATTTTCTTTTAAAAAAGTTTTTATTCTTTGTAAAGTTATATTGCTATAAATTTAAAAATTGGCATCCATGTTTTCTTAGCTTCAGTTATTTAATATATTTAGGAACGTAAAAATGAATAAATAATTGTATTTATATGAATTGAGAATAATGTAGTAATTTTGTGTCTCTCCTTACATTCAAGTTTTACGGAGTTTAGTCATGTTATTCATTTACAATTATTATTCTTAAAAATATAAAACTTTTAACTATATATACTTCTGAATTTTTAGATTCTTCAATAAAAATAGCTAATTTATTAAACCGATTAGATACCAAAATTTTTTTATTTAGATATTATTTTCCTTACTCTCTTCATAATACAATATAAAGTGTAAGTTATAAACTAGAGAGACAAATGTGGCTAGTTTACATAAATAAAATAAGTATTGAAAAAAACTCACTTACTTCTAGTGAATTTGTATTTTTCTCTTGAGTTCTGATGGTTTTTACTTTCTTTTATATATACTTGTTAATTTGTGTAAGCCAATCGGATGCCGTAATGAAATTTACGGTTGTTTAAATTCCTATGTGAAATCTTAAAGTTCTTTACGCAAAATGTCCTATCTTGGAATTATCAGAAGATTAACATTTTTAGGCTAAGCAACTTAGTTTAAAATAATCCTTTTTACAAACATAATACATAAATAATTTCAAATGCTTGGAATAATTTCTATACATTTACAGAATACTTAACCTTGGCGGGATGGATGAGAAATGTGAAAAATTTTTCTTTGAGAACATGTTGTTATAATAGAAAGAAGAAAACCTTGTTTTAATTGAAATGTAAATCTATAAAAATAATATTATAGCTTAGATATTTAAAAAAATGTATTATCATTTTAAATTTTTGGAACACTTTTTTACAAACATTTTTATTTTATACCACATTTATAATTTTATGATATTTTATTTTATAATATATATTTAATTTTTTAAATATATTTTTAAATGTTCACAAATATTTTAGTAATTGTAACAAATAAATTTTGTTCTTTATTGTTTTGTTATATTATTCCTTAGTAGAATTCATTTGTTTGTAATTAAAAAGAAAAGTGTCGATGCGCGAAAAAGACGAAGCGTCTCATCGAAAAATACTTCGGAAAAAAACTCAAACTTTTTCTTTCAATTTATTACATTAAACCTAAATTATAGCATTATTGAATTTTGCTGATCTTTTTATTTTACTATTTAGGTATATGTAAGTCGCCCATCCCGTATAGTGGTCAGCGACGCTGACTACCGCGTCGTAGGGTCTGGGTTCAAATCCCGGAGAAGACATGGATGTTTGAAAATGTATTGTGCCTTCGCGGCATGGGGATACTCTAAATAGCCGTCGAGCCGCAAGTCTTCTCGTGAGGTTGGTGGAAGGGGAAGAGAGGTGAGAGGCTCCTCCCCACCCCAGGGTGTTCTCTCTGAAAATTGTGATGAAATCGAACCAAAATCTATTGTCACCTGCATGTTACTCAAAGCTACGGATAATGACAGGCGTCACACACACACTGAACTTTTTTTCATGATGAATTTCGTGGGCCTCGATCTGGCCTTTGCCGATCATATGGCATTAATACCCATAAATGTATGAAATAAGCTGATTTTTTCCCCTCTAGAAATTCATTTTATTGTGCGTTCAAGCAATAATTTTGTGTGTATTGTATGCAAAGTGGAAGGTACTAGGTCTCTTTTATTTTGTAAAAATTTACATTATAATATATTATTCATTGATAATCAATATTAATTTAAGTAACATATACGGATTCAATGAAATATGTTAATTAGTACTTTCATACTGCTAGGTTTCAGTTAGAGTTACCTTAACGTTGCATTACAGGAGCTGCACGTGGGATATTGGGGGCGGACATCACAATTTTACACCGTGATCAAGTGACGCCGGCGATACCCGAGCTGGCATCTCCTTCCCCTTGCTTACACACCAAGTCACGGGACACATTTACGCCTCGACAGTATATCCTTCTATACGGCACGTTTTCAGAGGCTCCAGGCTCGAACTCATAATTTGACCATTGACCAGCCAGAGACCTTGACCACTAAGTTCTCATACTGTTAGGAAACTTTATATTTTAATTATATATATTTCTTATCTTCTAATGCATGTTAGGTGCTAAATATGAACTTTAAAATATTTTTCTCTCTTTGCTAACTTGTATAATTTAAGTAAATAAAAACTGTCGTAGTGCTTCATATTTCTCGGAATACTCATTTTTTTAATGTAATAATTCATTAGAATGCTACAACAGTCTTAATACATGATTTTAAATCTATAGCTAATATGTAATCTTATCGAATAATTATGAATAACATATAAAATTCTAGAAAGTGTTCGTTCAAACTGACTTTTAAAATATAAAAAAAAGTTTATTTGTACGTTTTTCATACAGGATAAAGTTTTTTTTGTTAACCCACGCTCCCAGGATCTAACCAGTGAATCATAAGAAAGCACACACACACACACACACACACACACACACACACACACACACACACACACACACACACACACACACACACACACACACACACACACACACACACACACACACACACACACACACACACACACACACACACACACACACACACACACACACACACACACACACACACACACACACACACACACACACACACACACACACACACACACACACACACACACACACACACACACACACACACACACATACTTTGTTCGTTAATTAGGGGTCATTTGTTTTTCGGGGTCAAAACAAAACACAAATTTTTTGAAATTATCTTTTGGAAGTTCTATAATAAGAAACTACGTAAAAAAGCCCTAGTTAAAAATTATACACTTTTCATTCAACAGCTAAAATCTATTGGTGAATTATTATGCACAAGTTAATTGGAAATTTTAAAATACTAATAGATGCTTGACAATATTTTTGATTCCTGAATTCTCTCTTTTTCGACTCTACATAGAGAAGATAAAACTGCATCATTTACATCCTGTTGCCAAAGGTACGTTTTAACTGTTTCCAAATAATGTAAAGCATAAGGAAATCTAACAGTTTTGATTGGAATTTCAATATCAATTTCTGCACCGCAATCGCTATTCACTGGCCCCGACAAACCAACAATTTCCTCAACACATTTTCTCACGTAGGCAGTAAAGCATTGCCATTAAATAAAACATAATCGATAACACCTAAAAGTATCCCCTCATGGTGTCGGGTGGGATGAGATAAGAAAAGAATTTCTGGTAATATTAAAAAAATAAGACGATGGGTTACACTCTTAACCCATCTGTACCTGTAAAGTCTAATAATGGTCTGCACATTTTCCCGACAAAAATTGCTGCACACAAAAAAGGTCTTTTCTTGTTTCGGACAAAAAGCATATATCATTTGATAAAAATTCAATTTTTTCAGTTCTTGAAAAGAATCGTTAATTCGAGGTTTATTATTCGTTAAATAGGGGTTTTTACCTTCATTTTAATTGGAAAAAATGTTCGTTAAATTGCGAAATTTGTTAAATAGGGGCTTATAAAATCGGGGTCCGGCTGTATATCAAATGCAGGATTTTGAATAACTGATTTAAACAAAACAATGCAGTTTGTAAATGTTTATATTTTCAATGATATATCATACCAGATGAAAATGTAGATTTTGCGTATGAATTAAATGTTTTCTAGTAAAGTTTTGTACTTAATTTAATTGAGATTCCATGAAAAAGAAATGTTTGCCAATCCCTTTTACGCTTTTCCTCAACAAAAGGTTAATAAATAATGAAAAAAAAGTTTTGACTGCATGTTTCGAAAAATCTCTCAAATGAATTTCTTCTTTTACATTAATCGTAAATAGGTATAAGTAATATTAGTTTTTATGATCATAAGACATTTTTTGTTATAGAATATAGAAATTATAATAAGTAAGTGTACACATTACGATATTCAAAACATCGGTTTAATTAAACCATTTTTAACATTTCAAACACGCAATTCAATTGAAATATTTCATTAATAAATAATAATTTTCAAAAAAACCTAAAAGCACACTTTTATAGTTTTTTTTAACCGGACTAAAAAGTAAAAAATAATTCTTAATATATGAACAAAATGATGAACGAGAAAATTAATGCAATTTAGGTGGGTTCTCGATATTAATTGTTATAATTTATTACTAGTTCTATTAAGAAATGCAGAGTTAGTATTAAAAATGTAATACAAAGCACACACCTCACGCTTTTTCCACAATGACATTAATTTTCTAGTTAATCATTTTATTCCTATATTAAGTTCAATTATTTTTTAATTTTAGTTCAATTTATATATATATATATGTATATATAATATAAAAGCCTCTGTTTTTGGTTAATTTAAACTATAATTTATATTTTTCATATAATTTATATTTTTACATATATAATATAAAAGCCTCTGTTTTTGGTTAATTTAAACTATAATTTATATTTTTCATTTTTTTGTTCGATCTATAGTAAAAGCATGCTTTTTCAGTTTTTTAAACAATAATTCATTCATTGATGGACTAATCTTAGATACATAATTTTTTTAGAATCTCGAATACCCATTGAGATATTTTCGTGGTTATGGTTGTAACTTAATCTTTTAGTTGCCAAATCTGGAAATGGGATCTGGAATTAGTCGCTAAATCTGGAATAGGAAATCGTTAATCCTGATCAGGACAATGGAAAGAAATGATTAAATTTTTGTATTGTCATCGGCACTTGACAAAAGTGCAAAATTTTGAATAAATCAGACTTTTTAAAGTGAATAAAAATTGAGTTCAAAGATTCCGTTGCATGCAGGTAAAGCTTATAAAAGCGTGTTAAAAATTCCTTTAAGTTCAGCAACAGCATGTTAAATCCACTTTGGAGAATTTTAAATGAAAAACTTATAGTTTAAAAAACTAAAAAACACGCTTTTATAGTGAATCGAACTAAAAAATAAAAAAAAAAGTTCTTAACATAAGAAGAATAAAAAGATTAACAAGAAAATTAACGTCTTTGGGGTAAAAGCCTGGGGTTCTCTATATTAATTGTTATAATTTCTTACTAGTTCTATTCCGAAATGCTGAGTTAGTGTAAAATTGTAGTACAAAGCACCCCACAAATTTTACCACAATGATATTAATTTTCTCGTTAATCATTTTATTTTTAGGTTAATAAATTTTTTTTTACTTTTTATTTCGATCCACTGTAGAAGCGTGTTTTTTGTTTTTTTATATATAAACTATAATTTATTTTTCGTTTTTTAGTTCAATCTACAATAAAAGCCTACTTTTCCAGTTTTTAAAACTATCATTTATTCTTTGTTGAATTTATCTTTGAGTTAGATATTTGGAGCCGGAATTACTTGGCTGCTGGAATTAGTCTTGCTCTTCAATGGATATTAATTAACGAGTCTGAAGGGTATTTATTCTCTCCGCTTAAGGGGCCTAGGATGAGTCCCATATCGTTATATTTCAAAGATTCCCTCTCTATAGATACAGTTAATAAAGGGTGTTTTTTAGAGGTATAGAACTTTAACTTGCAATAAAACAACTATGTATTATTCGATTGACATGAATTTTTTTTATTCGAAAGATAATCTTGTGGCATTACATTTTAAATATGATCAAGCAAGGCGAAGATTCGTCGAATGAGTCCAAAACGAGATTGCCGTTGTTCCTGATTTTCATAAGCGAATTTTGTTTAGCGATGAAGCGCACTTCTAGTTGAATGGCTACGTCAACAAACAAAACTGCCGCATTTGGAGTGAAGCTAATCTACAAGTGTATGTCGAAACACCGTTACATCCAGAAAAACTGACTGTTTGGTGCGCTTTATGGGCTGGTGGAATCCTTCTTCAAAAACGATGAAGGCCACAACGTTACAATGTTATAGAGCCATGATTACAATTTTTCATTCCTGAATTGAACAATCATGATGAGCCATGATTGTCACAATCGATTTATTGAAAGAAACGTTTTTCATTTTTTGGACCTGAATTGAACTTGTGATTTAACACCGCTAATATTTTGTGGGGCTATGTAAAGTCATGATAAGCCACAAACGTCCATTTGGAAGACAACATTCGCCGTGTTATTGCCGATATACGGCCACAAAAGTTGGAAAAAGTCATCGAAAATTGGACGTCCAGATTGGACGGCGCAACCAGAAATAATATTTAAAATGTAATGTCACAAGATTATCTTTCGAATAAAAAAAATTCATGCAATCGATTAATACATCAAATTGAAAGTTCTATTGAAAAAAAACACCCTTTACTAATAAAATCGTATGAAGGAATATTAAATGTCAATCGTATTAAAAACGTATTACTATAATGTTATTTTTCAAACATATATTGCATAAAAATAAAAAAAATATTTAGCAGTTAAAACATAAATTATTTTTTTCACATGCACGAATCTTTTTTTTTTTGATTTCAGAAAAACTAAACTTATATTATAGTAAAAAATTTCTCACGTATCCACCCTACCCTTTCTCACATAACCCCCCTTTTTTGTTTTATTTGTATTAACCACAAGCCTATTCTCGGTTTTTAGGGTTGCATCTTAATCTTTTAGTCGCTGAATATGGAACTATTAGCCAAAGCTGGAAATGGCATATGGGATTAGTCACCAAATCTGCAATTTGCTTATGCAAAAAGTCGCCAAATCTAAAAGTGGTATACAGAATTAGTCGCCAAATCTATAAATCGTATTCCTAATTATCTTGATCAGAACAATGGAACAAAATTATGAAATTATTGTATTGTCATCGGTCCTTGACAAGTGTACAAAATTTCGAATTAATCTGATCTTTTAAAGTGGGTAAAAATCGATTTCAAAGATTCCGTTACATACAAGTGAAACTTATAAAAGCGTGTTAAAAAGAATTGGAACGAAAACAAATTAGATAGTTTGTTTTACAGTGGTTTAGTTCACTTTTAAAGGAAGAAATTTTTTCAAAGGAAAAAAAAATCTTTACAAATCTTTTTACTATATGGTCAAAAGTATCTGGACTTCACTTCTACAAAGAAATGGACCTGGAAGATAACGCAATTTGAATCATAACTAAAATGTATAAAAGTTTTGTCGTGATTTGTTAAGTTAAGTTGATACGTGTTTGTCTTATAATGAGTAAGTGAAACAAGTTTAGTGACTTTGATCGTAGCTTTTAACTCAAAATTTCTTAAACTGTAGAGCCTGCCGCCTATAAGGGGAGTGATGACTTTATAAGGGGGGGAGGTCGAGCATATTAAAAAATCGAAAACAAAAGAGTATTTAAAAATTATTAATTTACCTAAAATAAAAAAAAAAAAAAAAAAACAAAAATACATCCTGACATAATAAAAAATAAAATTAACATTTGCACTGATATAATACACTTACAAATGTATCAGTACTGCACAATGTATTTTTTCTAATTAATTTAACAATACTAAATTAAGAAAATTTTAATAATTACCAGTAACCCTATGGGCTTGCCATATATAAAATTATATACACAAATTTACACTTATCTTTATAATTTGTACGATTTATAATTAATCCTTTCTCTGCCGATAAAAAGTAACGTGATTTGCTCCACGATGCCTCCGTTTTCCACGTAGGCACGCGTATATGATGTATTGGGGGGGATGGAAAGCAATAAATAAGATAAATCTTCTATAAAATAAGTAAATCCTTCACAAATTCCGTCATAATTTATTGCATTCCAAAGCATTTGGAATAATTTTATGGATTGCAGTGCACAGAGAAGATCGTACATCGGATAGAGTATATATATATATATATATATACGTCTGTGGAAATTAACGCTTTGGCTGAGCGAGACGTTTATATACACCGGTGGCACTTAAGGAATCCGACTACCCTAAAATCATGATATTTTTCAACAATTGACAAATTTTGCTTATGATTTTATTTTATAGATCATCTTATTAGCTTAATAAAAATACCAAGTTTTTTATTTTCCATTCACTAGAACAAAAACTACAAGTGTTTTAGTAAAAGCAAATGCCATAACTTTACACAAGATGTCAAATTTTAAAATGCGTTTTACTCGAAATGTGTTTTTTTAAAAGCTCAAACGGGGACAGCGATTGCTCAAAACGTTTTGAAAATAATTTGCTGATTTTTTTGTGTATGTTTTACATAATAGTAGAAGTATTTTGACATTCAGAGTTATATATATATATCAATCACTGTTTTAGTTAAAAATTTACAGTCTTTTATGGGAATATAATCGCTTTTTTAAAGCAATTTCATATAATCACAAAGAAAGATCTCTATAGCTTTTGTTAAAATTAAAATATCTCTTATCCTGTAAGTCATTTCAAACAGGAATAACAAAGTAACACATCAAAATTGAAAAATTGAGAATTTGTTCATGATATTTTTGTACAGAACGGGCCCTGCTATATGTAATCTTTTGTTCATTTCCACCAGTTTTTTCCCATTTTAAAAATAATAAATTTTTTTTCTGTTTTCAATTTTAGTTTTTTTTCTTAAAATATACTAAATAAAGCTTAAAAACACAAAAAAATCCCCATTCCATTTTTTCAAAAAAAGTTGTCACAAGTATTCAGATACCTTAAGAGGTTAAAGTCATATATATATATATATATATATATATATATATATATATATATATATATATATATATATATATTGTTGCTTTTGTTTCAAAGTATAGTATTATTGAATTCAATACATTGTTATTGTATGGAGGGAGACGCGATGAAAATTGTGGTTGAGTATTGGGTCGCAAATATTGGAAGTTTGAGAAGCACTGCCTTAATCAAACCCTAAGTTTTAGATTTGATTTCAAATATCCGTTAAAATTACCGTTAATGAACAAAAATAAAAATAAAAAAAGATTAATTCGAGAATCATTCATGATAATTAATGGTGCACATATGCAAAAAATGGTAGCTATTTTGTACTAGAGATTTTTATTCATTTGAAATCAAAACTGCAATGACTTAGAAACATGTTAAGAATTTTCCATTCTTTTGGAAAATTAAAGAAAATATACACTTAAAAAAAGCGAAATAATGTTTGGCGAAAATTCGATAAACATGAACAAGGGAATAGATTTCAGAAAATTTACATTCACTTATAATTAATCTCAGTACCATCCACTTTTCAAGTAGAAATTCTGCTATGGCCATTTTGAAAAATGAATTCTTTTGAGTATTTTTAAGATCTTACCGACATCATACATTTTGGGATTATTCTAATAACTTCTAATATGCGCAACAATGCATTTTCATTTACACTATGTCGCTTTTACAACAGAAATCAATACAGGAATCTATTTATTAAAAAAAATATCGGTTTGTTATGTCTTAGAAGCATATATAGGTTTCTGGTAAAAAATTTCTCAAATTTATGAATAGCTAATAATAAAATTTCAGCAAAAACCTTAAAATTCTTTCTAACATCTTGAATTTTTTTTATAAATTAAATACTTCCTTATAACGATTTTTCATATACTATTTTTATAATGAAAATAATAACTATAACTTAATATAATAACTTTAATTTAAATTCACAAAGTTTCTCACATTCATAATTATAAATGAATATAGCTGCAATTATATAGTCAGTATGACATTTCAAAAGGTTTTAGTTCTCTCTTTACACTAAAAGACAAAATACTTCATAAAGAACGGCAGTCTTAGTACATAAGATAAATTTATTAGTGCAAAATAAAAGTGTATTTGGATAAGGTATTCTTCACAAATAACAGTAACACACGGGTTCATCAGGCAATCATTTTATTGTTCAGAATATTTTTAATATAAAGATAACAAAATTAAAAACTTCATCTGTGAAAAGAAAACTTTCTTTATATTTGTTTCAAGTCAAAGATGAGGTGAAGATATCAATTTGACATAAAAGTATCGAATTAAGCTAAATTGGCAAATCTGCTGTCATATCCTCTGATAGAGCCACCAAGTAAAGGACTGCCATAATTCACGATGCCATTGTAACCTCCCAGAAGACCGGTGTATTCCAAAACACTTCCGTAGCCATATCCGAGGTTGTCAAGACTGTAATATCTGTATCTACGATCAAAGTCGAGTCCTCTGTAAGCTCCATCATACAAGATTCCTCCGTACCTTGGGCCTAATCCAAGTCCTTCATATCCAATAATGGGATTTGCTACAACTACTCCTCTTGGAGCATAAGGAGCATTGGAGTTGACTTAAACAGCGGCTGGATCCTGATTGGCGGTTCCTGGTTCGTTGGTATTGACCTGGGCTCTGAATCCGGCGTGGTCAGCGATATAGTTGACTCGACGGGCGATTCCTCTAGCATCAGTGAATCCCCCCCCGTAGCTTCCTACAACCCCACCGACACCGTTTCCAGCTTCCTGTCGGTATTGGTTACTAAAATGATCTTTGATACCATATCGAAATTTGTAAGGTTGAGAACGATAAATCTGAAAAATATAATGTATAAGCAAGTTAGCCTTTTTTAAAATTTTAATTTCTAAATTAGTAAATAGATAAGTTTTTATGAATTGGTTCAAACATCTGAGAATACAGAGATAAATCTGGTGGGATAGAAAAATAACGCACTACTGGAGTGTGCCTTGTTTTAAAAAAAATTCAAGATTTTTTGCAGTTTATGGATATAAATTATGGAATTCTTGAAGGCAATTTTTTCTTTTTGAGACTTTCTCGGGCAAAACATTTTTCCAATAAAAAGAATTACAGGTTTAAATCTTGTTTGATGTTTTAAAAATAAAAAATAAAATTTTCTGCTTGACTTTTTGCTTAACTCGCTGTATTTTCATGAACAATTTTTACATTTATTTATCTTTAGTACATTTATTGCCAGTACTACAGTTTTCAATGAATTACTTACAGCTAGTGGAACAGACGCTTGTGTCAATGCAATGCAAGAAAGAATTGCTAAGAAAAACATCTGAAAAGAAAAAAAAACTATTATTGTAATTATTACTATTTTTTACCGTTATTCAATGAATTATGAAAGTTATTGTAATAAAGGAAATTATACATGTGTTTTTTAATGAAAGTGCTAATTTTCTGTAATATTTAAGAATAATATATACGGATATATATATATATATATATATATAAAACTAAAATATCCGTGTTTAAGTAACTTAAATTTCTTAATTCATTTAAAAACATTAAATTAAAAAATTATATTGATATTAATTGAGAATATAATTATAGAACGTTTGTACTAGATTTACATTCAACTTCGACGCCGTGTTAATATGTTATTCATATTCCTTTGTTCTTATAAAAACATGTTTTATAAACACATATACATACTTCCGAATATTTAGATTCCATAATAAATATTGTTAATTTTATAAATTAAAGGCATTTAAAAAGTTATAATTAAAAATTGTCTTGCTTACTGCATTTAAGTAAACCCATAACATAAAATATATTCCATAAACAAGATAAACAAATATGACTAGTTTACTCTAAGTTAAGTAAGCGCTTAATAAGGTTTTTAAACAAAGAAAATCTACATACTTTTAATATTTTTTCTTATTTCTGTTTTTCAGAGGAGCTTTGAATTTTAACTGAATTCTAATGACTTTCACTTTTCTTTATATGTATGAGAAAAAATTGAAATCAATCGAATTACATAATCAAGAGTGTACGGGTTTCAAATTTCCATTTGCAGTCTTTAAATTCTTGTGTGTGTATCCTATTTTAGAATTATCAGAAGATTAACATTTTAGGCAGCAGAACTTAGATTAAAATAATCCTCTTTCTACAAAGAAATTATGCTTAAATAATTTAATTTTGAAGGTATGGAATATATTCTATACATAGTAATTTCCTGTGTGTGTGATCTAGATATTTCTTAACGGAATACTTACTTTCTTGAGACAGATTTGAATTAAAAAAAAACAATACTTTAAAAAGATAAAATTGAAAAAAAGCAAACCTTGTCTCTCTCTTTTAAAATAATTCTCATGAGTAAACATTTTTTATCATTACATATTTCTGGAAAATAATTTTTAAAAAATATATTTATTTCTTTATTACCTTAATTGTGGTCTTCCGTAAGACATTATGTTTTTAAAGTGTACTTTTAATTAAATATTTTAAAAGTTTAAAAGTTTAGATACACAAAAGCTGTGTTGTAATCACTACAAATAATTTTAATTCATTATTATTCTATTGCGATATTATTACTTAGTACATTTTATTTGTTCATAATTACGAAAACGAATCGATATGTGTGTGTATATCGATAGATCGCTAAATCATTTAGATCAATCTTTGTTTTCAGTTTACAATATTAAACATGAACTATAGCACTCTTGCTATCTGCCAATCTTTTTATCTTACTTTATAAATGTATGTAACAGAGTTTTGCCCGCACTGGAGATTTATTTTATAATTTGTTTTAAAATAGTTATAGTTTTAAAACGAATTGAGTGTAATTTAAAGGCTTGCATTTGAATCTATATTTTCTGTTACAATATATAAATCATTCATATACACAATAACTATTAATTTAAATGACACATTAATTCCTTTCAATGTTTTTCAATAATTTCATTTTGCTAAATGCATTTTAGCCTATGTTTCTTACTTTCTCAAATATGTTTGATGCTAAACATGAACTTAATCTCCAATCCCATAGGTACTTTATCTCCAGTTTTTTTCGTTAGTCCCATATATAATAAATAAAAACACGCACGTATACACAGAGATATCGGCCTCCTCACTTAACTGAGACTCAAAATTATAATGTTCGTTGCAAATAAATTTAATTTTACTTGAAAGTGCAGCGTTCTTAAAACTATTTATCTGATATCTGTTAATTATTAGCGACAACTTAGAAGCAACACGACGGCTGTTAGAAAATCATCGAATTGTACACTCATGTCCATAAATTAAGGATAATTCAGTGTCACATGGAAATTAAACTCTAGAATATATACAAATGACTACGCACACATCTTCAAGAATCATATGCAAACTGCAGGAAGCCACCAGATAACACCTAAAGTACGTCACAATGATGAGAATGTAAGAGGGAGATATATAAGAAATAGAGGCTTTATAAACCTTTCAGTGCAATAACCGCATAGTTATGACACAACGTACGCATTTGAATGATTTTTTAAGTGGTAGAATTATCGTAAATCTAGAATGTAGGCGTACGCATTTGGAAGTATCTGAGGAACTTGAAATCTCCCAGAGTGTCATTTCCAGGCTTTGGGAAAGATTCCAAGATGCTGTCAAAAGAATCAGATGGAGCTCATTATCAGACCTGTCTCGTCAGCCTTCTTCAGTCTCTGGTACGACAGTTTCAAGGCAGACCATGTACAGATGCTTAGGGCAGATTGGTCTATATATTCGTAGACGGCCCAAGTGTAGTATAGGGGGCACTTTGGATTTGGTGATTTTTCTTCTGATTTGGCGATTTTTATCTAAATGTCATGGTGAGACATCGAATTCATTCTAAAATAAATAATAAATAATTCCGAGAAAAGTACCTTGGCGACCGCTTTTAGTCGCTAAAAAAAAGGCCTGCGCCAAGTACCCCCTCCCCCCTATACTACATTTTAACCCTCGTAGACCTGTCAGATGTGTTTTACTTACTGCAACTCACTGTCACATGTGGTTAGCCTGGAGTAGAGAACATGCATTGTGGACACTGCAACAGTGGGCTTGTGTGATGCATTTCGAAGAGTCCATGTTTAGCTTGCAGTTTGATTCTCACCAGACTTTTATAAGGAAAGCGCCAGGTACCCGTTACCACCCAAAGGACATCATTGAATGACTCCTTTTCAGTGGTGCAGGATTTCTCGTTTGTGGGAGAGGTGTGATTTTTCTGGGTTTCAGAACTGACCAGCATGTTCAAATTGGAACTATGACAGGCCAAATCTATCGGGACATCATTCGGGAGCAATTCTGTAAGTTTGTTTTGGGGCGGAAGGGGCACTTAATTTGTGTTTGTGGATGACAATGCCCATCCTCACCATGCAAACATCGCAAACGAATACCTTCAATAAGAGGATGTCACCCGTATGGACTAGCCAGCATTCTCACCGGACTTGAATCCAGTAGAGCATATGAGGGAAGAGTTGCAGCCCGTCAACCCCCTCCTACATGTCTACCGGATCTTCGGAAAACATTGCTTGATGAGTGGTTTAATATTTCCCAAGATCAGATCGATAATATTTGATATTATTCAGCATGCGTGGACGTTGTAGGGACTGTATTGCATCGTCTGGGAAACATACAATGCATTATAACCATCATACCAAGCATGTATTATTGGATTTTGTAAATAGGGTTTTTTTTTGTAATTTGCTCCAGGGAGCAAAAATCACATTTTTAGTAATAATATTAAACCTATAGCATCTTTTTTGCTCTTTACATTTTGTTTAATAAAAAGAATTTACAAATAAGTCACATTTGTTTTGCTTTTGACTCTTTCTTTGTCTAAACTTGCATTATCCTTAATTTATGGATATTAGTGTATGTAAAAGATAGCTTAAGAAATTCAGCGTGTCATTAATATGTATCTTTTCTTACTCAACTTTTTTCTTAAGTTTGCAAAATTATGAATACATTTCAAAGTAATTTATTTTAAAAGAAAAAAGGGGAAATTCATTCATTAGCATTTGTTTGTCTTACATTTTTGCACCAAAGATCAATTTCTTACATACTTATTATGTTATTCATTGATTTTAGACAAGAATATGATTTTATTTATATGTATGTATTTATATGTATTTATATGTATTTATTATGTATTTATTTCATGTATTTATCTATGTATTTATTTCATTTTATAACTAATTTGTGGAATAACTAACCTAATAAATAATTTTAATCCTCCATTGCGTTTCAGTACAAAGAAAAATTTGAAAGATTTTAATCTGTAATCTAATCCTTAAAGAAAGAGATTTGTGTCATTTTATACACCTACACCTCAGAAAATATTAAAAAAGAAATCCATTTCTTCTACTTTAAAGGTATATCTTGAAAAATAGGCAATTATTAATTGATTTTATAGTAAATTCTATTTTCGTTTATCTTTTTTTTATTGTGTTTAAAATTTTATAATATTTTTATTTTATTGCAAAATAAGTGAAAATAAACAATATTTTCTTTATACTCGTAGTCATAGAAGGCTTTTTTTTCTTCGTGCTTTTATAAAGCTATTATTTATTTTTTTTGCATCTGATTAGGTATTTTTCTGAATATTTAGGCAAGTATAGTGTGACAACAACGGGAGAGTATAACAATTTATGTAATTGATTTTTATCCCATGTTACTTCAGAGAAAAATAACAATTTACTCGTAACAATGAATTCGACATGATAGCAAGAAAAAGGTTGTTTGGTGTAATGACAAATAATTGGTCAGAATACTCTTCCAGAAAATTATGAGGAGTGTCTTTTGTATATTTGTAATGCGCGTTGATTCGAGACATGTATTAAAACATGAAATAATATTAATAAACGGTACAAAAGAAAAGGCTTTAATATTCATTTAGAATAACTTTATCACGATTTATATTAAATGCAGGTTTTAAATAACTCATTTTAAAAATATAATGCAGCTTGTAATTGGTTCAAATTTACACTATATTGTACCACGTTGTAATATGTTCTCTTAGCGTCCTTCTACTAATCTTCAAGTGGAATGCTTCAAAAAATTAGATTATTTCTGAGAACCTGTTTCTCTTAACCCTTTGTTAGGGGCAAATCTCTGAGATGTATAGTAAAAATAATTTAGGTGTTGCGTCCACACGCGCGGTGAGCGGAAACGCGTCCTTCCTTCCTCTATCTGTCTTTTGTCATTTGTATTAAGGTTTAGCTCTAAGGACGCGGTTGACCGATTCACATTTGGGGTGGCACAGGCCCTTGAATCTGACAGTTGCAGCACCCCCAACAACGTAGTTTTTAACGTCTTTCTAATTTTTCATTAATTTTTATGTTTTCCAGTAAGCTATTACTTAGAGTTTTCAGTTTTATACTAAAATAACTCGAAAAAAGTACTTCGCAACTTCTTTAGGATGGTTTTGTTAATGAAATTTGAGGTGTATCTGAGAGATGTTGTTCGAAGACGGCCAGAGAGTAACATTTACATGTCTCGTTCGTTCATCACGGCTCAGAATTGCAGAAACAACCTATATTGATGCCACCTGTGCAAGACGATGAACCAAGAGAAAAAATAACAAGAAATTTAAAGAGAAAGTATTGATGAGTACTTTCTCTTGTTAGGAGATCAAGAAGAGAAAAAATATTTAAGTTTTTTTTGTGTAAAATACGAAGAATTCAAAAGCTTTGAAAATTATAATATGATTTGTGAAGCGCGCAACAAAGGATCTCAAAATGTAAATAGGTGGTGGTAACAATGATAACTAACTATTAACTTTGTGATGTGTTTCTTAGCTTAAAATGAAAATTTCTGATTATATCTTAAATATTACATTACGATGTGTGTAACATAAGTATGTGCCTAAGGGAGTCAAATTTGTGTCAAAATAATCTATTAAAAATACTTTCAGCAATAAGTATATTTATTATTATTTTTTACGTTATAAGTTTTGCTCATTTCATTACCAATGAAAAGGTTTCAATTTTCCAATATTCTCCCCCCCCCCCATTTTTTTTATAATGTACGAATTCATACGTGAACCTAATTTTTTTCACCTTTTGGAGTCACATTCCTGTTTTTTCCTCCATCCCTTTTAACCCATCATATCTCCTTTGCTTTGTATCATTTTAAACTCTAACGGTCATTGAATGCTTAAGTACTACAGGTACTTAGGTACTTTTAAATATCATTTTTTACTTAAGTAACAATATATTATTTTGATAGGTAGGTAATGCATAATACAAAAATTAATAGTTTCAGTAACATATACTGCATCTTATGGCAATACTTTAGATATAACATTATGGTCTAATGTCAAATCTCATCAATAAAATGATTAAATCATCTTCAAATGTAAAAAATGCCTCTTGAAGCGTGACTAACGGAGGGTTAACGAATCCAACACATACAAATTAGAAATACTATTTAAAATGAGAGGTATCGTGCACAATATTTATGATATATATAAAACAGTAATATTTATGCTGTAAACAGAATTCAAGAAAAGTTAGTTAATAAAGAATTTTTAAAATAGCATATAAAAAAGGAACACACACACACAGCTTTCATTTAATTAAATATTTGCCTTAAAATGTTTTTTTAGATAAAAGTTGTAAATAACTTGGGGAGAAATAATATTTTTAACTCATATAACATTTAGAAAAACAATCAAATTTTAAATATGCTGGAAGTTAAAAATATTTATGAAAAATTTGATCCAATATGAAAATTAAAAGATCATTTTTAAAGTTCCTTAGTTAAAAAAATATATCATGTTTTTTTCCCCTTCACAACTTTGAAATTGAGAAATTCAAGCAAAGAGTTATCCATTTCTTTTTGGTCTGTTATCAGAATTTAAACAGGCAAATTTGAGTGCAGAAATACAGTAGAATTATGAAGAATGGATAAAGATACGAATAAGAAAATGTTTTGTTAAAGATGGTAAATATAGCTTGAATTATTGGTGCATATATAAAATAAAGGCTACGATAGCTAATCTTAATATGAGACCTTTCTAGATTCGAAAAGAAGATTAGAACGATTTATAAAAGTGTTAAGAAATTTTCCATTCTTCTGAAACATTCGAAAAATAAAACAGTTGAAAAAAGAATTACATTTGAGAGAAACCGAGAAATGTGAACATTAGTTGAGAAAAGAGTTTTTAGATAAGTTACTTTCATTCGGAATCAATCTAATTATTTTTTCAGGCATATATTGTCATTAAGCTTGTCCATGACAATGGAAACAAATTTCGCCGAACCATTTTTGGATTGTCATGAATTTAATAAACTTCTATAAGTGTACAGCAGGGCATATTATGTCATATTACATCTCTCTTAAAACAAGAGAAGTAAATAGATTAATCTATGTTCTAAAAGACTACGCTTTATAATGTCTTAGTAGATCATAGTGTAATAAACGGACCTTCCCGTTTATTGGGGTTTGGTGGTTAGAAGAAAGATCAGTCATAATCAGAAAAATTCTAATTCATTATTCTTTCACTTAATTTTCACAACCAAGGGTAGAAAATGCACACTTCTATTAAGTATAAGAGTAATTACATGGTAGAAAAAATACTTAATAATTTATAACTCAATTAACTTACTCTTAGAACGTGATTTGGTTATCTACAGTCTAAATTACTCTTTAATGTCGTTCTCATCTATTCGACCTCTGGTCAGTATTATTCAATTATAACATTTTGACAAAATCACCAATTACCAATCTCTTATTATTCAGCAATTAATCATCGAGAAACTCTAGACTAGCTCTCAATCACTTTTCGCCACCCACTAACTTCTGACTTCGCGTACCTAAAAGTTAATGCTTAAATATTACCCTTCATTTACCTAAACCGTGTCTTCTCCGGAGAAAGTTAAAAAAAGAACAATATTTAAAAGAAATAGATTTCCCCAAGAGGATTAGTAAAGGTTTGCGCATAGACCCGTTACAATAGTAGCTTACAATATGCGTAAGCTTTCACATTAGTAATGATAACATATTAAAGAATTAAACTTTTTTCTTAAGAACAATCGTTAAATATTTGATTCTTATGAAATAAAGCATTTTCTGATAAATATTCGAAATTATATACCAAATTTTATCTCGTATTCATAAAAATATTTTGATAATTAAGATAACTAGCCTATTTTTAAATGAATAGAGAGAAAGTATGGTAATTAAATAAGTTTTACACTAATAAAACATACATTCCACAGAAAATAAAATATTTTCAATGCATAGCAAAAATTTACGAGATTATTGTAAATGTATTTGAATAAATCTTTCACAACTCAAACTCTTTACAAATAACTTAAGAGAGACATGAAATCTGCAAGCAATCTATTTATTGATCAAAACATGTTTAATACAAATACGGAAGAATTAAAAATTTCAACTTCGAAAACAGAACTTTTAGATACATGGTTTAAAAAAAGATGAAGTGAAGATATTTGGCATAAAAGTATTGAATTAGGCTAAACTGGAAAATCTACTGTCATATCCTCTGACAGAGCCACCAAGTAAAGGAGAGCCATAATTGACGATGCCATTGTAACCTCCAAGCAGACCGGTGTATCCCAAAACACTTCCGTAGCCATATCTGAGGTTGTCAAGACTGTAATCTCTGTATCTACGATCAAAGTCGAGTCCTCTGTAAGCTCCATCATACAAGATTCCGCCGTACCTTGGACCTAACCCAAGTCCTTCATATCCGATAATGGGATTTGCTACAACTACTCCTCTTGGAGCATAAGGAGCATTGGAGTTGACTTGAACAGTGGCTGGATCCTGATTGGCGGTTCCTGGTTCGTTGGTATTGACCTGGGCTCTGAATCCGGCGTGGTCAGCGATATAGTTGACTCGACGGGCGATTCCTCTAGCATCAGTGAATCCGTAGCTTCCTACAACCCCACCTGCTCCGTTACCAGTTTCTTGTCTGTATTGATCACTAAAGTGGTCATTTACCGCATATCCGAACTGGTATGGTTGTGGGCCATATATCTAAAAATGAAATAAACAAAACACTGTATATATATAAACATAAACCGAGGAATTAAAAATAACGATTAGGTTTTTGTAATTTATAATAAACAGTATTGTTTAACTTTGAAAAATTATTCAAGGAGAGTTAAATAAAAGTTAAATTATAAGATCTAAAACTAAGAAAGAAACTAACATTTGATTAAATTCTTGCTTTAATATACTTCTTGAGAAAAAAAGAAACTGAAATATTAAATTTCTGTAATGTAGTAATTTTAAGTTGAGTGTAACATTTTTTGTGTTTTATGTGTTATTGTTACTTATAAAAAATTTTTTGTTTACCTAAAAATTTAAAAATACTATTTTGTCAAGTTATATACAAAAATGATTTTTCATTGCATTTTATTTAAGTGTATGACTCTTCCTTTTTCAAATGAAAACAATATTTTTATTCAATTTATTTCTTAAGCATACTACTTACAGGTAAAGGGATAGATGCTTGAGCCAAGGCAATGCAAGAAAAAATTGCTATGAGAAACATCTGAAAAAAAAATGATTTTGCTTATATTTCTTATACTTCTAAGAAAGGAATTATTATTTTTGTTCATATATATATATATATATATATATATATATATTTTGTAATCCTTCATGCTATTTGTTTATGTGTGTTCACAAACATATATTCTCACAGTATCTAATTTACAAAGATTCACAATTGGGTTCATATGGAAATATTGTTAAATTAAAATATGTTAAATATCTTACACTTATTTTACACTTATTTTGATTAATCAAAATTAGCAACAAATTATCCACCCCCTCAAAATATTCAATAAATTTTACAAGCTTATTTTTAAAATTCTTATATATGTTTTCTAACTTTTAAACTACTTGGAGTAATCATCTACTACAATTTGAGTTAAATATTAATTTATTTAAGGAACAGGGACATCATATACTTTCAAATAATCGATTTTTCAATTTTATTTCTAAAACATCGTGCTTATTTTTCTGAATCTAAAAATGTATAATTATATGTTTGTTAATAAAATAGCCCTAAAATATGAAAAATAAAAATGTAAATAAATGACCACGCCCCTTCGCCCCTTTGAACTTTAAATATGTAGTTTCCCTGTGTTTTATCTATATTAACTTTTGATTGTTTTTTTCGTTTGAATGTTAACTCCGCTACCACGCTTGTGCGTGAGCTATTGTTCCATGTGTGACAAAAATTTCTTACTTTAAATTTCGGTTTTTGGCAATGTTTTGAACCGAGTTCGTCTATTCCGAAGTTTCTTGTGGCATACAACTACTTAATTTTACATTAATTTTCGTAAGAAATGTTTATTTTTTACTTATAATTATTAATATTCATAAGATTTTAAAAGTATCTTAACTTTTTTTAAACGAGTAATTATGCCAAGAATAAAAAATTTGGCAGAAGGAAGTATAGTAGCAATCAACATAAAATGTCTAAATCGACTGAAGAATTGCTTTTGAATTCCGTGGAAAGTGCTTCTAGTTAAAATACCGGATTTACTAAAAGAACAAGATTCTCAAAATGTAAACATAATCGTTGAACTGGATTTATTATCTTCCCTTATGAAAATCTCTTATGTTGTAAATATTGCTGTTCTTCAGAGAAAATTGAGCTGAGAGAAGATTTAAAAAGTCGTAGAGGTTTAGCTGTGAGTTTGGAAATAATTTGTCACAACTGTGAAGAATCGACGAGTACAATGTCATCAAAAATATCAAATAAATGTTATGATGTTAACCTAAGATTGACATATGGAATGAGAGCTATTGGAAAAGGTGGAGCTGCTGCTCGAATATTCTGTGGGCTCATGAATTTGCCTCCACCACCTGCAAAGTTTGAACGCCATAATTTGTTTTTAAATGTTTTAAAAACAATTAGTGAAGACTCGATGAATGCAGCTGTTCACGAAGCAGTCATAGCGAATGATAATAATTCAAATATAGCTGTGGCTGTGGATGGCACATGGCATAAAAGAGGCTATTCTTCATTGAACGGAGTTGTATGTGCTACGTCTGTTGAGAACGGAAAAGTTATCGACTTTGAAGCTCTCACAAAATATTGTTCTTCATGTAAGGGTAAAAAACCATGTGAAAATTGTGCTAAAAATTACGAAGGATTCAGTGGGGAATGGAATGTCGGGGGGTATTAAGTATATTTCAGCGATCTGAAACATCACGAAAAGCATGTTATACGCAGTATCTTGGTGATGGGGACTCAAAAGGATTTCTTACTATAAAAGAAGCAAAAGTATATGGCGACACAGAAGTTGAAAAATTAGAATGTGTTGGCCATGTGCAAAATATGGGCACAAGGCTGAGAAACATTCTAAAAATGAGCAAAGGCATTAAGCTATCAGATGGGAAAAATATTTCGGGACGTGGACGGCTAACGCTTAAAGAAGTGGACTCAATCCAACATTATTATGGGCTAGCAATCCGTAAAAATTTGTCATCTGTGGAGGACGAAAAGAGCCATATGGGCTATTTATTTTCATAAACTAAGTACTGAGGATAATCCTCAACACGCTTTGTGTCCTCTTGGTGAGGATAGCTGGTGCGGTTATAACCGTAGCATTGTTACGGGGAATTTTATATTCACAAGCATTCTTTACCCGAGTCAATTTTATTGAAAGTGAAAAAAAGTGTTTCGGGATCTCACAGAGAAGGACTTATTGAAAAAGTGCCTTCATGGAAGAACACAAAATCCCAATGAAAGTTTTAACAAATGTATTTGGGAGCGAATTCCTAAAACAGTTTTTGTTGGCATTGAAACTTTGAAATTTGGAGTTATGGATGCTGTAATTTGTTTTAATGATGGATATGTAAGTAGGATAAAAGTCTTTGAAGCTCTGGGCATTAAATCAGGATACAACACGGAACGTGCCTTACTTATAATTGATAACAAACGAATTTTTGAGGCTGAACGTATAGTAAATAAAGTGTCATTGGAAGCCAGAAATAAAAGAAGGTCTTTAAAAAGGAAAATGGATAAACAGAATTTAGATGAAGAAAATGAATACCAATCAGGGAAATATTAATCAAATCTATAATGTAAGGAGAAATTTTTGTTAAGTTTTATTATATTTTTTTCTCGAATGTTTAATATTTTTAAATTTAGGTACACTTTAAAAACTAATGTAGCATATTGTTTGAAACCTTTTATATATCTAAACAGGATACATGTGCATACAGTGAACAAAATATCTTTTAGTATGTGTCTAATTTTTTGAAAATTAGATTTTATATGTAAAAAAACAAAATTAAGATTTTCATAATTTTAAGGTTTTATGATTATTTTTAAGAAATTATGCAATTATATAAATATAATTAGTTATTAAACATAATTAATCTGTTTTTATGTTACTTTATATATATTTGTAAATTTTTTTGTATATTCAAAGAATATTTTTTGTAAGAAATGGTACCTATACATGAAAATATGTATTACAAGATCTCGAAAATTATGTTCATGTTAACTAAAACAAAGGGAAAAAAAAAACATATGAATTTAAAAATTACTTTTGTAACTCTAGAAAATGGTTAAGGATTATTATTAGTCATATAAAAATAGGCAAGGAAATACTAATTAAAATATGTGAAAATATTGTTTTTTTAGTTTTTCTTTTCTCAAAAGCATATTTTTTTGCATTTAGGTACATTTTTAAAAAAAACTATTGCACTGTATGATTCCTGATTTTTTATACTTCTATACAAGATGCCTATGCATATAGTGAACCTAATTTTTTTCCTATTAAAATAGTGCCTAATTTTTTAAAAATTGTTTTATGCATAAAAAAGCAGAAAAATAAAAAAAAAATTCAAATTTCAAAGTTTCATAATTTTTTAAAGAAACTATACTAAAATTTTACTAAAAAAAGGGTTTCACTGTATTTTATGTATTGTTTTATATATGTGTAAAAAATATTTTGCATAAAAAAAAGGATACTTTTTAAAAAATGGTACCTAAACATAAGTATATATTACAAGTTCTCAAAAATTATGTATTACTTTAATTAAGTAGTAAAAAAAAAACTTTTGGAGTAAAAGTTATTTTTGTAGTTCTACAGAATAATTAAATTATCCTTATTATAGACATAAAAAATCTAAGCTCTATTGGAAATTTTTAAAATGATATATGTCTCATAAACAAAGGGTCTTAATTTTGGCATTTTACTCTTTCGAACATGTCCTGTTCCTTTAACATTTCTGAAAATATACAAATGAAATAAATGCATACTTGTCTTTGAGATTTAATATTCATTAACTAGTAACTTTGAAGAAATTTAAGTAAATTTTAGAATTACACAATTTTACAAAAAAAAAACCTTACCTTGGATGTGTTTTTTTATTTTCTCTCTTTGAAAGGGATTCAACGTAGAAACTGATGTCTAAAGGGTTTTACACTTCCGCTTATATATCTAAGGAATACAGTACACTGAAATACTTAAATTTATGTCACCTCGCTCTAAAATTACAAAAATGATATTCTTTTTTCGCTTATTAGCCATATTTCAGTATTAGTAGGAGATTAACATTTTTAAACAGTATGTTTCATTTAGCTTTAAGAAATCCATTTTTCATGACTAAATTTGCATAAATTATTTATTCAAAGGAGATGAATATTTTTTGCACTTGAGTGCAATTTTTAATCATCTCGAATTATAAATAACCAAATCAAATAATTTAGATCATTAAACAATTTTTTATGGATATGGCTTCGATGTTAGATTTTAAAGCTGAGTGTTCAGGATGTACATTCTTGTAGCGTATTTGTCTCTTTCCTTGCTCAACTTTATCATAAATTAAGAAGATAATTATTCAAACATTATCTAAAATCGAATGTGTAATTTATGATCATCGATAAAGAAAATGACGAAAAATATGTGTGATTATGCATTCCTTTCTTTTTTTCATTGTAAATATTTATTTCATTCATTTCGTATACAGGGTCAAAACTTAAGTCTGGAACTGACTTTTAAAGATTGTTCGCATATTACAAGTTGTTAAGAAATCGAAATGTTTGTAAAAAAGTTAATCATACAGATTTTTCGGAACAATGACCAGTCAAAGAGCGAAGGAAACACTAATTAAAAATGGTAATCCTTTTCTAATTCTAAGTTATGTGTGATGAGCAGTAAAGATAACATTATTTCTTTTACAGTTTACATAATGAATTTTTTTATCATTGGCTTGCGTCATTTTCATGGTATATAAAAAGAAGTCATAATTTTGTTTAGCTACACTTGAGCTGTCCTAGGAAAAAAAAAGGAAAAGTAAAGTCCTATCATAGTATGTATTCTTTTTTTTGTTTGATTGGTTCTATATATTTTTTATAAAATACATTTCAATTACTAGTGTGAGTTTCATCGTAAGAGTTTCTTGCATTAAGTATTAAGTTATTTGCTTATAATGCTGGATATTGTAAAAGTTATTCAAAACATATTTTACTGTACACAGTTGTGATACCTAATGCAAAATATTATTTAAAAAATACAAAGAAAATTTATATATATCAGCAAAATAAGAATCTACCACGGTTTTAAGAATAGAGAAAATTTTTTTGTTGATAATTATAAATATTAAAGATGAAAGCTGCACTAACTACATATTAATATAAAGATGTTAAAGTAATATATTTTGTATGTTTTGTGTATGTATGTTGAATTCCTTAAAATAAAGAATTTAATATACAAAGAAATATATTTTTAAAAATAGTGATGTGTGTGTGTGTGGAATCTTTTCCTTGAAGTCGAAATAATGTAATGTATCTGAAATGTATTCATTCTTCTACTAGCTGCAGGGCCCGGCGTTGCACGAGCTAGCTCTACTTTTTATAAATTTTCCCTTTCTTTCACAAAATCAGAACTTCTAATACTCATTTTCAAAATGACTTCCCATTCCCCTCCACCGCTTAGCCCGGGCTTTCTCTTTTCCTCATGACACCAGCATTTCTGTGTGTATGTGTTTGTACGCGCACAATGTGATTGATTTCTAAAATTGTGTCTAAAAATTTCTCTTTTTCGAAATAGTTGTATGGACCGGCGTTGCACGGGTTATCACTACTATTATAATATTTCCCTTTCTTTCACAAAATCAGAATTTCTAATACTCATTTTCAAAATGACTTCTAACCACCCCCCTCCACCGCTTAGCAGAGCGTTGCTCGGGCTTTCTATTTTCCTCGTGACGCAAGCATTTCTGTGTGTGTATTTGTACGCGCACAAAATGAGTGATCTCTAAAATTATGTCAAAAAATTTCCTTTTTTCGAAATTTGCTCCATTCCACTTATTTTTGATTTAAGACAGGTTCCTTTCCCCTCTCTACAGCCCGAACATGGTTTTTTTAATGTAAAGTTAATGTTCTCTCTTTTCCCTCCTTCTCACAGATAACATATAGCTTCAAATTTCGATGTATGACTTATAAAAAAATATTGCGTTAGAATTAAAAAAATTATTAATGTGAAGCAATAATAAAAAGAAAACGATTCTGATGCTAAGAGTAAGGCTTTAAAAAGTAGCGTAATGCGAAATTGAAAGTTTCTGCCTCTTCACTTTCGAACCTGAGAACTGGCGTTTCATAAAGCGCAGCGGATTTAACAATCGCGCCGTTGGTTCCTTCGGGGAAAAGCATTGAATTGAGCTTTAAAATAAAGGCAGATTTTTTTCAATATCCTATTTCGGATTTTTTTTCGGGCTTCATTTTTATGTTAATGCTTTCAAACTTCATATAAATAATAGACGATGTACTTTTTAATTAACAAAGAATTACTTAAGTAATAAAAAATAGAAATAATCCTTTTAAAAAACATATATATATTTATTAAAATCAAATTTCTATAAGTAATTAATGACAGAAAAATTTACAGATAGCTATTGAAACGATTGCTTTTGTAATCAAAAGTATGAAACGAAAATAAAGAATATAATTATAATTAATTAATTATTACTGACATTTTAAGCAATTTTTTTCGTTTAATTTTGCAGCCACTAGAAACCCAAAAGTAAATTTTTTTTTAAAAAAAGAATAGTTTATGTATGGAACAGAAATTTTCAAAATTACAAAATTATTAGATTGTGTTTTAAAAACCTCTGAAAAAAAGAAATTCCAAAAATATTTTAAAAAATTGTAAAATAATTAAATTGAAAGAAAGATATTGTTTTTTTAACCGTAATTTTAAGATATTTTATCAATATTTGTACAGATTACGTATAATATTGTTCTACAAGCGGAAAAAAAGAAAAGCATAAACTTTTTTAGTGTAAAATATTTTTTCAAGCGGAACAACTTATAATTCGTATTCAAAAAAAAAGGAGCCGATTTTGACTCTTTTTTTATTTAAAAAAATTGTAAAATAATTAAATTGAAAGAAAGATATATATATATAGTTTTATTATATTAATTTTTAAATAAATTTATTTATATGCAAAGTTCGTTGTTTTGTAAAAACAGAATTTTTTTCCCGATATTCTCTGCAGATGGTGCCACGATGCAATTTAATGCGTTTTAAGGTTTGTAATTAATATCTTTTTAACTAATTGTTATATCGGAATATAAATGGTCAAAATGGATTCCTCGGATCATTCCCGAAATTTTGATACCTTTTGCTAGTTTCTGCGTCTTGTGGTTCTTGAGAAAAATTGGAATATATACCTATATAGATACGTTTGTTTACCTACGAATTTTAATATCTAAGATATGAGAATTATGTGGCTTCATGAAAAATACATCAATCTCGAAGAACAGAAACTTAATATCAATTATTCATCTACACGAACGTTATGAGTGGTACTTTTGAGTATTAATTTCAAATAAAATTTTGGGTTTAAGATGTCAGGATGGTTTTTCTCTATTTATGTATTTTATAAATATAATTTATAAAATTTACATGACTTTATAAGCTATCTATAGAATTTTAAGTAGTTTTTGAACATTGGTAATAAAAAATCTTTTAAAAACTCATTGTTATTTCTTATATACATATATATATATAATTCTTACAAAGTATCATTTAAATTAAATAAAATTTTAATCATGGATTAAATGTTATGATTATTTTTTACAGATGTTTCTTGTAGCTATTTTGTCTTGCATTGCTTTTGCAGCAGGATCTATCATTCCTTTAGAAGTAAGTTTTTTATTTTAATCAGGTAAACTAAAAAACAATTAATATATATATGTGTGTAAGTGTGCATATATATATAAAAAAATTAGACAAAGTGATCAAATTTTAAATATTAAGTAGCTTGTAGTAACTGTTGAGAAATATTCAATTATTGCTTCAAGAAATATTCGACATTTCTAAAAGAATAATTAAAAGTTGACAAGTCTTGAAAGTTTTACTTAAGTATGAATTTACGTATTAGAATTAGATTAACTTTTAAAATAATGATAAAATCTGTTTATTCTCTGAATGAAGTAATTAAAAAAATAAACACTTTATAGCTCCTTTTTGAAATATTTATTTCTGTAATATAATTTCCAAGTGTCTTCATTGTTTCATAAGACTATTTTTAAATTCTAACTGCAGTAATTCTTAACATTAAAATATTATCGTTTAAAAATGAAGATATAGAATACACATAACTATAAATCACAAAGCTGAATAAACTGATAACTGCAAAATAATCTTAGAATTAGCATTTCTAAATGTTTACTTAATGAGGAAATCGATATTATTATTTTAGGTCTACGGCCCTCAACCATACGAGTTCGGATATGCGGTGAACGACCACTTTAGTGATCAGTACAGACAAGAAGCTGGAAATGGAGCTGGTGGAGTAGTAGGAAGCTACGGATTCACTGATGCTAGAGGAATCGCCCGTCGAGTCAATTACGTAGCTGATCATGCCGGATTCAGAGCCCAGGTGAACACCAATGAACCAGGAACCGCCAATCAGAATCCAGCTGCTGTCCAAGTCAACTCCGATGTTCCTTATGCTCCAAGAGGTGTAGTTGTAGCAAATCCCATCCTTGGATATGAAGGACTTGGATTAGGCCCAAGGTACGGAGGAATCTTGTATGATGGAGTTAACCGAGGACTCGACTATGATCTTAGATACCGAGATTACATTCTTGACAACCTCGGATATGGCTACGGAGGTGTTTTAGGATATACTGGTCTCCTTGGAGGTTACAATGGCATCGTGAATTATGGCTCTCCTTTACTTGGTGGCTCTGTCAGAGGATATGACAGTAGATTTGCGAATTTAGCTTAAGATTAGTTGATTAATTTTGGGGCATACCAGTTATATACTCATAGACTATTTGAAATGTCGAAAAAAATTATATACATTTTAAGATGAATCATGTTTACACTTTGTTTAATAGAGTCAGTACTTTACAATCTAACATTAAATTTAAACTTCTGCTTTTGTTAAGTAATATTATTAAAAATCTAACATGTTAGCTTCATGATTTTTATCAAGGACTTTTTGGTTATGACTTGGAAAAAACTCAAATTTTTAACATATCAACCTGTAATTTTTGTAGGAATATTTTTTCCTTTGTCTGTTACATTTTTCAATAAAATGGGTTACTTGAAAAAATTATGTGTTGTCCTGTTTGTTTAAGGTGAAACCTTCAATTTCCAAGTGGAAATTCACCACTGTTTTCAAAAAAAGTCGTTCAGAATTGCTGTTTTATAATTTTTAGCTTGAATCCTTTCACTTAAATAAAATCTTGAATATTCCCCGCAGATCTCGTTAAGGTGTTTTCTCAATGAGAAATTACTCGTTCAAGTATCTTTTTATTCTTGATCTATTTCAAGCTATTAGATTCTCTAAGTAAATGAGTTTAATGTCACAAGAGTAAATTTCTTATAAACGGCAGCAAAAATTTGTTTAATGTACGTTAAAAAGTTTAAAGATATGTATTAATTGTATTCTATAACAGTGTAACAGAATGTATAAAAGATCAAAAGAAATACCCTATTCCAATTTTAAAAAAATTAAAGCGGATACATTTGGTTGGGGATACTCTCCAGGAATCTCTAAGAGAAAGTTCGTTTTAAAATGAAACTTTCGTATAAAAGTATATCATTATCAACAATTGTTAACAACTATAATTATTAATCTTATTCAACATTTAAAAACATTTCTAGACCATATTTTGTGTTACTAACATATTTCTTAGGTAAGGTAATGAATGATCTATATATCTGAGGGCTTTATAGTTTAATTTTACTAAAACAAGTACCACTGTTTCTGTAAAATACATTTAATACACAGTTGAAGTGACTTGACTCTGAAAAGTTGAAAGGGAAATCGCAGTTAGAATGGTTTTATGAAAAATAGAAAACATGTTTTAGAAGGAAATTGTTTAGGAAGTGTATGTAGAGGAAAAATATTAATATAAATAAGCATTGAAGTGAATCATTATCAAATTTAAACTCTTTGTTGGCCATTTTAATTCTTATTAGAGTGCTAAATCAGTTTTTTCTGTTTCTTTACATAGCACTTTGAATAATTTAAACTCGATTAAGATTTCGATAAACACAGAGTCCAATAGTAATCAATGAAGCTAGTTGGATTCCCAATACGCGCGTAGTAAATTTGTAAATGCGCATGAGTGTTAAAATACTTTGTTTAAGGTGAGGATGTCTATTATTAATAATTAATTCGAATTATTTAATGAGACTTGTACGAAAAATATTTTTAAAAAATGTTTTTAAAATTGACGAAATAGAATACGAATAACTAGAGTTTGACGTTTGAATATTTTCACAGAAATAATTCTTTTTATGAAATTTCTATTGAAAATACATGTTCGATTTCAAGTACATTTTCAGTGTTTCCCTTTGATTAACTTTGGTAAAGAATAAGCATATCTGATCAAAGTATGGAAGAAATGCATATTCTCAAACCAAGCATTCATTAAATACCAACACATAATCCACACTTATACAATAAGTATTTTAACTTCACTGTGCTTTGCGGGTAAGGTTATTACTAAAAAAATGTTTGTTATTGAATTCCACGTTTTATTAAAATCAGATTTCAAACATTTGTGTATTTGTTTTTATTAGGAAAAGAAACTTAAAATATTAAGTTATCAGTGAAAATATTCGTTTATTTAATAAATCCACAATATATACGTATGATAAAAGAAAAAAAAACACAGCAGTCTTAGGCTACCATATTTTGAAAAATGTACAAAGGTTTATATTGAAAAGAACACTTTTGATTTGGCATTAGAAATTTTATAAAAATACAACAAAACAATATTCCATTTCAAAATTTAAAAAATGTAGAATGTATTCTTTAATATACACTGTTATCTTCCGCACTCATTTAAAAGAAATTTCATTGCATTAAAAATACATTATCAAGTGGGAAAGATTTTAAAAGAGCATTATGAAAAATGCAACCACTGATCTAAGCCAAATTACCAAATCGACTATCATATCTTCTGACAAAACCTCCAATTAGGGGAGTTTCGTTATTTAAGATTGCGGCATTACGTTCTGGACGGCCACTGTAACCCAATACATTTACGTTTTCATTGTATCCAAAATCATATCCTCTATATCCAAGGTTTTCATTCCTGCCTTGTCTGTGTCCCCTGGAACCCAAATCATATCTGTATCCTTCGTCATGAACCTTTAATCCGAGTCTTCTATATTCACTATTTAATTGAGGGAAGGAATCATCCCGAATTACATCCGGAACAGCATTTAATGTCAGCCCTTGGTATCTACCTCGTGATTTATAAAAGGAATCAACTTGAAAGGATTTGCATTAAAGGCATCCAATCCAAGAATGGGATTGAAGTCATTAAGAACGGGAACTGCAGACTGAGAAATGAGAGGTGCATTCACGGGTACAAAAACAAAAGGTACATCTCCTGGTTGAGAAACGAAAGGTAATGCTTCAGGTTGTGAAATGAAAGGTTGAACTTCAGGTTGAGAATTGAAAGGTAGAGAGGGTTGAGAAACAAAAGGTAGAGCTTCAGGTTGAGAATTGAAAGGTAGAGAGGGTTCAGAAACGAAAGGTAGAGCTTCAGGTTGAGAACTGAAAGGTAGATTGGGTTGAGGAGCGAAAGATAGAGCTTCGGGTTGAGAGGGAGGAAAACGGTAGAGCTTCAGGTTGAGAATTGAAAGGTAGAGGGGGATGAGAAACGAAAGGTAGAGCTTCAGGTTTAAAAACAGCTGGTAGAGCTTTAGGCTGAGAAACGAGAGGTAGAGAGTGTTGAGAAAAGAAAGGTAGAGATTCAGGTTGGGGAACGAGAGGTAGAGATTTAGGTTGAGAAACGAAAGATTCACTTTCAGGCTTGGAAACCAATGGTGCTGCAAGCTGGGAAACTTGAGGTAATTCAGGCTGAGAAATTTGAGATAATACAGACTGAGAAATTTGAGATAGTAAAGGTTGAGAAACATGAGGCTGATCCGCATTAGGTGCAGCTGCAACGTTGGCATAAGGAGCATCAGAGATTACTTGGACAGCTGCTGGGCTTTGATTGGAAGTTCCTGGTTCGTTAGTCTTGATCTGGGCTCTGAATCCATCATGGTCAGCAATGTAATTGACTTGACGGGTGATTCCGCGGTCATCTGTGAATCCATAGTTTCCAATGACTATTCCTACCCCATTTCCAGATTCATGTCTATGATGTTCCCCATGTTGATCTTTGATGGAATATTCAAATTTGTAAGGTTTAGGTTGATGAACCTAGAATAATTTTATATTCACAATATTATTATTTTTTAATCTATGAATAGTAAAAGTACGTAAGTATTTTATCAACGTGTTTGAATTGCTTTTAAAATTAGTAAAAAGTAATAAAGAAAGCAAACGGATATCTTTAAAATTAATTTTTTATTTGAAATACTTGGAAAATCAGGATGCATGTAAAATATAATTTAAAAAAATGCTTTGTTAAATAACAGTAGCCTTTAAAGAGTTGACTATGCAATTATAAAGACTTTTTAAAGCAATAATGAATATATTTGAGTCAAAACTAGATAAATGTATGAAGGTTTTATGTTTTGATGATAAGTGTACCTTAATTAAGAAAGAAAGTCCTTTTGTTCCTCAGAATTTCATTTGTCCAGTATTCAAAAAGCTTTTTTTACATTTAAAATTTGTTTAAATCATTGCAATAGTTTAATTTTTACAGATATTTTAATTTTAGACTTTAAGAAATTCTATTTTTTTAATAAATTAAATTTATGAGTATGTAAATTTATTAACATAATCTCCAAAATGTTTTTCAAAAATATATTCTGAAATAAGCAAAGTTAATTGATTACTTACATCTACAGATGAAGAGGCTTGCACCAAAACAGTACAGGAAAAAACAGCTATCAAGAATATCTAAAATTATTAATTTAAATAAAACATTAATAATCTTTATGATAAATTTCTACAATTGTAGTAGATCATTTTTTTGTTCATACTTTGTACCAAATAGATATTATCTTTATAGTTAATTTTAAAAATATTTTTATACCCCCCACACACAATTATTTGATAATTTTCAATTAAATTTACAACTAAAACTTTTCCTTAGGCTAATTTAGGCATGAATAATGAGGAAACTATATAAATAATGAGTAATGCTATACTTTAATTTTACTTCTAATTCTTTCCCTCCTTTTTAATGGAAATAGCACTGATTTAATGAAATATGAATTATTTTTTTTAAACAGATGCTGCAATAAATAGTTGATGTTGAAGATTTTATGTTGTTTTAAATATTTGAAAATGACAGACAGCTCACTGAATCTTTTCTTAGAAGTTTAGCTTATTATTTTGTGAAAAATACGAATTTCTAAAATTAAATATTCAGAGTTCAAAATATAGGTTTAATTTTTAAATTTAGTTTAAAGGATATTGTACAAATCTTATATGTATATTTGTCTTTACAGAATAATTTACAGATACGTGAATTTGATAGAGACAGAATTTCAAAAACAATAATTAGTTATGGAGAACTTAAAGTGCTCAATAGCACAACACTAGGTACAGATAAAAATTTAAGAAACAGGAATTATATAAACAAAAATTCAGAAAATATTAAATTTAGGATTTAACTCTAAGAGAAGGAATTGTAAAGATCTAAAGCGAAGAAAGGTTAAGGTAATATATTTTTAAAAGAGGAAAATTAAGAAAAAAAAATTTAATTTTCAATGTTACAAAAAAAAGGAAGGAAATATTCCATTATAAAATCTCAACTTATCTTTCAAAAGAAACTGAAAGCCTTCTTGACTTAAGAAACGTATCTTGAATTTCTATTTGATTTATCTCGACTTACATTTATATATATATATATATATAAACATGTATAACGAATTTAAAAAGTTTAGCTCATAATGCACTTGAATTTCGAATTATTTTAAGATGTTTACAGCTTGTCAAAAGTAATCTATGTGTAAATTCACTGAACACAATGTGTACAATTTATATTTGATAATCAAAAACACCTTTTTTATGAAAAAGTATTTTTATTTGTATAATTTGTGTAAGTAAAAAATGCACTGATTATTTAATTGATAGATACAATTGTTTTCAATTAGAAAGTTTTAAATAATAGAGGATTATCAATAAGATACTGTTCAGTAATACCCCGAACTGACGTGATAAGTCGGACTGAGGCATAAACGCACAAGTCAAATTCGCATAAGTCGGGATATAATTTCACATATAGATAGTTTTGGTTGGGGTCGGTCTTCATCAGAATTAGCCATATCTCTAATTTCTACAATGCTATGCCAATTACAGTGACTTTTAAATCGACTGAATTAAACGTACTAGCTTTAAACTCTTCATCTTTAGCCATCTCTTCAGCATTCTATTTCAATCTCTCAAAAATCAACTGATCTTCAGAGCACACCGTGTTCTGATCAACAGGGTAATTTTTCACGGCTTACTTCATTATCACACCATAATTTTAACATAATTTTAACATAATTTCCGTTTCAACGATAATATCGTGACGTTCACGAATGATGGTGGAATTTGAAGGCTGGACATTTTTTACAGCTTCGAGAATTTTACCTTTGATAATTGTTTTTGACCATTGATTCTGCTAGATTAAATTTTTTTGCTAATTCACAAATTTTTATTTTTGTATTGAAATCTTTAATAATATTCAGTTTAAATTCAAAAGATAAGGGTTTTCTTTGATGCAGAAAAATAAGCTTTACGTTTGGATGATATAGCCGTCTCTCAAATCTCAGTAGATATAATACATACAACAAAAACAAACTGTAAATAAATAACACAAAAGAAATTTTTTGAGTAAGCATTGATTCTCTACGAGATGTGTTAGAACATGTGCATTAGCTAAACAAGAGGCGTTGAGTGAGTAATCGAGTTGGGCAGTGCTTAAATGTAAGACGAATCGACGAGATTTGAAAATCGCGTAACTCCGATTTCGCGTAAGTCGAGGTATTACTGTACTTGCTTCAGAGAACACAAATTGAAAAATAATCTACAATGAAATATATTGTACTCTAAAAAATTGCAGATATGCTTTTTTACTTGATATTTTAAAAATTTTTAGTAATACAAAACGAAAGTGTTAACATCTTACTAGGAATAGACATAAAATGTATAAACAATATAGACAGACATATTGTTTATTTGCATACAATTTAATGCTGAAAATTAGTTGCAGATATTAAGAAAAACAAAACAACCATTACAGCATTCTCGAGTAAAGATTTAAAACTAACTTTAGCTACTCAGATCTCAAAACTACTAAGGGAAAAAAGGAAACATACCGCCATTATTATGTTTGTACTTCCTCTTTTCAAAGTGAGGTAGTGAATACAGTCTGAGTAACAATTTTCCTTTATATATGTTTGAAAAGTAAGACTTTTGTATTTTAAATGAATTTATTCATATTGTGTGGGAAATTCCGGGTTTCAAACTTGATTCGATTTTTCTACGTAATAGTCATTAATTAGAATTTGTAGCTTATTAACATTTTAAAGCAGCAAAACTTATTCTGCTAAGCGTTAAATAGTTGCTAAATAGCACTTAATACCCCGTGTGAATCATTATGTTGAAAGATTAAATTATGATCACGAACGTCAAAATCAGCTTTAGAACAATACAGCAACTAAAAGCATTGCATATAGATAATTAAGGCTTTTTATTAAAATATTTGTAATACTCTTCTTACAGTTTTTACAATACTGTTTTGGACCAGATATGTGTATAGTTGACTCTTAAATTATTTTTTGTTCTATAAGCCACTTGCAGTATAGCAATACGAAAAATTAGTAAGTATTAGTAAAATTTTCTATTTTTTTAAAAATTTTTTATTTGTCTTGCGTAAAATAAATTTGACCCAGACTATGATTTTGTGTTGTTAAATAGTCTGTCTGGGGTTGGTATATTTGTTTAGTTTTTCTCGAAATTAACAAGAAATATTTTTAAAGAGGTTAAAGCACAGAGGTACTCAACCTTTTTTTCTGCCGGGCTGCATACATATGTTGGCTGTTTCAAGCGGGCCGTAACGTGAGGATTAATTCAGGAGAGGGGGAAGAAACAAAAGCTTTTAGACCAAAATAATATAGAAAATTTAAAATGTAGAAAATGATCAAAATATTAAAACTCCTATTTCACTTTTTTTAATCATTTTTTATTTTTGTCGCTGCATTTTTCTAAATTCGAAGCATTTAAAAATCACTCCTGCAAAATTTCTGCATCAGTAAAGGGTTTCATATGATTACCAATAACATAACAAATTTCACAGGATGTCTTTGTTACCGCTGTGACATTACCACTGACAAAACACTTTTTTGCTGTTGTAAAGATTATTCAAGAAAGCCCATTTATCACCTCTTGAAATAGATCTCCGAAGAAAAGTGTCAATGAACGATTCCTGTTTGTTGGTATTTTTTAAGTACCACACTTTCATGACAAATCAATTAAATACCGTTCCCCATGCTTGTTTTACACCACAAAATAATAAACTTCCCAATCGTCTTGAAACAGCCTATTTTCTTCGAATATTTTTCCGTTGCAAGATATAAAACGTTAATTAAAAATTAGTTCCACTCATAAAATAGTCACTATACACCATTGTTGTCTATTATCACTAATCAAAATAAACATCAATTTGCACCCATAAGACATCGAAGAAAAAAACAAAATTGATATATTTAATTTCTCAACAAAGAGTTTCCCACCAAATTTTCATAAATAAGTGAATTTCTCAGAGCAATGGCCAATGACCGGGTCACTTAAAAAGGACCGGTGAGCCGCAGGATGAGTGTATCGCTTGGTTAAAAGATTATAAATTAATACCGAACTTTGAAGTTACATTAGCAATTTAGAAACTGATCTTATAACTCTAAACTTTGGTTAGGAAACAAGTGTGACATAAGGGATGCCACTTCGCTTTCAAACACTCCCTCCCTTCGTATATGTGAGGACTTTTGAGCCCCGACATATTTAATGTGGATAAGGCCCTTTACATGTCGGGTCTTCAGTTGCACCTGATGTTGACGAAACAGCCCTCGCCACAGTTCATGACCATGATCAAGGAAAGAGGTTAATATTAATATTTAGGCTTTATTGCTCTGAAATAGGGAAGGTCAACAAGTGGCTTGCAATAGATTTTTTTTGGCGGCCCACCAAGACCGTCAGAAAACAAAATAGCCAGATGCTATGTATCAGGGCTGGCGAACCATTTTGGATCAACGGGGCATTTTTTCTTTAAGAAACGTTTAAGGAGGTATAGACTTGCCGTCACTTAAAATTCTTTAATTACAACGAAAAAGCACATTTTGCACAGTATACTAGTAAATTTTTTATTTATACGTGTAATTGAAATTAAAGTAACATTATTGTGAATTCTGTTGTGATAGATTAGATGACAAATAACTTGTATTAGGATAGTAAGATGTTACTTTTACCAGAATGAAAGCTGAATTGGAGCCATCTTCTAAACGGTTTCTAAGTGAGTTTTTAATGTTGTGCATATCTGAAAATAATGATTTGTAGGCATAAGTAGATGAAAATGTGATTAAAATAGCATGAGCCAGTTTTCTTAAAAGTTAAATGTATCTGGAATCAAATTCCATGTTTCCAAAATTTCATTACAAGCATTTTTACTTATATTGCTTGTTAATCTTTATGTTTTAATCAATTCCGACTGTCCCCTTTTTCAACAAATTTTTGAATCTAAATTGAACTAAACTGGAAATGAATCAGAGATGCATTTCAAGTTTTTAAAACCTATATAATTGGGACAGATCCAGTTTATTAAATGAAGTCACATCAAGGTACATAAAAAACTTGAGAGTTTCCGATAGTTCTTCGAACTGAGAAAATCTCGCTGAAAACTGCGGCCGATAACTCATGTTTCTCGTTATACTTCATATTGAACTTAGTTATTATGAATTAAAATGCAAATCGTTCTGATGGGGGCGTGCCCAAAATATTGCGTCGCGTGCCATCAATAGCACACGTGCCACTGGTTCACCATCCATGCTCTATATATTTGGGTCAACATATGCTTTTAAGCAAAATTTTTCGTGAATAAAGATTAACAATATTAAATATAGATGCAAGTTGTATGTCATTCACTTGATGTCTCTATTGAGAATTTCAACAAGCAATATCACTCTTGATTTACCTAAAATGTAGAAAAGTGTTACATTTGCCTCATTGGACTGATTGTAAAATTAAATTTGATTGTAGTTATAAATGATATTAAATTAGCACAAAAAGTAAACTGAATAAAACTTCCACTATTTTATTTAAATTATGTTTACTAATTTTTATTGGAGTAGTTTATACCCTTTCTGAGACGCAATCCTTTTTAAAAAATTGCGGCCCACCGTTATCCCATAATGTGGCTTTAGAGTCAAAAGAGTTGCCTGCATCGGTTCTAGAGCAAAGTAAGTCAGTACATTAAAGTGCCGAATTTATTTCTTTATACTAATACATGTTTCCTGTATTTTTTTCTTCAACTACATAGTGTAAAATATTATGAAAGTGAAATCAATAAATATGTATGATATATATATATATATATATATATATATATATATATATATATATATATATATATATATATATATATATATATATATATGAATATATGAGAAGCACAAATACTGAAGGATTTAATACTGAAAATATACCTGTAAATTTTCTTATTGAAAAGTAAACAAAATGATTTGATGAAAACTTAAGAATGTTTTGGGTAGAGTATTTAAAATATCCCCCCCAAACAAAGAATTAATTAAATTAAAACGTAGTTAAACAAAATCTCTCCTTTTCTCAATTTACTAAATATATAACTCAAAAAATGGCGATAAAGTCTTATATGAATTTATCAAGAATGTTCTTCTTTATATTAATTATACTTAATTATGTTAGAGATAAAAATAAATAGAAACGATATCTAAGGAATTAAACATAAAAATCATATTACTTTTAAATAAAAAGTAATTTTTTAATTACTTTAATGATTTTTTTATTAAAAATAGGAACTAAAAATATAATTTCAAATCATATTTAACAATTTTAGATTTGTAACTTTGATATTAATGGATTTAAAACGATGCACTTAAACATCCAAATTATTCTTTGAAGTCAAACTCCTAAAGGTAAAGAAAATGAATATTATTTCAATGTAACAGAATATTAATTTTTTTCATTTCTCTTTAACGGTAACCAAAAAACTGATAATTAAAAATTCACATAATTTATTTTTACAAAATGCTGTTATTTTTTCTAGTTTTCTTACAACCGCATCAAATGACGTACTCCATAATTAATTCTTATGATGATAATTATGCAAATTTGTTAAGTATTTAATGCACTTGTTTTTGAAAGAACTGATTTTTATTGTCTTCCGCTTTTTAAATTCTAACACATTTGTTGTTTTGAATTTGATAGAGATATTAACCAAATTAAAAACATTTTAAGTAACTGTAAAATAATAATAATAAATTGGGGAAAAAAGATTTTAGGAAAAATGACGTTTAGTTATTTGTTTATGCAGAACCACCAAAGTGAGTAAATTACACATTAAAAAGCACATAAATTAAATTTGGTATTTAACTGTAAACATTTTTATACTTGTTTATTAAAATTTAATGAGGCGGAATAGATCTTACATATATTAAAACGAATTTATTCAATTAAAATTCAAGAGCATTGTTAGCAAGCACGTGAAAAAGCTTAATTGATTGAATTCGTTGCTTTTGTAATCATATTTTTTTTTTTTTAGCGGATTAAAAATTTCATTTCCGTAGTAACAAGCCAAAGATGGAAATGGTTGAACAGGCACGCATATGATTAAAACATGAGAGCTACAGTTTATCAAGATTATACTATCAAGATTATTTACAAATTTAAATATTTTAGAAGAAATTAATACTATACAAATAGTTTTACTTAGTATATTAAGATGATTGGATAATTTTTAATTTGATTTATTCTATTGGAAAATAAACAAAACAGTCAAAAGTGCATTAATATTTAAAAATATGGGCTAAACAATGTTTTGAAAATTGTAAGACAAGTCTTATTTTTAACTTTTTAAGTAATGTTGCAGTTGTTTTTAAGGCAGGATCTATTTATCAATTTTTTTTAATTTCGAATTTCAAGTTTTTAAAATTTTTTTCATCGTATGATCAGGAGACATTGCTTGCTAGTATTACTCATTAAAACATGTTATGCAAATGTTCTTCTTAAACAGAGTTGAGTGGCCTCTCTTTTCAAAAATTGAGCATGATACATGATTGCCAAATTGCTCCCAGTTGAACTAAATATGAGATAATAAAATCTATCTTTCTTAATGAAGTTAACAAATAGTAAAATTAAAAAAGTTACAGAAATTAATGAATTACAGAAATTGCCTTAAAAATGCTATCCTGATGTGCTTTGTATAGACAAAAAGTTTCTTAATCCTTAAACTGGTTTACCCGTACGGGCTACCGAAAGCTGGCTACGATTGGTTTGCAAGTTCGCAATAGGGGTACCGATGTTTTTTTCTTTTTATCTTTTATTTGCAAATATTTTAAATTCTTATTAAGATATTATTATTGCTAGTGCTTTTAAGAGATGCATTTTCTATGGTACTGGAATATACTTCTCATCCGAGATTTTCTTTGTGATAAAGGGGCGAGTTTTTCATTAAAGGCAGGAAACTAGATTCTTGAAAATATTCTATAAAGAACAGGGATTGACAAGGAGATGCGCAATTTAATTCTTGAGATGAAATGAAAAGGAAAGATAATAAAAAAAACAATATTATCTCTGTCCCTACTGCAATATAAGACGTAAAATTAGACTATGCTTTAAATTATGTGTGCATATATGAGGGGGAGTCGGAAAATAAGTTTTTTTTCCCAGTCGAATGTGGTCAAAGTTGAGTATGAAAGTCAAAACATAGAAAGAGACATTGTTATCCCAATAGGTTCGGAACTGCGATTTTAAAAAAGCGTTTTATACGCTTCATGATATTTAGCTTCACTTAGATTAGAATACATGTATAAAATTGTTTTAAGGACATTTTGACAAAAAATTATTTAAATACAATATTTCGGCAAAAAATTAACTTAGAATAACCTTTTTTTCAAAATGTTCTCCTTTTGTGAAAAATGGATCTATTATAATAATATTTTGCCTGCATATAGCTCAAACCTTTATACAGAGACTCAGTTGTGCTGTTTGAAAAATTCCCATTATTTTCAGAGTTATAACCAATTGAAATAAATATCGGTGTTTTTTTTTTTAAAATTTCTCCCCTCTCTTGTCGTAAAACATGTATATATAAGCCCACTTCTAAGTTATATATTTCAAACATTCTATAGTTGAGCCTCTGTACAGAGGTCAGAGCTATATACAGGCAAAATATTATTATAATAGAAGCATTTTTCTGAAAAGGAGAATATTTTGAAAATGGGTCATTCTATGTTAATTTTTTGTCAAAATATATATATTGTACTTAAATAATTTTTATTGTAATACCATTATTAAAACAATTTTATATACATTTTATAATCTAAATGACACCAAATATCATAAATATTATCCATTTATACGCTTTTTCAATATCACGGTTCCGAACGTAGTCGGATACCTTAAAGAAAAGACATAACTTTATTCTTCGTCATAAGTACCAAGTAAAGAGTGTTTTTTTCCAGGTATAGAAGTTTAAGTTGGCATTACTTTCCAAGATGGCGACCGATTTAACAGCTGTCAAGTGATTTATTCTCAGTTTGGTTTGGCAATTCATCAAAACGATCATCAAGCAAGACGTAGATTCGTCGAATGGGCCCAAAACGAGATTGCCGTTGTTCCCGATTTTCATAAGCGAATTTTGTTTAGTGATCAAGCGCACTTCTGGTTGAATGGCTACGTCAACAAACAAAACTGCCGCATTTGGAGTGAAGCTAATCCTAAAGTGTATGCCGAAACACCGTTACATCCAGAAAAACTGACTGTTTGGTGCGCTTTATGGGCTGGTGGAATCCTTCTTCAAAAACGATGAAGGCCACAACGTTACAGTCAATGGTGATCGTTATAGAACCATGATTACTAACTTTTTCATTCCTGAATTGAACAATCATGATGTCCAGGAGCTGTGGTTCCAACAAGACGGCGCAACATGCCACACAACGCGTGCCACAATCGATTTATTGAAAGACACGTTTGGTGACCGCCTAATTTCACGTTTTGGACCTGTGAATTGGCGTCCAAGATCTTGTGATTTAACACCGCTAGACTATTTTCTGTGGGGCTATGTAAAGTCATTGGTCTATGCGGATAAGCCACAAACGCTTGACCATTTGGAAGACAACATTCACCGTATTATTGCCGATATACGGCCACAAATGTTGGAAAAAGTCATCGAAAATTGGACGTCCAGATTGGACTACATATGAGCCAGCCATGGCAGTCATATGCCAAAAATCATATTTAAAATGTAATGCCACAAGATTATCCTTCGAATAAAAACAAATTTATGTCAATCGAATAATACATCGTTGTTTTATTGCAGTTTAAAGTTCTATACCTCTAAAAAACACCCTTTACATTGAGAAGTTTTTCATACCACTTGATAAGCTTCAAAAAGCCCACCAGGAAAAACTCAGGGCTTTGCATTCGGAAGAAGTGTTTTACGACTATGGGCGAAAGACGACATCTCAGGCTAATACGTAAAACACTGGTACTACATTGGGTAGAGGTCAACCAAGATCAAGCGCATGGTGCTGTTGTAGTGCCTGCGCAAAGTGGAGACCAGCCTTTTAGTCTGGTCTCTGTAGGTGTAGAGAGAAGGTCGTGGTAAAAAGAGGAAGTGAGAGGGATTATACTCTATTAATTGGCACGTGGAGTAATATGAGCAGAAATTCATAATCGGCTCGTGCAAGTCTATGGGCCTCATGTGATGACCAAATGGTATGGAGATGATGCCGCCAATTCAGTGATAGACGTCAGCAAGTGTAAGACATAACGAGACCTGGACGACCACGCACGGCCTCAACAGAGGAAAATGTGAGGAAGGTGGATGACATGATTAAAGCGAACAGGTGTATCTCCATCGATGGAGAAGTGGAAGAATTTGGAATCAGATATGAGCCAGCTCACAAGATCATCAGCGACATTCTTGGATACAGGAAAGTGCTAGCATGATGGGTGCCCCGAAAACTGACCACGACACACATGGAACAACGCATGGTGGTAAGCTGATTTTCTGTTTCGGATTGTGACAGGGGATGAATTGCGGATACACCATTTCACGCCCGAAACGAAGGTCGCATCTATGCGGTGGAAATATCCGTCATCACCTGTCCTAAAGAACTTCAAAACAACCTCCTTTCCAGGTAAATCACTCCTCTCATTTTCTGGGATGTCCAAGGAGTTTTTTCGCTGTATCTTTAGGAGGTTAGAATCATCAATGACACGTGGTACTGTGAAACCCATTCGAAATTGAAAGAGGTGATTTGGAAAAAAAACGATCTGGGTTTCTCAGATCTGGCGTTCTGTTGTTGGATGGCAATTCGAGGCCATGCTTGGAGACGGCAACGCAAAACCATTTTGCAGCTCTTGGTTGGGACCATCTACACCAACTGCCATATAGTCCGAATCTCACACCAAGTGACTTTCATCTGCTTGCGGCTTTAAAAAATAATCTCACCTGAAGGTGGTTTGGAAGCAATGCTGGAGTGAAGATGTTAAATGCTTCTTCCGTATGCAAAGCCCTGAGTTATCGTGGAGGGCTCTCTGAAGTTTATCAAGATGTATGACAAATGTCTCAATGTATTTGGTAAGTATGAAGAAAAATCAAATTACCGTATTTACTTGAATCTAAGCCCCCAATCCTAAGGATATTTTTGTAAAAAAAATGTTATACTCGATTCTAAGCCGCGCACACCCCATTCTCTACACGTTTTGGAGAAAAAAATAAACAATTGCGTAAAAGGTTCAGAAATATCCGATTCTTAAGAAATTAAAAAAAATAATTTTTTAATGAGAAGTCTGAATGAATGAGAATGAGAAGTTTATCATTAATTTACTTTAACAGTATTAAAAACTATTAAATACATACATGAACCTATAATTACTCTAACCGTCAGTATCCTGTTTAGAAAATCATTCGTCACTGACTTCGAAATTGGTGCTGACGTCGTCATTTTCCCATACAATGTCGTATTCCATGTCGTAAAAATTATATAATTTTGCTTACGCCATCGAATAATATTTGTTTCATCCGTGTCAAATTTTCAGAGGCTGCTGCTCTATTTCCGTTTTCTCCTGCATATAAATTTGTCTCCCTTTTCAGATTTGGATCAAAGTGAACTCGTTTTGATGCTATTACCAATATCTTTGATGTTTAAGTGACTAAAAGAAAGAGGAGGAGAGAGAGAAAGAGCGCATATACACAAAAATATGTTCTAAATATGAACAGACAATAATATTTAGGATAGACTGAATACTGGATATAAACCTCGAAATGGGATAAGTCATTGATGCAAGTGGCCAAAATGGAAGGTTATATTTTTGCTTTTGTAAGGGATAAAAACTCAATTTCGCCCATCCAACATATGATTAGTCTTCGATTATAAGCCACACTCAATTTTTAATAGCTTTAACACTGGGAAAATAGTGCGGCTTAGATTCGATTAATACGGTATGTCTTATTTTTAATGTTTCATTCTATATTTTGACTATCATACACTACTCTGACCACAATCGACAAGAAAAACTTATTTTCTGACTCACCCTCGTATATATGCACACTTAACTCAAAATGCTCAACCATTTGAATAAAAGGTTTGAACATGACATATTTTTCAAGTATGAGAGAAATTCTTTTAGGATATATGACACATTTTTCATGTCATGCAGATCATTTAGGGTTTTCTTATAATTATAAAAAAAAGTTATAAAATAAAAATTTTAGTGCGGAAAATTTAAAATTGAAAATAAAAATAAACTTCTTCCACTTTTTCAATTTGTTTAGTCTTATACTTAGTTATATGCAATAAAAATGCCCTTTTTTGGAACTATTTGGGCAAATAAATTGACCGCTTAAGGGGTTAAAGTTAGTTAGAATTACGACTCTTCAAATGAGCAATATTACAAGTCTTTTAACAACTCAGTGGATCAACAGCCCATGGTCTGTCTGACGTTAAACCCCCAGGTTTACTTCCCAAGCAAACTTGGTACTTTATATTATCAACCCAATGAAGGCATGAAAGGCTGAGTCGACCTTGCCCAGCCTGGGGTTTGGACCTTAGACCTTTGGTGTGGAAGTGCTATGCACTACCACTAAACCACTGGGGAAGTCTTCTACCGCTTGTAAATAAAAACACAGGCACTCTACGATCACGAAAACAATAATATTTATTTGAAAAATAGTTTTTGTGTGTGTGTATCCTCTCATTGTGTTATAATAAACAATTGATAGTAGTTTTAAATAAATGATTATAAAGAGAGTTTTTAGCACACACATCATAGAAATATTTTAAAAAGCGTAGTTATATTCAAAAGTACTTCAAAGAATGTCGTATTTTCTATTGAAAAATAAAATAAAGCCTGGGTTTCGTTAGAGTTGTGTATGAAACATATATGAAATTCTGGATTGCATTTGCAATAAATAAAAATTTCAATAAAATTATTGGTAAAATTAATTTCAAAATGTAGCAAACAATGGCATAAAATGTGTAAAAATTAATTTCACGACATTTTCCACCAAATCTTACAATATTAGGATATCAAAAATTTGATCTTGAATAAGTTGTGATATTAGTTTCTGAGAGAGAGAAACCCTCATTAAAAGTGAATAGCTTTTTAACACTAGCCTAGATACAAAAGTAAGCCCAGTGGCTGAGTGGTTTGAACATCCCACTTTAACACCACAGGTCCGAGGTTCAAACCCCGGGCTGAGAAAGGTTGACTCGCCTTTTATCTCTTCAGTGGGTCTATAAAATGAGTACCAAGCTTGCTTGGAAACTTAACACTGAGGGTTTCACGCCAGACTGACCACCTGACCGGAACATCTGCTCATGTACCTCAGGGACCATTTGTGACAAATCTATACGGAACTTTATCACTAACCTTCTGAGACGTCTTTTTTAGGGAAATTTAATACTCCTACCTATTTCCAATCAGCTCCAAAAAGAGGATAGGGATTCCTTGTTATGCAGATTAGATAAAATATTTAAGTCAAACGGAATAGTAAAGTAAAAAGCAGTAGGAGAGAGAGATTGAAGCAGGAAGGTATAATAGTGAAGTTAGAGATTTATTATTGAAGATTTCTAGGTGGATAAATTAATCTCAGGAAGAGCTGAGCTGCAGTGTGGTAAATATTGATTTATAATTAGAGTCTCATTAAAGTTTTATATTAGGAGTGAGATTAAAGTTAAATGTTCAATAGGAACATTATTGAATATAAGTCTGGGATCTCTTATTGCGGTAATCTCTGCGTGATTGATATTCTAATTGTTAATTAATTGGATCATTAAATATTTAACTTAATATAAAGGAAAGCCCCTTTGAAACCTCATATATCTATTTTAAATTATTTGTTATGAAAAGTCTTTGATTCTATTTGGGAAAGATAACCAAATAAAGAAAATTATTCATTAAAATGGCTACTGGTTCTTTGACTCAAAATCATTCTCGTTCTCAAAGTTAGATCCAAGGGGATCTTCACACATTGTTGCATATACTGAGTTGGGCACAGTAAGCCTTGGCCCTCATGGGCTGTCACACCACCGAGTTAAGTTCTAGAGGCAAAACAAGAACTACTATTATAGTGATTGACTGCGTAATTGTGAACAACGGTCAAGTGGCGAAGTTAAGCGTAATGCAAATTATAAGTAGGAATGAAACGTGCAAGTCTGAAGGAATTTTAATTGGCAGTTACATGAAAACATGAATTAACAAACAAATACTGTGAGGCGTTAAAAAGTGCTAGATACTCTAATCTTAGTTTTTATGAATAATGCGTGCAAAAGAAATAAAATATAAAATGAAAAAATGCAAAAAAGGGGAAGAAAACAATGAAACTCTATATAGGAAAATAACTTTTTAATAAGGTAATATACAGCGAAAAATAACGGGAAAAAAAGCCATATTTTCTTCTACAGATGACACAAAATGTTTATCATAAGATACAGCACATGCACTAATTATAGAAATTAACTTTCCAATTCACTAGAAAACGCTTGACGAAAAGTCGGAAATATTTTTTAAATCTAATACCTATCACCTATGGGATGTAAAAATTCTTTAAATATATACTACTAGCTGGTATACCCGTTCTTCTTACGTTTAAGTTGAAAAATTAAACAATACAGATAAAAGGATAAAGAAGTTTTTATTGATTTAATATTACTTAAATTGCAAATAATTAAGCAAAAAAAAAATTTTTTTTTGCATATCTCATCTGAACAAAATCCATATTTATTAAATTTTAAGTCTGCAGATCTAATAGCTGATAAACAAGTTTTTTTTTATTTATAACACCCCGTAACTCTCTATTGGATCGATTTTTGAAAACACCTTCCTAAGCTGATCTCTGATCAGCTAAATTAACACATGGTTACAAATTTTGTGTAATGAACGCTTAAAATAGTGTAAATAATTTATATCTGAAAGTGTAATACATTAATACTACTTTCTGGTGTATTTATTTTATGTTAAAATTGTAAGATTAGCAAGGAATGCCTTTTTCTTACATTAAAATGGCGATTCAATGGAAACATAGCGAAATGTTAGCATCATTTTTGGTGACTCTGTTGGCAATTTGGCGTTTGATTAAACGGTGCAGAAACTGATATGCTGTAGCGCCAACTGGTGGGAAGCTACAACAAAGAGTATAGAACAAAAACCTCCTCCACAAAAAAATACATGTGCAAGCCAGTTTTCACAGTGATCCGTAAACGGTGTTGAAATGAAGCGAGTTCGTATATAGAAACATCCATTTTTATATATATAGACTAAAAATAATCCAAAAATAAAAGCACTATCCTATTATATCTATATATAATCTTGCAATATATATATTAGTTATAATACATTAAAAGTACTACATTCAATATATAAAATGATTTTTAAAATAATATTGAGAGTGTGATTGTACATAACAGACTAAATATAAATAACATGCTATAAATAAAATGAAACTAAGGAAAAGTATGTAATATTTTTTGTACTTTCAACATACGTATATCTTCGTATATATAAATAAGATTGTGTGGCGGCCAAAAAACAATGTTTATGCTCTAAATATTAGTTTCTAAGGCAAAGAGTTTGCTATTGTTCTATTGTGAGTATCTTATTTTTAACCCATACTGTCTGATGGCTATACACACTAAAGATTCATATTCAACAAATTTGTTTTTAAATTTTTTCAGAATGTTTAAAAATATATCAAGTATATAGTGCTTCAAAACCGTACAGCTTATCAGTAAAATAGCATTTCCTTCTGCAATAACTAATTTCCATAAGATTACTAATAATAATGAAGTCCTTTCCCAATATAGATTTGCGAAGGGTTGATTATGCGTCGCATTTCTGCTTTATACAGGAAACATTTAGGCTTTTTTTAATTACTTCTCCAGTTGAATAAAATTTAAATATATTTGTGGATAAATATTTCATTGTATGTCAATTCATTTTGAAAACAATATCTTTTTTTAAAATTTTGAAACTTTTTGATTACACTCTTAAAATATCTTAAACAATTTACAGATGGCCTTCCAGCATTAAAGATTCACTCTTGATAAAATGCATACCTAATAGAAAAGACTGATACAATTCTTCCTTGAACCCTTTTACGGCAGTTGCTATTAGGTCTAGCCACATAACAAAAAACTTTTCTCTAAGCGGGTGGTGGATATTTAGTCTATCCATATGCGTTAGTTGAAGCTAAAATGTATAACAATCAATACAGATGGCAGCACGATATCTTTTTTTGTATTTCATGTCATCTGATGGGTAGTTAAAAACAGTTTTTCTTGGTGTAAATCTACAAATTGCATTTTAATTTCTATAAATAAAATTTCTGATCTGTGAAAAAAATTTCGAGAATTCTTAAGTATACTTTTCTCTCATCTGAATGAATTAAGCAAATGTGCAATTAAAAAAATGTATTATTTAGGGTTTTGGAAAGCTTTTATATGGGGATAGAGGCTCTATCCTCTGCCCACATAGAACAGAAAAATAACCTGGACATTTTCTCTCTTCCTCCACTCGAGAGAGAGAGAGCACTTAGAATCACGTGAGAATGTTGGAGGTAGGAAATATTAACAAATTTTGTCTACAATAAGTGGCACGAGATTCTTAGGTTCGAAAATCTTTCATTATAGCTTTTCTGCGCATACCACTTTGCCTTCAAGCAAATGGTCCTACTTGCTTTGAAAAGTTTCACAGTAAATAGCTCATCAAATTTGTGAAATAACTAATTTAAATCCTCAAAAATATTACTTTATTTCAGACCTTTTATACAAAAATTAAGTAAAATATATAATGTGGACATATACAAATTTCAATGTATATATATATATATTAGTAAGTATTCTATATTTTATTCAATTATTCTATTATTATCTTGAACTTTGTATTTAATTGTTATTGAAATAGATATTAGCATAAACGCTAATTTTTCATAAAAGTTTATTGTAATATTATTCATTATTTCTGTCCTGAAAAGTAAGTTAAATGTCTTAAGTGTGCAGTGACTGTAACGTCTAGCTACCAGCGAGGAACCAGACCTCTGATCAGATATTTTTTTGTGACAAAATAGTATTTATAGAGGTGGAGAACATTACATTTTTCAACTATTTTATCACAGAAAAGTGTATTTTAGCTTTGTGTCCGTGAAAGGGTTAAATTTGAAAAAAAAGCATTCTATCATCTATTGCTGATCGAAAATTTTCAGAATTAATTATGTGTAGCACAAAATAAAGTACATTGTAGATGTATAAGAAAAAAAAATTAATGTTTAATCATCAATTTTTAATGTTAATGTAAAATTTTAATTCAATAAGATGAATGAATTTTTTCTGCATATAAATTAGGAATTTTCATCAATATAAGGGATTGAATTATTGGTCTGGCAATCATGTTATTTTTATTTTTGACTTAAGAATATGAGAACGCAACATTTTTTAAATTGAAAATCAAGTGGAATTATTTTAAAATCGAAATAAACGTGAGTTAATCAAAAGATCGTCAACCATATTAATTTGATGTCTAATAAAGCAGTCTAATAAGCAGATGAATTTATTTTACTTACCTTCCCTCGTGGAAAAATTCAGTTTAATTACAAAATTTTTAGATTTCACACATATTAGGTCCTAAATTTTAAGTCACTAACAATAATGAGAAACACATTTGAAGATGGATTATGAATTAAGTCCTTGCTTTTTTAAAATAATACAACTAAAAATTTTTTTAAAGTTTTCCATTTATTAAATACTTTTTAAAAATTTCTAAAAATGAGTAAGAATGAAGACTTTTCTTTTAAAGAGCCAAACTTTTGCAATTCAATATTTTGAGTTCTACAGTCCGGAAATATCCCTAACACAATAAATAGAGGCTGAGAGGCTAAGTCTTAGTCTGTCATTTTGATCATTTTGACTGGAGTAAGAAGAAAAGGAATAGTAATTAAAGAAATTATTTAGAGTTATTCAAATTTATTTAAGTCCCTGGGTTTTTTACAATTATTAAACAATTTAAATTATAAAAACGAATGAATAATCTGGAGTTATGCATAATAGTCAAAAATTTATGTAGAAGCGAATCATGCGGATGTGTTTATTATAAACAATTAAAAACACACACACACACAAATTAAACAATTCAAAAATTTATTTAAAAACAGCTCAGGAAGAATGTAAAATGAAAAATACAGAGGTTCATTTTCATGTCAAATATGCTATTAATGAAGAAATAGTAGATATTCGAAATTTTTTATAGAATTTCAGAGGAGGAAGAAATAATGATATAACACAGTATTGCAGGTGGTATATGTAATGAAGGATGAAAGTTAATACTAAGCATATGTATTGGACAATAAAAGAAATTTGCAAGAGTCAAGAAAAAGGACCCCCCCCAAAAAAAAGGCATTTAAGCATCAAGAATTTCTCAACGCAAAAAATAAGGCTTCAGTTGCCGAAGCAAAATCTGATAAAACAATCCATTTACAATCCTAAGTCGGCAAATTGACTGTCATATCCTCGGACAGAGCCACCAAGGAGAGGAATATTGACGAATCCACCATTAATTCCCAAAAGACCGGAATTTACTAAGGCACCTCCGTTAGCGTATCTGAGGTTACGGAGACCATTTCCTCTGTATCCAAGACCTGCATAACCTGCACCGAATCTTCTGTATCCAAGACCTGCATAACCTGCACCGTATCCTCTGTATCCAAGACCTGCATAACGGGCATCCAGGTCAGGTCTATCATCGACAACAGTGGGAACTACAACAGCTGCAGGTTGAGCAACGATGGGTGCAGCAGCAACGTTGGCGTAGGGAGCATTGGAAATGACTTGGACAGCAGCTGGGTTTTGGTTGGCGGTTCCTGGTTCGTTGGTCTTGACCTGGGCTCTGAATCCAGCATGGTCAGCGACGTAGTTGACTTGACGAGCAATTCCTCTGGCATCAGTGAATCCGTAACTTCCTATTACTCCACCAGCTCCATTTCCGGCTTCCTCTCTATGTTGTTCACCATGGTGATCCTTGACTGAATATCCAAATTTGTAAGGTTGAGGGTGGTGAATCTGGAATTTTATGAAAAAAGAAAGTTATGAGAATATTCCCATAGAGGAAGAAATAATTGAATTCTTATCTGTTACAATTAATTTTATTTTTCCAATAAAAAAGTTTCTTTCTGAAAGAATTACTGCTAAAATTTAACATTTTCTTGCATTTGAAACTTTTCAAGATATTGATTCACAGTAAATATTTATAACAGATTTGAAGTGTAATATTGGAGAGAGAGAGAGATCGAAGAATTTCTCAAATTTATACATTTTAAACAGATTATTTCATTGGGTACAGCTAATAGAGGTTATACTTTGCTGTGTTTAAATTATCTCACTTTCTAAGGGATAATGTTTTCAACCACTGTAAATTAAATGTCGAATGCACTATAGTTTTTAAATTTTTGATATCATATTGACATTGATAATTAATAATAACAATTTTCGGTTTAAGGCAATTTTTAAGGGAAAAATTATGTAATGCGCCAAATTTCCGTTAATTAAAATGGAATTTATATAGTTGAAAGTGATGAACCTAAATATATTAATGATTTTACTAAGCACATACGCATTTCGGAGAATTTCACGTTGCAGTTAAAATACTGCAGTTAATATATGAATTTAGTTACGTGAAATATATATAGCATACTAAATGTTCATTGTTTTCTACTACGTCAAAAAAGTGAATAAATGTAAAAAATGAGATAAATGGTTTTTCAATGACGCAATATATAAAAGGTATAAGTAAAGGTCATTTAAAAAAATTAAAATATATTTTATATGTGTTTAACATTACATTCAGACTTTCTAAAATTATGTAATGTAAATAAAAGGATAATTTATACATTTTTTTTAATATTTTACTTTGAAGACATAATGATGTATCAAATTTTAAAATAATTTGAATGAAGCCACTTACCTCTACAGGAATGGATGCTTTAACTAAAGCAATGCATGACAAAACAGCTACTAGAAACATCTGAAATAAAAATATGCAAGATGAAACTTTTCGTATAGTGAATGATAAGCATATTTGAAATTTATTAAGGTTTATGTCTTTTTCCCTTTTCACTCCATTATTTAACTGCAATTTGATTTTTTTCAGACCATGATGTATTTTTATTTAATTTTATGCTTGCCAAGTGTCTTGAATGATAGCCCTGGATTTGCCTTTTGATTTTGCAGCCTGGTCAGATTTCTCAAAAATATGTTCTTAAGTGACTCTGGAAGAAGTTATTTGTTTTCTTGTGGCCCAAGTATTTCTCTCTTGGCTAGTAAGTCAGCATTTTCATTACCGTCGATACCAATATATGAAAAGATCCTTGAAAACTGATTTTTTAAATATATTTATAAGGAAAGTTCAAGATTTATCTTACTTCTGTTATAGTTTGGGTGCCTGTGTATTTACAACTATAGTCTATTAAATTGTTCAAGCATATTTCGTATACAAATGTAAAGGATGAAATCAAGATCAAAGAAAAAAAATATTCAGCATAGAGTTACAGTACACACAGAAATTCTTCTTCATCCATACAGTATTTAAGGGTATATACATTAAATTATTGTGCGCATCAATTCAATTAGAATGTTTCAGTAACGACAGCCTGATGCTATGACATTGGAATAGTTTCCTGATATTGAAGTATATATACAGGAAATTGATGATTGTACGAAAATACAAATTGATAAATTCATGGCTGATAAATATATAGATGAAAATGAGTTGAAGGGTTTAATAACATTTTGAACACGCTAGTTAACCTCACCATAATAGAGGAGATAGCTATCTATCCACTAAGAGCTAGTCGTAATGGATGCAATTCCAGACATCATATTCAAATGTTGATCCAAAAATGGAACAAGAGCTCAAATTCCAACAAGATCTAAAGATTTGCTTAGGTGGATACCAACAATTACTTAAGAAACATATGAAAACAAGAAAAAAATCTATCATTGGATTTTGGAAAAATATTTCAAAAAACAGTTTATTCGAAACATAATTACTGGACACTAATATTTGGATTCAGACAGTGGAGGCAGCACATTTTCCCGTGAGGGCTGCGATTTTGATTCGTTTCAACGTAAATAAATGTATTTATTAATATTAACTATCTATGAATAATTAATTAATGTATTTTATACTATTTTTAAGTTATTAAGCAAAATGGATTTTTCCACACTTTTATTACATGTGTATTGGATAACATGTTAATATTCCTCTTTTAGTTTTACAAGCCGTATATTTTCTGCACGATTTTTTACATGGTTTTTCCGATTGGCGTATCAACCATATATAACAAGTAATATAAAAAAATAAGTCAATTCCTACTTAGATCAACAAAGAAAATTTTTATTTTAGCTGCTTTTAATTAAATATTTACAATTAATATAAATATGTATATACATAGGACAGAATCGCAACATTAAGTGGTAATTAATTTTTATTAATTATCATTAATAATACTTTAATGATAATTAATAATTTTTATTAATTATCATTAAAGTATTTTATTGTCATCCAAAACAATCATGTATATAAATTTCAGTACCACTAAATACTTTAACACGTGAGAAAAAAACCTTTTCAAGTTTTGCCATAAGTCGCCAAAAGGGTCATTAAGTCGCCAAAAATGACGCCCACATGGTTGTATTTGTAATTCTTTAAATAATTAGTTTTAATAAATTAAGTTTTATTAATTATTATTATATTATTGTATTGCCATTCAAAATAATCCTGTATGTAAAATTTCAGCTCAATTGAGCACTTTAAAATTATTTTATTAACGATTGAAAATTCCACCAAGATAAATAAATATATAAATAAATACATATGTAGAGATTGTGAGCTAATAGTAGGAATTGAAAAAAAAGGAGTATAGTTGAGTAAATAAGAGTTAGGAGTGTGCTAGCATGAAATCCCAGAAAGCAGTAACTTAAAATTTATTTACAGTATGTTATATTATTGCTTATTAATTGAAACTACAGAGCTATTTCTTTAATTTGATAAAATATACGACTCAAACATTTTTAAAATAATCGAACGGAAGATAATACTTTAATAATTGTGGATACAAAACGGTATCCTATAAAAGATTATCATTAATGATATTTACTATTAAACTGACTGGACATAATAACAAGTTCTCTCCATTAATTTGTTCCCAACCAAAAATTAAATTAAAGGTAAATTTTAAACTTCAGACTAAAAGCTTAATAACAAAGCAGAAGGAAACATACCATTTTTTTGCTTTTGCTTTCTCAGTGGAACTTGAGAAACTGAATGAAATACGAATGATTAGTTTTCTTTATATATGTTCGAAAAATAAACCTTTTGTTTTTATGAGGTAATAGAATTTATTATTGTTGAAATTCCAATTTGCAGTCTTGACATTTTTTCCATTTTAATATTCATATTTCAGGATTTGCATCAGATTAACGTTTTTAAATAACGTAATATATATTATAATAATCCATTCTGCTTAGCGATTGCTTAAGTGTTATCAAATAGCTCTGAAATTTATGCAGAAGATTAAGGCTTGGCCCGGAAAGCGGGCAGAATAGCGTGAAAAAAAATCCTTGAATGAAAAAAAATAGGAAAATCTAGTTAATGGAGGAATGAAAAAGATAAGATCAGTAAAAATTATCTACATTTTCGTTTTTATACTTTTTAAGCATATTAATTTAATGTGCATTTTTCTGGAACCTTTGTTATTGTGTAATTAAAATAAATATAAAAAGTGGGTTTCTCTTATTCCCTCCAATTAATAACATTTTATTTTTTCCTGTTTATACAAGGGTTAAAATAATTGTTTGTAAAATTGTTTTGCAATAAATTTCAAAATAAGTTATGATAATTTTGAATAATGTTTTAGTTGTTTTCAAACTCAAAAACTACTTTTCATTCATATTTAGTTTATACTTTATTTCCATTTAAATACAAAAAAAAATGTCCGTATTTTTAATATGATTGTAGTTCCTAAATCTATTAACTTAAATTAAGACTAAGCAAATCTGTTTGGAATATAAAACGTTTAAATTTAGATTATCTTTATATTACGAAATATTTATTATTATGACTCTTGTTCTTCAATGACTTGAATGACAATATTCAAGAAATTAATATTACACACCGTATTTTTAACCCTCTCTAAACTTCTAACAAAACAAATCAGGACTTTGAGCTTGGAGAGAGATTTAACATGCCCTTTTACTGATCGAGTCTTTAGTGGCACTATGACTCGAATCAAAGACTCGACAGAAACACAACTGGGCACGAGTTTGCGACTAGAAGTACTCTAGGCTATTGTGGCCATTTAGTATAGAAAATATATTTTTGCAACCTTGTCTATTGATGTAGGGCAGTGCTTCTCAAACTTTCAATACTTGCGCCCCCCTTTTCAATCACAATTTTTATCGCGCCCCCCTTATACATTAATCATGTACTGAATGCAATAATAATGCACTTTGACGCTAAAGCTACAATAGGCGATCTTAATTATAAACCATACAAATTAGTAACATAAGTATTAAAATTTTGTATACTACTTTTAAGCAAAAAATAAATAAATAAAATAATAGGATAATTATTATGTTATTTTTCCTTTCTCTAATTTTTAAATTCTAACATATTGTAAAATGCGGTGACTGCTTAGAAGACAAAATATAGATATCTGCTAAATATACAAAAGGAACTCAGAGGGTGAATTTCTAATCATAAGCATTCCTTATAAAAACTTTGCTTTGCAAGACAAGGCCATGGAAGTCGTTAATACTTATTAAACTTGTTCTTAATTTAGTATTAATTAATTAGTTATAAAATACTCTGTGCAGCACTGATACATTGAACGTCTACCGGCTGAAGTACCCACTCTTTGCCCGAGTTCATTTATAAGAAAATAAAACATTATTGATATAATAGCTGAATTGTAAGGAGTGCAAAGCCAAATGCTCGACAATATTTACAAAAATGTATAATGATTTTTTTAAAATGGTTGCTCAAATTATAATTAGTTTTAAGCGAATGGTAATTTTAAGCCTCACAGAATTAGCATTAATATATGATGTTAAATAATGAACAATAATATAAAATTCCGATGAAGAATAACTGTATTATTTTTAATATTTAAAGCGAAAAGACTTCAACATGTTTTAACCCGGGAGCAGGCGCGCACTCGATACGGTCGAGCGGGGTTATTGAGTCACCCTAATCCTTTTTTTTTATAATTATTTTATTGTACACGATACAAATCGTGATTCCAGTGAATAATTTAACTAAGAGAAAGTTTTCATACTTACTTTCAAGGACTTTTCAATTTTTCTTTGGTAACAATTAAACAGTTTTGCCAGATTTAACGATTTCGTAATCTGTGCGTCCCGCGCGACCACTTCTGGGTAAAAAGTGTATCATTATGATTATATGAAATTGTGCAAAACGTTATTCGCGTTATGCTTTATATGTATAGAGTACTCGTAAAAATAAGTCTTGGCCAAGTAATTCTTCAAAGTGTGCTCTCCAATGGTTTTCCAAATATAATAAAACTCTTTTGCATGAAAAAAAGCGTAACAGAGAAATACATTACTTACAACTTCCCTAAATGAGAAACAAACACATAAAAGAGGGGTCATAACTAACTGTACCAATAACTTAGAAGGTTAAACAGATTACAGCTATAATGTGCAGTATTTCAAAAATAATGACAGTAATGAATTTTTTTAGTACCTAAATTTTTACGATTCTGCGTCTGGGATCTGTTTTTTCTCTGAAAGAATTATATGTTAGGTTTAAACAGAAAGCGTATCTCTCATCATGCGATTACAGCAAATCAAATAAAAGTTTTTTTATTTGGTTATATGATCAAAGATAGCTAATTAGGTATAAGAAGTTTTTATTTTTGTTGACTTAATATCGCGCGCGCGAGCCTATAAATTATATCAGAGTAAAAGTGCATTTTTTATTATCTCTGAATATATTTTGTTTCAATTCATTCCAGTACATTAATTATTTTTAAATATTTAATTAATTATTTTTAAATACTTTATTAATTATTTTTAAATATTTTATTTTCGATATACTCGCGCCCCCCTCGTAGGATTATCGCGCCCCCCAGGGGGAGCGCCCCACAGTTTGAGAAACACTGATGTAGGGAGTATATTTTCTTGTAAAATGTACATTCGAACCAGATTTTGTGCGGTCTTTTTATATGCGATTTTATTTTTGTTCGATTTTTTATGAGCGATCTTTTTTATGCGGTGTATGAATTTCAATGGCTTTGGTGCCACTGTAATGTTTTCTATTTGTTTACCAGGGGCGTAACGGATGATGTTAGGAGCCTCCCTCTGAAAATCAGGTTTTGCCTTTAATATTTTATAAATTGCGTAAATACGTATTTAGCTTTAGTCAGGTGTTGGGCCCCTAGAGTCCTGCCCCCCGTAATGCCACTGAAATGTAGACACTTCAAGACGCTCTCTTCATTTGTTATAAACAGTCCCCCGACAAGGCGTATTCATTTGTTTTCTCTCAACGCTCCAGCAGCCTGCGCTTGAATGCAGATAAAACTTTCAATGACAGTGACATTATCAATAATTTGATAGATTATGAAGACGGACAAGAAGAACCAGATTTTTTGAAAGCGAATAAAAATATGCAGGTATCCAGCTTTCCTACAAACTGGAAAAGCATTTTTTTAAAAATAGATACCAATTTTAAGAAAGGAGTATACAATTCCAAAAAGGGCTTCAATCATGTTTATCTGGTTATCGTGACATTTACAAGCAACTGATCACCCGACCTTCGCAAAAACTTATTGGTTACTTTATGTTGCCAAAAAATAAATCAATTGAAATTGTACCTTCAAGTGACGAAAGCAATTTTGAAATTATTCATCAAAGGGTTTTGGATTAGGATGATTAGCAGTGAATTATGTTGTGCATTTTGAAAATTTTCCGTGTATACAATGAGAACCTATATGTTTTAAAAATGTTTCCATGTGTAGTATTTCATTATTTATTTTGTTATGGAAGTATTCTTACATAAATTTAGTAAAAAATTGGCATATTTTATAACTGTGACTTTTTTTATGCGGTCCTTAACCACCGCACAAACAAAATTTTCTGTACTTTTTCCACGAATTAGTTTGTTATATGTAAGAATTTATGAAATTTTTGAATATTTTTTGTGCGTTTATTTTTATGAAGTCTCTATCTACCGCAAAAAAGATGTTCAACTGCATGGAAATTGAAGTAGAATAACTAGAGTACTTCTTCAAATAGAATATTACTTAAGAAATGAAAGATTTATCCAGTAAATTGAAAAAAATTAAAATTCCTTCTAGAAAGAAGGCGAACAAAAATTTTCCATGGAAAAACACTTTTATAAATTTGAATGATCATGATGAGTTAATTTGGAAGATAATGAAAACATCGTGAGAATACCCAAAGGTGTGATTTTTTTATGGTTGTTAAATGTATTTTGAGAATGGAAAAACATGAATATAATTAAAGTGTGCCATAGAGAAAAAGAATTGAAATATACGTGTCACTATATGTACATATATATATATATATATATATATATATATATATGTAATAATTCCCCCTAGCATCCTTTTAATTAACTCTTTTAATAATATTCAAATAATCTTTTAATTTTTTTGGTTCGAAACTAACACCCTGATTTTAATCGTAATCTACTAATAATATTACATCCTAAATCCCTTTCGCGCCCCTTATAACCAATCAGAGCTCGTATAACAAAAATGTCACGTGGTCTTCAACGTCAGATATAAAAGCCGATGTCTTTGGAAACCTCTCGCTCTTCACTCGTTTCTCTGTAGTCATGTAGCCGGCTGCAGCGCGTTCTGTGTGTGTCTTTGTCTGTGTTGTGTCATCCATGTTTGTTTCTTGTATGTGTAATGCCGTCCCTACTGGATCTTTATGTGTTTCTGGATGTGAATAAAAATGAATCTCGATTTCCTTGAGTGCCTCTTCAATACTACCCTAATCGACCATGCTCCACGTAACACAAGCATTACACCACCGGCCACGCCCTGTCTTTGGTTCGCTACAGTAATAACATCCTCTCGCCACGTCTTACAATAGTTTAACCAATTTCCAGAAATATATAGGAATATTATATATATATATATATATATATATATATATATATATATATATATCATAAGCCAGTGATTAAATTATGAAAGTACTACTGGTGTTTATGTTTTTGCATTTCAGAGAGGAAAACCTCATTAAAATCACGTTTGTACAAAGAAACGAATTTTCTATAAAGAATCTCCGATATTCTTCTTCTTTTATGAATGATTCCAGTGAAATTAGTGATGATACAGGAAAGTACTTTCTAAATATGTCTTTTGCTCCTATAAATAGCTTTTTCCTTATACTTTTCTTTTGAATGGAGAAAAAGAATAAATTTATAGACATTAAATTAGTGCTTCTCAAACTTTCAATATTTGTGCTCCAAGTTTTCAGTATTAATTTTCATCATGCCCCCTTTCTTACAGTAACAATGTATTGAATGCAGTAAATATACATTTAGACGCTAAAGCTACAATTTGACTCTATTTGTAAACTGTGCAAGTTATCAAGATAAGTATTAAATTTTGTATATGAGACAAGTCTTTTGGATTCACTAGTAATTTCTAAACAGTTTTTTTTAATTTAGTGTTGATAAATTAATTATCAACTGACACATTTATAAATATCTTAAATCAGCGTGATTATGTACTTTTTGTCACAATGTATTTTGTTTTGCTTCCTTTCAATAAATTGATAATTATTTTAAGTATTTTATTTTCGACTTTTCAATTTACTTGTAAAAGTAGAAAGAAAACAACAAAAATATTTATACAAATTTTAGAAAGCGAAATGAAACACGAACGAAAGTGCACCTTAGTCAGCATCAAAACTAAAAATAAAATGTGCGTCGTGACGTCAAGGTCAGTATCCCCTGAAATCTAGGATTTCTGGGTATACTAGAAAATGTAGTCTGGTACGCAGGGGGTTCATGTCATCAACTATTCCTTTAAATTTACTATTGAAAGTGGAAAACTTCTTGAAACTGTTGCTTCTATGTTTTAAAAAGAAATTCAAGATGTCTTAAAGATATCTCTAAACTAAAAAAACTCATTTTAATGAATTTTTTCACTTGATATTATATGGTTCTTCTAAGATGCATAGTTTCGTTGATGTTTGTGAGAAGCGTATACTGCTTTCACCTTTGTTCGATCAATAGTTGATTCGTAATAAAAGTAGTACTCGTTAAGGCGGAACTAGGGTAGAATCTCTCAAATTTCTTAGTATGCTCGCTTAGAGCTGATGGCCTGCAATTTGGGAGATATGTTAGTGAGTTTTTTACTGAGGGTTTTCAGATTTTAAAATCACATTTTACTTTGAGTCATACAAAATACTCTGATGTATAAGAGAACTTAGAAAAGGATCAATTTTTCAGGCCAACAACAAAACATTCGATTTCTGATTAAAACTGAAATATAGAAGCATATACCGGGGAATATGAACAAACCAGATATTTAAGCTTGTTATTGTTTCATTTCAAAACTGTTTAACATCTTCTGTGGTCAATTCTACCTCCCCCCAAATGTTCCAAAAAAAAGGCACAGTTTCTTATTGCACATATTTAAGCTACTTAACAGGACGCGAAAAGGGAAGAATCTTACTTTAGTTTTCCCAATATTTTTTTAATTTATTATTGTAAAGAACAAAAAACCCTAAATTTTGCTTTTTATAAGTACATTCTGTACACGATGAAGAATGTTTCAAGTGTCTAAAAATACTTTCTCTCATACTTACAAACAATTTTAAGTTCGTACCTCTTTTTCAAACGATTGAGGATTTTGTGTGTGTGTGTGTGCGCGCATATGCGGATACAATTTGAAGTATGGTGTAATACTAAGCAGTACATTAGGATGGGGGCAGAGATAATATCGGCTCTTTTAGATTATATCTTTCTATTTTCATTTCTTCTCAAGCAACAAATTGTACATAGCCTTGCCAATCACTATTTTTTTATCGAATATTTACTAAAGTCTAAACTCCTGACTTCTCCCGTTCGAAAATCTCGAATGAAAAGTATTTCAGTACCACGGACAAACTACATCCTTTAAAAACACTAATAATAATAATAATCTCACAATAAGAATTAAAAATATGCGCAAATCAACGATAGAAAGAAGAAAATGTCCATGCTCTTTCAGCGTATGGTCAGACCGGCTGTAGTCAGCTTTCGAAGCCCACACGGTGTATGGGCAAACAAATTAAGAGATTAATAAATCGTTAAATAAGATTACTTGGTGGAAAACCCTGAAAACGAAGTAATAAATGAAATTAATAGTCAGTCTAAAGAAAGTAAACTCTTGGCCACACAAATTGCAACACATATCAGGATCAGAGATATTACAACAAAGTTTTTTGTACAAAGATCAAACGATTAAAATTACAGCATCTTGTTATGTGTGGATAATGACAAAAATACTTGTTAGTCTTGTCGCCTTTATTGGTTATAACCTCTGCCACACGCCTCGGCATAGAATCAAAGAGGCTTTGGAGGTATCCATGGGTTTCAGCAGTCCATGTGGCTTCCACATATTGTCAAAGCTAATCTGGTGTATCCCGGGGCAGTCGATGTGCAGGCATGGACCACACTCTATCGATTGGCGATAGATCGGGAGAACAAGCAGGTCAAGAAAGCAATTGAATTTGACGGGAAAAGAAAACTCTTAAACATTGTGTGTCACGTGTTGTCACACATTGTCCGATTGGAAGATAGCTGATGGCAAGCGCTGAATGTATGGAAGGACAATATCTCATAGTTGTAGTGCTGGCTGTTCAGTTTACCGGCAATATGTACTAGAGTATGAGTCAGTTAAATCCAATTCCACCCCAAACCATAATACCGCATGCAGGATCAGTGTGGGGGATGCTTATCGCAACAGTTCAGCAGCCTCTCACCACGGTGTCTCCAAACTCGAATCCGAACATCGTGCTATTGAAGATGGAAGCGGGATTCGTCAGTAAACACTCGTTTTTGGGATTCGTCATTTCGATTCTGTTCTCCATATCCGGCGATCATCGCATCATTGGCCACGCAAAAGACTGTTGGTCAAGGGTAAGTCAAGAGTAAACGAAGCAATGAACGCTTTGCGGCCATTCCACTCTGCTGAAAACGGCGTTGAATGGTACGAACAGACATCGAATGATGCATGACAGATTGAATCTGTTGTGCTATGGTTCGTAATGGGGCTGCGCGATCCATCATTGTTATGCGTACAATTCGCTTGTCATCCCGGGCAGTGTTGCACGAAGGGGTGCAATCAGCCCGTTGGTCCGTCGTTTCCTCTTGCATTCAGTGATGACCAATCCGCGTCACAGTTGCAAGGTTTCACCCTACACGTTGACTGATTTCTCTGTAGAATAATCTGCAATCGCTATAAGGTACTTTTTTTCCTCGGTCGAATTCAGAAACTTGGCCAAAAGATGTTGGATGTCTTCAAAGAGGTATAGGTAAACAGCTTACGCAAAAAAAAGCCCTAATTCAAAATACTAGTGTGTGCTCCCCTTATATAGGAATTGCGGGGTGGCGCTACGGTTGCCCATGATGTGCGTCTATGCTATAATGCTAATTATTTGCATACTTCATCGCTGCCTACGCATCATGTAAATTTCAAATTGTTTGCATGCTTCCTTCATGGTGTTGTAAAGGGTGTTTTTTTTAGAGGTATAGAACTTTAAATTGCAATAAAACAACGATGTATTATTCGATTGTCATGAATTTTTTTATTCGAAAGATAATCTTCTGGCATTACATTTTAAATAGGATTTCTGGCATATGACTGCCACGGCTGGCTCAGATGTAGTCCAATCTGGACGTCCAATTTTCGATGACTTTTTCCAACATTTGTGGCCGTATATCGGCAATAACACGGCGAATGTTGTCTTCCAAATGGTCAAGCGTTTGTGGCTTATCCGCATAGACCAATGACTTTACATAGCCCCGCAGAAAATAGTCTAGCGGTGTTAAATCACAAGATCTTGGACGCCAATTCACAGGTCCAAAACGTAAAATTAGGCAGTCACCAAACGTGTCTTTCAATAAATCGATTGTGGTACGAGCTGTGTGACATGTTGCGTCGTCTTGTTGGAACCACAGCTCCTGAACATCCTGATTGTTCAATTCAGGAATGAAAAAGTTAGTAATCATGGCTCTATACCGATCACCATTGACTGTAACGTTGTGGCCTTCATCGTTTTTGAAGAAGTACGGTCCAATGATTCCACCAGCCCATAAAGCACACCAAACAGTCAGTTTTTCTGGATGTAACGGTGTTTCGACATTCACTTGTGGATTAGCTTCAGTCAAAAATGCGGCAGTTTTGTTTGTTGACGTAGCCATTCAACCAGAAGTGCGCTTTATCGCTAAACAAAATTTGCTTATGAAAATCGGGAACAACGGCAATCTCGTATTGGGCCCATTCGACGAATCTACGCCTTGCTTGATGATCGTTTTGATGAATTGCCAAACCAAACTGAGAATAAATCACTTGACAGCTGTTAAATCGGTCGCCATCTTGGAAAGTAATGCCAACTTAAACTTCTATACTTGGAAAAAAAACACTCTTTATTTTGTGTGGACAACGATGTACATGCAGAAAGGAAAAATGTAATACTGTAAATAATAATTTTTCTTTATGGTACGTTTCATAATGATACAATAATTAAAATGTACGCCTGTATCGTGATACATATAAATTATTTTTGAAAGTCCTATGTTAAATGTATTATGATTTTGAATGGGAAATCCTTAAAAGAATTGATTCATTTTCCTGAAGGTGTTATTTGCCTGGAATAAGATTGCTAAATTTTAGTAGATAGAAAATCATAATGTACCATCTATACGGCAAAATATAACAATATTTTAAGAATGAACTTATGAATAATTCAGTGATATGACAATGAATCACTTTATTCTATATTATTAATTGAAAAATGTGAATTTACTAGATTATGGATTAATTCGTTGCATAGAAGAAACGCCACGCTGGAATCAAAACGAGAAAGAAATTTTTTATAATGGGTGCAAGGAAAATTATTGAGGAAGTATTTTGTAGAATTGTATAATATGTAAATGATTTAAAGTTAAATTTACATCAGTTGAGTCACCCTTTTGTATCCAGATCGAGTGTAGAAAAGAGAAGCATTGAATTTGAAGGGGTCAATTTCGAAGTGTATTTCTAATAATAATAAATAAAAAAAATACAGATAGTTTGAATAATCTGTTCAGGCTTTCGTACAAATCACCTTCGTAATTCTTTTTCCATTGATAGTTTTTGTTAGCCATTCAGAATTTTATAGATAGATGTAGAAGACACTTCAGGAAAGTGATATATTTTTTTTATTGAAAGCAGATAAAGTAATTCTCGCGCGCCACAAGTATCACACGGCGTTTACAGAAGTAAGTAAAATAAACAAAACAAGATAAATAAAATAAAAAGTAAATAAAAAAACAAAAGTTATGAAATAATGAGATAACAAAAACAAATAAATTAACTTAACTCAGTGGCACGAAAGCCCATGAGGGCCAAGGCCTACTGTGTTCAATTTAGTATACGCGATCTTGGGACCTGAGGTGCATGAGCAGTTGTTCTGATCAGGTGGTCAGTCTAATGTGAAACCCCCAGTGTTAAGTTCCCAAGCAAGCTTGGTACTCCTTTTATCGACTCATTGAGGGGATCAAAGGCTGAGTTAACCTTGCCCAGCTCGGGGGTTGAACCTCGGATCTGTGATGTGAAAGCGCGATGCACTAACCACTCAGCTAAACAAATAAATTACAAAGTCAAAAAATACGTTGCAAAATAAAAAGCAATTACTTAACAAAACCAATACAATGATGTTACAAATACAGATAAAATAAAAATTTAGAAAATCAAATCAATGAAGATACAAAATAAAGTGAACAAATCTTTACTTGAAACAAGTTGAAAAAAAAACTAGGAGACCGGTTGATTTTAAGAGGATACAGTTTGGTTTTCAGTTAAAAACTTCAGTGTCACTTCTAATGATCATGTTATATTTGAATAAAAGGAAAAGGACAAATCAAAAGACCTGGAGCTAAGCAAATTTAACGTGCATTGGCACCACAATACCACAAGGCTGGTATTTAGTAGCACTAGGTCTCGAGCACGCGACGTTTTATCCACGAGTTCGTAACTTTAACTACTGGGCTACCGTGGCCACGGGAATTCCCTGGTACGGAGGCTGATGGTAGAAGCTTGTTCGTAGAGTGAAAGAACTGTTGAAACGTACCTCGTGAAAATATGAAGAACAGCGTAATGTGTAATTTATAATTACGAGATCATCATCAATAATATAACTTCGAGTAGTGTATCAAAACACTACTAGAATAGGTTCCTCCAGCAACCAAAATGCGTTTTTAAGGAAAACCACTGTTCCGATACATCTTATATTAGGGAAGTATATTTTCAAAAATAAACATAGAGAATTAACTATGGAAACAAATCTTTTGATGAATCAAGGCAACGATTTAGAAGAGTGTATCTCAGCGATTTTAAATGCAGTACCAGATGAGAAGTCATCACATTAAAATTTACAGTATTAATAATTGATAATAATGGAAAAAATGTTTGTTTTTTTCAACTGGTAGGAAAGCTTATTACCTCTATTCCTTAAAAGGACAGCAAGATTCGCATCGGTTTTTTTTGTTTCAAATACAGCTGACACAATACAGAGTCAAGTGTATTTTTATACCAAATTTTGCCTCTTTAAACTTACAGCCCAACATGGAACAATGTAACGTATATATAATACATTGGCGAAACTAGTACGAGTGGACTTCGTATCAAAACTCCTTCGGAGCCTTTTTTAGAAACAAAAGACCTGTTAGTAGTACTTTAGTTACATATGTTGGGGTCCCTGTATCATTGGTACGGCTGATACGGAGCTAGCTAAGCCCCTGGTATAATATAACTTTATAAATTATCCTCAATATATATAATAAATTCTTGGGAGTAAAAACAAATTAGACATTAGAGAGGCTGTATATGTTGAGGAGAAATCTAATTCTGAAAAAGTTGTAGGTGTTATACGATTTAATCTGGTGATGTGATATTGAAAATACACCCATAGACAAAAATTTGTGCACCAAGAAGAAGTCGTCAAAATATAACGAAATTTTACACATGTAATGACTTTTTTGATGTAAGTAAATGATTACAAAATAAAAAAAAGGATAATTTATTTTAGAGAAAAAGGCACAAGAACGGAGGATTTAATACTTTGTTGAATCCCCTCTAGCGCAAATGCACGATGCGATACGATCGAGCATTGAGGCATACAAGTTCTGTATGATGTCTTGAGATATTTCGTTCCATATTTGCTGTAACCTTGCCTCTAGTTCGTTTAAATACGTGGGAAGCCCAACTCGCCGTCCCAAATTATCCCAGGTATGCTCGATTGGAGACTAATCGGGGTATCGGGCAGGTCTAGGAAGAATAGCAACAGTGCGGATACAGTCTTGTGACACCCTTAGCATGTCAGGTCGGGACACTGTCTTGAAAAAGGGCTCCTGGGAGCCATTGCAAGAGTGGCAACACATGTGGTTGCAGAATGTCATGGACATACCACTGGCTGTCATGGTGCCACGGATCAATACTAGGAGTGGCCGTGTATTGTAGGCAATGACACCCCATATAATTACACCAGCTGTAGGAGCGGTGTGTGGCGCAAAGGCATGATTGAGGTGTTCACCAGGGGGTATCCATACAGGAACACGATTGTCATCACTGTTGAGATTGAATCTGGATTCGTCGCTAAAGACGACCTGGTTCCATTCTGCTGCAGTCCAGTTTCCGTGTGCACGGCACCACTCATAACGGAGGCGTTGATGGGTGGGCGTCAAGATCAGCACACGCAATGGGCGCCGTGATCCCAAATGTCTTTCAGCCAGGCGCCTTCGTATGGTTCTAGAAGACGCATTTGCTACTCGTGAAAGTGCTGCCTGTGCTTGGATGGCGGTCGATGAAGAAGTTGGCTGTACGCGTGCATTTCTTACGATGTGGTGGTTTTCTCGACGACTGGTCTGTCGAGGGCGTCCTGAGCCTGGTCATCGTGTAAATGACATTTCTCTGATCCACTGGTCCCAACACCTCCTCACTAAACAAGCAGAGCGGCCTAATTGACGAGTTACTCTCCTAGCTGACTGCCCAGCTTTAATCATACCGAAGATTCTCTCCCTCTGAAACTGCGACAGCTACTCATATTGTCTTCGAAAATGGCATACTGGCATGACTACCTCAGCTCTTACTTTGTAAACGATTCAGCACACTCAAACAAGCTTCGGTTTTACCTGTTTTATACTCCACGGAGAATGACGTTAATTGCCCTCCACCGGTTATACGTAATGCGCAATCACGTTGCATTTCTAATCATTTGCATATCTCCCCGGCATGTACCTTCATGCCAAGTTTCGTTATGATTCCGCAATTATTTCTTGTTCGCTAATTTTTTTGTCCATGAGTGTATATACTTGACCTGGTGGGTATACAAAGGCATCTAACAGATAACATTTATTATAATTATAATAATTAGATGTTTGTAAGATACTTTAATGGATGGAAGATGTGAATTGATGGGAAAAAAGCCGTTTTGTGTAGCGCTAGTGTTTGGGGTGACGGTATGCCACTGCCTGCGAATTTTCTATTACTTCGATTGTGGTTGCCTTACGCCTTTCAATTTGGGAATCAAATATTTTTTTTTATTTAAGGAATTAGTCATTTAAAAAAAACTGCACAAAGGAGGAAGATTCAGACTTAATCTTCAAAAAATTATAGGATTCACATGTATTCTAAATACCAATTATTCATAATCTTTCCCTTCAATTTTGCTATACGAATATATATAATCTCTTTGTCTATCTTTATGTTGTTGGTTCATTGTTTAATTAAGGAGATTAGCCTCTCCGAAAAAGAAATATGACGAAAGCAAAAAGTATGTGTATAACGATTTAACAAAATGTACAAATTTAAAATAGTGAAAAGTTAGGTTGAATTCATTTGTCTAATTTTTATACGAAAAATTAAGGAAAAGTACTTTTTTTCTGTGTAATCATTTGTGATCTTTTTTTGCAAAAGTAAATTGGTGTCTTTTATTATTTTACTTTTTAGAAAAATATTAAAATAATTTTGTGTTTCAAATGTGTGTGCGTGTTTTTAAAAAAACAGTATTAAGATCTAAACAAGTTTGAAATCCAGAATATTTAACAGATTTTAAAGTTTTCATGATTACATATATTTATAAAGCTTTTTACTTGATTCGTTTGTAAAAGTATTAATATTATGATCTTATATAGAATTGTGATATAAAATTACTATTTTTTTTGTTTGCGCAGTTTCGACTAAATCAGTGTTTCTCAAAGTGTGGGGAGCGCCCCCCTGGGGGGCGCGATGACCCTACAAGGGGGGCGCGAGCGTATCGAAAATTTAAAGATTTTTTTCAAAAAAATATAACCGGAAAGAGAAGTAAAACAAAATTCTTTCTTCCATAATAAAAAAAATACACGCAACAACACTGATATAATTTATGTTTATTATCTGGCTTTTTTCCGTCATCAAATAGCTATCTTTGATCCCAAAACCAAATTAAAGAAAAAAAACATTTTGTTTTATTTGCTGTATTTCCTCAATGAGAGATTTTTTTATTACGTTTTAACATAAAATATTACTCGTTAAAAGAAAAACGAAACCCAGACCGTGAGAAAAATTCTAAGAAGATAAACAATTCACCACTGTAATTATTATTGAAATACTGTACATTAGTTGTAGAAAAAGAAAAGGAAGTCATGATTCACTTTTTAGCCAGGCTGCATAGTACGTTTGCTAATCATTTGATTGACCTTCAATCTTATGGTATGGTTATTATCAATATTAGTTCCCTCCCATCTTTTATGCGTTTGCTTTTCGCTTAGGAAATTGTAAATAATTGAGTTTTGCGATATTTGGAAAAGAATTGATTGGTTTAACATTTCTGTAGGATAATTGAAAAGTGTCTGATTTGCGTCCTTTATTATGGTCTTGTACTTTTGAATCATTTTAGTTCAGTTTTATTGGATTTTTTCTCAAATCATCAAAGAATTGAATAGTCCTTGAAAAAGGTAAGTATACTTTCTATAAATTAAAATATTCACTAGAATTCCGATTTGTATCGTGTATAGTAAAAATAATTCTAAACAAATGATTGGGGTGACTGAGTCCCCCCGCACAACCATTAATGTTAGTATCGAGTACGCGCCTGCTCCCGGGTTAAAACATTTTGAAGTCTTCTCGCTTTAAATGTTAAAAAGTAACACAATTATTCTTCATCGGAATTTTATATTCTTTTTCATAATTTAACATTAATTCTAAATGCTAATTGTGTGAGGTTTAAAATTACAGTTCTTTTAAACAGTTATTTACAATTATAGCATTTATCTAAAAAAAAATCATTTTACATTTTTGTATACAATGTCGTGCACACAGTTTTACTCTACTTACAGTTCAGCTATTATATCAAGAATGTTTTATTTTTTAAAAAAATGAACTCGTGCGAAGAGTCGGTGTTTCATCCAGTATACGTTTGATGTATCAGTACTGAAGAAGGTATTTTTTATAAATAATTTCTTATTACTAAATTTGGCCGCGGTAGCCGAGTGGTATAGGTATCGGATCGTGGCTTGCCTTGTCACGAGTTCGAGCCCAGTACCACTAAAGACCCACCGTGTAGGGCAGCAATGCACGTAAAATCTGTTGAGAGTTGAAACGTTTTCCCGTTGGTGTGGTGTGGTAGTTAGGAGAGAGGGGTGCCAGCTCAGGTGTCATCCACGTCACTTGACCATGGTTCAAAATTACGTGGTCCGTCGTCAAAAGCCCTCGTGCAGCTGAACAGTGCGACGTTAATATTCAATCAATCAATCTTATTACTAAATTAAGAACAAGTTTAATAATTATTAGAGACTTCCACGGGCTTGTCTTGTAGAGGAAAGTTTTTCAAAGGAAGGTTTATAATATCAGAAATTGACACTTTATTTTCTATATTTAGCTGAGATCTATATTTTGTCTTCAAGGCATCCACTGCAGAAAATCCGGTTTGAAAAAAGGTAGGATGTTGAAAATGGTATTAGTATACGAAGTGCTTTTGTTTTCAGTACAGATAATTCCTCATCCACCCCTACCCCAAATTCAAAGAGCGATTTATTACAAAATTGCCTTTTAATATTTCACTGGATGTGAAATCTATGAAGATTTCTTCTTCGAAAGTTGAGAGCCCTTCTGGAGTATCTTGAATTAGATCCCTAATCCCCTCGTAACTTGCTACCAAGCTGTCCTCATCCAGAAAATACTTTTTAAAATTCTTTGCCAACATAGCTAAATGATTTTACATGTTTTAAAAACAACTTTCACATGTTGTTCTACAGATTTGTAAGTTTTAACACATATCGAGCTGGGGCTTTTTTCCATCATTTACTTCAGTAGTGGTAAATCCAAAATTTAAGTATTTTTGAGAAGATCGCCTTAATTTAATTTTCGGAACCATGCTCGTTCGTCTGTGTACTTGTTGATTCTTTATTATGGTCGAATGTTTGCTTACGACTTAAAAATTTATGTATGATATTGTTTTAATCTACTGCCGTAAATACTTAATTACCGTGAATTACAATTAACGTGGAAATTAAAAAAATGTACATTCAAGCTAGATTCGGTAGCTATATGAGTATCGAGTCGACCAAAACTGACTGAAATTGTACGAGGAAAAGCATTTTTACATGTTTTGCGCAGACGTCCGATAGGTTGCCCAGACTTACGCAAACGTACCCTATAATGCCAGATGTGATGGATATGATAGAGAGCGACATTGACTAGACTATTTTCTAATGACATTTGTACTTTGAGAAATGAATGCTGAAGGAAATAAATCTTTAATTAAATACATCATTTTGCGATCTGTTCCAATTTAAAAATTAGAGAAAGAAAAATAACATAATTCTAAGTAATATATATTTTAAGTAATTTTTTTAAAATATATATTACTGAAAAGTTACATATACACAAAATTTAATATACTTATCGTATTAATTTGTACGGTTTATATTTAAGATCGTATTGTAACTTTAGCGTCTCTCTCTCAAAGTGCATTTTTATTGCAGTAAATACATTGTTGTTGTACAAGGGGGCGAGACAAAAATTATGATTGAAAGTTGGGTCGCCAGTATTGAAAGTTTGAGAAACACTGCTTGTCTTACAGAGCAAAGATTTCAAAGGAATGCTTATGATTAGAAATTGACCCTCTGAGTTATTTTTCTACATTTAGCTGATATCTATATTTTGTCTTCTAAGCAACCACCGCATTTTGTAATATGTTCCAATTTAAAAATCAGAGAAAGGAAAAATAACTTAGTAATTATCCTATTACTTAACTTTTTTTTTTGCTTAAAAGTAACATATACAAAATTTAATACTTATGTCATGAATTTGTACGGTTTATAATAAATATTGTTGCTTTATCGTAAAAGTGCATTATTATTGCATTCAGTAAATTATTATGTATAAGGGGGGGTGCGATAAAAATTGTGATTGAAAAGGGGGGCGCCAGTATGGAAAGTTTGAGAAGCACTGGACTAAATAATATATCAGAAGCCTAGCATTAATGTTTTGATAATAAGTGGATATTAAATATATAATAACATATCGCGTGTATTTTTAAAGCAAAATTCGTGTACCAAAAGGATATCATCTTACTTATGTCTTGAAGAAAATTATGCAAATAATGAACAAAGGTTTTATATATATGTCAAGTAGCTAAAGTCAAACAGTCCAAGACCACATTTTTATTCAATTCTAACATTTTGCAAAGTAAAATTTTCTGTTCTACCTTAAATATATTATTTCAACTATTCTTAAAGTTGTATTTTAGAAAAAATATCTCTTTTCATCAGGTGGCGCAGAGGGGAATATGAAACATTATTTTGAGAACAATAAAAAACCTAAGTATTGATTTGAGAACTGAATTTTATCCAAAAAATTATGATTATTCAGGGAAAACGAGCGTATTATTAAGAAAACTAAGAAACGTTAAAAGAAAATCAGAATGAATCACTTTTATTACAGAAATGGTACAGAATGTTAATACTATTAGCTGTTTAAATATAAAAGCTAAGAAATTTTATTTTTCTAGTTCAAAATAACATATTTAAGAATATAATAATATATTTGCTTTAAATAGGTATACAGAAGGAAAGACAAAAGAAGGAAAATTTAAGAGAGGACGCGGTACGATTTAAACAAAATTTTTTGATTTTATAGTTTTTACAATTTTATTCCTTGTAACTTATGCTTATGCAAAACGTAAGACAGAATATTTGCTCATAATATCACAAAAAGCAATCGAAGTAATTTTTTAAAAAAATTTTTAAAAATTCATGAGGTAATTTTAAAATGCTACTCCTCGTACAATAATTGTTGTATACACAGGAAATTTGATTAACATATTTGTCAAACCATTTACAACAAAATTTGGTATGGGTTTGGGGATAACATGATTCAATTTCCTAAAAAATGTTTTTTATGAATTATTATGAAAAAATCCCTAAAAAAAGTATAAATTTTAAGTTCAAATATTTAAAAAAAGATAAGTATTACTTTGATTCAAAAATGCATACCAACTTTTGTTACATATATATTAATAGAAATCTATAAAAGAAATTCAAAACATTTCATGCAATAGAAAAAAAAGCCTTAGCATTTTAAATGAAAGAAAACAAACGATTTTTTTTGTTCTGAGATAAATCAATTTCATTTATAAAAGATATATATATATATATATATCTATTTATATATATATATATATATATATATATATATATATATATATATATATATATATAAAGGGTGTTTTTTTAGAGGTATAGAACTTTAAATTGCAATAAAACAACGATGTATTATTCGATTGACATGAATTTTTTTTTATTCGAAAGGTACTCTTGTGGCATTACATTTTAAATATGATCAAGCAAGGCGTAGATTCGTCGAATGGGTCCAAACCGAGATTGCCGTTGTTCCCGATTTTCATAAATGAATTTTGTTTAGCGATGAAGCGCACTTCTGGTTGAATGGCTACGTCAACAAACAAAACTGCCGCATTTGGAGTGAAGCTAATCCACAAGTGTATGTCGAAGCACCGTTACATCCAGAAAAACTGACTGTTTGGTGCGCTTTATGGGCTGGTGGAATCATTGGACCGTACTTCTTCAAAAACGATGAAGGCCACAACGTTACAGTCAATGGTGATCGGTATAGAGCCATGATTACTAACTTTTTCATTCCTGAATTGAACAATCATGATGTCCAGGAGCTGTGGTTCCAACAAGACGGCGCAACATGTCACACAGCTCGTGCCACAATCGATTTATTGAAAGACACGATTGGTGACCGCCTAATTTCACGTTTTGGACCTGTGAATTGGCCTCCAAGATCTTGTGATTTAACACCGCTAGACTATTTTCTGTGGGGCTATGTAAAGTCATTGGTCTATGCGGATAAGCCACAAACGCTTGACCATTTGGAAGACAACATTCGCCGTGTTATTGCCGATATACGGCCACAAATAATGGAAAAAGTCATCGAAAATTGGACGTCCAGATTGGACTACATCTGAGCTAACTATGGCCGTCATATGCCAGAAATCATATTCAAAATGTATTGACACAAGATTATCTTTCGAATAAAAAAAAATTCATGTCAATCGAATAATACATCGTTGTTTTATTGCAATTTAAAGTTCTATACCTCTAAAAAAACACCCTTTATATATGCAATGAAATTACTAAAAAATTACTGTATATACTACATGCACATGATATCATTTTATATGTTTAAAATTTAAAATTTTCAGTACCTTACATTTTTAAAAAATTGCGATAAATAACATACGAACCCATTTTACGATGGTTTTAAAATAATTCTAGTTTACATCTTCATATATATTTTTTTTTACATTTATGTTTAAAAAATCCAGGATTATATGTAATCCCTTCTTTTTTCTTTGAATATTTTTCTTTTCGCAGATTGGCTAGTTTTACTTTTCGACGTTCTATACGAAAAGCAAAATTACTTTGGCGATTTCTTTCTCTATTTTGCGTCTGTAATCACGTGTGGCTGCAATTTTTACTGCTTCTTCCCCAAGATCCAAATTAACTGCCTTTTGTATTTTTTTAAGGCTTTCAAAGTTACCAAAGTTATGCTCTGATACTGCCTCAGAAACAGCTATATTTACACGTCATGATTTCGCTGAAGTTTCTTAATATCACTTACTCCAAATCACGCTATGCAAATTCTCGTTGCTGTTCTGAGTCAGACATCTGGCACATCCTTTCAAAAAACTATCAGAAACTAACCTTTGATATATTGGAACAATATTTGTTAAGTAATCTGGATTTATTGGTGTTCTAATATTAAGTTTATGTGGTGCAGGGTTTTCACCTTTAGCTAAGGCTCTTCGATAAAAACACCACGAATCTTTGTCAGGAGGGCATTTCATGTGTATTGGATTTTTATCTGTCGAGCTTCTGTGATAAAGCGCGGCATATATGGATTTTTCAGCCTTTATTTTGCAGAATAGCTTTCTGATAGTACTGCGTTAATTTTTTTATCGTTGTTTCTTTTAGGCTGCCATGAGATTTTCCTCCTAAAGGGATACCTTTAGCTCTCTAATCTTTCACAAGATTGCGTAAGCTGGTGCCTAACCTTTTGCTTACGTGATTAATATACTCTTATTTTAAAATTTCAACATCTGTTCCATATATTTTTAGGCTATTTAAGAATTTATGAGTTTTAGCATCACCATCAGAAAACAATGTTGTGTAACGGAAACCACATGCTTCTGATCGAGACCAAATTTTCGCTGCAGCCTTCATTTCCATTGCTCCTGATGTCCCAAAGTGGTTAACCTGGCAGGAATTTTTGTGGCCAGAATACCAAGCATTGTATTCAGCTGTAGTTTCGCTTTAATTCATTTTTTGCACTTATTCATGTTGGACAGTACTTGCTCATAATTTCATAGTCAATAACGTATCCTGTTAAAGTGTCAACTACACAGCCAACACTGATTTGGGATGTATGTCCTCGGGTCAACCATGTCCTATCAAATGAAACAGCAATATCAGTAACAGTATTTGAACCATTTTGATCCAATTTGCTGTATGCATTTTGAACGCTGTTATGTACATAGTTCAACACAGTTTGGGAAGAAAGACTGAGTTAATGTAGCATTTAATTTCATTAAAAGTTTTACTCGACATCAAAGGCATATTGAGAAACATGCAAAAGTTTTCAACCGATGCATGGCCCCACTGATTACAACAAATGCTTGAACAGCACGAACATTCACATCGAAAGGTGTAGATGTATTTGATTTTTTTCAAGTCTTGGAGATGTAAAGCATTCCATTTTTTTGCTCAGAACATGTTTTACATACCAGTTTCAGTGGATGAGAAAATCCATATTTATGTCCAAATTCAAGTTTTAAAGTTGACTGGTTGCAGCAACCACAAAAAGTATACTTGAAAATATCACACAAGACTTTTTCGTCAACAATTATATAACTTGGTCCATCAAAGGTATCAGCAACATTTTCTTGTTCTAGTACACTTTTTCCTTGCATAGAAACTCTCATTTTTGAAAATGTTATCACCACTTGAGAGTTGAGCAACATTGGAATTGTGCTCTGAAATGTCCTTATAGTTTTCAGTTTTTGTTTCAGTGCACCATCGCTTTTGAATACTCCATTTACTTGATTTGTTTTTCATCTTCGTATCAGGCATGTTTAACTATAAACATGCTGTATTAGAATACTTTTATATATATAAAAAAACTGTTAAATTGATAACGATAAAAAAATTAGTCTTTAAAATGCCTTTTTTTGGTAAACCGAAACAAAATATTTCAAAAATATGAAATAAATATTAGAAGAATAAAGAAAGTAGTATATCTCAGCAAATGTAAACAAACAATAAGAATGGATTACAATATCTTCACTTTATTTCAAAACCTCTTAACTGTGTTATAATGAATTAAATTGGCAGGCAAATCAAAAGTGCGTCTGCTGGAGCAGAATGATGTCAGAATGTGACTTCTGACGAGCATATTAGTTATCATAACTTTGGGTTTTTTTAATTTAGAGTTCTGAAATTTTGTGAGATAATAGAGAAATGTATAAGGAATAATTTAAGCAAAAAATGTTTTTGATTTTTTGACCGATTTTCGTTAATTGAATCGTACCGTGTCCCCTTAATGGCATTATAAATAGATTCTTTGTCAATAAATTATGAATATTTTGTTTCTACCTGGAAACAGAATAACATCCACAAACAAAGATAAAAACAGATTTGAAATTCAAAAGCTGCTTTATTCAGAAAAAAATTCCCTATCACAAAATACAAACAATTAAGTTTAATTTAGTTACAGAACCAAGTTGACAAATCGACTGTCATATCCTCGAACAGCATCACCAAGTAGAGGAGATCCGTACTTGACGATTCTATCATAACCTCCTAGAAGACCGGTATATCTCAAACCACCTTCATAACCATAGCCAAGGTTAACAAGACCATCAGCTCCATATCTAGCATATCTGAGACCTGCACCTAATCGGCGCCTCCTGTATGTTGCATCCGAAACTAGAACCGGGCTAGTTTCGACAACAGTGGGAACTACAATACCGGCAGGTTGAGCAACGATGGGTACAGCTGCAACGTTGGTGTAGGGAGCATCAGAAATAACTTGGACAGCAGCTGGGTTTTGGTTAGCAGTTCCTGGTTCGTTGGTCTTGACCTGGGCTCTGAATCCAGCTTGGTCTGCAATGTAGTTAACTCGACGAGCAATTCCTCTGGCATCAGTGAATCCATAGCTTCCTACTACTCCTCCAGCTCCATTTCCGACTTCTTCTCTGTGCTGTTCACCTTGGTGGTCTCTGACGGAGTATCCGAATTTATAAGGTTGAGGGCGGTGAACCTGGAATGTTGTGAAAACAACACATAAACAAGTTAAGGTGTGGAAGTAATAATTCTTTTTTATTTTATCTTCTCCAATTAATTTCATGCTTCTAACGGTAAAATTTCTTTACTTTATTTCTGAATTGGTCAAAACTAAATATTTGGTGTTTACTTGCGTTTGAATCGTTGGTATAATATATTAAAATACAGTAAAGTTTTAAAACACAAATTTGATGTAGAAATCAAAGCAAGTACCAGCGAATTTCTGAAATTTATACACTAAAAAGACAATATTTCATTTAATACAAATATCATAAATCCTATTTTTAAATGCTTAAATTGTTTCACTTTCTCAATAGATAATATTATCAATCATTACTAAGGAAATACTGGATTAATAATTTTTTTTAGAATACTTTTATCAGTTTAAAGATAAAAGTCGATATTTGTCAGTTTAAAGAATATTTCATTTTTATAGAATTTTGTGATGTGCAATATTTTCGTTAATTAAATCTATGTTAATAGCTAAATTGTTACGAAAGAATACTTTTAACTGGAATGATAAGTTACAAATTAATTCTAAATTCAGATCTTTACTTACCTCAACAGGTATTGATGCCTGTACTAAAGCAACACAAGATAAAACTGCTACAAGAAACATCTGGGAAAAAATCGAAAAATAAAATTTAGAAAAGTCAAAAAAATTCTTGGAATTTTTTTAATATTCTTTTGCAGAACACTTTTAATTGACGATTTATTTTATTCAGTAAAATACATTTAAGGATACTTTTAATACACAACTGCAATGCTATAATTTAATATACATGAATAATTATAAATATAGAAATTTTTTTAAATCTAAATGTGTGATGTAAGTAATTAAGTAGAATATGTAATGCCTGTTGGAATACACTAGTGATAATCTGTTTGGTTTAGGGAATCATATATTATCGTATTTTAAATAATATAAAGTAACACAAAGTGCCTTTATGATAATATATAACTGATAGAAATATCCCAAACGTAACTGAAAATGCATAAAAAGTCAATTCAAAAGACTTAAAATAAAAATAAGTTGCGGAGTTTTTTTCTCTTTTGGAAAAATTGTAGATTTCGATTTCTGTCATGGAATCTTAAAACAATCACGAAGATTTCACTTAATGAAAATTAATTAAAAGTATACAAGAATCTTTACAAAATTTTAGAAATTCTACCCTGAGAAATTATCAGAGTTATTTTTTGATTTTTATTTGACATTAAATTGCGTAATATGATGTATCAACATGTCAAAAAATCATTTTTGCTATACAATATTTAATATAAAATTTTGTCTAATTCTGAAACCAAAAATATCGAACAAAAATTATTGTTTAATGATATATAGTGTTAATTTGAAGTAGACTATAATGAAAATATTTTATTCATACTTTAAAATAAAATTTAAATTTCATTTATGACATTCATAAATAAATTATTGAATATAATGAAAAAGGAAACATACCATTTTTTGAGAGTTCTACTTATTCTCACTTTTTACTATGGAACTGGAATGTTTCTCCTTATATATGCTTTTAAACAAGTCGCTTGCATTCATGAAATAAATTAATTAATTTTTTAAAAAATTCCTTCATGCAATTATGACAGTTTTTCTATGTTTTGAGCATAAATTAGAATTTATATCAGATTAACATTTTAAAAAATGCGTGGCATTGTGTTTAATCTATTGCTTTTCTTTAATTCTATTGTGTAATTGTTAAAGTATCAATTATAAAAACAGTCTTTTTGAATTCAAGCTAAAGATTAGGTCTGGGATCATGAAAAGTATGTGACTCGCGAGAGCATGAAAAAAATGCAAAGTTGGTGAAAAAAAAAGCGTTTGACACATTTAAGTCCGAACAATTTCGGAGTACTTTTTTAAAAAAGAGCATACTAAAACATTAAAAATGCTTGTTTAGGGATCAATACCAATAAATACTAATATTTAACTAACAATATTTAAAATAAATTATCTAAGTTTTACAAAAATTCTCAATTATGAGGAAATTTACCAATATTTTCGAAAAACTTCAAAGCAATTATATAAAATATTAATAAACTTATATTAGTAAAAGTAATACTAAAATAAATTAAATGAAAATCTAGAGAATATACTAAAATTTGAATGTTTTATTTAAATTTAAGGCTACACAATACCCTAAAAATTTCATTTTTACCGAAATTTTTTTTTGCATGCTTTGGTGGCCCATATCATTGAGATGCTTGCCACGAAATTTAAGATCTGTTAGCAAATTAGTTTTTAAGATATTTGAAGTTTTATGAGCTATGGTTTTGGTTTTGGTTTCCTATTAAAGTGTTTTTTCACACTTAAGTTAAATTAATTTAAAATATTTTTGAGCTTTTAGTTTGAAATGGTTATTAATTATAATTTTTTAAATCATTTCTTCTTGATTATGTTTTCAGTTTTTTGAGTTCTCATAATTAATTAATAAAGATTAATTTCATGGCCAATTTTTGCTTTAAAAATAGTTTATACAACTTAAAAGCTTTATCATTAATTTTTTACTGTAGAGAAAATGCCATGGCAAATGCGTTCTGGGTTTCTGTGAGAAACAATATTTCGAAGAGATGGAATACTACTGAAAATGATGTATCTAAAAATCAGTCTTCAGCTGATTCTGCAATTTGACTTCCGAATACAAGTATTCTGAATTCAAATGCTGCAGATATAACTGAATATTTCCTTGATGTACCAAACTACATTATACTAAACATATTGTAGTACTATATTTTAGTATTTTAAAGTCGTACGGCAAGAGCTAAAACTTCCTAAACTGCCCCAATTTAAAACTGAAAAAAATTAAATTTTATGAGCAAACCTGGCTATTTTTAGCTTAAGTTAGTATTATTATTATTTTGTACATAAATGCTTCGTGTTTCAAAACTTTTGTGAAATATTAGGTTAAGATAAAGCTGAATAAACTGACGTCTTAACAAATGCTATCAATATTATGCAAAAATATATTTTGAATTAAAAATATAATTTTCAGTCATATTTAATAAAAATAGTGTTTTAATGTAGAACATACATTGGGAAATAACATATTAAAAAATTAGAGTTTTACGAGCATTATAAGTTATTGTTTTATGACTTTACAAACTTTAAATGCGTTTTTCTCAGACTTTTAATTTTGAAGGTATAAGTATTTTCTAATCCCTAAGGGTTTTTTCCTGTTCAAGATAGAGCCTTGAATCTTTTTGTATATACTCCCAAATGTATGTTCTATAAAAGTTAGTACGGAGTTAGGGCTGAGAACCCTAGTTAGTTTTCTAAAAAATGCTAAAGTTGATATTTTAAAAATTTTCGTGTTTTTTCCAGGTTTTTCTAGAAAAATAATTATTAAAAATCAACAAGGGAATAGATTTTCAAATCCATACTAAATATTGTTTGTAATAATCTATGAATCATAAATAACTTAAAATTACTGAAAATTTTTTAAAAATTGAGTATTTTATAAGAATTTGAAAAATCTTCAAAAATTCCTAATTTTTTAAAATTGTAAAATAATGGCTGGTCAAACTGACTTTTTGCTCACAGCATTAGCTTAATAATATAATCTAAATATAAAACATCATTTTTTTTACTGTAACTGTCTCCAAAATATTTTTTTGAAAAAGGGTACCATTTAGCCTTAAGTATTTTAGAGGTGTTAAGTAAATATTATAAGAAATGTGACACATTATATTTATGTGGCCATTATTTAAATAACAAGCCATAACTCAAAATATATTTATGTAATAAGAAGTATTTTAGTACATTTTCTAAAATTAATATAAATATCGGGTTGAAGAATTTTTATAGAAATACATTCATAATATTTGGAGTTATCAGTTTCACCGTGATAGATTTTGAACAATTTTAATGCTCACTTCTGGCTGATTAAAGACCCACTTCAATTTTATAAACAGATTGCAACTTGTCCTCTAGGTGACGTACAGACAGAACAAAGCATGTTTTGTAAAGCCAAAATATCTCTTTATTCAATAAAATAAGGAAGCAAAATATGTGTAAAGACTGAATTTTGTCATTACAGCGTGTTTGGATACATTAATAGAAAATTTATAGCAAAAAAATTTTGTCTTACATATTTCGGAAAATTTTTAAATGTGTATATGTTATTTCTATTTATTATTTTACAGAAAATACCATTTAGGATCAACAACAAAATGTTCTCTTTGTTTTATCTAAGCTCCAGGTCTTAGAAGCTACATCATCTTTCTTATCATGTGGTTTAGTTTACTTATCACTTCTTTCTTACCATGATCATCATCAGCCTACGATCTTCTTGATCGACCGTTTCTCTTAAGGTCCTTAAATTTACGGACATCTTTATGAGCATTTGCTGACATTTGCTCACGTTCTGACACTAATTCACTTTCAGAAAAATCCAACTTTAAGCAGGGTTGCGTTTTTTCTATTTTCAAGAGCCAATGAAAAATCCGCTACCTTAATTACACATCACTGTCGGTGACAAAGTCCAATGAATGTTTGGTGATACAAAAAACGATATGGCCTTATTTGTTTATAGCAGCAGAATAAGACTTTTTACAGTCTAAATATTTCTTATTTCTTTATTTAAATAATTTTCAGTAAGTTACTGAAGCAATTATTGCTATTAGCTTCTGTAAATAGTTATTTATAATTAGATAGCGGAGAGAAATCAAGTTTCGTTCGATTCTGAATTGACCCGTCCCCAAGCTCACAAAGAAAATTTAATGTTTAATTTTTTTAAAATAATTTTTTAACTACTAAATGTAACACAAATTTTCATACACATTAAGAATTTTTTTTTTGCAAATAGAAACAACAAATATCTGTGATTTTATGTTTAAAAAATTAAAATTAACAGTAATAAAGAATGTAAGGAATAAAGTATAAATATGTCCTTCAAAAACTATCAGTTTGGGTATCGAATTAAACAAATAAAGATATTAACAGTGAATTGCTTAACAGAACATTTAATTCGCTCAAACGGCATTCTCTGATTTAATACTTTTATAATGTTAATTTATAAGAATTTTTTGCATATTACCGCAAAATCTGGAGTATAACGTGCAGTTTTAGCAAAAACTAAGATCGAAATTTACGGGTGCGAGTTATACGCCGAGTATAAAAATGATGTCTTCAAAAATAAAAATAAAAACTTTGACTTCTACAAAATTTAGAATACTGTTTATTTAAAGAAAATTCCATACCTTATGAACTTAAAGGGTTGTTTTTCTAGCAATATACTGTTTTTTCAAAATCCTAGGGTAATACCTCAAATAAATGGCTTCAAAAATAACAGCATTGCTAAAGAACGTTACAGGTTCCTTCGTAAAAAAGCTGTGCGCGTTATACGGTGAAAATACCTTAAAATTAAGAAATGCAGCTTGAAAGTATAGGTGCGCGTTATACATCGGATTTTATGGTACACTGTTATGCTTAAAAACTTTTTAAACGTGTTTGAATTTTCATAAGTAACTCGGAAGATTAATTTTTTTTACATATCACCACTTCATAAAACATCCGATTCATGAAACTCTTTCGGGAAGTCCTTAATCAATTCTCTTTTATTACCTTTCGAAAATCCTTTAGAAAGCGATTCAAGACGATTTGTGTGCTTTCTTAAAATTTCACTGCAATTTTATTGTTATGTTTTATATTATTTTATATTTCTAGGCTATTATTATCTACTTGGTATGAGATAATTGGCTCCAGAGTGAAATACGTATGGCAGTGACAACCGAGTGGTCATTAACGTGAACCAATTGTCCGCTTTTGTCGAGTTACTGCTTCGAGCCCTATTGGCAATGAATTATAGAAGTTTGATGCATGTTAAATTCGTTGGGGTTAGATGTACTCCTGGTGTTATTATTAAAAAGTTTCGCGAGAAAGTGCCAGATCAGGTATCGTCCAAGTTGCATAACCGTGATTCAAAATTACCGGATACCTCACCAATTGCTTCAGAGAGCCACGTAAATCAAATCAAATCAAAAGCAGTGCTGTGGATTTCTAACAATTTACTTAAGAGTATTCATAATAAGTTTAAAAAATATATTAGAATATTTTAAGCCACAAAATTCTTCCAAATGCAAACCAAATGCCCTTTGGTTGAGCTTGGTGTTCCCGAGTAAGTAACTAACTGATGTAATTTCAAAACATAGCTATATACACATTAAAGCAATTCTAAAATGTAAATCAAGATTTTAGAATTTTCAAAATATACTTTTGGATGATAAGTAAGGAAAATACAACATTTCAAAAAGAAATTAAAATTAATATATTGAGAAATATGCCGCTGTTGAAGGCATGTAATTTTTATTTTATCTCCAATCTCAGTTCTTAAATAAATTCTTTCAAATAGGTGCATTTTATTAAAATACATTTATTTCCCTAAATTTCGAAATGTTAACTGTTAAAGTTTCCATTATTTCATTTAATAACAGCCAGTTTATTCACTTTATTTTGATTACATATGCTTTTAATCTTCATTGTTTGAGTTGGAGCTGAAGCAATAAAAAAATAGTTGATTAAAAAACTGACAAAACATTAAAGCCACTTGATGCAAGTGTATTACATAAGCTAATTTATTTTTTTATCAAATGAGGTACAAAAAATATAAATGATATTCAGAGAACTCCATGAGCTCCATGTTTAAAAAAAATCTACTAAAGTTTTTTTTTTTTTTTTGAATTTTTCATTTGCTATGTCTTGATTGAAACTACACGGTGAATTATTGCATGTGACATAACTCAGCTAAATAATTTTTTTTATTTCTTATGGACTGTGGATTGGTGCTTTTCAATTTCAGGCCTAGTGCATTCCCCGGAAGCTGGTATCTCTTTTTAATGCGGCACCTTACAGTCAGATACCAATCGCCGCAGGTAATTTTGACGCCTATTTCCTACCCAGAGAGAGGCACCTGATTTCTGGTGATGCGAAACTGTTATTTGGATTTAATTTTTCCGAGAGCCCCCACAGGCCAAACAGGCACTCAAGAGGTCTTTTGCATGCCACATTATCATGAGACATAGCCGCTCTGTGGATTTTCTGCATCATGAAAATCCACCGACTTGCGCTGGGGTCGAACCTGCAATCTTAGGTGTAGAAGGCCAGCAACAAACCAACCACGCCACCCAGCCGGCAGCAAAAGCATTGAGGACACCAGAATTACCAATTACCACTTTCCCCACATTACACCACATCAGAGTAGTATCCAGGAACTAATCGAATTAACCATGCTTGCCTTAGAATTAGGATATATTAGCCACAATTTAATTCTGAACAAAATAAATGTAAATTAATTGTACACCTAAAAAGAGTAAATAAGAATGAAACTGCTAATTTTTTTACGATTTATATAACAAGGAATAATTTTTCAGAACCTGTGACTTGCCAAAAATGTTTTATAATAAAAAAATGCACAGTTTTTGAAAAAATAAAGTAATCAAATTTTATTTTTTTCGTATGTCTGACGTAAAAACAACAGATTTACATAATCTGTTGAATCTAATGATGAGAGATTAGATTTATCCAGCTTATTCAAATTGCAATTCTTTACATTTCTTCTGGTAATAATCGTATCTAACATTTTGTATAAGAGATTAGCCTTTTTTACGTATGTTCAAGAAATTTAAACAACACGTGTTTCACTTAATGAGTATATGAAGGTGATATTCGTAAGAATAATAAATGATTTGGTACATTCATTTGAAATGATTATGGTTTGACCGGAAAGTCTAAGCAGCATGAAAAAATATATAAGAAAAATACAAAAAAGGAACTTCTAAAAAAAATTAAAAATTAAAAAAAATATTACAATTTATACTTTTTCTCTAATTTTTTCTTGTGTTTTCATATAGAGGTACTGTATTGTAAATGTTATCGATAGCATATTAATATTTTCATCAAATTTATTATTAATTTTCATTTAAAATTAATGTCAGCTCGCCTATTAACTCATTACAAACATTTTTAATAAAAATGTTATGATTTTAACCGAAGGAATTTTAATTACCTATGTAAAACCTATTACGAGCATCAAACACCTTAAATGGTCGAAGTTAGCCAATCTTTTTGAAGATTTAAACTTCTATCCGAAAAAACAAGGATTAGTTATATATATATATATATATATATATATATATATATATATATATATATACTATATATATTTATATATACATATATTAACACATGACAACAACCTATTTTATTGAAGATAAAACAAATTTACAAGATTTTTTAAAAACTCAGCACTTTTTAATCGGGATTTGTGAGTATATCATAGCACCTTTGTTTTAATAATTTCTTCAGACCTATTATGCATACTATGAATAAATTGGGAGTCATCTTTATTAATCTTTGTACACTGAACATGCCTCAATGCTCTCACAAATGATAGAAATCAAGTTTGGTCTGTTAACATTAAATAAGTATTTGAATTTTCTCTGCGTGTCAGTTATTTACACCCATGGAGGAGTCTGTCACCATGCATGAATATTAAACAAGTATGATTATACATGGGAAGATTTAACTTCTCATGCAACAAATTCAAGTACCACCTTCAAAAAAATTTTAAGTGGTAGATAATACTCTTCAGCAGTGCTAGACACAGATTAGAGGTGGCGATATGAGACCGATTAATTGAAGAATCGATTTCTGAGGCAAAAAATAGATTTTTTAAATCGATATGTAGCACTGAATCGATTCAGTGAATCGATATTTCATCCTAGAAAATCGAAATTCGATTTTTTTTTCTGTTTTGGTGAAAATGATAAAATTATTTACAATTAGTTGAATGTACTATCTTTAAAACCCTTAATATTACAGTGTTGGCGGTTAAAGGATTAATCTACTGGCAAAAACAAAAAAAAATGTATTCAAAGAATCATCACGTTCACTCAATAGCCATGTTGTATATGAGTATTGTTGATCATGTGTTCCTTGTGAGAGCCTTCTTCGATCGCCGGCAGCATCGCAAGTGATAATCGCAAGTTGGATTCAAGTAGACTTGACAGACTTTTGCTTTTAAAAAGCTGATACTAAGCATTGGGGAACTAGAAGCTATATCATCTATTTTCTAAACTTTTTAATGTAACAAATACATTTAGAAAACAAATGTCTTCTTTTATTCCTGATACTCTTTGATATGGCAATAAAAATAATTGTAATTGTCGAATACCCTGAACTAAAAAGTTCGCTGATTTTACTGATAAGAGATCGATTATTATGGTATCTTTCTTTTTTTCATAAAATTGATTTATATTTACATTATAAACGCAGATTTGAAAAAAAACCCGATTTTTTAGAAATCGATCTTTTATATAGACCTCGATTTTTTGTGAATCAATTCATCAGGTTACGATTCGAATCGATTTAAAAATCGATCTTTTTAGGAAAGAATCGCCATCCCTAACACAGACCTTGAACCAAATATTGTTTCACTTGAAGGATGTTTCCCAATTGGAATCGTGTACCTGTCATTTCTTTTACCGCTTGAACGGTCAACGTGGGGAACGCGTGTAGAGATTTCCTGTGCACTTAACTGATAAAAAATAACACTGTTTATCATTCTTATACTGTACAACTCTGAAATTGCCTGGTGAAAGTCTATAGATGATTTCTTTTTAACTTCTGACGTAAAATTCAGAACTTAATAACATAACTTTCATCACTTAGAACATAACTTTCATATTTTTCTGATTTTAAGAATGAAAAAATGCTTCTCTCTGACATACTTAAAATTTATTAATTCATTAATCGACAAACTTAAAACAACAGTTGCGTACGAGTATACCCAGCACAAAAATATTTTAGGAATTAGTATCTTAAAGCATGTGATCTTGAACATATATTTATCTTTACAATGCAATTTTAAAGAATTCAACAACACATTATTAGCGATTTTGCGTAAGGTCCTAATCCAAATTGTCCTTAATGTGGTTGAGAGGTTTGTTTCTATGGTTACAGCGGCTAAAGGCTATTTTGGGAATGTTTTCACTGAGAAAAATCAATATTCGCGTGTCAATTGCAATTACATGGTTTATATAACAAACTGATGCATTCTCTAAATCAATAACAGTGCAGACAGAATTTTTTCGTTAAGGTTTATTACTTTACTTTTATAAAACAGATTTTTAAAAGTGCCAGATAGGTCTGAAATCATGTCTTGAAACGGCATTCAAACTGACGTTGATGTTGCTTGTAACCAGAATAAGCAGAATCAAATTGTGGAATTTAGTTAAAGAGTCTCAGGGGTGTTAAATTTCTCTAGAGGGCCGTAAATATAAACAATATTCCAACAGGTATAATTCTTTTAAATTTAAATTAAATAATTCAAATATTTTACACATTATTTACCAAGGAATGTGGCTTTAGAAAAGTATAAAATATTTAAAATATAATCATAATTTTAAAAATTATAAGCATATGAAAATTCTGTAATAAATATTAAGTAACTTCTGCGTATTTTCTAAATTAGTAACTTGTGATGTATAAAGCTTTATAGAATTATAAAATGAGATCATACTCTTAAGAATATTCTCTCTTGAGAATATCATACTCTTTAAGCCCTACATCATTTAAGAATAATATATCTTTTGTATTTCAAAATATTTGACAGATATTAAAATTTTTTTAAAAAAATTGAAAACGTATTTTTTATTTTTTTAAAAATATAATTTACTATTCTTCTAATATAATATTACTACGGTGTAATAAGGATATATTTAACTTTATAAATCAACTTATAGATAGTGATTAAAGCTACTATTTTAGAAAATAGAATGCACAACGTAAAACTTAATAAATATTTCTTATAGAAAAGCTTCTTATTTTCATATGTTTATAATTTTTTAAATTATTGTTATATTTTAAATACATTTTATACTTTTCTGAAGCCCCATTCTTTATAAATAATGTGTAAAAGATTCGAATTATTTAATTTAAATTTAAAAGAATTTACCTGTTTGAAAATTGTTTATATTTTCAGCCCTCTAGAGAAATTTAGAACCCCTGAGACTTCTTAAGAGATTCATCTGTTGTAATTTTGAGAAATGAGAAAGATGCGCACGCATACCATTCATTCTGTTGACAATTTGAAATGATTTCTATTCTAAAGTTCTGCAAGTAGGCTTAATTCAAGGGTGGGCAATTGTTTTGGTTAAAGTTTCACACTGAGGAGTTGAGGATATCGGAGAAGTGCACCTTTTTAAAATGCTTGCTTTCATTAATTAAATTTACATCTAAGAAAAAGGTATAATTTAAACCATAAAAATCATTCATATACTGGTATAAGTTAGATAGAATAATGACATTTTCCTTCAATTTATTTATTGTCCTGATGTGATCAATAACAAGGTTGTGATACCCCCTGCCCGGGGGTATCATCTCTTCATCCACGCGACCTAGATCTGTAGGGATAAATGATTGACCCCTCAAACCTTCCATAATATATAAATCTAGTTTATTATTATCTCAATATATATTAATCAATGCAACACAAGTCTTACTAGGAAAATCAGACCAGGAATGATACGACGTAACAATTAATATTAAGTTAAATTAGAGCCTGAAATTCTACTCAGAATCTTTGTGATACATTAACCTCCGAATTTTTATCTATAGCAGATTCATTAACAAACTAAAGTCCACTCTATAATTAAACTTTAATAATCAATCTCTTACCTTTATCACACAGCGATCAGCAACCAAGCTTAATGACTCCCTCTTGTATTCAAATCTTTTAGTATTAATCTTCTCTATATATTATTATCCGACTTGATCCAGTTTCTATGCAACTTTCTGGCTTCTAACCGACTTCTATATGGCTCCTATAATACTCTCCGGCCTCCATCTGACTTCCTCGCGAATGCAAAAGTTCCAATATATGTACTCATTCACTAATCTGCATATTGCGTTTTCTTCTTGAGAATGATGGATTGAAATGCCATTCCGGCCCCAAAGATTCCCTTCAAGATGATTAGTTTAGATGGCGAGATAAAGCCCCATCACAAGGTGCCCTCTAACTATTTTAATTTAAATCCCGATCTAGAAGCTTCATCAACCTTCTTATCGCGAGTATTAGTTCACATATAACTTCTATCATCCCATGATCATACTCGGAATATGCATTCGTTCTTCTTGATCAACGTTTTCTATCAAGGTCTTAAATTTTACTTAAAGTCAAAATTTGTGGACATCTTGATGAATATTTCCTATGCTGATATTTTTTCTCGAACTTATTTCACGTACAGAAATTTCCAATTTAATGTAAGGTTCCTAAGATATTTCTATCTTTTTTTCAACAGCCAATAAATGATCCATTACAGTAAACACACAGCATCTTTGCCACTGACAAAATAAAATAAGGAATTGGATATACATGATGCGGTAAATTTATTTACAACAGCAAATTGAGTCTGATGCAATGGAAACATGAGAGGTTGTAATATTTCTCAAAAATGAGGAAATGTATTGCAAACCAAAAATCAGCTGCTAGTCTAAACAATTTAAAAAGAAATGTATTTGATTTATTTTAATTAAGAAGATTTGGTACCTCAAAAATAACCACACTATTAAACTATTGTTTTTTTAAATTTTTTATTTAATCTTATTCTTTGAATTATTATACTTCAATTGATGTATCACTTGTGCACGTCGGAAAGTTAGAATTTGGATAAAACTTCTCTTGAAAAATGTAAATTAACAAATTAGGCAATTCAACCACACCCCTTTTCAGAGGGAAAAACCAAAACAGTGTCTTGATAAAAAAATCTGTTTAAAAAAGATAAATAATACCTATAAAAAGGTGTAATTTATAAATCAGGATATTTTGGAGGCATTACAATAATGCAATTTTTTTTTCTTTCTAGAATATCTGCATGTAAAGATTTTGAATTAAGGCATTTTTTATCGATAATTTTATAATTTCAGTTATTATTTCAAATATGCTTTCCGTACAAATATAATACTTCAATATTATGTGAAGAAAAATACTAAACTTTCTGTTATGACAGAAAAAAATTTTTTTACATTTTTCTTGAATTTTATTGTGAAATTAATATTCTCCAAAAATTGATAATTTATAAAAATATATGGGTTGAAAAAAATTCGAAAATGCTATTATTTTAAAGAAAAATATATAACTAATGTCTTAAAGTAGTATTTTAAATCTATTTAAGCTTATTATAATTATTTTTTCAGAATTATAAACTTTAAAGTTGTTTTTCTCAGTTTGTGGTTTTGATTCATTAGTGAATTCAAAATGCTCCTCCTTCTACGATTATTTACCAATCACTTCCATTTTTTTCCTGCGTGTTTATGTAAAACATGCAACAAAATTAGGGACCCATTTTGCAGTAAACTGAATTTTTTTGTTAAAAAAAATAAAATGTTGGAGATATTGGCTGTTTCATTGAATTTTAACAAAAATATAAACATTTAATTTTTTCCCCAAAGTAATTAAGTTATTTTAAAATCAATCCATAAAGTTGCTTAGAACAGCCTTAAGAATATTACAGAAAAAAATCGGGTCAAAAAATTCATAATTACAAAAAGATCAAAATTTTCCAAATTTTCCTCAAAGAATTTGAATTTTTAAAATTATGTGAATAATGTGCAAAAAATTTCATCTCGCCTCATTTTTTTGAATAGAAATAATTTATATGATATGCTAAAATATTATTTTTAAATACATAAATGAAAAAAATTGTTCAAAGGTTGTCAAAATTGTCCACAAGTTCTCTTAAAATATTTATAAGATACACAATTAAACATTTTATATCGTTAACTGTAAATTCATTACAGGGTTCAGTGTAAAGAATATAGCTTTTTTGATTTATTCAATAAATCTTCTAAATTTCACTGTATTTTTAAAATTGTACAAAATACTTTGTGACTTTGTCACTTTAAATTTCATTGATCCAAATTAATCATCTACATGTAGGAATGACATAATAACATAGTGCATCAAATTTTTCAATCCGAAGAATAAGAGTTTATACGTAAGTTAAAGATTCAGTTTAGTTTGTTAAATCTTTATTAAATGCAAGGAAGAAGAATAAATGTTAGTCTGAAAATACTAATGACGTATTTAAATTAATAAGTATTATTTCGTTTAATGATTAAATTCCTTAAGTCTAGAAAGAGAGATTTCTCATATTAAGGAATAACACATTTATGTAAAATTATATTATGCAGTTTAGTCAAAAATTTTATATGCATGGAGACAATTATTATTGAAAAATTTTAAAATCATAATAATTCAAATTTTTTTAATAAATCTTCCAAGAATTTTTTTTTATTTAATATTTTTAATTAATGTGTTTTCTAAAATGTTGCATTATTGAATGCCTTGAAGTGATTTAAAAGTTCGAATTATATATAAAAATCTTCTAAAACAACTTGAATCACTACAATTTCATTATTAATCAGTTTTACATAGCGAAGGAAAAACTAAATTTTTACATATAAATTAGAATTTGTAGAAAATATCGACAATTCAATAAACCTCTCACTATTTGTATCAATATATTGAATTGGGAGAATTTAGTATGATTTTCAAATTATTATATATGAGTTGTAGCAAAAATTTATTCAAAAGAGTACATTTTATTTGCAATTACTCTTGCACGTTTTTCTTGAAACTTTAAATTTTATTTTCAGATTTCATAATTTTTTTAATACAAAACATGAAAATTAAAGTTTAACGTGTTGTAGCCTTTAAAGTAACAATATAGAAGAGTTTTTTTACTTATTTTTATACTTTCCTTTGTTTTTGTAAAACAAAAACTATGTATTGCAGCTTTAAAAGGATAAATTATGGTAATTTCATTTAATAAAGTGCGGCACATAAAAAGCAACTTTCATAGAATTAATATTAATTACAAAATTAAAATAATGATACTTTATTGTACAAGAAATTTGTACTCAGTTATATCTACTAAATATTTAAAAGTTTGTTTTAAAAAAATAGGGAAATATAAATCTGTATAAAGTAAATATGTAATGTCATTAGTAAAAGGTATAGGTTTATCTATTAAACGCACAAAAAGTTACAATAGTTATCAATTGACTGATGGATTTATATCCATATTCATTTCAAGTTAAACAAATTAATATATTCTTATCATTTATGGCAATCATCGACAAACGTGAAAAAGGCTTGATGATCCACAAAAATTTCGGACCCTACTGATATTTTTATCAAGATTTAGGTTTAAAAATAACGATTTAAGAAACGTATTGTGGAATAAGAATTATACTTTTTAAAACTTTTAGCTGCTACATTTCTTGAAATTCCTTTTGAGTTCAATGATTTTTGGCTACTTTTGCCTGTGTTTCTAAAGACGTTTGAAAGTGAAGGTTAGCAATCATGATCGCATATCCCTTCAGTCTCTTCATACTGATTAAACATTCTTTTTGCTTTTCATTAAGATCCTTTTCAGTAATATGGAAATGTAAAAAGAGGCACAAATAAGTGACAATATAGTTAAAGTGTATCTAATGAAATTATAAATAGCCCTGATTTCATAAATCCATATTAATGTTAACCAAATATAAAAATATTCCTTTAGTAATTTATAAAGTTCCGAAGGTTGGTGATAACTGAATTACAGAACATTTTTAAAAACCTTTATTTAAATAATTTTTTTTATAAATATGGAATAAGATGTATTTGTATTCTTTAAATCGTAAAAGTTCTTAAAAATTTGTAGAGAATTTTCTATTAAAATATAAAATTACAAATCATAAATATAAAACTATACATTTAGTAGTCCATTAAGTTCTTTAGATTGGTGATAACTGATTTATGAAACATTTTTGAAAAACTGCATTTAAATCATTCTTTTCGAAAGCAATTTTAATTATAAAAATAGAATAAAATGTATTAACTTTTAAACCACATATATTCTTAAAAATTTGCACAGGGATTTGTATTACAATATTAAATTATAAACCATAAACGTTTCAATCAAAAAACACAGAAATAACAATTATTGCGAAATAGTATTTATTGAACAAGGAAAACTGAACAGAGTGTAATAATGACAATGTGGAGGAAAGAAATATCCTTGGTTTGGAAGGACAAAGCATTTATGAAGCAAAGTAAAATGCATTTTGACCGAAAATAAATAGCTCAAAGAGACGGTTAAGAGCTTAAAAATAAAATAATACCCGAAAGAAGTCGGTATAACTGACAAAAAATCTCCTTAAAAAAGTTGAAAGTTCCAAAACAATTATTATTGCACGTGATTAAAATACATTTTCTACAGACGAAAGAACAGGGAAATGAAGAAATTAAAAAAAATATTTGTAGTCAGATCTACAAAACACATCCAGTCGTACAATTGAATTCAACTTCTGATAAGCAATCCTTACAAAGCTAAGTTAACAAATCGGCTGTCATATCCTCGGACATTGCCACCAAGCAAAGGAATATTGACGAATCCACCATTAACTCCCAAAAGACCAGTATTTACTAAGGCACCTCCGTTAGCGTATCCAAGGTTACCCAGACCATATCCTCTGTATCCAAGACCTGCATAACCTGAACCGTATCCGAGTCCTGCATAACGGGCATCCAGGACAGGACTAGCATCGACAACAGTGGGAACTACAACAGCTGCAGGTTGAGCAACGATGGGTGCAGCAGCAGCGTTGGCGTAGGGAGCATCGGAAATGACTTGGACAGCAGCTGGGTTTTGGTTGGCGGTTCCTGGTTCGTTAGTCTTGACCTGGGCTCTGAATCCAGCATGGTCAGCAACATAGTTGACCCGACGAGCGATTCCTCTGTCATCGGTGAACCCGTAGCTTCCTACTACTCCACCAGCTCCATTTCCGGCTTCCTCTCTGTGTTGTTCACCATGGTGGTCTTTGACGGAATATCCGAATTTGTAAGGTTGAGGGCGGTGAACCTGGAATGTTAAGAAAACTACTCATAAGAAATAATTCACGTAGTGAAAAAATAATTTATGTATGTAGTAACTTTTCTAATTATTTTTATGTCTTCAAAAGAAAAGAGTTCAGTTAATAAAACATCCTATGCTAATTAAATGATATTTTCTTGCGTTTTAATTTCTTCAATACTACATTGTGACGGGCAATAAAAACTCAAAATACATAAATTTGAATGTGTTTATTGTCAGAGATTCCAGATTTTCTCACATATATGACTTTCAAATTTAATGCCGCATTTCATACTGTAAATATAATTAATATTTATTAATGCTTAAATTGTTTTATTTCTCCTAAAACATAATGTTATCGGCCATAAGTTGGAACGTTGCCAACTTTAAATATGTTATTGTTCTTATATTATTTCTTTTATCGTATTTAAATAAATAAATATGTAAATAGTGATAATCTCAGTTTGAAGCCTTTTTCCAATAGCCTTTTTCCATTATATAACGCGTCACATTTTTACTAAATCTTAGGTGCCAAAGATAAATAAGAAATGTTTGTTTCCGCAGGAATAAAAGTTAAAAATTAGTTAAATTTAGATATTACTTACCTCAACAGGAATTGATGCTTGCACTAAAGCAACACAAGACAAAACTGCTGCAATAAACATCTATAAAAAGAATTTTAAAAATAAGATTTTCAAAATAAAAACTTTATTTCACGAATATAAAGCATGTAGGGATACCTTTAACACATAATTACAATGTTTGGTATTAACAAAATTTTAGGTTTTATATATAACTAGAAATATCTAAACTTAAAATATAAATAAGTGATGGATATATTTAAGGATAATTTCAAATGAGTGTTAGAATACACCAGTAATATTCAGTGATTTTATATTATAGTAACTTTAACACATTGTTGACCTCTTTTATATAAAAGCATTTATGTTTCAGTTTTAATAAAATTATTCCTAATTTGTAAAATAACAGGAAGTCTATTTTATCATTCTCAATAACTGATATCTTCGAGCAGAGATTTAATTAACAATGCGTAAAGTACCAGTACAATAAAACAAATCCCCCCCCAAAAAAAATACTTTTCACGTAATTATTTTCACTAGTGCTATATTCTGAAAAGATATACTAAAAAAAAATTGCAAACATTAAATTTCAGACTTGAAGTCTTAGTATATTCTCGAAACATTTTGTTAAGTAAAAAGGAAAATTAACTTTACTAAATTTCAGAAATTTTAATTTATGGAGTTATCAGAGTTACTTTTCGACTTTAATTTGATGTAAAATTGCATAATTTCATGGTGCAGTATTTCAGAAAATCCTTTTAGTAATATCACACTTACCACGGAATTTTGTCTAGATCCGTACGTAAAAATGTTGCACAGAACTTATATTTAATGATATTAAGTATTCATTTGATAAAGACTATAATAGTACTATTTTATGCATCACTTAAACCAAAATTTAAATAGTATAAAAAAGTATATAAAACATACCACCATTTTTAGGAGCTCGACTTTTTCTGACTGATAACAATGAAACTGAAATGTTTCTGCTTATATACGCCTAGAACTAAGTAGTTTGCATTCACGAAATAAATAATCTTATTATTTTTAAATTCCATTTGAAATTTTGATATTTTTCTATGTATTGAGCATATTTTATAACAGATTAACATTTTTAAGCAGCGTGGCATTATGTTCGACAATCCTTTTTTAATCTATTGCGTAATTGTTAAAAAGCAACTTTGTTGAAATACTGTGCTTGAATTCATACTTACGATTAAATCTTTGATCGTGTAAGGTATGCGATACGTGAAAGCGTGAGTAAAATGCAAAGTATATGAGAAGAAAGGATTGATTTAATTTAAAATTCGGAACAAAATATTTTTGTAGGACAAAAAGTTTAGACAGTTTTTATTTCATTCCTATAAACGGACCTAATTCTATATTTGCCTTTAAAGTCTTACAATTATTTTTTCACGGATTATTATTTCTTTATGTATTCATATATATGTTCCATGCGAATACAAATTTGCATTTTAAACATATATACGTATATGAAAATTTATATGCATTTTATGTATAGTTTTTAAAATATTTATTTAAGAACATATCCTTCTAAACAAGCTTTGCATATTTCTAAAAAAATACTTTTTTTTGTTATTATTTTTTTCCTTTTCTGTTAGGAATTGCATGCATAAGATATTTATTAATTATTAGAATAAGGAAAAAAAAATATTCAACTTTTATTACTTGAAATTATAATTGATATTTTTTTAAGCAAGAGAGAGAAATGTAAGAAATTTTTAATATTAAAATTTACTCATATTTTCCTTTTAAGAAATAAATTGAAAAAAACTGTACCTTCATGTTATACAGACATACAACGCACGGATATGCGCGTGCACAGTCGTATTATATATATTTAAATATATAGCTAATGTGTTATCATATCGAATAATTATCAACAACATATAAAACTCTAGATAGTGTTAATTCAAACTGACTATTAAAATATAAAAAAGTTTATTCTTTCATTTTTCATAGAGGATAATGTCTTTTTTGCTAACTCACGTTCCTTAGATCTAACCAGTGAATCATCAACACACGCACGCACGCACTCGCACGCACGCACACACATGCACACACACAGACAGAAAAAGAGAGTGAGAAATCTTTGTAATATTTTACGCAAAAGATTAAACTGTATCGCCAAATTCAAATTAATCCAATTCATCCAATAACAGCCAATTTAAGTTTTAGAATTTTTAAAATGTATTTTCGGGTGATGAATAAATAAGAATAATTCAATAGTTGAAAAAAAGATAATTTTATGTATTGAGAAATATGCTATTGTTGAAGACATAAGTTTTAATTCTCAATGCCCTTCTAAAATAAAATTTTTCAAGTAAGTGTTTATTTTATGAAAAAAGTTTATACTTTCCATAAATTTCAAGATGTTAGCAAGGATAGTAAGTAAATAAAGTTAATTTTGTTACCGCATGATGTAAATATGTTTAAATTTAGTGAGCTCTGTGTTTAAAATACAGTGCTTCTCAAGTTGTGGGGCACCCCCTTAAGAGACGTGATAACCCTACATGGGGGGGCGAGTATATCAAAAAGTAAAAAAAAAATATTTAAAAAATTAATTATTTACTGAAAAGAAGCAACAGAGAAAATATATACATTCTGACACAATAAAAAATAATATTAAATATAAATGCATCAGTATTGCAAAATATATTTGGTAATTAATTTTTTAATACTATATCAAGAATAAGTTTAATGATTACTATTGACTCTAATAGGCATGCTTTGCAAAGAAAAGTTTTTAAAAGAAGGTTTAATATTAGATACAGACACTATTTTTCCCCTATGTTTAGCTATCTATATTTTGTTTTTTAAGCAGCCACAGCAGAAAATCTGTTTTTGCAAAGGTAGGATGTTGGAAAAATGGTATAAGACTTCAGAAATGGATGATTAAAGAAATAAATATTTAATTTAACGAAAGATTATTTCATAATTAGTTCCAATTTAAAAATATTAAAGGAAAAGTATTATAATACTTATCCTATTGCTTAAAAGTAGCTCACTTAAAGTACTATTAATTAAAAGCAACATGTATACAAAATTTAAAACTTACCTTGATAATTTGTGCGGTTTATAAATAAGATCGTATTGTAATTTTATTGTCATAGTCTATTGTTATTTAATTCAATACACTGTAATAGTAAGGGAGGTGTGATGAAAATTATGATCGAAATTTGGGTCGCAAGTACTGAAAGTTTGAAAAAGCACTGATCTAAAGTTTAAAAATTATTTTGTTTTAATTATTCTTTATTTATTTCTCGCATCAAAACTACGCAAAGAGTTATTGGTTCTAATAAAACCGATCTGAGATAAGACAATAAAATCAATCAGTTAATGCACCCCTTCCACCCCTCCACATTGGAGTGCTGCAAAGAAACTCCTCAACACAACCATGTCGGTCATAAAGTGTGATACCTTAAATAAGGCTATTTTGTTCACATTTTAATCCTGAACAAAATAAATGTGCACAAAATGTATACCTAATATACAGTTTGATTCACTAAGATCGGCTAGCTTGCAGGGTGTGTATGGGGTAAAAGACGATTTTGAGTCTCATAGGAATGAAGGATCGCAAATGCTTTTGTTCAGTGTTTCTCAAACTGTGGGGCGCGCCCCCCTGGGGGCGCGAGCATATCGAAAATAGAAGATTTAAAAATAATTAATTTACTGGAATGAATTAAAACAAAATACTTTCATACATAATAAAAAATGCACTTTTACTCAGATATAATTTATAGGCACGTGATATTAAGTCATAACTTCTTCAATACCTAATTAGCTATCTTTGATCCTAAAACCAAATAAAAAAACTTTTATTTGATTTGCTGTAATCCCATGATGAGAGATTTTTTTTACTACGCTTTCTTTTAAAGCCTAACATATAACTCTTTCAGAGAAAAAACAGATCACAGACCCAGAATCGAAGAAATTTAGGAACATAAAAAATTCATCACTGTCATTATTTTTGAAATAGTGCACATTATAGCTATAATCTGTATGACCTTCTAAGTTATTAGTAAAGTTAGTTATATGACCCCTCTCTTACGTGTTTGTTTCTCATTTAGGGAAGTTGCAAGTAATGTATTTCTCTGTTGAGCTTTTTTCCATGCAAAAAAACGTTTTACACAATTTTTTTAGCAGTAACATACATATTATCATATTGAATACAATTTTTACCCGGAAGTGGTCGCGCGGGACACAAAGATTACGAAATCGTTAATTCTGGCAAAACTGTTCATTTGTTACCAAAGAAAAATCGAAAAGTTCTTGAAAGTAGGTAAGTAAACTTTCTCTTAGTTAAATCATTCACTGGAATCACGATTTGTATCGTGTACAATAAAATATTTATAAAAATAAGGATTAAGGTGACTTAATAACCCCGCTCTACTGTATCGAGTGCGCGCCTGCACCCGGGTTAAAACATGTTGAAGTCTTTTCGCTTTAAATATTAAAAATAATACAATTATTCTTCATCGGAAATTTATATTATTGTTCATTCTTTAACATCAATTATAAATGCTAATTCTGTGAGGCTTAAAATTACAAATTCGCTTAAGACTAATTATAATTTGAGAAACCCTTTTAAAAGATCATTTTACATTTTTGTAAACATTGTCGAGCACTTGGCTTTGCTCTCCTTACAATTCAGCTATTATATCAATAATGTTTTATTTTCTTACAAATGAACTCGTGCAAAGAGCGGGCACTTCAGCTGGTATACTTTTTAAAGTGTATCAGTGCTGCACAGAGTATTTTATAACGAATTAATTAATACTAAATTAAGAACAAGTTTACTAAGTATTAACGACTTCCATGGGCTTGTCTTGCAAAGCAAAGTTTTTATAAGGAATGCTTATGATTAGAAATTGACACTCTAAATTATTTTTCTATATTTAGCAGATATTTATATTTTGTCTTTTAAGCAGCCACCGCATTTTGAAATATGTTCAATTTAAAAATTAGAGAAAGGAAAATTAACATAATAATCATCCTATTATTTTATTTATTTATTTTTGCTTAAAAGTAGTATACACAAAATTTAAAAATTATGTTATTAATTTGTATGATTTATAATTAAGATCGCCTATTGTAGCTTTAGCATCAAAGTGCATTAGTATTGCATTCAGTACATTATTAATGTATAAGGGGGGCGCGATAAAAATTGTGATCTAAAAGGGGGGCGCCAGTATTGAAAGTTTGAGAAGTACTGCTTTAGTTGCAAGCTACTGTGCAAAGATACAGAGAAAAAGAACAGAAACAGCAACGCATTGATGATTCCAAAAATATTTTATCAAGCGGTTGTACTATAACTGGTATTCAAAATTATGACCTTAAGTCGTCTGTCAAGTCTGACTGTGACACTACATGGAGTTCCTGATGTTCCGGAAGATTCCTGCAGGCAATCTTAAAGTAGATGGCGCAGAACGGAAGGTTTCGTGAACACCATTCCTACAAATTTCAAACAGCATCAGGGCCAGGCCTTCCTGACGACTTCTGGCTGTAATTTGCAACACCTGTTGTACTACAACCTTTCAATAAAAGGTTTTCTGTCCCATTAACATGTCGCTGTTTCTTTTGTTTTTCTCTGCTTCTTTATACCAAAGCTCGCCACTACGACATTAGCGACCCTTTATTTCTATATGATTTCGAATCGTCTCTGTATCCCTTACATACCCTTGAATTTTTTTGGTGTGTTGGAGAATCACCTTGTATATAAGTAAGGTGGATTCCTTTTTTAATAATGTCACGATAGAATTTTTCAGTATCTGTGACTTGTCAAAAATGCTTTAAGTTAAAGAAAAATTAGCGCAGTTTTTGAAAGAAATTAAAGTAATCAAACTTTCATTTTTTCATATGGCTCAGATATAACAACCGGTTTACATAACCCGTTGAATCTATTGATGTGATTAGAATTATCCTTCTTATTCAAATTGCTATTATTTACATTATTTTCTGTGATAATCTTATTTTACAGCTTGAAAGAGATTATCTTTTATTTACCCACGCTAAAATTTTTTTTTAAATAACACATGTTTGGTTTAGCGAGTGTTTCAAATTGACATTTTCGTAGGTATAAAAAATGAATTTTTCGCCCATTTGCGATACTTATGTTTTCACCCTCAAAGTCTAAGTAGCGTGAAAATTGCATTGAATAATATTACAGTAAAGGAATTTCTTAGCTAAATATGAAAAGGAAAAATAGTATTACAATTTATTTTAGCTCTGCCATTGATATTTCTTCTTTTTCAATTCCTACTATTTTATAGCTCGCACTCTCCTCTATATTTTTATTTATTTATCTTGGTGAAATTTTCAATCATTAAAAAACATAATTGTGCTGAAATTTTATATACATGATTATTTTGAGTGACAATACAATGATTTAATTATAATCAATAAAATTATTCGATTAAAACTAATTATTTAAAAAAAATTACAAATACAGCCACGTTGGCATCCTTTTTGGCGACTTAGCGACCCTTTTGGCGACTTGTGTCAAAACTGTAAACGGTTTTTTCTCACGTGTTAAAGCATTCAGTGGAACTGAAATTTGTATACACGATAGTGTGTGTGTTTTGGATAACAGTATAATACTTTAATGATAATTTTAAAAAAATTAATTACCACTTAATGTTGTAATTCTGCCATGTATTTACATATTTATATTAACTGTAACTATTTAATAAAAAGTAGCTAAAATAAAATTTTTCTTTGTTGATCTAAGTAGGAATTGACTTAAAAAATTTTATCAGACTTGTGTGTGTTTTTAAAAAACTCTGTATTGTGTTATCAGCGAAACACCTATTTATTGCTTTTATCATTCATTTTTATTTTAAAAAATGAACTGCTGCTCGTATATTGGTTAGAAGGTTATATGACTAGAAACGAATAATATTTTGTTCTCCACATAAAAGTGGTTAAATTAGCACTAAAGGGTATAAATTGTCCCCAATCTTTACAGATATAGAAACTTTTACGCTAAAAGAAGAATCAATTATATATACAGTGAGATTTATAAAGAAGTATGTATTTTCCAGACGCTGTAGAACAGTAATAGTCAAAGATAGGCACCATTGCATTGAACCATAAGGTTGATGTATTCTTAATCCTTTCGTGTCGAGTGTTTCATACATGGCGGTATCCCTGTCTCAAAAAAACCTCTCCCCCTTATTTGACGAAAGGCCATTCAATGCACTTTTGAGTGGGGACAACCAATACAGTAGAACCGGTATGAAACGCGGTTCTTCTTTGCATCACAAGACTGCATATGATATTTGGGAAGGATGCATATGTGACACATCCATCTCTGCAATGTTTTCCGATGTGTGCCAAGTGACTAAGAGTTCACACATAGAATACCTGTGACAATTTCTGACAAAACTTAAATTCGTCCCTTACAATTCAATAACAGATTACATTCAATATCATACATTGTTCACGATTTATTGTGCATAACTTTATGAAACACCCTGTCTGTTTATATACTCCTTCAAGATAATAACATACTTTTCGGAAAAAAGAATACTGAAACGATTATTTAAGTAGTCAGAATTTTTTAGTCAGTATTTATGATTATTGGTTGCACTTTTGTTTTTAATCATTGCGTGGTAGTATAAGTTTTAGAAATCTTTGTACACTGGACGTGCTTTATTGCGCCAACAGTGCAATATAATTGAATGGTTGCCTTCTTCTTTGACTTTATTTTTCACAATTCTCTATAGACTTTCAATAAAATTAAATTTGGATGTTATTTGCTTAAGAGGTCATATACCTTTTAAAATTTCCGGAAAATAAATTTTTTTATTATTATTTTATTTTATAGAGTAAACCTTTCTGAGTGTTCTAAAAAGAAACCGCATGCAGATATTCTCAATAGAACGGACGTTAAAGAAAATAAAAAGAGTAGAAAAGGTGAGATTTAAATATTGTTTACATTTTGGCTCAGGGTGACAGCTGTCATGTCGCTGGTGACAGCTGCGTTTCTCTGTTTCTAATATTTTCATTCTAATTATTATCAAATGCTTGAATCTAAGACTCAAATATTATTATTGTTGTTCTGAATATTAACCTACAACTTCTACTAACTTTATAAACTTCTACTTCTACTTTGTTTTGATAAAATGAATCTTGAATTTATACTCGCTCGTTTTGATTTTCATACCGTATCTTATTCTAAGATAAGTTTTTAGGAAAAATATTATTTTTTTTTATAAACTTTTGAATGATGAATTCGACTGAATCTACTAAAAAGACCATCTGGTAAACGTCCTAAGAAAGGAAGTTTACTGGTAATATGCGTACGAGATGCAAAGCTGTACACAGTGTGGATGAATCACTAAACAACAGTGCATCTGGAAAAAAGATTCAGTTGCAAGATGTTGATTCATCTTTTATTGAACATGATGACGGTTTTGATGATTATAGAGTGTTTGATAAAATTATCGTATTTAAAAACATTCAAAACTTTGCTTTTTGCCAAAAAATGTGGTGAGTGATATTAAACTATCAGAAAAATGTGTTAGAGGTTTGTCTAGTGTTTTTCGATTGAATGCAAGAACTGTAAAGACTTGTGTTCGTTTAGAAATTCAAAAATGCTGGGTAAAAGAAAAAATATTCTAGAAATAAACAGACGTTTTGTATACGCAATGAGGACAATTGGACAGGGTCATGCAGCAATGACAACTTTCTGTGGTGTCATCGACTTTCCTCCAGTTGCTGAAAAATCCTATAATAACATTATAAACAAACTACAATGTATAGTAAAGAAGTTGTAGAAGCTTCAATGCAAAGTGCAGCTTTGGAAGAGGTAACTTTGGCAAATTCTTCCGATATAATAATTAGTGGAGATGGAACGTGGAAAACCCGTGGCTATTCTTCTCAAAACAGTGTGTGTGCTGTTATAGGAGACAAAACAGGAAAGTGTATTGATGCGGAAGTGATGTCTTCTTTCTGTAAAGGATGTGATTCTTGGAAACGAAGAAAGGGTCACCTGCTTACAAAAGTGGAAAATTCTTCACGTTAAAGAATCTTTGAAAAACCACAATGGTTCAGCTGGCATGATGGAGACTGTGGGAATGGTTCGTATATTTCAGCGTTCATTAAGTCATCGATCTGTGAGATATACATCTTACATCGGGGATGGTGATTCACATTTATTCTCATCATGTGCTGCATCCCAATCCGTATGGAGAAGAAGAAGATATCACAGTTTCAAAAAGTGAATGTGTTGGACATGTTCAGAAAAGAATGGGAACTCGTTTACGAAAATTAAAACAAATGAGCTCCAAACTCGGTGATGGGAAGTCGATTGGGGGAAAGGGAAGGTTTACCGACAGAATGATCGTCTTAATTGCAACGTACTATGGAAATGCGATCCAACAAAATAAAACATGCCTGTCAGATATGGGAAAAGCTGTTTGGGCTGTATATTTCCCTATACGTTCAAGCGACAAAGAACCATTGCACAGTTTTGTCCTGTAGGTCTAATTTGCTTGGTGTAAATATCAAAATCAAGTATTAGAGGGCAGTGTGGAAACTTTTAGACACAGTCACAAATTGCCAGTGGCAGTAATGGATGCCATAAAACCTGTGTTTAATGATCTATCACAACCTAAACTCCTACAAAAATGTCTAGGGGTAAAACCCAAAATAATAATGAATCCATTAACTCATTAATATGAAATTATGCCCCAAAACTTTAGGTTGTGGTGAAAGATTGTTGATATATCTACAAATGAGGCAATTGTCATTTTTAATGATGGCAATCAAGGCAGACTAAAAATTATGCAATCGCTTGGTCTAGCTGTTGGTCAATTTGCACATAAATTTGTTACACTTGTAGATATAAAAGGAATTCAGACTGCAGAAGTACATTTTAATCTCCGCACAAAGAAGTACGGCAGGCTAAAAGAATGCAACTTAAAACTACTTGTAAGAAATTAACTGAAAAAGAGGAACATCATATGCATGTGGCGAATTTTAGCATTTTAGAATCATAGTAATACACTGCATTCATATCACAAATTATTTAATATTTATAATAAGTAGTTGTTAATTAAGGTATTGATTGTTTTTAAGTAATATTTATAAATTTTAACTTTATTTTGGAGAAATGAATCCACTTTGTTGCATTTTGATTATTTTGTAGCTTTGATATCGTTTCGATGCTTGTACTGCATAGGTATAATATATGTTTTTAGTTATAATAATTTTAATAAATTGAAGTTTATTGACTAAAAAAACTTCACTTTAGTTTTAATTTAAATTTAGTTGTTGTTTGAGTTACCAGAATAATATATATATAAAACTGTGGTAAATTTTACGTTTGATGTCAATTTTTCTCCGAACGTCATTTTTCTCATTACGCGCATGATATTTTTCAAAACGTTCCATGGAAAATGATAAAATTTTACTGGAGATTCTGATCATATCTGTACTTAAAATAACGAACCAGTTTGAATTTTTAATGAAAAATTTAAAATTACAAAAATAAAATAGCGAAAAACTTTTAAATTTTTATAGTTAAATTTTAAATTGTTATAGTTTACTAAAATTTTAAATCAGTGTTTCATGAGCGTCATTTTAAAGATAACACAATTTCCAACACTGAGCAAATTTCATCAAAAAATATTGGTAACTTTTTTTTATAACGCTGCGCGTAATGCATATCACTTGCGAAAAGAAAACAAAAATTTCTTTTTTGTAATTATCTAATTAAAAATTTATCCTAATTAGCAATGTGTTTGTTGGTTTATGTTTTAAGTAAAGTAATATCTATTTGTTTATTTCTCAAAATTTACATTTGGAAACAATAATAAAAATTATAGAGCTTTAAAGAGCTCACTATTTTTAACCATTTTCAACTTTTTAAAAGGTATGTGACCCCTTAATCAAGCATTTCTCCCAGTCCCCTCACAGAGGTCCATTACGCATGGAAATTAAACATGTCTGGTTTTCCACGTGAAGTTTTATTCGAAAGTAACAAAAAAAAAATTGGTACCCACTTTCATTCATAAAAGTTTTAGGTGGCCGAGAATACACAGTAGACATTGCACCGAATATTGTCTGACTTGAAGAAGGTTTTACCAATGGAATTGTATACATGTCACTTTATCTTTTACCTCTGGAGCAGCCAACTCGTGCGTATTGAACAGAAAACTGATGCTTAGATGACTGATTGGAAAACAACACTGTACCCTATTTTTTTAATGTCTAATTCTGAAATTGCTAGGTGAAAGTCTGTAGATGATTTTCTTTTAAAATTCTGATGTGAAGTCCAGAAATTACATTTAATATTTGTCTGATTTTAAAGATGAACAAAAGTGCTTCTCAATAAACTATCTATAAATTCATTAATCAAAAAACTTAAAACATTAGTTGATTGTGAGTATACCCAGCACAAAAATATTTTAGGAATTAGTGTCTTAAAACATGTGATCTTGAACACCTATTTATCTTTACGTTTCAATTTTAAAGAATTCAGCAACTCCTTATTTAGGAATTTTCGTAGTGTCCTAATAAAAATTTTCCTTAATGTGGACGAGTTTTTTTGTTTCTATGGTTACAGTCGCTAAAGGTTGCTTCAGGAATGATTTCACTGAGAGAAATCAATATTCGTTTTTCAGTTGCAATTATATGGCTTCGACAACAAAATATTGCACTCTCTAAATCAATAACAGTGTTGACAGAATTCTTTCATTTCGATTTATTATGTTACTTTTGTAGTGTAGATTTTTTAAAGTCCCAGATAGGTTTGAAATTACGTTTTTAAATGGCATTCAAACTGACGTTGGTGTTGTTTGTAACAAGAACAAATATAATTAAACTAGCCGTTACCCACCCGCTTCGCTGGGTATTTCACGATGTTGTATAAATGTATACTGTTTACTATATATATGAATTATTTTTATTATGAATTATATATATGAATTATATTTATAGCTGTAACTCTCACCTCTTGATTATAGGACATAAATTATAATATCTAATATTTCCATTTATATCTAAAATAAGAATAAAAAAAGATTTTTGCGCTCACCTAACCTAATAATCAGGTGATTTCCACCAAAGCAACTTTCAGTGGATCTCTACTCTCCATAAAATAAACACGCGTGCTAAATTTTAAGTCTAAATCAAACAGAGCAAAAACGGAATTTTTATCATAAACACCTGGTTGAGAGCATTCTTAGCGGATTTCAATTGAACAAAAGAAGCAAGCAAACCAAATTTTTATATCATAGTCTTAGTAGTTCGAAAACGGGAAATATGTCTATCAATGCGCCCCAATAACTCTCCCCGCTTCCCCCTGGAGTTGATTTCCGTAAAATCCATTGCTTAGTGGAACTCTATTCAACTAAAGAAACGTGTTCAACAAATTTCAAGTAAATGGGATAAATTCAAAAACAGGAATTTTTCTATAATACGCCTTAATCCCTCGCAACCTCACTCCTTTGGGAGTCCGTTTTCGCAAAACTCTTTGTAAAAGGAACTCTATTCCATGAACGGAGTATACCTTCTAATTTTCAAGAAGGTGGGTCTATTAGTTTAAAAACGGAAATATTTATCTGTTACGCTCCTTAATCCCCCTCAGTGACCCTTGGGAATCAATTTTCCCCAAAACTATTTTGTAGCGGATCTGTACACCATGAAAGCAACCCACTTACCAAATTTTAAATCTGTACGTCTAATAGTTTAACAATGGAAATAATTATCAATAACGCCCCTTAAGCCTCCGTAACGCCACTTAGGAAGCGATTTTTACAAAACCCATCTTCTAGCGGATATCTACGCAACGAATGGAAGCTGCTTACTCAATTTCAATATTTTAGATCTAATAGTTTAAAAAAAGAGTTAATTGCCTATGTACCCCTTAATTCTCCACAACGCCACTTGGGGTCAATTTTTACAAAAACCATTTGGTAGCGGATCTGTACTCAGTGAAAGGAATCCGCTTATCAAGTTTGAAGACTGCACGTCTAATAGTTTAAAAATGGAAATAATTATCTATAACATCCCTTAAGCCCCCGCAATGCCACTTAGGAAGCGATTTTCACAAAACCCATCTTATAGCAGATATCTACTCAATGAATGGAATCAGATTACTCAATTTCAAGACCGCACGTCTAATAGTTTAAAAAATAAATTATTGCCTATAACGCCCCTTAATTCTTCACAACGCTACTTGGGGGTCGATTTTCCCATTGATTTTGTAGGGTCGATTTTTTCACAAGACTGAACGTCGAAAAATTTTGTAGCCCCCTTAAGGACCCGTAACGCCACTTGGTACTCTACACAATGAATGGAATATGCTTACTCAATTTCAAGAAAATAGTTTAAAATAGAATCCGCTTATCAACAACGCCACTTCAAAACACATTTTGAGCTGTACGTCTGATAGTTTAAAAATGGAAATATTTATGCATAACGCCCCTTCAGCGCCCTCAACGCCCTTTGGAGGTCAATTTTCGTAAAAATCATTATGTAGGGAATCTCTACTTTATGAAAGAAATCTGTGTACCAAGTTTCAATACTTTACATCTAATAGTTTAGTAATGGAAATAATTATCTATAACGCCCCTTAAACCCTCGTAACGCCCCTTGGAAATGGAACCTTGCAAAATCCGTTCTTAGCTGACGTCTATACCATGAAGGGAACCTACCTACCAAATTTCAAGTCTGTAGGTTTAAAAGTTCCGAAAATATCGTGATTAGTCAGTGAGTCGCTTTTCTTCCTTATATAAAGGGCGTTTTTTTTAGAGGTATAGAACATTAATTTGCAATAAAACAACGATGTATTATTTGATTGCATGAATTTTTTTTTATTCGAAAGGTAATCTTGTGGCATTACATTTTAATAATGATTTCTGGCATATGTCTGCCACGGCTGGCTCGGATGTAGTCCAATCTGGACGTCCAATTTTCGATGACTTTTTCCAACATTTGTGGCCGTATATCGGCAATAACACGGCGAATGTTATCTTCCAAATGGTCAAGCGTTTGTGGCTTATCCGCATAGACCAATGATTTTACATAGCCCCACAAAAAATAGTCTAGCGGTGTTAAATCACAAGATCTTGGAGGCCAATTCACAGGTCCAAAACGTGAAATTAGGCGGTCACCAAACGTGTCTTTCAATAAATCGATTGTGGCACGAGCTGTGATATGTTGCGGCGTCTTGTTGGAACCACAGCTCCTGGACATCATGATTGTGCAATTCAGGAATGAAAAAGTTAGTAAACAGGGCTCTATACCGATCACCATTGACTCTAACGTTGTGGCCTTCATCGTTTTTGAAGAAGGATTCCACCAGCCCATAAAGCGCACCAAACAGTCAGTTTTTCTGGATGTAACGGTGTTTCGAAATACACTTGTGGATTAGCTTCACTCCAAATGCGGCAGTTTTGTTTGTTGACGTATCCATTCAACCAGAAGTGCGCTTCATCGCTAAACAAAATTCGCTTATGAAAATCCACCATTCTTTTCAAATAAAATTGCACAATTTGAAAGCGTTGTTCAGGCGTGAGTTTATTCATGATGAATTACCATACCAAACTGAGAATAAATCACTTGACAGCTGTTAAATCGGTCGCCATCTTGGAAAGTAATGCCAACTTAAACTTTTATACCTGGAAAAAGAACACTCTGTATATAGATTGTGGGACTTGGTTAAGAGATTCATCTGTTGTAACTTTGAGAAATGAAAGAGATGCGCACGTATCATTCATATTGATCACTGTTTTAAATTATTTCTAGTTCTAGATTTTTGTGAGCTTAACTGAAGGGTGAGCAATTGTTTGGGCTTCAGATTCACATTGAGGAAGTGGAGGATATCGGAGAAGTGCACCTTTTCAAAATGCCTGGCTTTCATTAATTAAATTTGCATCTAAGAAAAGGTATAATTTATACAATAAAAACAATAGATACTCGTATAAGTTAAATAAAATAACGGTATTCTCATTCAATTTATTTATTGTCCTGCTGTGCTCAATAACAGGATGCAAAATCACTTTTTAATCTAAATTTTCAGTATAAGAAGCTTCATCAGCTTCTTTCCCCATGAGATTTAGCTCACTTATCACTTCCCTCGTACCATGATCATATAATCAGCATTCTTAAAATTAACCGAATTTTTAAAATGTACGGACAGCTTGATGATTACTTCATTTGCTAATATTTCTTCTTAAACTTATTTCACTTACAGAAAAATCCAATCTAATGTAAGATTGCTACGGCATTTCTATCTTTTCATCAACCGCCAGTGAAGGGACCCATTACACGATTTTATTGTCACTGACTAAATAAACTAAACATTTGGCAATAAACGATGTGATCACATTTATTTACAACATCAAATTGCGTCTGAAGCAAACGAAGTATGAGAGGATGTAATAATTCTCAAAAATGAGGAAATCTATTACAATACTAATAATCAGCGCTGCTGGTCTGAACATTTTAAAAGAAATATATTTGATTTATTTTGCTTAAAATATTTATAAGATGCATACATTGAACATTTTATTACGTTAACTGTACATTCATTGCAGTGTTTCAGTGTAAATATTATAGATATATAGTATTATTATAGTAAATTTTCTAAAGTTCACTGTATTTTTAAAATGGTACAAAACGTTTTGTGATTTAATCATTTTAAACCTCATTGGCTCAAATTCAACATCTTCATCTAGGGGTGCACGTAATAACATAGTGTATAGAATATTTCAATCCAGGGGAATAAGACTTCATTCGTAACATACAGATTCAGTTTAATTTGCCGAATTTTTCTTAAATGCAAGAAAGAAGAATAAACTTTAGTCTGAAAAGACTAATGACACATATTTAAAGTATTGCTTCATTTAACTGATTAAAATTATAGAAAGATAGATTTCTCATACAAAGGATTGACACTTTTATGTAGCTATGAATGTTGTGAATCGTGTTGTGCAGTTATAGTGAAAAAATGTTATGCAAAGAGACAAATATTGTTCAAAAAGTTTTAAATCATAATAATTCGAATTTTTTAAATATATCTTCCAAGAGTTTTTCGTGCTTTATATATTTAATTAATATTTTCTAATATATTGGAGTATTGAACTTATTGAAGTGATTTATGTGTTCCAACTATATTAAAATTTTCCAAAGCAATTTGTGAATCCCACATTTTCATTACTAGTCAGTTTTACATCGCGAAGGCAAAATTAAATTTTTATATGAATTTGAATTTGTAGAGAATATCGAAAACTCAATTAACCTATTTCTATTTGATTCAATATTTTGAAATGGAAGGAATTAAAATGATTTTCGAATTATTATGTGTAAGTTGTAACAAAAATTTGTTCGAAAAATTACATTTTATTTGGAATTACTTTTGAACGTTTTTCATGAATTTTATTTTCAGATTTCATATTTTTTTATTATGAAGCTTGAAAAATAAAATTTTATCATGTTATAGCCTTATAATAAGAAGATGGAAAAGAAGATAATTTGCTTATTTTTATACATTCCTTAGTTTTTGGTATACAAAAAATGTGAACTATCACTTTAAAAGGAGAAATTAGGCTAATTTAATTTTGTAAAGTAAGACACATAAAACGGAACTTTCATAGAATTAATATTATTAGCAAATTTAAAATATATATATATATATATATATATATATATATATATATATATATATATATATATATATATATATATATATAAGAATACTTTATTATACAAGAAATTTGCACTCAGTTAGATCTACTAAATATTAAAAAAATGTTTATTGTAAAAAATAAGGAAATATAAAGTTGTATAAAGCAAAATTTTACTACCATTTGAAAGGTATAGGCTTATGTATTAAAAGTGCCAAAATGTTTCAATAATTATCAGTTTACTGGTGGTTTTATATCCATAATCAATTCACTTTTAACAAACTAATATATTTTATCATTTATGTATTTATGACAACGATCGCCAACCGTGACCAATGTGTGATGGTCCGCAGAAAAATTGGGACATTGCTAATACATTGATGAAGATTCAATTTTAAAAATAACGATTTACAAAACGTATTGTAAAATATGAAATATACTTTTTTAAAATTTTGGCTCTTACTTTTAGAGAAATTCCTTCTGAGTTCAATTATTTTCTAGCAACCTTTGCAGGTGTATCTAAAGACATTTGAAAGTGAGGATTAGCAATCATCGTAGCATATCAGTTCAGTCTCTTGATATTGACTAACTACTTTGTTTTTAATTTCCACTAACATTCTTTTCAGTGATATAGGAGTGTTAAATGAAACGTAAATAAGTTATAATACAGTTAAAGTGTACTTTATAAAATTATAAATAGCCACTGTTTTATATATTCATATTAATGTCCACAAAATATAAAACTATACATTTAGTAGTCCATTAAGTACTTTAGATTGGCGATAACTGATTTACGAAACATTTTTGAAAAACTTCACTTAAATCATTCTTTTCGAAAGTAAATTTTGTTATAAAAATGGAATAAAATGTATTAATTTTTGAACTATATAAATTCTAAAACATTTGCAGAGGGATTTGCATTACAATTATAAATTATAAACAATAAACACTTCAATCAAAAAACACAGAAATAACAATTATTGCGAAATAGTATTTATTGAACAAGCAAAACCGAACAGATTGTAGTAGTGACAATGAGGAGGAAAGAAATATCTTTGTTTTTGAAAAACAAGACATTTATGAAGCGAAAATTGTGTTTTGTAGAAAAAAAATAAACTACACAGATAGTTGGTCAAGAGCTTAAAAGTGTAAAATAATACCCGCAAAAGTTTGGTATAATTGGCAAAGTTCTTCGAAAAAAATTGAAAGTTCCAAAAAATTATTACTAGAGGAGATATAAGTAAATTTTTCTGTAGTTGAAAAAAAAGGAAAACGTAGAAATAAAAAAAAATGTAATAAGACCTACGATACATATCCATTCGGGCTATTGAATTCAACCAATGATAAAAGCCCCTTACAAAGCTAAATTGACAAATCGGCTGTCATACCCTCGGACAGCGCCACCAAGGAGAGGAATATTGACGAATCCACCATTAACTCCTAAAAGACCGGTATTTACTAAGGCACCTCCATTAGCGTAACGAAGGTTACCGAGACCATATCCTCTTTGTTCAAGATCTGCATAACCTGGACCAAATCTAAGTCCTGCATAACGGGCATCTAATCCCAGAACAGGTCTACCTTCGACAACGGTAGGAACCACGACAGCTGCAGGTTGAGGAACTATGGGTGTGGCTGCAATGTTGGCGTAGGGAGCATCGGAGATTACTTGGACAGCAGCTGGGTTTTGGTTGGCGGTTCCTGGTTCGTTAGTCTTGACCTGGGCTCTGAATCCGGCGTGGTCGGCAACGTAGTTGACTCGACGAGCAATTCCTCGGGCATCAGTGAATCCATAGCTTCCTACTACACCGCCAGCTCCATTTCCGGCTTCCTCTCTGTGTTGTTCACCATGGTGGTCTTTGACGGAATATCCGAATTTGTAAGGTTGAGGACGGTGAACCTGGAATGTTAATGAAAACTACTCATAAGATAATAATTCACGTAATGTGAAAGAAATATTTTATATATTTTTAGAACTCTTCCAATTATTTTTATGTTTTCTACAGGAAACATTCTTAGTTTATAAAACGATAAATGCTGAATAATTAATATTTTCTATTGCGTTTAAATTTCTTGAATAAAATATTCACGGGCAGTAAAATTTCAAAATACAACAATGAAATTTTTTATTGTCAGATATCACAGAATTTCTCACATTTATGAATTTAAAATTTAAAGTCGCATTTAATAGAGTCAATAGAACTAATATTTTTAATGATTCAATTGTTTAATTTTAAAAAAAACATAATGTCACCAGCCATTAGTTGGAACGTTGCAAAACTTGAATATACTTTAGTTCTTAGACTTTTTTTTTCATATTTAAATAAATAAATATGTAAAAAGTGATCATCTCAGTTTGAAGAATTTTTCCAATAGAAAACATTATATAATGTGCAACATTTTCACTAAATCTGGTTCGGTGCCAAAGATAAATAAAAAAATGTTTTTTTTCCACAAGAATAAAAGTTTAAATTAGTTAAATTTAGATATTACTTACTCAACAGGAATTGATGCTTGCACTAAAGCAACACAAGACAAAACTGCTACAATAAACATCTATAAAAAGAATTTTAAAAATAAAATTTTCAAAATAAAACCTTTTTTCACGAATATAAAACATGCATGGATAACTTTAACATATAATTACTATACTTGGTATTGTACAAGATTTTAAGATTTTGAATAAGTAGAAATATCGAAACTAATAAAATATAAATAAGTGATGGATGTAGTTAAGGATTACTTTAAAAGCGTGTTAGAATACATTAGAGATAGTCTGTGATTTTTATATCATAGTAACTTTACAGTGTTGACTTATTTTATATAAAATCATTTATGCTTCATTAATTATAAATTTATTCTTATTTTGTAAAATAACAGAAAGTTTCTTTTATCATACTTAGTGTATGATAACCACAGAAGCAAATTAAAATAACAATGCATAAAATACCAATGAATTAGACTTAAAAGGAATTTTATTTTCCAAATAAAATACTTATAATGGAATTATTTTCTCTTGTGTAATCTTGTGAAAAATATACTAAAAATAATTGAAAACATTGAATTTCATATCTGAAACCTCAGATTACTCTCAAAAATTTTATCAATTAAAAATTAAGTAAAAAGTATAATTATTTTACAAAATTTCAGAAATGTAACTCTATAAAGTTATCAGAATTACTTTCCGACTTTCGTTTGAAGTAAAATTGCATAATTTCATGAGTCAGTATTTCAGAAAATATGTTTAGTAATATTGAACGATTACCATGAAATTTTGTATCGATCCATACATAAAAATGTTGCATAGAAGTAATTTTTATATATATATAAAGGGGCATTCACTAATTTGGTAAGACTATAATAAAATTAAAATTTTATGCCTCCTTTTCTGACTCTGAACAAATAAACTATTAAACATATCCAAGTAGAAAACGTACCATTTTCAGGAGCTTGACTTTTTCTTATAACTTATAACTGAAATGTTTCTCCTTATATATGTCTAGGACCAAGTCATTTGAATTCATGAAATAAATGATCAGATGTCTTAAAAATTCCAATCGAGATTTTGACATTTTTATATCTACTGAGCATATTTTACAACAGATTAACATTTTTAAACAGCGTGACATTCAGTTAAACAATCCTTTTTTAATCTATTGCGTAATTGTTCAAATATCTTGGTTGAAAAACTGTCCCTGAAATCAAACTTGAGATTAGATCTCTGATCGTGTAAGGTATGCGATACGTGAAAGCGTGAGAAAAATGTAAAGCATATGAGAAGAAAAAGGATTGATTTAATTTAAACTTTGTAACAAAATATTTTTGTAGGACAATGTTTAAGATTATTTTTATTTCATTTTCTTGAACATACCCTATTTCTATATTTTCTTTTAAAATCATGTATTTATTTTTCTCACGGATTCTTCTATCTTTATCTATTTATACAATTACAAATGTGCACTTTGAACATAATTAAGCTTGTAAAAATTTATATGCATTTTATGCACAGTTTTTATAAAATCTATTTTAAGAACATATTATTCAAAATGTGTTTTGAATTTTTCTGAAGAAATGGTTTGTTTTTGTTATTGTTTTTTTCCTATTCTTGTTAGTCAATTGCATGTATAAGATATTACTTATTATATTAAGGAAAGGAAAAAGATTGAACTTTAATACTTGGGATTATAATTGATATTTTTTATTTCACGTAAGAAGATTATTAATATAAAATTTTACTCATATCTTCCTTTTAAAGATACGTTGAAAAAAATAGTACATTAATTTGATACAGACATGCAACGCCCAAGCCTGCTTCCAACACTATACTTTCTAATACTTTACACGGAACATAAACTGTTTCGTTATGAATTCAAATTATTCCAGTTCATCTAAACACCAACTGGAAGATTTTGTAATTTCAAAAGGCATGCAAATAAAAACCATCCTAAAATATTAATCTAGGATCCAGAATTTTTAAAATGTGTTTTCGGGTGGTGTAAAAGTAAAGAAAATTCAATAGTTGAAAACAAATTTAATTTTTATTTATTGGGAAAGATGTTTTTGTTGAAATCATATAACTTTTCATTCCCAATGCTGTTCTTAAGTAAATTTTTTCAAGTAAGTGATTTTTTTGTGAAAAAATTTACTTTCCATAAATTTCGAGATGTTAGGGGTGTAAGATGGGATCATTTCATTTCATAACAGTCAGCTTAATTACTCTATTTTGTTTATGTAAGATTCGATATACATTGTTTGAGTTCAAACTGTAGCAGCAGTAAATAGTCGATTAAAAATGCTGACATAAAATTTGGAGCCTCACAATGCAAGTTTATTAAGTAAATAAAGTTAGTTTTGTTACTGCATGATGTAGATATGATAAAAATCAGTGATATCTGTGTTTAAAATATCTACATTTTAAAATTAATTTGCTTTAATTATTATTTTGCTATTTCTGGCATCAAAACTACGAAATGAGTTATTGGTTCTAATAAAACCGATCTAAGATAAGACAATAAAAGCACTTGAATTAGTTAATGCACTCCTACCACCACCAAAACATTCGAGTGGTGCAAAGAAATTCCCAAACTTAACCATATTGATCATAAAGAGTTGTATCTTAAATTAGGCTACTTTATTTATAGTTTAATCCTGAACAAAGTAAATGCGAATAAAATGTATTCCTAATATACACGGTGTTGCAGATCCGGTTTAGTGGTTAGTTGCACTGACTGCGGTGCCGTAAGGCCTGGGTACGAATCGCGGCGAAGGCATGGGTGATTGTATTGTAATCCTTCATGACTTTAAATTCATTTTTTCCTTTGTAATGTGTGCTTCCTGCTTACATCTGTAAGGCCCCGTGTGATACTATGTGGTGTGCACGAGGTTTATAAATATTCTCAATAAAAGAAAAAGAAAAAAAGAAAAATAATAAAGTGCACGCGCGCGCGGTGATTCGTTACCAGACAGGCAATCCTGCAGGGTGTGTAAAGGTTACAAAGATGACTTAGAATCGCATATGAATGCAAGGTCACAAATGTTGTAGTTGCAAGTTATTGTGCAAAGAAACCGAGAAAAAGAACAGCAACAGCACCACATTAATGGTTCAGAAAACATTTTATCAAGCGTTTGTACTACAACAGGTGTTCGAAATTATGAGCATATACCCCTTGGCATGTCTGACAGCGACGTTGCATGGTATTACTGATTTTCTGGATGATTCCTGCAGGCAGTCTTGCGGTAGATGCATTGAATGGAAGGTTTCCTGAACATCCTACCTGCAGGAACTTATCATTGCATCTTTGTTTTTCGCCATTGCCTGGTAGTAAGTCTTAGAAATTTTTGTACACTGGACGTGCTTTATATACATTGCACCAAAAGAGTTGTAACAATGAATGGTGTTGCTCTTCTTCGACTTTATTTTTCACAATACTCTACAAATTCTCGATGGGAATTAAAGTTGTGTTATCTGCTTAAACAAAATTGTGATTTTTTCTTAGTGTCAAACAGTCCTTAACAATTTCCTGACGGAGCTACATCATGCATGGAAATTAACCATCTCTGATTTTCCATGTGAATACCGTATTCTGTTGTAACAAATTTAGGTACCCACATTCATTTATAAAAGTTTTAGGTGGCCGAAAATACATAACAAACACAGACATTGCACCGAATATTGTCTGTCTTGAAGGATGTTTCACCAATGGAATCGTATACCTGTCACTATATCTTTTACCACTGGAGCAGCCAACACATGCATCTCGAGTAGAAAACTGCTGCATAGATAACTGATTGGAAAATAACACACTGCTCCCTATTCTTCTTATAACTTACTAATTCATTAATCCACAAACCAAAAGTAGCAGTTAAGTGCATGTGTTCATAGCACTGATATAAATATTATAGAATTATTTTAAAATGTGTCATCTCGAACAGATATTTATCTCTTTACGATGCAGTTTTACAGGGTTAAACAACACACTATTTGTAATTTTACGAAATATCTTTGTCGGAATTTCCTTTGAATTTGGGTGGGATGTCTGTTTCTACGGTTACGGCAGCTAAATGCTATTTCAGGAATGTTTTTGATGAGAGAAAATCAATATGCGTTTGTCAATTGCTGTTATATGGCTTGGATAGCAAAATAGGACATTCTCTAAATCAATATATAACTGTTACGTTACTTTTGTAACGTAGAATTTTAAAAATCCTAAATTGGTTTGAAATCACGTGTTGAAATGGCACTCTAACAGACGTTGGTGTTGTTTGTAACAATAGTAAGTCGAATCAAATTGTAGGAATCGGTTAAGAGGTTCACATCTGTTGTAACCTTGAGAAATGAGATATATGCTCGCTCATAATTTATTCCTTTGATTACTTGAAACGATTGTAAGAGCTATCATTCAGTATGTAGGCATAGCCTATATTTTGTTATTTCTACTGCATCATCGTGACCCTTTTAAATTACTTCGTAACATGATATCATGAGGGATCACACAGCTATTTGCCAAAAAGACAGTTTATTCCAGATTAAATAGACATAACATTATAATCATTATTAAAGTGATAAAATTCCCGCCTTTCGTTGTAGAAAAGTTATAGTTCAAATTCGATTCATTTACTCCAGTTCTTTCTCAGCCGATTCCGGCACTCCATCTTTCAGAATTCTGCAGTGTTTATCTCCCGTGGTTCTTGAGTTGCGCCTGCCCCCGCAAACTCAAAATTGTCGAGTGAAGTTGTTCCATAAATGGAAAGAAATAGAGAGTATCACGTCATCTTGTAAGCGGACCGCTTAAATCCCCTGGGGAGCTACTTTCAAGCCCCCAATCACCTCTCATTGGCTCGTGAAACATATCTGCACGCGGCTCTCCTTACTTTAATCGCATTCCATTGGCACTTGGAGACAATACACCAGCATGTCTGATCCCAACTCTGACACGATATTTTTCGCCATCTGGAGAGCTATAAATCGTCTTGTCACATTGACACTGATGCTATATGTCCCAACCGGCCAACATTTCTCTTGATTCAAGTCGTTTGTGACCCACATGTGTGAGGAAACCAACACATTAGATGCGTTTCACCGGAGCTTATTTCCTACAGAACGTTGAGGTTAAAGATAGTCTGGATGTTGGCGAAACAAAAGGTGGGGCGACATCAAAGCTGTTTTCCGAATCGAATCCCATGTATTATGCCCTAGGCACGAGGAAAGAATATCTGGTTGATCCATTTTTGGGAGATACAATGTCCCATCTGGACATATTGATCCCCCATAGGTCAATCTTGACATGTATTGTTGGGGAGAGTTGTTCTAAAGAGCAGATGTTACACTACATACAGAACTATGTAGTCTATTTGTTGTTGAGTGCATTGAGTGAACTACACAAAAAAAAAAGGATATTTGCAGAAAATGCTGCTGTTCATGGTTGACATTAAGATGCTGTCTTAAAGTTTCAATTAATCTCCCGATGTGTAAGAAGCATCATCATCCTTATTATTCCTGCGCATTAGTCCACTTACCATCACTGCCTCCTTACCAAGATCATCATGTGCCTACTTCCACCCTGGTCAACGTCCTTAATGTCCATAAATTTTACCAAAGAGTTTTAAATTTGTGCTCGATTGTTGACATTTACGATCGAAATTTCACATTCAGATAAATTCAACTTTATGCCCATTACAATAATCATATAAAAACACTGCCAGTGTCGAAATCCAATACACAATTGATGATAAACGAAGTGGGAACGCTTATTTATAGCAAAAGAATGAATCTGATAGGATCAGTAAAATAAGATTAGCAACCATGAGAGGATGCAGTAATTTTGAAAACTGATGAAATGCATTAAATACTTAAGAATCGGCTAAAAGTCTTAAACATTTGAAAACAGCTGTACTTAATTTATTTTATTTGAAATATTTATTCGATCCATTTATATATTAAAAAAATATTATGTTATTTAAATTATAAATTCATTATAGCTTTAGTGTAAATTATATGATTTTATTTACGTTTCTATATCCTAAATTTCACTGTACTTTTGAAGTAATACAGAATATTTTGTGACTTAATCCCTTTTAATTTCATGATCACAAATTAAGCATCGTTTGGGGATGAAGAACGCAATAATATATTGCATAGTATTTCTAATCATAGTACAATGCAAGGGAAATAAAGTTTTCATTCGTAAATTATATTAGTCTGAGAATACTATTGTATCACACATTTAAAATATTAAGTATTGCTTTATTTACTGATTAAACTATTTCAATCCAGAAAGATTGATTCCCTAGGCTAAAAATCGACTGACTTCTCTTTATATATAGTAACATTACACTAGGGGTGTCAAACTTGAGGGGAGAATGCGCCCCACATCGAAAATTTCTGTGGCCCGGCCAGTGCATCCGCATGCAATAATATACAACATAATATTAAAATTTCTCCCGAAATGGGAAAGATAGTAGTAATGAAGGTATGTCAAGTTTCTTATATAGAACGCAAAAATTAAATTTTTCTTGTACTTTTATTTAGGTATATTATAATAAATAATTCCAGAAATAAACTTACATTTCTATGAATATTGATTTTTTTGTGGCCCACTTTAAGTTCAACCTTGTTTGTTTGACCCAAGTTAGCCATTGAGTTTGACACCCTTGCATTACACAGTTGTAATTCAAAATTTTTATCCAAGGGAATAAGTATTACTTCTGAGAGAGTTTTGAATTCTGTAATATCCGAAATTATGTGATACTTGGGACTGAGTGATAACAGCGTAAGTCAAATTATCGTTTAACTAGGGGTATAACTTTGCTTTTGAATACGTATAAATTATTTTTAGTTGGGGATGAGGATGAAAGAAAATAATAATTTTGAAAACTTATAATTTTTTAAATTCCTTGTTTTTCTGAAAAAATACACTCTTCGTTGGAGTTTATATTTTCTAGAATTTGTAAATTTTTTTCAGTTATACTTATGCTTTCTTTCAAATTCCAAACTGTTATTCGATCTTCTGATATGACTGGGTCTAAATAGACTCAGGTTCTTCAATGCCTTTTGCTCTTGGATTTCTGTAAGCTCTTCAGTTGTTAGCTCCTAATTGCGGGAATCCTGAGCACTGGTAGCCTAGTGGTCGAGCTATCAGATCGTGGCTAGCTTGTCACGAGTTCGAGCCCAGTACCAACTAAAGATACGTCGTGTAGGGGAGCAATGCACGTTAAATCTGTCAAGAGATCAAACGTCCTCCCGCTCTGGTGTGGTGTGGTAATTAGGAAAGGAGGTGACAGCTCAGGTGTCACCCTCGTTACTTGACCATGGTTTAAAATTAGGAGGTCCGTCGACAAAAGCCCTCGTGTAGCCAAACAGTGTGACGATAATATTCACTGACTCATTCGCGGGAATCCTTCAATTCATGAACGTCATCACTATCCATTTCTTAATTTATTTGCTTTTCAAGATCGACAACTTCAATCAAGGCTCTGGTAATGATTTTAAATGAGTTTTAAATAAAAGACGAATTGACGAGATGTGAAAATCGCGTATCTCCGCGTTCGCGTAATTTGGGTTAACGTAACTCGAGGTATTACTGTACAGTAATACTCCGAATTTATGTAATAGGAGGAACTGAGTGATTACCGCGTGAGACGAATTCGCGTAAATCGGGATATAATTTCGCATTTAAATAAATATAAGTTATTCTTAGTTTGGACAGGAGATGAAAGAAAATAATTTAGAAGAAAAAAGTTCACACACGCGCACACACACAATAAAATCCTAGAAAACACAAATACAAGATCAAAAAATAAGATTATTTTGATGTAGAAAGTTTAATAAAACCTAAAAAGTATCTTATGCCGGCTCAAAGGTTTTTTTTTTCACCAGCAAAATTTCTTTGTAGCATGCTAATAATTTTTTATTCCTTGTTTTGTTGACAAAATACACTCATCGGTAGAATTGATATTTTCTAAAATTTGTCAATTTTTTCAATTAAACTAAGGTCTATCTGTTAAATTCCCAACCGTCATTTGATCCTCTGATTGAACTGGTTTTAAGAGGAGTTGAAAACCTCTCTCTCTATATATAGGCTCACAATGTTAAATTGGCTGTTTTCGATGTACCTTTCCTCAAAATTTGTTATATGTGCATGTTTGAAATTTTTCATACAATTAAAGTACACCTTTCTCATTATACTAAATTGAACTTTTAGCTAATTTTGAGTTTTTAATAATTTATGAAATATTTTATCAAACATTGCAAAATTTGACCCATTTTACACATAACAAATTAAAAAAAATTTAGAGGTTTTTACAAAAAAATTCATTTCAGTATAATAGCCATCATTATAAATATATCATAAAAAATTTACATACATGTGAACAGTAGTTTCTCAGAAAAGGTACATCGAACATCAAAATTTACATTTTGAGATAAATTGATGAATTGGGACTTCTAATTGCCTAGGAAATAAAAAAATAAAAGGCTCAACTTACAATAAAAGATACAAGTTTTGGTTTATATCAGACGTTCAACTTTTAAGCAAAAATGAAGTACTTTGTTTACATTTTTCGCCATTAAAATGGGCGTGGCCCAGTTTCAGCGATTATTTAAAAATAGGTTTAAGGGCTTTTAATTACCCTAGAGGTAAAAGTTAGGAAATTTAGGAAGGTTAAAATCTAAACAATTTAAAAATGTAAAAATCTCAAATTGTTTAAAAAATACGATTTTAGCTTTCCAACACCCTTTAAAGACTTAAGTTGTGTGTTCAATGTCTTGCTCTCTCTCATTGATTTCCATGAGCTCCTCATGTGTCAATTCCTGATTGTGGGAATCCAGCAGTTCTTCAATGCCATCACTATCAACTTCTAAATTAATTTGCCTGGTAAGATCGACAACTTCTTCAATCAAATTAACAATTTCTTTAGGCTCTGGCACTGATTCTATCTGAGTTTCAGTACTAGGGAAAGAAAAAGAGACAAATTGGCAAGATTCGAAAATCCCTTAAGTCGGGTAGTGTAAGTATAAATATTACTGTATTTTATTTTCAGTTAATACTTCTTGAGATATTGGAGAATTGAATCTGTCGAAGAGATTTAAGTGTTCAAAATGTGCACAAAAAATTCCAAGAAATTTCCCTTTTATTATTAGTAAATTTTACATTGTGAAAAAAAAAAAAGCAAAAGTTAAATTTTTATGTAAATAAATGCAAATAAGAAAAAAAGAAACACGGTAAAAAATTTAAATAGAATTTAAGACATTAAAAGATGAATTTGTACAGTACTCTGAAAACACAAAAAAACTCGCTCCATGTAAATCAATACATTTGGACTCTGGGGGAAATCAGAACGTATTTTCGAATTACTATAAGTGGTAACAAAAAGTTTCGAAGAAGTACATTTTAATTACAATTATTCTTGTACGATTTTCTTCACATTTCAAATCTTGCATAATTTCAGAATTTACAATTTTTAAAATAAAGTTTTAGATATAAGAAATAAAAGAAAACTAAATCTCCGTACAAAATACTTTTCTCAATGCTCTTTAAATTCAGTAAAAAAAATAATTTGCCACAAAAATACAGAACCCGAAAATTATTTTGCTTATTTTTATATACACCGTAGCTTTTGTAATTAAAATTAAATGCTACAACTTTGAAAGGAGAAAATACACTAACTTCATTTTAAAAAGCTCGGTATATGAAAAACAACCTTAATATAATTAAAATATTTAGAAGTTGAAAATGATGGGATTTTTTTGCAAAAATAATTTGTGCTAAGTTAGAAAAATTAAAAGTTTCCATCAAAAAAGTACTTAGCTTATTTGTTGTAATTTCATAGAAACTTAATAGTTCCTAAACTTTCTTACTTTTGTTTAAAATAATGCAGTATTTTAGTATAAAAAACGTACTTAGTGCTTCCAGGAGAAAAGAGGCTTTTAAAAAATTTTTTATCAATCAACAAACTCAAGAAACCATAATAGTCATAATTTTAACAATGGTTTTATATCCATTATTAATTCCTTTTTTCCAACTAACATGTTTTTTGCTTTAAGTAAAAAGTTTTAAAAAGTATTTTAGTAAATATTTGCTGTTTAGCATAATTATATATATATATATATATATATATATATATATATATATATATATATATACATACATATATATATATATATATATATATAAATATATATATACATACATATATATATATATATATATATAAATATATATATATACATACATACATACATATATATATATATATATATATATATTTATATTAAAAATAGGATAAAGCGTATTTAAAGACTCTTGGAAACTTATAAATACTTCCATATTTCTATAAAGGGTTTAGTTATGACATAAAATTATACTCCACAAGCTTTTCAATCAGAAAAGACAAACGAAACATATATGGTCAAAACTTATTTATTAATCACACAAAATTCGACAATGAGTGGAAGTGACAATGATGAAAAGAGAAATATTACTCTTCTTATTAATATCTACTTTCTACAGAAAATAGAAAAAAGATTAATCAATATCCGTCATAGACCTTAAAAGTACGAATGCATTCGACAAAACTTTTGATAAAATAGTTGAAAACTAAACAAAATATTACGGAATAAAAAATTTTCTACAGGTTCCTGAAGCACGAAGGTACATACATTAAAAAATATGTTACTTAAGATTTACAATCCATTCGTGTATCTAACCCCTATTATTGAAATCCATTTACAAAGCCAAGTTGACAAATCTGCTGTCGTATCCTCGGACAGCGCCACCTAGAAGAGGAATATTGACGAATCCGCCATTAACTCCTAAAAGACCGGTATTTACTAAGGCACCTCCGTAACCGTATCGAAGGTTACCGAGACCATATCCTCTTTGTTCAAGATCTGCATAACCTGGACCATATCTGAGTCCTGTATAACGGGCATCTAGTCCCAGAACAGGGTTAGCTTCGACGACAGTGGGAGCCACGACAGCGGCAGGTTGAGCAACGATGGGTGCAGCAGCAACGTTGGCGTAGGGAGCATCGGAAATTACTTGGACAGCAGCTGGGTTTTGGTTGGCGGTTCCTGGTTCGTTGGTCTTGACCTGGGCTCTGAATCCAGCGTGATCAGCAACGTAGTTGACTTGGCGAGCAATTCCTCGCGCATCAGTGAATCCGTAGCTTCCTACTACTCCACCAGCTCCATTTCCGACTTCCTCTCTGTGTTGTTCACCATGGTGGTCTTTGACGGAATATCCGAATTTGTAAGGTTGAGGACGATGAACCTGGAACCAGAAAAATAGTTTATATAGATTTAAAGGTGGAAGAAATAATTCATATTTATTTTGTCTCTTTCAATTAATTTTATATTCCCTAAAAGGAAAATTTATTTATTTTCTTTTTGAAGTGGTCAGTATTAAATATTTGATATTTCCAAGTGTTTGAATTACTTCAATAATAGATTGAACTATGTAAAGGTTTAAAAACAAGCGTTTAAATTATAAATAAAATATTAGGCTTCCACGAATCTCTTTCTCATTTATATATTTAAAATAAAATGAGGTATTTGGTACACGTAGCAATATTTATGTTTTTCAATGCTTAAATAATTTCCCTTTTCCGAAAGATAATGTTGTAAATCCTTAAAAATTAAAAATTGGAGACGAATTAAAATTTTTAGATTATTTCTGTAATACTTAAATGAGAATTTGAATGTTTAATATTTTATAGACAGTTTATACGTTTAATCTTTTATAGACAATTTGTTTAATATTTTACAGACATTTCCATTTATTAAAGTTTGGTAGTTTCAAATGTGGTTACAGAAGACCGTTTCCTAACATGAATGAGTTATAAATTAGGTAAATTTAAATATTTATATTTACCTCAATAGGAATTGATGCTTGTACTAAAGCAACACAAGAAAAAACTGCTACAACAAACATCTGAAAGAAGAAATTCCCAAAATGAAATTTTGAAATGTAAGTTTGCATAAAGGTTTTTATTCTACTGGTTCCAAAAATACATGCATACCTTTAATATATAAATTCAATGCTCCATATTATACAATATTTAAAATTTTGTATGCATGCATGAATAAATAAAAATATCGAAATCTTAAAATTTAAATACTTGATGTAAGAAGAATATTCAATGCTTGTTGGCATACACTAGTGGTAATCAGTATAATACTGGGAATCATATATTATCATAACTTATTACTGGTATTTTTTTACATAAAATAGCTTGGTTTTGTTTTTTATAAATTGTGATGGATCCTATTCGGGCCCTTTTACTAATCCTATTGGGGAAAATACCTTTTTAACAGTTGCTTGAGTTTAAAATCACCTTCCGTAGAGAGAACTTAATTTAATGCCAATTTGAGTATTATTTAAACTTTAGAAAAGTGAGTATTAGAAGTAATTGCTAGGCTGCTACTAAAATTAGATTAACGAAGTTACTGACTGAAGTATAAGGAGTTTATGGAAAGAAGATTGGATTTGGGAAATCCAGTTCCCCGGGCGAGACCAGACGAGAGCAGTTACATTGGATCATATGCAGTTAAATGTATAACTACTTGCCTTAGAGAATTTAGGATAACAATTATATAAATTTGACATCTCCCTTGTTTTTTTTAACATTGCTTGATAGTAAATTTATAGATCAAAAAGCTTAGTTCCTTTTTTAACAATGGCTAACCATTCGCTGTCCCAAACTTCACTGGCGACCGTTGGGTTTTGGCAAAATTTGCTAAACAAAAGTAAGTGAACTTTTATCATAATCTATATCTGAAAGCGATGAACACATATTTAATTGGAAATACATAAAAAGTTAGTCCAATATATTTAAAAGGAATTTTATGTTCCAAATAAAACAAGTTTTAGTGAATTCTTTTCTTCCTTCTTTCTCAAGTGAAATATTCTGAGAAAAATTACATATTCAAAAAAAATGTATATCTTAGAATATCCATGAAACTTTAATTAATTAAAAAGTATACAGTTATTTTTACAAATTCCACACACACACAGAAACTCTACACTAGGAAACTATCAGAGTTTTTTTTCACTTTTTATTTCACATAAAATTGCATGACTTGAAGGACCAGCATCTCAGAGAAAATCTTTTCTGTTTATACATTATTGAGAAATTTAAAGATATTTAGTATTAATTTAAAGAAGAGTATAATAAAATATTTTATGCACACTTTAAAGTAAAGTTTAGTTTCTAACTTATAAAAAGTAACTTATTGAGGATATTCAAGTGAAAAACATATAACTTATTGAGGATATTCAAGTGAAAAACATAACTTATTGAGGATATTCAAGTGAAAAACATAACTTATTGAGGATATTGAAGTGGAAAACATATAACTTATTGAGGATATTGAAGTGGAAAACATATAACTTATTGAGGATATTGAAGTGGAAAACATACCATCTTTAAGAGCTGGACTTTTTCTGACTTATAAGTATGGAACTGAAATGTTTCTCTTTATATATGCCTGAAACTAAGTCGTTTGCGTTCATGAAATATAAATTATCTTATTTTTTAAAAATTCCAATTGAAATTTTTTCATTTTTTTGTATATTGAGCATATTTTATAACAGATTAACATTTTTAAGCAGCGTGTAATATGTTCAACAATCTTTTTTTTAATCTATTGCGTAATTGTTTAAGTATCTTTGTTGAAATACTGTCCTTAAATTTGATCTTAAGATTACATCTCTGGTCGTGTAAGGTATGTGATACGTGAAAGCGTGAGACAAATGCAAAATATATGAGATGAAAGGATTAATTTAATTTAAACTTTATAACAAACTATTTTTGCATAACAATATTTCAGATAATTTTTATTTATATTTAAATGCACCTTATTTCTATGTTTACCTTTAACATCTTATGTTTATATTTTCATGGAATATTCATTCTTTATGAGTACATAAATGTTATAAATACTATATTTATATATAGATTGGTGTCATACATTTAATTAAATAAATAAACATTTACAGAACCTTAATAGTAATTGGTGATAATACTGAAAATGTCATTTAAAATTATTTAAGAGACATTGATAAATAGAAGATAAACTTTGTGTTTGAGTGAAAATGATTTGTAAATGAGAATTACTGTTAAATCTTACAATGGTAACACTTTCAGATAGTAATTTTTTCAGAAATGATTCGGAAACAGCATCTGCGTAGACTTAGGACTTTTTTTTTATATATTCTTTGAAATAGACCTATGTTATAGCAGTATATATATGCGTACTATTATTGCATTCAATACATTCTTATTGTAGAAGGGAGGGGCGCGACGAAAACTATGATTAAAAATTGGGTCGCAAATATTGAAAGTTCGAGAAGCACTGCCCTTAGTGCAAACAGCATGCAAATGAGCAACTTTGTCAATTTGTATATCACTACGTCTCGATACACTAATTCCTTGACATTGACTCAAAGGGGAAAAACCTAACGGTGTGAGATCTGGTGATCATGGTGGACACATAATCCCTACCAAGACCGAAGCAACAAGAGTGTCCAAAAACAGCCAATCACGCTCAGGAGCACAGCCATACGCCGTAACTCCATCCGGAACCATCATGCATTATTCATTCATCATCATTTACCTTGTTTTTATCGTAAACTATGAATCATACAGATGCAGTCCTTTGAGTAATTTTCAAGTACTTCCAACGAGGTATTTGGATGTACAGAGTTTGAACGGTGTTTTTGGAACACCCTGAATATAACTTAAATCTTCATTGTTTGAGGTCAAAAGGAAGCAGCAACAAAAAACTGATTAGAAATGGCAAACATAAAAATTTAGAGCCTTATACTACAAGTGTTTTAAAAAATGCAGATACTTCTATTACCATAGGAATCATATGATGAAATTCATTGAATTCCATGAGTCACATGCTTGAAATATCTACTTCTCAAGATTTATTCTGTTTTAACTGACCATTTAGTTATTTCTTTCGACGGAACTACGCAATAGGTTATTAGGTTAAATAGAACAAAGCTAAGACAATGAAGGCACTTGAATTAGAATTTAATGCTCCAAACTTCTCACCACATTATAGTAGTACCCATAAATTCGTCTATTCAAAAATGCCAGTCAAGTGAACATAAACTATACCTAAGAAGTGAGTAATTATCAAACTGATACTTTTCTCACAATTTATATGACTACAAAGAATAAAAGGCTATAAATTATCAAAAAATACTTTAAATTAATAACCGTTTAGCAGCTTTGCTCATACACTGTACGGATTACCGAAAGCTGGCCACATTTGGTCCGTGCTCACACACTGTATGGGGCACAGATATTTTCTTCTATCTATCCTTTATTTGATCATATTTTTAATACGTATAGTGATATTAATAGAGCTAGTGTTTTTAAAAGATTCAGTTTTTCAGGATACTAAAATACTTCTCATTTGGAATTTTCTTTGTGGGGAATGCAGGAATTAATATTCTTGAAAATATTCGATAAATAGATCAGGGATTGGCAAGGTAATGTGAAATTTGCTGTTTGAGAAGAAATGGAAATGGAAAGGTAATCCAAAAAAACCGATATTATCTCTGTCTCCATTCCAACATAAGACTTAAAGATACACAATGTTTCAATTATGCATGCACCACACAAAACCCACACAAAATTCTCAACCGTTCGAAAAAGAGTTACGAACATGATTTGTTTTTGTAAGTACGAGAGAAATTTTTTAAAGATATATGAAACTTTCTTCAAGCATGCCGAATGTACTTATAAAAAGCAAGCTTTTTTGTGTGTGTGCTCACAATTATAAAAAAATAGTGCGAAAACTTTAAAGTTTAAAATCAAAATAAAATTTTTCCATTTTCGCATTTAGTTCAGTATTACGCATAGTTATGAGCAATAAGAAAATTTACCTTTTATGGAATATTTTGAGCCAAAAAATTCACCACTTAAAGGGCTCAGTTTGTAAAAAAAAATGTGAAAAAAAATTAACATAATAATTTTTTTTTAAAATTTCGTGTGTTTCATTTACATAATCTGTTGAATCTATTGATGTGATTGGATTTAGCATTCTTATTCAAATCGCAATTTTTCCTGTAACAATCGTATCTTACAATTTGTCTCAGAGATTAAACTTCGGCTATGTTAAAAAATTTGAAGTAACATATGTTTGACTTAATAAGTATTTGAAAGTTATATCCGTTAAAATAGGAAAAAACATTTACAATAATTATGGCTTGACCGGAAAGTCTAAGCAGCGTGGAAAAGTACGTCGAATTAAGTTACTGGAAAGGAATTTAAAATTAGATAATTTAATTTCTTTTGAATAATTTTTTCTGTTTACTTCTAAAATTTTGTATCGTATGTTTTATAGATTATAAACATTTTCATTAATTTATTATTCATTACTTATTTTTCAAAAGAGATAACACCAACTCTTAGTTACAAAATCTCGCTAGTTCCAAAACCACTTGATGTTACAATTTTGACTAAATGATTTTTGCTCCCCGTTTAAAGCTAGTTAAAATATCACAAGAACACCAAAGTTGATATAATTTAGCCAATATGTGAACATTTAAACTTCTATCCGAAAACACAAGGATCGATTTTATATATTTATGTTTATACATAAAAAGATAAAATAACATAATTTACTTTAAAAAATTACAAGCTTATATAAATAATTAATTTTTGATCGGAATTATGAGTACTTTATACTGATTTTTGTTTTTAATCATTGGTGTAAGCTGTTAGGCATATCATAAAGAAGACTCTGACAGTGTATAACTCTTAGAAATCTTTGAACACTCCTTATTCTTCGTTGCTCTCACAAGTGCCGCAGCATTGGATAGTTGCTTTCCAACGACTTTATTTTTCACAATATACTCAACAGGATTATTGATGGGATTCATATTTGGGTTGTTATTTTATTATAGTCAAGCATTTAGATTTTCTGTATAAGTCAGAATGTCTTAACATACTTGATGATTACACACAACAGACAGAAAATTATTCATCTATGATTATACATATGAAATCTTAACTACTTTTGTTGTTGTTATTTCTAATACCACCTGTCTGACGTAGTCAGATCAAGACCCACGAAATTCATCGTAGCAAGGGGCTAGAGGTACGCCTTGAGCACCATACAGATGACAGTACGATTTAGCTTGTCGAAATTCCCCAAAGGGATGATACATGGAGACAACACTTATCTCCCCCTCCACAATTTCAGCATGGACTGAAGGGGAGGGGGATATTCTCCAGTCCCTGCGTTCGTGACTCAGCCCACAAGACTTCGGACCCACTGATTTAACGAGCACTTACTCGGAGGGTATTTGGTGGCATTGGGCATCGAACCCAGGCCTGCCGGTCTGGAGTCCGATGCTGTAACCACTAGGCTACCCACGGCCGCTTTAACTTTTAATGTAACAGATTTAGGTACCAACTTTCCTTGATAAAAGTTTTAAATTCCAGAAAATACGCAGTAACAGTGCCAGAAACAAACATTGCAAAGAATATCTTCTAACTTGGAGGATACTTCATAGTAGAAATCGTGTACTTGTCATATTTTTTACCATTTGATCGGCCAACATGTGCAACTTGTGTAGAAAATTGCAGCTCACTTGGCTGATCGAAGTAATGCTGAACCATGTTGTACTGTCCAATTCTAAAATTGGCTGATGAAAGTAATTCGATCATTTTCTTTTTATAGCTTCTAACATAAAATTCAACTTTTCTACTTAATGTATACCCAATTTTAAAGATTGAAAAATGTTTCTCACAAAATTACTTATAATTTATTACCTTATTAATCTATGAACTAGAAATAGCATTCAAGTGTGTGTGTATGTGGATACCACAACACTATCATTTTAGAAACTCATATCTCAAAATATATCATCCCAAACAGATATTTATTCATACGATGCCATTTGAATGTATTAAGCAAGACATTATTTGTTATTTTTTACAATACCTTTATCTGGTTTTGTTCTTAACGTGGCTGAAATATCTGTTTCTATGGTTACAGCAGCTAAAGGCTATTTTTGGAATGTTTTCGTTGAGAGAAAATCAATAAGGGTTTGTCAGTTTCAATTACATTGCTTCGATAACAAAATGAATAGATACTAGATATACCAGAATAGATGCAATTTTTTTATTTGATTTACTTCATTAATTTTGTAATGTAGTCGAATCGAATTGCCTGAATTGATTCAGATTAATCTTTGAAACCGGGAAAAATGAGAGAGATGCGTGCGCATCCTTAATTCTGTTGACTTAACAGAAATTATTCTTAGTTCGACTGTTCTAAAAATAGGCTTAGTCGGTTGTCTGCTTTTCTTCGTTAAATACATTGAGTGAGTACGTAAATAAAGGGTTATTTTTAAAAGTTGTTGCTGTTAATGTTCAACAAGAAGATGCTCTTTCATTTTTTAAGTTAAGCTCTCGATGTAAGAAGCTTCATCATCCTTCTTAAGGCTGTTTTCGGCTAATTTTAAAGAATAGGGCCCAAATTCGAAATATCTTTTCAGATATAAAAGCCCTCAAACATTAATATTATATTATGACTTCCCTATCCTGTAGAGAATCACTTACTTTATCATGCTACTTATTTTTATCCGATTTGACACATTCTTTCCTTTATAAAATGCGTTTCGCATTTTTTCTCCTATACCGCAATGCTAAAAGAGCTCTCCCTTTACATGTTAAACGGAAAAACTAATTATTTCTGAATTATTTTGAAATTTTAAAAACACTGTATTAGAAACAAATGCATGAGTTACCATGTCACAAATTTTTATAGAAACTGAAGTATTTTTCTGTCCAAAAATGTGCTCCGCGTCAAGTTCCCGCTCTCGTAGAAATGGCGAAAACAGCCTTTAGTGCACTAGTTCACTTTTCACGGGTGCAGGATAAATCAGCCCATGCCTGATTTGTGTAGGTGGAGATAGGTGGTGTCACCATCTATCGGGTAGAAGCTCAATCTGTCTTAGGCTCTGGCAACTTTCTTTCCTTCCTTTCGGGAAGGAAATGGTAACAACAACTACATTTCACTTATCATATCTTTATATCTTTCTTACCAAGATTATCACGTGTATTCATTTTTCTTGATTGACAACTTTTAATAAGGTCTATAAGTTTTATCGAAATATGGATAATTTGATGAATAGTTCATTTGCTGAAGTTTGATGACTCGAGTTTACTTCACGTTCAGAAAAATCCAACTTTATGCAAGGTTGCTATTTCTGTCCAGTTTTCAACAGCTAGTAAAAAGAGCCAATTACATTAATTACCCAATATGTCTGTGACGTTAGTTTTACACATTTATTTATAGCAACAGAGTAA